>BPTQ01000008.1:199742311-200043736 GCA_019973895.1 Chrysanthemum seticuspe | reverse complement strand
TAGCTCAGTATTACCTACAAAAACGTCTTTAAAAAGGTCCAAGATTTCTACATTTAAAAGGTCTTAAAAAAAGGTCTTTTAGCGTCTGGTCAAAAACAGTCCTATTGGACTGCCGCAGTCCTTCCTCATTTTTGTAGTCTAATGAAAAAGAGCAAAAGACTCGATGAATATTTAAAAACCTTAAAAGGTCCAGAATTAAAAGAATCTTTAAGACATTTGTAGGTAAGGTGTTCGTAATATAGGATCAAATTTAGCTCAGAATATATATAATAATGGCGGCTAAAATGCGCTTCCAAAGCAAACAAAAGAAGTTCACACGTCCAAATCAAACAGTTCTTCTTCAATGTATTCTAACCTCCTCGAAAAGTGCGTTATTAAGAAGAACCTTTTCCTAAATTGGTGGTGAGGATATAATGCTTGTGGAATGGATGTTTACAGAATTTCTAAGAAAATTAAGACCTGGAAAATTCCAAAAATTTATAAGTAGCTCAGAAAACGAGAAAAAGTAATCTGATGTTTTTACTCCTTCCTGACGCCGTCAGGTTATCCTGACAAAAACTGGTCTGCGATTTTCTGGAAAAAAATTCTGGAAAATTTACATCTTTAGAACCTGGAAAAATTTCTGCAAAAACATCCATTATGACTCGATACAAGCATTTGACTCGATCAAACAAACATATATATCTTTTAGTTAATTGTTATTCTCATGTTTACGTTTCTTTTGAAAACGTGTGTAATCCTCCCTACACTTATCCCTTATGTAAAATACCTTTATATGCAATTAAGACGAGGTTAAAAACAAAATAAAGCATTTTTACAAATTTAAACATGAGGATAAACAATTAATAAAAGATATATGACACTAACAAGCAAACAATTAAACATGGGTTGCCTCCCACGAAGCGCTTTTCTTTATTTAAGAGTCTTGTAGCTAGACTCGTAGTCGTGCTCCTACGTTTTCTCATTGCCGCCCTCTTGACGGTTTCTAATGGGAGATTCCATGTTGTAGAAGTGCCCTAAAATGCGCTTCTCTAAGAGTTCATCCTATCCCCAATTGGTTCTATATTCCGGTCCTAGGCTCAAGCAATCCTTATAGAATCCGAAAATCTTAGCCATAACATAATCAACACCTTTTTTCCTATCCTCATCATTCCTATAATAGACCGACAGTTTAAGTTCCTTTTCATCATTAGAGAGTGATGAAAACTTCTCAATCTTAAACGGCATTTGGTAAGCTATGTCATCGGTCTCATTCTTGAATCGCACTACTCCTAACGAGGGGTCATAGGTCATCCCGGTGCTTTCTATGAAAGGTTTTCCTAGAATAGTATGGGACAAACTAGGGTCTATGGCCGTGCTAATATCATCCACAATTATGAAGTCCGTAGGAAACGTGAAACTACCTACATAAACGGGCAATCCCTTAATTCTACCAAGAAAATTGCAACTAACATTAGGATCATTGGGGTCTTGCCTAGTTGGAATAGGCTTCTTCAATATCCAATTGTAATAGGTGCTAGTCATTATGTTGATTGGGGACTTGCGATCAATGTAGGCTTTTGCCACAAAAAGGTGTCCTATGACACATGGTATGTTAAGATTCCAAGGGTTCCCGAACTTGATTCGAGGACTTTTCCTAACATACATGTGACGAAGGTCACGCACTAAGTGAGGGTGGCGAGATAGTTCTTCTTCCGTAGGAATTTTGTTGAAATAGTCAATGTCTACTTCATCTACTTCCTCGGGTATTTCATCATCTACAAGTGTATAGTCCTCTTCGTCATTTGTTTCATCAGGTTCAACTAAGGCGATGGTATTGACGAATTGGACATGCTTAGTTAGCTTGCTTGGATCCTTAATCTCTATACCTGAAGGCTCGGGAGTTGAGATAGCACTAACCTTCTTATCACTAGCTATGGCTTTCAAAAGGTTGTCTATTTTCCTATCCATCTCGGCTTGTTGATTGTTAAAGCGGTCCGAGAGCTTAGCCATTTGGGTTTCTTGGGATGCAACTAGGTTTTGCAACATCCCTTCGACGTTTTGTTGGTTAGGACCGTTAGGTGGGGGCCATGAGAAATCATTTGAGGTGAATTCATTGGTTTGTCCCCAGTAGAAGTCTGGCTTGTTTTTCCATGCCTCTCGGGTTTCATTGAAATTCCTAGGTCCGGGTATTGTAGGGAATCTTCCTCCCGTTCCATTAATACGTGAGGATGCGTAGTCAACGGAAGCATGTTCTGGGGAGCGAGTGCTATTGCGCGTGTTATGAGGATCACAACAAGGCTCACACGAGGAAGAAGCTTTGTTCACATGGTGTGAAGACTTAGGATTTTCGTAGGAACTCATGAGGAATTTAACTTGATCTTCAAGTTCGATCATCCTACGGTCGGGAGGAGGCAAGGAGATTGCCTTGACGGTTTTGGGCAGCTCACGGGGGTCATCCCAACTTTCGTTGTCATAGAGGGCGAGGTCCTCTATTATTTCCCATGATTCTTCTGCGGTGAGATCACTAAGTTTTCCACCGGCCGCTTGGTCAATGGATCGCTTAGTGGGGAAGTTGACATGATCATAAAAGATTTGGACTTGGAGCCAAAGATCAATGCCGTGATGAGGGACTTTATGAAGTAAGTCCTTGAATCGGGTCCATGCTTCATAGAGAGATTCACCTTGACGTTGTTGGAACATCAAGATGTCATTCCTAAGCTTAGTGGTTCTCCCCGGTGGGAAAATTTGAGCAAGGAAGCGAGAAGTAAGATCATCCCAACTTGAGATGGAGCCGGCGGGAAGTCGCTCAAGCCAATTACTAGCTTGGTCCCGTAGAGAGAATTGGAAGAGACGCAGGCGCGTGGTCTCCCGAGTAGTAGCATCAAGGTCGATGGAATCGACGATTTTGAGGAAATCCCTCAGATGCTGATTTGGATCTTCGGAACGAAGTCCATGGAATGCACATCCGTTTTGCACCAACCGGATGGTGTCGGATCGCAGGGCCGTAGTTTGGGCTTGGTCGGGAAGCTCAATGGTGTTCCTATAGCCTAGGTGGCTTGGTCTCGAGTATTCACCAAGAGTACGGGCTCTTGGCGGGTCATTTGGTGGTAGGTTGATGAATGGTAGTGGGTTATCACCTTCCATGATGAAAAGTGATGAGGTTACGAACAAAGGTTACGAAGAAGGGGGATAGACTAAGAGGAACCTAAAAATGAGAAAAAAAAAGTTTACTTGATAGGAATCAAGCAAAGAAACCTAAACGAGGTGGACTACTAACTAGCTATTCTATTCCCCGGCAGCGGCGCAAAAAACTTGATAACGCTACACGCGTCGTTCGGGGTCAAGGAAACTTCCTTTTCTTCGAGCAAGTTTTATAACACCCTAGGCAGTGAACCTAATCGTTGTAGTGTAGTAATTAGGGTAAGCCACGGGTATTGATATCGTTCTCTAGGGGAATAGGAATGCTAGTAAGGAGTTACTACGCTAAGGTTAAGGTTGAGGAAGATTATTTTTTATCTTTTTATGTTTTATGAAAGGAAAAGGTACGAATCTCGGGTATTGGATTTGGGGGGTTGGTATTTCTACCGATTACTCTACTATTATCTAATTATCTAAACTAAGGTTGTGGGAGTCTATGTCTAATTAATGTGTGCTCGTATGATAGTTTAAAGATGTGTTTACTTAGTTTGTATTACTCCTTAATTATCTCCTATTGATGGTTGAGTGTCACGTCTTATTCCTAGTTGCGTTGTGTGTCTAAAGTTGTAGGGTATGTGTTTCTCCCTAACTCTTTGAACTTACCAAAGGGTCTCGTCTACAAACCCACTAGGGATGATAAACTCCTACTCTAAGGCGCTCTTTGGATGGTTTAGCCTACAACTACTCAGGTAATTATATTCTAAGGTTCACAAAGATGAATCAAGCATGAAGTACACAACGAATGACCTATCGCATTACTAGATCATTAATCAACTAAGATAAGAAACAACCAATCAATATTCAATAATTAAGTTTCATACTTCCTAAGCAAACACACAAATAAATTAGCCGGACATGAAGAACATGCAATCATAAACACAAATAATCAAAGACATAATTGAATTAATGAAGTAAAGACTTATCTTGATGTAAGATAGGGTTTAAAACCCTAAAATACTGTACAAGACACCTTAGGTTCGGTTTTAGGTTTTTACTCCAAAGACTCTCCACACAAAGACTGAAAAATTCGGATTCTATATATAAGATTACAATTGCGACGGCGTCACCTTATGTTTAGTGACGCCGTCGTGTCGCTGTCATTAGGGTTTCGTCTTGGCCACGTTAACCTTGCGACGGCATCACCTTATGTCCGTGACGCCGTCCTCTTCAGCTTCTAACGTCGTCTGGATTGCATCTAGGCCGTCTGAGTAGCGACGGCCTACTCTTTCACAACTAGACGCCGTCTCTTGAAAATACGAGTTTTGGGTTCTGGACCGTCACAATTATTTTGGGACGGCGTCACAATGTAGCACCTGACGCCGTCGCCTTCTACTTTCAGCAACTGTGAGTGTCTCGATTTTGACTTTGGCCATTTTCTTCATATATTCGCGCCTTTTCGTCCAAATAAGTGCCATTCCAGCATTTTGCCTTCAAGAGACCTAAAAAGTGAAAAGGAACGATATTAAGCAATAACGGATACAAAAGTGATCAAATAAGGACTTAAACGACCCCTCAAAATGGTACCTTTTAAAACCTTATCATATTAACATCTAATTCGTTGTGAATCAAAATTACCCAAAGTTATGAACTTTAAACCCTAACTTCAAATTGTTAATCAATTAGTGTTTCTGGGTGGTTAACAACCATGGAAATGATCAATTCATCAACATATGACCATATCCCAACAATCTTTTTGACCAAAACACTTCACATTTGGAAACACCCAAATTCAACTCATAAACCCTAATTATAAAAATCCATTAATTCGTGTTTCTGGGTGTGTTTTGAGCATAGAAACGATATCATAGATGTTGTTAAAACATTTTGACACATTCTTTTTAACCACAAACACCCATTCTTGATTGGGTGTTCATACGCTTACGCGTAGACCACAAAATCAAGATTACACGACGTTTTAACCGTTGGATTCGTGTAAAATTTAAAACCATTGTTTAAAATCTTGTTAGGAACATGAAATCACTTACAAATTGACGATCTTAAACACGGTTTTGACGAACGATTCTTAGGCGTAGGATGTTTTAGGTTTTGAGTAATAAATGAGAAGTGAAATGTTAGGTGGAGGATATTTTTATTCAAAATATCTTTAAGGTTTTGACAGTTTTGGTCCCTCCACCTTTTCCTTTTTCAAACAAAGCCATTTAACTTCCATTTTGGTTACCAAACAAAGTTTTTAGGAAAGAAACTTGACGACACTCCCCCTCGACTTAAGAAATAATGAAAGGTTATAAATTTAGTCCGAGGAGTGTCATTAAACCAGAAACATTTACCACCATTGATAAAAGAAACAACCGTGATATAATAACATGCAAGTACACAGATGTTATGAAACAGTTAAGTGAAAATTCTCCCCCTCAACACTTGATCGTAAAAATACTGAATTTTGAAAGATTATAGTGTTGATTGAAGAAATGTACTTGACATGTTAAGAGAAAAATAGATAGAAGAATATTTTTGTTGTTTTATCAGGTTTTATATTTTTGTATTTTGTTTTTGAAAAATTATTTACAAAGGATGTTTTGGTGTTTGACAGGTTTTTAAGACTGTTTTAAGAGGTCATCCAGTTCCTCTTGAGTCAAACACCTCATACCAATCCGGTGGATCAGCTCATTAAACCTAGCGGGAGGCAAGGCTTTGGTGAGAAGATCTGCCAATTGGTATTCAGTACCCACAAAGTATAATTCAACGGTACCCTGTTCCACGTAGTCTTTGATGAAATGATAGCGAAGATCGATGTGCTTTGATTTCGAGTGATGAACTGAGTTGCACGAGATCGCAATGGCACTCCGATTGTCGAAGTACATCGGGATTCTGTTAAATACGTAACCATAGTCTTTGAGTTGTGTTCTCATCCAGATGACTTGAGCACAACACGCGGACATGGCTACATATTCTGCTTCGGTTGATGACAGCGATGTACAATCCTGTTTCTTTGATTGCCAAGACACCAGTTTATCACCAAGAAATTGTAGAGCTCCTGAAGTACTTTTCCTTGAGTCTAAGCATCCTGCGTGGTCAGCGTCTGAAAAAGCAATTAGTTCAAAACCAGAATCCTTCGGATACCAGATCCCCAAGTTAATGGTTCCCTTGATGTATCGGAGGATTCTTTTAGCCTCAGAGAGGTGGGTTTCAGTTGGTCGCGACTGATAACGGGAGCATAGATAAACGGCAAAGACAATATCAGGTCTGCTAGCTGTTAGATACATGAGAGACCCAATAATACTTCGGTATTTGGTAGGGTCAACTAATTTCCCATGTAAATCAGCATCTAGCTTCTTGGTATGAGCCATTGGTGTGGCATAAGTGTCACAGGTTGTCATTCCAAATTTGTTTAACAGTTCAAGGGCATATTTGGACTGACTCAAGAAAATACCACGGGGTGATTGATGAACTTGCAGTCCTAGAAAGAACGTGAGTTCACCCATCATGGACATTTCAAAATTTTTCTTCATTAGTTTCGCAAAAGCGGTTGAAAACTTTTTATGTGTAGACCCAAAAATGATGTCATCCACGTAAATTTGAACAATTAAGATATGTGCCCCGTGATATTGTATAAAAAGTGTTGGGTCAACCGAGCCTTTGGTGAAATTATTAGCAATGAGGAAAGATGATAGCTTATCGTACCATGCCCGAGGGGCTTGTTTGAGACCATAAAGAGCTTTGTTCAGTTTGTAGACATGGTTCGGGCACTCTGGATCAACGAATCCTTCGGGTTGGCTGACATAAACCGTTTCTTTCAGTTGTCCGTTGAGAAACGCAGTTTTGACATACATTTGAAAGACCGTCATATTCATATGAGCCGCGAACGCGAGAAATATCCGAACAGCCTCAAGACGAGCAACCAGAGCAAAAGATTCTTCAAAGTCTATCCCCTCTTCCTGACGATAACCCTTAGCAACTAGACGTGACTTGTTTCGGATGACGTTCCCTTCAGCATCCGATTTGTTTTTCCAAATCCATTTTAGACCAATGACGTAGACCCCTGTTGGTCTTTCAACCAGTTCCCATACTTCAAGACGTTTGAATTGGTTGAGTTCTTCCTGCATGGATTCAATCCAGTTGTCTTTTGTCATTGCGTCTTTAATGTTTTTAGGCTCAGATTGGCAGACAGTGAGTGCATATATGCAATGTTCACCGTATGTGTGAAGACGTTGTCTCGTAACGACTGGTTGATTCGGGTTGCCAATAATATTAGCCAGAGGATGGTCTTTTGTCCATCGATGTGTAGAGGGTTGATGTTGATATACATTATGCAGATTCTGAGTGTTCAAATGGTTTGTTGAAGATTCCGCGACATCTGGTGTAGCAGTCTCATTAGCAAACGGGTTGAAGAACGCATTTGGATCAAAATCTGCAGGTGGAGGTACTTCATTCAGAATATCATCAGCCGGTTCATCATTGTTGGAAGCGGTTTGTTCAACTGTTTTGTTGGAGTCAACTGGTGTAGGTGCATCTTCAACAGTAGTTGTTGTAGCAGGTGTATCAGGTATAGGAATATTATCAGGTTGAGCAGCGAATACACCTGGAGCACATTCATCAATATCGTCACTGAACAGCGGAGCAAATAACCTTTCCATTTGTTGACGAGTGAGCTGGGGGCTTTGTTCAGCTGATGATGGGGGTTGAGGAAAGTTTAAACGTTTGTGACCGGGTTCTAAGCTGTTGTACTCAGAAGCCATTTCCGTGAGTTCATCAAAATGAGCATGAATCGTTTCCATCACCTGTTTTGTACGACGATTCCAGATCCGGTAACCTTTAGAATTCTCACAATATCCAATAAAGACTCTAATGTCGGCTTTGGCTTTGAGCTTTCCAAAATCATCACGATCATTATTCGGGTAGCAAAGGGATCCAAATACATGAAAGTGTTTGAGATTCGGTTTATGGTTGTGGACAAGCTCGAAAGGTGTTTTGTTGTGGCGTTTTGTGATCATAGAACGGTTTTGAGTATAGCATGCAGTAGATACGGCTTCTGCCCACAAGTAATCTGGAAGTTTAGCATTGATTAACATTGTTCTTGCAGCTTCTACTAACGTTCGGTTTCGTCTTTCAACAACTCCGTTTTGTTCAGGTGTACGTGCAATAGATGTTTGATGCTGAATTCCCACTTTCTCATAGAATTCACAAAGGGTTTGGTTAACAAATTCAGTTCCTTTGTCTGTTCGAATTAGCCTGACGGTGTTGCGGAGCTGAACCTGTATTTTTGTGAGAAAGGTGATGATCATTTGTGGAGCTTGGTCTTTGCTATGAAGAAAGTAGACCCAAGTCCATCGTGAGTAGTCATCAACAATTACTAAGATGTAGCGTTTGCCATTGATCGTTTGCACGCGCATCGGGCCACAAAAATCCATGTGAAGAAGATGGAGCACATGCTGAGAGCTATGTTCCACCTTTGAAGGAAAATGAGCACGAGTGCTTTTCCCTTGTTCATAGGCTGAGCAAATGTGATCTTTTGAATACCGGAATCGTGGGAGACCTTCAACTAGTTTGTGTCGAGCAAGGTTGGTGATGGTTTGAAAGTTTAGATGTGAGAGACGACGGTGCCATAGCCAGGATTTTGTTGATGTTGCCTTTGAAAGTAAGCAGATGGGAGATGAAGCAACCATGTCTTGCATAGAGATAGTGTAGAGACTAGAATTACGCGAGCCAAACATAAGGTCATTTCCTTGTAGATCACGAATGAAACAAGTTTTCTCCCGGAAAGCAACCTCCAAATCTCCATCACAAAACTGACCTACTGAAAACAGATTATGACCGAGGCCTTCCACATAGTAAACCCTGCTGATTTCGATGTTCCCATTGACATAATCTCCGTAGCCCATGATAGCTGCGAAGTGATCGTTCCCGAACCTGACAGTGCCAATGAACTTTGCAATAAAGTTTGATAACAGTTTAAGGTTGCCTGTCATGTGTCGGGAACATCCGCTATCAACAATCCAGAGAATGATTTGTATCACCTGCATTACACACAGACGACACAGATGGAATAGAAGTAGATGTGGAACCCGAAATGTTAGAGGGTTCCGAAGCAGGTATATGAGACATGCACACATTAATGACTTTAGGCATCCATGTAAATCCTAGTGTGTTATATATCCATTTCTGCCATCTATAACTACTCTTTGCTTTTGTCTTAGTGAATGCACTAGGTGGTACCACATTCTTAGGAGGTGAAACTGGAGCTACAGTGACAGCAATGGTTGCCTTAGAATCTAAAGAAGGCGGTCTACCAAGCACAGACTTAGAATGATTAGTGGGCCTAGAGGTATTCTGATTCTTAGGATTCCGTAAACGAGAGATTATAGCTTTAGCGACACATTTGTCATGACAATCAGAATTCATACTTTTATGACAAATAACACAAGGTGCATCAGACTGAATATCAAAAGTGCTTAAAGGTTTAGCATTCGTTACATCACTATTTCTATTACATTTGCCAGACGCAACATCTATAGTGGAAGCAACGTGAGTCTTATTCATAGTCCTAGGGTGTTCTTCTACTTTAGCATTCCTTATTGATCTTGTCTTAGGTCGCAACTTCCTATTCTTCGATTGAGTGCTCCTAGGCTGTGAAGTACGGACGTTGGGAAAAGATGCAACTATTCCTGTTTCAGTAGAAGGAAGCACGTTAGCGACTTGTGATTTGGCAGTAGGGATTCTAGGTGCACGATTACTAAGTGTGACTGGTGCTAATCTCTTAATGATGGTTGGCGAAAGTTGTTCATACTTTCCTAACATTTCTCTTAGCTTAGAGATAGTGTGAATCAAATCTTGATTTTCAGAACGAATATTACCAGCAAAATTCATGACTTCTCTAGTGTGAGCAAGATAGTGATCAAGTTCGTTTGATGCTTCATGTCGAGTCTTATTTAGTAAATCAAATATGACACCATATTCCTATTTAACTTTTACAAGTTCTTGTTCATATTTTGAGATTTGACTTTTCAAAGACACGTTTTGATCATCCAGTTCCTCAATTTTAGGATCAGAAGATTTTGCACTCAATTGAGCGATTTTCTTTTGAAAACTAAGTTGATGAATGTGAATATCTTTTTCACACCAAAGAAGACGACGTTTTGCATTGTAAAGTTCGGTAAGTAATTGTTTATTTTCAGCTTTTAAAGACTCGGTCTGAAGCACATTATCCGTATTTTCAACAGTTACCACAGAGTCAACAGTATCAGTAGAGATATAATCAGATGCATGTGGCAAAGAATAGAATAACACAACATTATGGATATCAGCACAGATAACATCTTCCAAGAGTCGATCAACATCTTTTCTCAACATTTTCTTTTTGCGTTTAGTATTAGAAATAGATGTTTCAGTTTTCTCGAAAACGACCTTCATCACTCCAAGTTCCTTATGAAAATCCTTTTCCCAAGCTAATGCACAACTTTTCAAATTTTTAACATTTGGTAAAAGATTTTTCTGAAAAATGTCTCTTTGTTCTCGCGCTAATGGCGATTGAAAGTGTTAAACTTTGATTTCAGAATGATGTTCTATCTCATGTTCTAAAATTTTGAGGTCAGCTATGAAAATATCAAAATATCTAAGAATTTTGCGATTTTCAGGTTTTGAGTTTACTTCACTGATTGAAGGTAAAGGACCATAAATTTGTGCATAATCTGGTTGGGGATTAACATTAGAAGACTCATGTGTTTTGATGATAACCCTTGGTGTGTTAGTAGAATCCGTTGGTGTAACGAAAGTGACCGGTTTTGAATAATTAAAAGGATTGTTGTAAACAACCGTTTTTAATTTTGATCGACTCTCGTCTTCTGCATCTAATTCCTCTTGACGATGATATTCAACAACACTCATAACAGTATCATTAATTTTATATTCTGCACTGGAAACTTCAGGATTTGGTTTAAATGTTTTGAGTGAAAGCTTTGGTGTGTAATCAGCTAGATTTGGTCCATATCCTTTTCGATTGGGTTTTAGAGTAAACTTTTCAATAGCTGTTACTGATTCACCATGTTTGTAAACAACAGTTTTAAACTCTTTAATTTTGTTTTGCAAGCCAATAATTTCTGCAAGAAGGTCATCTACCCGATTCGTTGAATGCTTTTTGTATGCTGAGAACTGTTTTTGACAATTTAACAACTCAGCCTTAGCTTTTTGATTTTCCAGGGTGAGAGTGTTAATTTGCCTTTTATGTTCATGTTTCAGTTGTTCTATTTCAGACAACAAAGCATTCTTCGAAGCGGCTAGATCACGCATCTGTCTCTCTAAATATTTTTCGTTTTGATGAGATTTAGCAAAAGCGGCTTCAAAACCTTTTTCACGGTTTTCTTGAGTTTTGAAAAAGTTGAGTTGCATTTGTAAGCATTCAAAATCCTTGGTTAACAGTGCGTTTTTGCTTTTTAAGTCCTTATTTAATGCATAACATTCCTCCATTTTTATTTGATGGTCTTGAATTAAACGAGCAAAATCTGGATGAGGCAACAGTTCATCTTGTTCAACGTGAGTCACAACATGATCATTATTTAGATCCTCAAGTACAACCACGGAGTCAATTTGATTATCAAAGGAAACCATAAGGTCATCTTGATCGTCAAATGTAACTACAGGGTTTATTTGAAAATCGTCAGAATGAGATGTAGATGACTCATTTTGAACAGTCTGAGCCGTGCCAGAGTCAGATATTGGCGGAGATATTAGTTCAGATATGATGATGGTTTGTTCGGGTACCTGAGACAAGCCATCAGTGTCATACACTGGGCCTGTGTCACTCATGTGTAACTCATGCATATTAGCCATCAACATAACAGCTGCATTGGCCTGCAAGTCCTCCATATCATCATCTGAGTCTGCATCTGCCATAAAGCTCTGTTCTTTGTTTGTGAGAGATCCACCAGCTTCATCCTTAAGAGCCAACAGAAGAGCCTCTTTGAAATAAGCACTGCCCCTAGTCCTTGGCTTTGGGCATGCATTAGCCAGGTGTCCCTTCTCATTGCAATTGTAGCATCGAAGACCATTTAAACCATTCTGAGCATTTCCGTGTTCCACCACTTTAGCTCTGTTGTGATTCCTACCCATAGCATTAAACCCTTGACCACCTCCCATTTGACGACCATAACCACGATTCTGAACCTCAACTCGTCCATTGTTCACAACAGCCTGATTTCGTGTATTGGATGAGGAACGAATACGATTGTTGGATTTAATTGTATAACGGCTAAAAGCATTAGCAATCATAACAAATCTCTGTTGCAATGCTTCGAACGGATCGGATTCCTCATTAGTTTGACTATGAAGTGTTTGATCATTGTTGTTGTTGTAAGGAACCAATTGATTTTGTTGAGATTGCTGTGATGGATCGTTTGGTGTGACTGAGGCAGTTGGTTGAGTTGCTTGTTGAGGAGGATAACTTTGTTGAGCATATAAGGCAAGTTGTTGATTTTCCGGATGTGTAGGTGGAGCAATTTGAGCACGGAGAATCCTTTCCCGATCAACTTCCTTTTCATGAGGCTTCAAGTAATCGTACAACAATTCATATGTAGAATGATGCATATTCTTCGCTTGACGGAGAAAAATGACATACTTCTCCCATTCAGGACCAAGACTACTCAAGAATTTAGTATTCACTGAAATTCTTGGCATGATGATGTTGTGTTTATCCAAATCATTGATGATGTATGAAAATCGATGATGATAAGACTCTAGTGTCTCTCCAGATTCAATTATGAAGTGTTCATAAGCCAAGTAAATTTTGGATTCCAAATCCTCCTGATTGAGTACTGATCCTTCCATAAGAAGATGAATATGGTCCCACATTTCCTTTGCAGTCTTTTGAGCATCAACACTTCGAAGAATTGGGTTAGGTAATCCTAAAAGGATATATTGCATTGCAAGCTCATCAGCTTCATAGTGTAGAAGTTCTGTAGCATTTAGATCTGCAACAGTAGCAATGTTGGTTTGTTCATCTCTTGGTGGAACAGCAATAGGATCTCCGGGTATAATGACAGTAGGCATCTCAAATGGACCTTCCAAGATAACCTTCTTTAAGAACTTTCCATGTGGCTTCTTCAGATCGCAAAACCTAAAGAACCTTATCACCCATTGATCGTAGTTTCCTGGAGTGAGCATTGGAGGTCTATCAAGTGATCCAGCTTCATGAATTGATTGTTGGCTGCTTAAAGCTTCACACATCTTTGCAAACCAAGTGGGTTCCTTCATAGTGTTCCTTGATGGATGTTGATTGAATTCATTTGTGTAGGGTTGAACTTGAAGACTTGGCGGTGTTTGAACCATTTGTGGTGGGGGAATTGCACCAAGTTGTGGAGTATGTTGTTGATTAAATTGTTGTTGATAAATTGCTTGTTGTTGATTCCATTGTTGATGTTGTGGACTTAGTTGTTGTTGTCGTTGAGGATAAGTGTAAGGGAAATAGTTAGAGTATGGTGGTTGAGACATGTTGAAAACTTGTGTTGGTAAAAATGGATCTTTGTAATCGAATGAACCTTTGTTGATGAAGTGTCCTTGGGCATAGAAAAGACAAGAACCAAGTAGCACTTATGCGTAAAACCACCAAAGTTACACGTAACAATAAGGAGTTACGCGTAGGATTTAGCTTACGCGTAAGAAGGGAAAAGCACTAAAGTTAGGCGTAGACAAAAGTTAGGCGTAGAAAGTTAGGCGTAGGATTTTCTTATGCGTAAGACTAGGCTTAGGCGTAGGAAAAATCTTAGGCGTAGGATTTCTACGCGTAAGCTTATGCTTATGCGTAATTTTAGGGTTTTTGCCCAAATGATCTTTTACACTATCACAGTGCAAAAGATATCCAAAGTCGACGTATTTTCAGACTTATCCAAGTAAGAAAATACGGAATAAACCACGAAAATGAAGATCAAACCAAGGAGGCACTTACGCGTAGTTTTAGGGTTTTACTACGCGTAGAAATGCTCGAAATTTTGATTCTGTCCAAAAGTGTTTCTAAACCAGTTTTTGTGTGATAAAATAGCTTCAATAACACCAAAATACACAAAAGTGTGAAACTTGATGAACCAAAGCCTCTAAAACAGTTACGAGTAGGATAGAACCCTCGTTCAAAAACTCGATCAAAAACAACTATCCACGCATAAAGTTTGAAACTTTTTGCCAAAAACAAGTATTTTAACACCTTAAAACGTTGAAAGTACAAGAATCTTGGATTAAAAAGTGTAAAAAACAAGTTTTTAAGCGAACCAAAGTATCAAATGTGCGTTTTAGGCGTAGGACCGAAACCCACTTCAAAAACAAACACGATTCACCCAACTAGTAGGCTCTGATACCACTGTTAGGTCACTAGTTTTACAAACACAAGTAATATAGAAAGAGATAAGGCGATTGAACAAGTAAACAAACACACACACACGATATAAGTAATACGGTTTACGCGTAGAGTGTAGGTGAAAGGAAAACTTGAACAACCAACCCTCAAATGAGGGTTTACAAGAGTATTTATAGGAGGGAAGCTAGGGCAACACTCCTAGTTCCCTTCCTTTCCTTTATGGGCTTGGGCCTAAGCTCATGGGCCTTCTACATAAGCTTAAGGCTAATAAAAAACATAAAGGCCATAATAAAGCTAACTATTACATACTAATCACTAACACTTGATTATGGATTAGGAGTGATTCCAACACTACCTGATCACAGGCAGTATATATACTGATCAACGGGGAACCGTGATTCTTGCAATCCTATTCAACGAAAGTGAACAAAGACACTTTCATGTATTTTCTTGCTAACTGTTGTTTGCAGGAACAGTTGACGGTTGCAGCTGATCGATATTGAGAAGTCAATTCATAACCGCATGCTCATAGCACACACACTTAATTGAATAAAATCATGACAATCAAAGACATAAAATGATGCTTCCGCTACTCTGATGAAAAGATGTCATGATCCAGAAATTGTGAGCATGTCGGTCCAAAAGTCACAACATCACATGGAGACAATACATCAAAGGATGATCTGGAGATTCTATGTGGCTGATGATCTTAAAGAAAGCTCATGATCACATAACAAAGAAACATTCAAGTCAAAGAACCGCTACTGATATGCAAAGTTGAACTTAAGGAAGCTTCAAAGTCTACGAGCTCGAGCATGAAATATTAAAGATAGAATGTTAGGATTCACAATGTAATTTATGGGGTGACCTCCCTTAGGAGGAGATTGTTGGGATTTGGAAAATCCATGTTGAAGTGTCGGTCACCCCAACAATAGTCTAGCATATTATAGCTCGTAGACATAACATTATATTAGTTAGTTTACAGTAGTATAAGTAACACCGTGGAATAAGGACGGGTCTTTACCCACTGTATGCCTGATCCACAACCCGAAGGAGGGCGTAGACATATGTATAAATAGCCCTCTCCCCACAAGGAAGAGGGTTGGATGTTCAAAGTTAATCTAACCTTTTTTTTGTTTTTAGTAAACCCTAAACGAAACTCTCTCTATGTGTGGTGATTTCCGGCCGCCACCACCATGATCTTTCCGTCCAAAATTCATACCTTATCTCGTATCTCTATCTATTAACGGGTGTCTTATCCTTGTTAACTGGTATGCAATCGAGTTAGGTTGTGTTTTCATTACTGGTGGCGGCTGGGAGATTATATTTTCTTTTATATAAATTGTTTACACTTTGTTTCGATCAAGAAAACCCTAAGTCGCTGTTACCTTTCTCCTTGATCGTTGTGGTTCTTATGTGTGCTGGTGATGTGCTTAATGTATAACCTTTTCTAGGGTTTCTTTATTATCCTTTGATTCTTGATGGTGATATACATATATGCGGCTGAGGTTTAATCGAATGGAACCCAAATTAGGGTTTCGTTGTTTGCACTGGTATATGTATATCGGTACGTGAGTTCTATATCTGATTCAAGATTATGTAAGTGGGTTTTTGAGAGTTGTTTATCATGTTTATCATGTTATGCGATCTGTTTATGGATCGCTGCTGGTGTTTGTGGTAAGTTAGGGTTCGCTACCCTATTTCTTGATATTCTTTGATCCTGCGGCTACTGAACTTTTTTGCGGATCGATTATGAGTTGGCTATGGAAGTTAGGGTTTGTTAAACCCTATTTGTATGTTGCATCGTGCTGCTTCCCATCTGGATCAGCAGGATTGATGCATTCATGCTTTTACGTGGTTAGGGTTTGTCGATAACCCTAGGTTGGTTGCTAATTGGTTTGTTACGGTGGCTGTATTGATGCTCTATATGGTGTATGCTGTTGTTCATTCTTATGGCTGGTTCGTTATCTCTGGAAGTTAGGGGTTCACCCTATTTGTTACCATTACTACTTTCTTTGGCAGATTCTATCTTGGAACTCATGTTGAGCCACTTCTACGAGTGGTCATTGATGGTTAGGAGCTGCTATTGTGGATGTGCGTTGGTCTTATACGTATTTGTTGGTTATTCTTATTGGTGTTCAGTTTTGCATCTCAACATACACCTTTGGAGCGAGTTTTGAGCTTGCTGCTCTATCCGTGGTTTTAGAGTCCCTCACCAACCGTTGTGTGAAACTTGTGAACTGTACTTCAATTTGAGGATCATGATATTGTATATTTGGATGACACTGGAAGTTTGGACTACTATGGTGAATTGAAGATTCATTTATTTCTACTTAAAGTGCATTTATTTTTTATTCTTTTTACTGTTGTAGTCTGATATTTATTTATAAGTGTGGTCTGTCACGCTTATATTATAAGTTATAGGAATGATGTTGCATTCCTATAGGAGAGTCTGTAAGTGTCCTATGGGGACTGAGATGAGGGATTCACCCTCATCCTTTGTACTTCAATTTTTTTGGCGTAATATATTTTACCGGGGTGAATTAACCCTTTTACCCCAAAAAAAACTTTTTTTTGTTTTTCTCTCTCTAAACATCCCATTCTCTCACTTTCTCTCTCTAGAATTGTACACTATCCATAGCTATTTGATTTTGGTGTTATGATATCCAATATCTTACACAATCAATCATCCACTCAATAAAAACCTTTTTGCTAACCGTATTGCCAACCCTTGATGTTAGGATTTAGAAAATCCATATGAAAGACTCGGTCACCCCGACTGTTAGTTAACACAAGTTAGTTCGTAGTCTTAAACGTATAATAGTTAGTTTTAGTACCACCGTGGAGTCGGGTCGGGTCATTACCCACTGTCAGCCCGCTCTACAGCCCGTAGGGAAAGGGTTGGAGCTTCTAATCATATGACATTTACTTTCTCTGACTAAGTTCCCATCTCACTCTATTTCTCTCTCTAACATTCATACCATTTGATCCATACATATTGTTTTTGTGTGTTTATGATTACCAATCTCTTACAATTGGTATCAAGATCCATGGTTTGATCATCTACTTCATGTGTGCTCGGATTATTGTATTAGTTTAGGTGGTTTGAATAGTTTTCTTAGAAATACACAAGTTTGAGCTTGATTTTTGGTTAAACATGTAATATACTTTTACTTTCATGTTTAGGTTTGTTAGATTAGCTTAGTTTGGTGCTTGGATAGGTTGTTTCATCTTGTTAGTGAAAATTTTGAGAGTATTCGTGTGTTTTCTAACCTTGTTCTTTGTTTCGGTTTGTGTGTTCTTCATTGCGGTTTGACTAGTTCTTCGCTACGATTTGACAAATTGTGAGTTGCGGTTTGAGAATAGGACAGAACTGCAATTTGGCATTTAGCAAAAAGGGGACAAAAAGACAAAACATTGTGAAAGTAACTTACATACTTGCACGAAAGTGACCTGTGGTTTGTCCTTTAGCATTTCGATTGAGTCTGCGATTTTCCCTTTCTAAGGTTTGAAGATCTTGCGATTTGACCTTTCTGCGGTTTGATGATCTTTCGGTTTGCCCTTTCTCCGGTTTGAAGATCTTGTGATTTGTCTATAGCTGCGATTTGAGCTTTTGCGTTTTGAAGAATTGCGGTTTGAAGACCTTGCGTTTTGGCCATTCTGTGTTTTGAGTCTTGAGGTTTGAAGATTCTGCATTTTGTGTAAACTTGGGGTTTGATTCTTGCGGTTTGAAGTTTTTCCATTTGAAAAATTGCGATTTGAGACTTGCGGTTTGAGACTGGCGGTTTGTGCTACTGTGATTTAAGCTCTGAGTTGTATTCCTGCGATTTGAGACTTGAGGTTTGTGCTCTGTGGTTTGTGTTTGATTTCGATTTGAGGTTGCGATTTGAGGTTGCGATTTGCCTTCTGAAGACCAATTTCTTTACGAATTTGGACAAGCTTTTCAACAAAACTTCAAACGGCCATAACTTTTGAACCGTAACTCCGTTTTCAGCGTTCTACCCATCAAAACGACCGTGAGAACGAGGAGACCAAACAAAATAGAATTCCATTCGTGGCAACCTTTGGGTCAACCTTCGAAGTCTAAAACCACTCTGAATAGAAGTTATTGAGGTTTTAAGTTTTTAGACCAAATATTCACTATAACAACGTGCATCAACCAAACCAAATCACAACTAAACAACATATCACCTAGCCTATCAAACGATCATCACGTTTAACACACAATCACTAATCATTGTACCGATCCAACTGTTATCATAACACATTCAGTTAATCATTGTCTCACGGTTTCGTTTTGATTTTGTAAAATCCTGCGAAAGATTCTATTTCCCGATTTAAATCATAGACTTGTAAAATCCCGTGCACTATCATATCATGTCAAACACTTCAGATTCAGTAATAACTGAGATACTCAAATTTTACAATATGATCGATGAACATAAAATTTCCAACAATGTTCAACTGATAAACGTGGTTGAATCGGTTAATGATAATATGATATCAGTATACTCGAATTCACACGAGAGAGAGTTGCACCTATTACAACAAATGCAAGATAATGTAAAGGATTGTTACATTGAACCTTTTCAACAACTTCATTCCCACCTCACCGGTACTTTTAAAGGGAACTGGATTCAAGATGGTATCCGTACGAGCATTTAAGATGTTTTTCGGTCAAGATGTGCAGACTTTCACGGGCACATTGTTCTTGAACTTAGAGCAACTTGAACAACAACTTGACAAAGAAAATTTTCAAGAAGCTGGATCCAAGGTTGCACTTAAGGTGATTAACAAAAAATTTCATTCATTCATCAATGGTGAATACGGTTGGGATTATGAAGATAATATGACAAAAATGTGCTTTGCTAGTCACACTGAAATGGAAGCTGATGTGTTCAGAGAAACATTAATCCAACACATGGATAATGTTAAGAAGTACATTGAGGAAAGAGCATAGCAAAAACTTAAGTATGGTGAAAAGGTGAATGAATGTCGGGTGCAATCAAGAGATAGTATTGTTGATTCGGGTAAAGCATCAAATGATGGATCAGTTGTCACTGAATGCAGAGGATCAGAGACAGATAAGCATGACACAACCATCAGTTCAGTGACTCTTGTTACACAAGATGTGGATGCAGATATCAGACCGGTAAATGAACAGGTGTCATGTGCTTAGGTACCCTTAACTGTTCAACATAATGCATCTGCTAGTATACTTGTACAAACTGATCAGATGATGATAATGATTTTAACATATGTTCTTTGGCTGAGGCTGAGCCTGAGACTAAATGTTTCAAAACAAATGATATGGTTGAAATGAAATTTTTTGATGAACTTTTAAACAGATTCATGCAACTTGAAAATGCAATACACATTAAGGAGGAAAGTTTTCAAACTGACAAACCATGTAAAAACCTGGAATTTCCTGAATTCCATGAATTTTTTGAAATAAAAACTTGGAAAGCTCAGCTTCAAGACAAAAGCTCGACAGTCAATGATCTAAAGAAACATATATCTGTCCTGAATGAGAAAAGTAATATAGTCAAAGCCAAACATGACATCAATGTAATTAAATCAAGGAACGTCGAATTAAAACTATGTGTAGCTAGATTACTTAAGGAAAATGAGACTTTCAAAAGGCATCATGTAGATCTAAGTAACTTTGTCAAAGAAACAAGGACTAAGACTTTGGAAGAAACGGCATCTTTGATGGTCGAAAATGATGAACTCAAAGCTCAACTTTAGGACAAGGGTTCAAAATTACAGCATTAAAGAACGAGCTAAGAAAAGCAACAAGGAATAGTGTGAACACTAAGTTTGCAAAACCATCAATCTTGGGGAAACCAGTTTTACAATCGAATAGAAACCAATCAGTTGTTAGAAAACCGACTGCGTTTAGATCTAAACGACCAAAATCTTCAAAAACACGGTTTGCCTCCCAAGTTGATGCGACACAAGTTTTGACAAAACCAGCCACTCCACATTATTTGCCTAATAAAATTGCTTCTGGCTCTATTAAACCTCAACAAGTAGCTACTCCTACTCCCAGATCCTCTAGGATTAGTTCGAAAATAGCGTTGAAACCGAGCATTAAAATTCAAAATTTATATGACATAAATGACTTGTACAAGAACTATGATCTAGAAAAGGCTAGGAAAAGGGCACTACTTCATAAGGATGGAATCTTAGGTTCACAACCTCGTATGATGCCTCCTGGTTTATTGAGGAACATAGCTAAGGTTCAACCTGTTAAGTCTAGGATTTACAGTAAGTCATCTACAATGCATAAGAAGCAAAACAAACCTAAAACTTCTACTAGGAGGATACCAACTGCTAAATCTTTGGAGACTAGGAATACCGATAAGTCTTCCACTATGCATAAGAAGCTTAACAATCCTAGACCTTACCATAAGTGGATACCGACTGTAGAATTTTTAAGGATGCCGGACTTAAGTGGATACCTACCGGAAAGCTGCTTACCGATGGCAAAACCATGGTTGACCGTGAAACCCCCAAGGGTTTGGATACTGATGTCCTTAACCCATATATATGCAATCAAGATTGTAATGTTAGTGCATCTAGTCCTTGCTCAGTTGCAGGTACATCGATCATTCACCACATGGGAAGACTCAAAGTATGGAGGACTAAAGCACGAATATCTCCTGATTTAGGAGGTCTGGAAAGTTAATATTGATGTATGTGTGCAATGACGTTTGAACACTTTAGGCCCCGTTCCTCATTATGGCTTCTGCAGATAAAACTTCAGGCCCCGTTCCTCAAAGAAAAGAAATGCGTCAGCTTCAGTGCGCTTTATCTTCGGAAGAAGAGAAATCTTCTTGTTTATGACCATTCTCATCAACATGCTTCATGCTTTTTCCATGTTCGTTCAGTCATCAAGTGGATCTACTTACCTTTGATCATATTCTTATTCACTTGTTCAATCAAAAATGGCAACCTCATATGCAATTTTTGAAGGGGAGAAGTGTGAATAAACTACATGTTGATGGATGTTTGAAAACTGGTCATTATGACTCTCCTCCAACGCCTAATGTTCCACTTACTAAGGATGACTGGGATTTATTGTTTCAACCTATGTTTAATGAATACTTCCAACCTCCAACGAATGTTGATCATCCAGTTCCTGAAGCTCCTGCTGACTCAACTGGTTCACCTTCTTCCATTTCCATTGATCAAGATGAACCATCTAGAAGTACAACTCAGACTACTCAAGAAACCCAATCTCCAGTTATTCCTCAAGGCATTGATAATGACTTTCATGATATTGTAGTTGCACTCATGAATAATATCCGTTCTTTGGGATTCCTTTCCCAAAACCTGGTTTTGAAGAATCTTTTCTTCGCGGATTATTGTTCCTCCCAATGTGCACTCTGAAAATCAACCACATGAGCATTAAGGAAAATGGCAACCTCATCTGCTTGAAGGCATTATTGGTAAATCTTCCAGACCAGTCTCTACACGCCTCCAACTACCCACTCAAGCCATGTTTTTGTTACTATGATGCTTTCCTATCCTCAAATGAACCTAAAACTTACAAAGAAGCATTGACTGAATCCTGCTGGATTGAAGCTATGCAAGAAAAGGTCAATGAGTTTGAAATACTTGAAGTTTGGGAGCTCGTTCCTCGTCCAGATTATGCTATGATTATCACTTTAAAGTGGATACTCAAGGTCAAACTTGATGAACTGGGAGGAGGGTTGAAAAACAAGGCAAGGTTGGTAGCACGTGGATATCGTTAGGAAGAAGGCATTGATGTTGAGGAATCATTTGCTCTAGTTCATTCAGTAGATCGATGTACATTAGATTGTATGTTTATTCACTTGTTGGGCAGTTGACACTAAGGATGACTACGGAGTTGATCCGGTATCACTTGTTTGAGATTGAAGCTGTCTTTCACAAAGGCATGATCTTATTTTATCTTGAAGTCGGGGTTGGTTAGATGCATGACTTTCATTGATAACTTGCTTGTGCTTAAGAGTTAAGTTGAAGACTTCGTTTATCTAGTTACCAGCAGTCGGGATGGATGGTTGAAGACCTGGTTAACTATCACTAAAAGGAGTTACGTTGTAGTACTCAGTGTCATACGCATATGACATTGTAGATAACCGCAAGAGTTGTTAATGTCTCATACTTTGGTTGGGTATTGAGTACTTAGAGATTTGCTTGGAGCATACATTCTCTACACTGTTCTTCCAACATTAATGCAAGATTAAGTCACAAGCATGGGGAATTCTACTTCAGCTTCAAGTTTGGTATATCGAGTTTGATTCATCAGTGGTCACTTCAAATTGTCTACATATGGGTTGATAAAGTTAGTCAGAGAGAGTTTCAGTAGCAGTTGACTCTCACAGGATACATTTGAACCAATTATGTTCTTCTCACAAGATTTCAGGTATATGTATGTATCATGTGTTGTTGATTCTGAGGTATTGATACGTGGGGTTCGGGGTCGAGAAAACCTCCTTTTCTACGAGCAAGATTTTCAACCCTCTAGGCAGTGAACCTAATCGTTGTAGTGTAGTATGGGGTAAGCCTCGGGGATTGATTTTGTTCTCTAGGGGAATAGGAATGCTAGAAAGATATTTATGATGAGAAGGTGGCGTTGAGGATGATTCTTATTAGTCTTTTTATGTTTTTTTAGAAAGCAAAGGTAAAATCTCGGGGTATATGATTGGGGAGTGGTACTTCTACCGATTTCTCTACTTTTACTAATTATCTAATTATCTAATTAACTACGGATAGTTTATGCTAATTGAGGTGTGCTCGTCTGATGATTAAAGATGTGTTCACTTAGATACTATTACTCTCTAGTTATCTTTTATTGGTCCGTTGAATTGTCACTTCCTTTATCTTAATTGGTGCGTTGTATTCCTATTAGTCGTAGAGGGGTGCCTAATTCCATAGCTCTATGAATCGTAACTCATCTTTTGAATACACGGGATAAGAAAGTGCAATAGCATTTCCCCCGAATACACTAATGTCATAAAGCACAACTCACGTAATAAACACAACGATGGCCTAGGTGCACTCCTACGGCTTTTTGCTATTTAGGACGTTCAAGCTCGCAACAATGAAAGAAGAAGCCAGTTTTCCTTACTCTAGCGTCTACCAATTAAGACAAGAGACAACCTAAAAATAATCAATTACTAGGTTTCATAGATCTATACATGTTAAACAAGCAAGCATACACACAATCAATTGAACATGTGGTAGACATAATGATAAATTGGATAAACAAACTTATCTTAATGTGTAAAATAGGGTATGTGACCCTAAAATACTGTCCAAGTCGGACTACAACTGAGTTAGGGTTTGCTCTCCAAAATTCTAACTCTCAAAATACAGAAAAATCGAATTTTATATATAGTTTTACAAATGCGACGGCGTCACCTTTTGCTAGTGACGCCATCATTAGGGTTTCGTTTGGGCCAAGTCATCGTTGGGACGGCGTAATTTAAGATGTGTGACGCCATCAGTCTTCATGCAGGACGTCGTCTGAATCTTGGATCTTGGGCATCTGGTGTAGGTTTTGTGAGTGACGCTTTCCAGAAATAAGGCGTGACGCCGTCAGTCTTTAGGACCAGAAATTCTGCTGAGCCGTCGCGTGCACTTTTTGATCCAGTCTTCAATAGAGGGACGACGTCGCCCTTTGGATGGAACGCCGTCGGGTGTAATGAATAGCCTTGGAGTGTCTTCGATCTTAACTTTGCCATTTTCTTCATGTTTTCGCTCTTTTTCGTCCAAATATGCTTCATTCCAGCATTTTGCTTCCAAAAGACCTAAAAAGTGAAAAGGAACGATTTTAAGTAGTAATGGATATAAAATGTGTCAATTTAGTGCTTGAAAGACCCCTTAAAACGTATGTTTTAAATCCTTATCAAATATCCCTACACTTGGTATTTGCTTGTGCTCAAGCAAATGTGCTTTTGGCCAATCAATTTATAAGTTAGGGGGCATGAAGCATTAGTTTAAGATAGTCTACAACAAGTACAAGCGCCACAATAGTCATAACAAGCACGAAAATTATATACTAGCACCTCACAATTGGTGTTTGGATTCTTGAAGCGCGCGGGAGGCGTGTTCGGGGTGAAGGAAACTTCCTTTTCGTCGAGCAAGTTTTTCAACCTCCTAGGCAGTGAACCTAATCGTTGTAGTGTAGTATTGGGTAAGCCTCGGGGATTGATATTGTTCTCTAGGGGAATAGGAATGCTAGTAAGAAATATATGACGAGAAGGTGGGGGTTGAGGATGATTCTTCTTTTTTTTTATCTTTTTTTATGGTTTTTTAGAAAGTAAGGTAAAATCAGGGCAATTGGCTGGGGGTGGTACTTCTACCGATTACTTCTACTTATCTAATTATCTAATTATCTAATTACTATAGGTAGCTTATGGCTAATTGAAGTGTGCTCGTATGATGATTAAAAATGTGTTTACCTAGATACTATTACTCCCTAGTTATCTTTTATTGATCGGTTGAATTGTCACACCTTATCTTAACGCGTTGTATTCCTAAGGTCGTAGGGTATGCGTGCCCCCTATTTCTTTGAGGTTATATATGAAGTCGGCAAGCCTAAGCTATATCATCCATAAGCCACAACATCATAAAGCATACCCAAGCATTAAATACAGCGAATGATGCCTAGTTACACTCCTAAGCCAATTTACAATTAAGATAAGAAACAACCTAACAATAATCAATAACTAGGTTTCACAGATCTAAGCAAACACACAAGAAATTTAGCTAGACATGGTAAACAAGCAAGCATATACACAATCAATCGAATACGGGATAGACATAATGTTACTTTGGATTAAAATACTTATATCGATGTGTAAAATAAGGTATGGGACCCTAAGATACTGTCCAATTTGGACTACAAACGATTTAGGGTTTTTTCTCCAAAAGTCTACCTCCCTAAATGCAGAAAAATCGAATTCTATATATAGATTTACAAATGCGACGGCATCACCTTTTGCATGGGACGCCGCCAGCTCGCCATCATTAGGGTTTCGTCTGGGCCAAGTCATCGATGGGACGGCGTCACCTTAGAGTTGTGACACCGTCGGTCTTCAGTTGGGACGTCGTCTTGATTCTAGATCTGGGCCGTATGAGTTGAAAACTGTGAGTGACGCCCTCCAATATTAAGGCGTGACGCCGTCAGGTTATGTGACCAGAATTTCCACTGAGCCGTCGCGTGCATGTTTTGATCAAGTCATCATAGAGGGACGGCGTCGCCCTTTGTTTGGGACGCCGTCAGGTACTGTTGATCAGCTTTTAGTGGCTTCGATCTTGACTTTGCCATTTTCTTCATGTATTTGCTCCTTTTCGTCCAAATATGCTTCATTCCAGCATTTTCTTTCCAAGAGACCTAAAAAGTTAAAAGGAACGAAATTAAGCTGTAACAGATATAAAAGTGGTCTATTTAGGGCTTAAATGACCCCATAAAAGCGTACGTTTTAAATTCTTATCAAATATCCCTACACTTGGTATTTGCTTGTCCTCAAGCAAATATGCTTTTGGCCAATCAATTTATTAGTTAGGGTGCATGAAGCAATGGTTTAAAATAATTCACAACAAGTAAAAGCACCTCAATAGTCATAACAAGCACAAAAATTATACACTAGCACCTCACAAGGGGTGTTTGGATTCTCTCATCTCTCGGGTTTATATGAAATATAATAAATGGAAATGGAAGATAAACACTCATTACCTGGCATAGTACATAGATTACCATAAGCTTGAGACTAGATCAAACCTCCACCACTTTGGCGTAAGCACCTAGGAACAACTATCTAAGAGGTCTTTACAAGGGTTGTAATGTTAGGCTTACGGTAAGGAAACAAAGGGTTTTGTTGGATAGGGGATATTTAGTGATGGCAAGTCAAAAATCTTATGTTACAAGCATGAAAAGTGTGGCGTTGTTAAGCTCACTAAACTAGATAACTTGAAACAAAATAAACATAAATTTAAATACATAAACATAAAGATAGATAGACGATGGTAGCCCGTATGTTTTTTTCTTCATTTTCCTTTGACAATCTCTTTTTTTTCGTTTTTTTTTTTTTTTTTTTTTTTTTTGCATACATTTTACTCTAGGATAACATCAAAATATAAGGGATTTATAGGAGCATCCCTACACTTAAGTTTTTATTTCTCTAACATTAATTGACCCGATTTGAAAAGATCAAAACACGTGGAGTATTTAATTACGTAGGCAAAGGGAATTTGAATTTATCGTTCTTTCCCGTTACCCCATAAAATATTACTTTTACCCATGAGTCCCAATCGTCCCAAAACTGTGTACAAAAGATATGACTCGACTTAGCAACCATGCAAGTAACTAGATATTTGAACTAAGGGTTTACTAATGATAACAATAATGCACTAAAGATGAGTGCATACAAAGTAGGCTAAGGCGATTTGGGTGTACATTTGGGGGTGGATTGTAAACAATGTTCTTCATTGATATTCCGAAAAACCGAAACATCACGAGAACCGTGAAAAGGATAGGCCGTGAGGGGTTAACTAGGGGTATCGTGTACTTACTCAAGGGTGTGGGGTAATTACTCAACCGATGTGGAAGAAGTAATTATAATACAAGTTTCAAACAAGGGTTATCCTAATGCCTCTTTTCATTTAGTTATTCCTAACTACACAAGTGTAGTCTCACTAGCTATCCCGGAATGCATCACAAAACAAGTTCTAGAATATATTATACTACTGGTACACTCTCTAAGCATTAAAGGTGAAACGATCCCCGGTCCTTGTTCTTCTCTTGTCAACGCCAGATATTCCTCAAGAGTAAGGTCATCAATGTTGACAACTTCCATAGTACCTGAAACTTGAAAAGAGATCGTGAGAAATTTAGAAAATTTAAAACAAAACAGAAATAAAAGACTTAATGAAAATCCTAATATAACTCCCCGGCAGCGGTGCCAAAAACTTGATGCAGGTTTTACTAACCAGGTTTTAATATTTATATTGTCTCGTTATACATATTGTCTACCCTAATGCACTAACGGGTAGTGTACCTGGTCGTGTGTAGTGTAGTATTCGGTAAAACCGAGGTTGTCCCAAGAGCTATGTGTGCGGATTTTAACTAAGTCTAGGTGTCACAGATTTTAATGTTGAAATGATTAATTAATACTAAAGACAAAGAAAATAAAGAAAAGCAAGTAAAGGCGAGGGTTGTGATCAATAAGGGAGAAGTGTGCTAACCTAGTTAGTCATCCTATCATGTTAAGTTCACGTTTAATTACTTCCAATTCCTTCAAGTGGGGGTAAAGATCGCTAGGACAACATTTGGTCAGTTCGTCCTAACCTATGAGCAAAGGTTTCCACCGGAGATCGCAGGTGACCCGTTGAAAGTCCAGTTGTTTTTAGTCCCCTAAGCCAAGTCATTAAGTATCGCTACATGTAAGATTTGTAACAATGAGTGCCCGGGCGCTAGCATCTTAAACACTCATCCCTAACTTCTTAAGTTCATCCAAACGGTAGGTGATCAGTTGGTCAAATCGCACAAGCGAAGAAGGGTCGTCAGTTGGTCAATTCTTACCCTTCCCACTCAGTCTAACTACTTAGGTTTAGTTGGTCATATCTCCTAAGTAACTAGCCACTACCGCCATTCAAAACTACCGAAACAAGGGTAGCTACCAATAAACTATGCATGCATACACTAGAAACAATTATACGGAAGTAATGTAAACATAAACAAAACAATTAAGGAATCATAAATAGGCTAGCACCAGAGGTGCTTAGCCGCTCATATTAACTAAAACAATCGATTCAATATTTAACATTACGAAATACATGAATTGAAAGTAAAGAAAAGATAAAATGCTAATTATTATCGTAGGGGAGTGATTTCTCCTTTGGAGATGGCTCCGTATGCTCCCTAAGATCTGCCTTCAACCTTCTACTCACGTTCTCTGAATTGGTGTGTGAAGTGGATGATTAGAAATTGGAATTTGGGCGGTATTTATAGGCCAGATCTTGTTACGGCGTAACTTAAGTTAAGAGTTACGCCGTAACATCCATTTCTTCGTAATTTGCTCTGGAAAAGCTGGTTACGACGTAACATCAGGAATGAGTTACACCGTATCTTCAATAAATCGTGATTACGCCGTAATTGTGGAAATAGTTACGTCATAGCTTGCAGCGGCGCGGAACCTCATTTGACCTAATTAGTTACGGCGTAATCTTGGGCTGGAGTTACGCCGTAATCTTCCGTTTAGTTGGTTTTCTGGGCAACGCTTCTGTTACGGCGTAATGTGAGAGGGGAGTTACGCCATAACATCTTCAAAATGAGCATACTATCATATATCTTTAATAAACTCTCCAAATCCGCGTCTCTTTAGCTCCAATGCTCGTAATTTACCTGAAAGTGAAATATAGAGGAAAACAAGCGTAAATCCATATAAATGATATAAAATATGAGCATTATCGGGGGAAATTGACACTTAATATTCAGGATTATTTGATGTTATTAGGGATCTTCCTTTGTGCACATGTTCTTGATGTGACGTTTATTATTTGTCTTTTCACTATTTTCTTCACTTTAGTCATACTTGTACCTGAATTCATCTTTGATACCTTTTAAGTGCAAAATGTTTACAAATATAACCAAATAACATGCACAAATATATAAATAACGCAATTGAAAACATGTACAAAATGAGTGTTATCACCATCTAATCCTCAATGTCATAGTGCAGTCCAAGCAAATGTGGTTCAGTCTCAATCTGAAAGTCAAGTGCATGATGGTTCTGGTTCAGGCGTGACTTCAAAACCAATGTGAAGTAAGAAGAATATTTTAGCAGCAAGAATGGCCTCACCATAGGTCATATGTGTGAAGTATTTCAATGACAATGTTTCTCATCTAATATGTATTACCTAGACAATATTTGTACTCTTTAAAAAATTTGTGTTTGTGTACTTTTTAAACTAACAAATTTTATGAAATTGAAATTATATCCATTTGAATTATCTGTGAAATCATCTCATGTTAGTCAATTTACGGATCCACTTGCATTTTCTATGTATATTACTTGCAATTGTGTTTTGACTTGGATCATGTTAGTCTATTTACGGATGCATCTAACACATTTTTTGTACAAGGACTAAACGTATAAAGGAATAAATAATAGTACAATTGTACAAGGACCAAACTAAAAAAGGAATACAGTAGATAATAGTCAACCAAAGAGGTGTATCTAGTCAACGAAAAAAAACTTACACCTTCCTACACAAGCCTTACAATAAGTAGGTAGATAAGTAAGTACAATTTTCATTCAAAGGGAAATAGAATACATCAACTTTCCATACACCATCCTACAAAACACAAAACCCAATAGATAAACACCAAGCTACCTATACATTAGATAAAGAAAACCAACAAAGTTATTGCAACCAGTCATGAAATGACACATAAGTTCTTCCATTTCCACATATCTCCTCTTGAGCAAGAATGTATCTTTGGCACGATTAAAGTGCAGCTTCATGTTCATTTTTAGACCTTAATAGGTATCTTTGAGATGACTGCAAGGCTGCTTCGAATTCATACTTGGACCTGAATAGATCGGTAATGACAACCTTTGACCTAGGACACATGGTTGCGTCCAACCAGCTAACAAACCGGCATGCTTAATCCTAAAATATAAACAAGAAAAGTTAGTTTTTAAATTAAAAAACGCCATTGTTACTGTATACGAAACTAAAAACGCGGCGTATATGCACTCTTAACATATAATGAAAAGTTACCAAATATACATAAACGTCATTGTTACTGTTCATTAGTCTTACAACATAAACATCAAAGAATGAGTAACGTACTTACAAGAAAACCCAGAAACCTACGCCCTGAGTGTAAATTGTTCCAACATGTGTGAACTACAGCTGAATGCTTGCACCAACATCGAATAATTTTTTCATATCTGAAAGAATGGTGATAGGAAGGAGATAAGATTTCTGGAGAGATGAAAGTATATGGATGAGTGGTGATAAGAAGGAGGTGACTATTAATAGGAGACGATACACTATAGCTTGTCAGATGGTAGACACGGTTTAAATTTACTCAAAGTTTATTAATATATGAAATGACCATTATGCCCTCTGAGTAAAAAAAACGTGAGAGTATATAACGGAGTTTGACCGAGTGATAATGGTCAAAAGGACTTTGGGTGATGGAAAACATGCAAGTAGGGACCTCTGGTGACAAAAAAAAGTTTTCCAGGCTCAGCATGATGGTTTTGTATAAGTTCACGGACGAACGGTTTATTTTACTCTTTTTTATATTAGATAACAAACCCACTTTCTACTCTCTTTGTTTCAAAAATTAATATCTCTTGAATAGTTAATTGTTAAGCGAAAAAGGTTATACCATCGCAATGAGTATATAATTATCTTTCTATAGATTGACACTTTGATATACTTTGACAAACTTTTATTTGTCATTGTTTCATTTATTTATTTTTTTCATATGTTATTATAGTAGTTTCATAAATGAATGTGTGTTTTTTATTGCAAAAAATGAGAAAAGTGTTTGATTTATAGACAAATACTTGGTTCAATTTTAGTACGGATGTTTAGTATTTGAACTTCGATGTTAGTATTAAATCACATATGATATGTCATGCGAATTTCAATACTGAAAAGAAAACGTGAAAAAAAAAGAGAGAAAAAAAGTTTGTTGAAAAGAGATCAAAGCGGCCATCTATAGAATGATAACTAAATACTCGTCGATATAATTTGTTTTGTCTAACGATTAACGTCTCATGAGATTTGTAAAGAGTAAATTGCAAAAATAGTCCTTGTGGTTTGGTCAAATTGCACGTTTCGTCTTTGTGGTTCATTAAGTGCAAAAATCGTCCTTGTGGTCCACTATTACGTGCACTTTTGGTCCCCCTTCACTAACTGCGTTAAGTGAGTTCCGTTAATAGTTACACGTTAGCCCTTTTGGCTAATGGCCGTTGCAGCGCCCGTCCTTTAACCGTTGCAGCGCCAGTTCTTTAACTTAACGGCCGTTTATAATTTAAATTTTCATCCGTTTTTATCCGTTTTCATACATTTTTATCCGTTTTCATCCGTCTTAATACGTTTTTGTCCGTTTTCATCCGTTTTGGTCTGTTTTATCCGTGTTTCTTACATTTCGTCCTTTTTACGTTTTTGTCCTTTTTCATCCGTTATTCTTACGTTCTGTTTGTTTTTCTTACGTTTTTGTCCGTTTTCCTCACGTTTTGTCCATTTTTATCCGTTTTTGTCCGTTTTCATCTGTTTTTGTCTGTTTTCTTACATTTTTTGTTTGTTTTTCTTGCGTTTTTATCCGTTTTTGTTCGTTTTTCTTACATTTTTGTCCGTTTTTCTTACGTTTCTGTCCTATTTTAACATATTGAAAAAAATAATTTCAAAAAAATTTACTTTAAAATAAACTCAATTTTTTGTTTTTCTTTTAAAAAAAATTTTGAATTTTTTTTCCAAAATTTTCAATATTTCGAAATACTTTTTTTTTTTTTTTTTTTTTTTTTTTTTTTTTTTTTTTTTTAAGTTTTTTGGAGTTTTTTTTCCAAAACGGATGAAAACAGATAAAAACAGAAGAAAAATTTTAATTTATAAACAGTCGTTAGGTTAAAGGACTGGCGCTGCAACGGTTAAAGGATGGGCGCTGCAACGGCATTTAGCCAAAGGGCTTAACGTGTAACTATTAACGGAACTCACTTAACGCAGTTAGTGATGGGGGACTAAAAGTGCACGTAACAGTGAACCACAAGGACGATTTTTGAACTTAATGAACCACAAGAACGAAACGTGCAATTCGACCAAACCATAAAGACGATTTTTGCAATTTACTCGATATTTAAATTATAAAAAATATGAATTAATTTAAATGTTATACGAAATATTTAACCAAAATATTACAATCATAATTATGTGACACCATAATATCATGTTGTTATGTACGGGACAAACGTGTATACTTTAAAATGGAGCAAAGTTGGGGTTTGACCCGACCCACAGCTTACCATTAACACATGGACCTCATCTTATCCTTAAATCTTGGATATTGTGTGACATCCAAAATCTTTTTCTTCCACATTCACTAAGCAACACAGACCCAAAAAAAGGCTCTTTTTAAATAGTAATGAAAATTACCTGAAGTTGAATAGTCAAACCAAAAACCAGGCTATGATTTCTGCAGAATTTTCACCAAAATTCTTGCGGCTCAACTCTCACCCAAAACACACTACAAATAGCCAACATCATTACACTCTTATAACATGCATAAACCCTACTCCCAACACTAATCCAAACTCTAACACTAATTACAGCAGAAGCTCATTAAATGCCAAACTTTCAACCAATATAAAACCAACCCATTTGCAATCTTATACTTATAAAGAGACCCATTTTATGAAATTGCTTAATAGGTCCTGCAAAGCAGGAAAATATGATGAGTCGCTTTATTTCTTGGAGATAATGGTTAGCAAAGGGTATAAGCCTGATGTAATCCTATGTACAAAGCTTATTAAAGGTTTCTTTAATACTAAGCGTGTCGAAAAGGCAGTTAAGATTATAGAGATACTTGAGTCATATGGCGAACCGGATGTGTTTGCTTATAATGCAGTAATTAGTGGATTTTGTAAGTTAAATCAGATTGATTCGGCTAATCAAGTTTTAGATAGGATGAGGAATAATGGGTTTTCGCCAGATGTTGTTACTTATAATATATTGATTGGGAGTCTTTGCAGTAGAGGAAAACTTGGGATGGCTATGAAAATGTTGGAACAGTTGTTGGAGGATAATTGTAACCCAACTGTGATCACGTACACGATTTTGATTGAGGCTACGATTCTTGAAGGAGGTATTCATGAAGCAATGAAGCTTTTGGATGAGATGTTGTCTAGAGGACTGCATCCTGATATGTATACTTATAATGCTATAATTAGAGGGCTGTGTAGGGAAGGTATGATGGATAAAGCTTTTGAATTTGTTAGGGGTTTGCCATCTAAAGGGTGTAAACCGGATGTGATATCTTATAATATTTTGTTAAGAGCATTGTTGAATCAGCGGAGATGGGGTGATGGAGAGAGATTAATGGAGGAAATGTTTTCAATAAAATGTGACCCGAATGCAGTTACTTATAGTATATTGATTAGCTCGTTGTGTCGTGATGGGAAGGTTGATGAAGCTTTGAACTTACTGAAAATAATGGTGGAAAGTGGACTTGTTCCTGATGCTTTTACTTTTGACCCTTTGATTTCGGCTTTTTGTAAAGAGGGTAGACTGGATGTGGCGATTAGTTTCTTAGATTACATGATATCGAGTGGATGTTTACCCGATATAGTAAATTATAATACAGTGTTATCAGCTTTGTGTAAAAATGGAAATGCAGATGAAGCTATGCAGATTTTTGAAAGATTAGGGGAAACGGGGTGTCCACCTGATGTCAGTACTTATAACACAATGATAAGTGCTTTATGGTATAATAAAGAGAAAGAAAAAGCTTTAAGTATGGTCTCAGAAATGATAATGAAAGGAATCGACCCTGACGAGATAACGTATAATGCACTTATTTCGTGTTTGTGCAGAGATGGGCTGGTGGATGAGGCGATCGAGATATTTGAGAGTATAGAAAGTAATGGGTTTATGCCTACAGTGATAACTTATAATATTGTGCTTCTTGGATTATGTAAAGCTCATAGAATGGATGATGCTATTGATGTTTTGGAGCAAATGGTGGAAACGGGTTGCAAACCGAACCAGACGACTTACATTTTGTTGGTGGAAGGGGTCGGGTTTTCTGGAAGACGGGGTGAGGCTATGGAATTGGGTAATTTATTGTTTAGTATGAAAGTCATTTCCGAAGAATCAATTAAACGGCTGAAAAAGACTTTCCCATTGCCAGATTCTGAAAACAGGTAGATTTAAATGGTCTACAAAGGTATGCGATTTAACAAGTTTTCGTATTCTGATCAGACTAAAATGAACAAGCAAAGATTAAAATAAAAAGCATTATACTTTTACCAATTTTCGTGTATCAAGTTTAAGGGAAGCAAGTAGATATTAGCATCAACATTCTTTTTGCAACTTCTATTTGTCAAATTATATGTTAAAAGCAACATAATTTACCAGTATTCATGTATCAGATCTGAGGAAAGTAAGCAGACATCAATCTACTAAATAAACATTCTTTTTGTAACATCTATTTGCTACTTCTGTTTGTTAAACCATATTGTAAGAGCATCATACTCTACCATTTTTCGAGTATTGAATTTTGAGATAAAGAAGTAGATATTGACATCAATCACTCAACTGAACACCCTTTTTTGCATCTTCTAATCTCTCTTATGCATAGCTCTATTGAATACATGGAATGTAGCCATTTACATAATTCAAATATATGAAGAAAAAAAAAAGAACACAGACCCTTAGACAGCTTTCCATTCAATCAGTTTGTGCTGTAGTTGCTTAGCAGCTTCATTCATACCATTAGTAGATAAACCTCTAATCATATCGGTGTAAAAAGTTTCACAATACGGCTTGTGGGGGCTCGAGACCAACATTTTTAAAACCTTAATTGCACCATCTAGTTCCCGTTTCTGACATAACTTATGGATAATATACTTATAAGTACTATGAGTGGCCCTATGGCTATTTTTCTCCATCAAATTCAACATCTCTACAGCCTCGTCGACCATCTCAGCGTGACAGAATCCCCAGATTAAGCTTCTATGAGTGACATCATCAGGAGCAACGGCCATTTCTTTCATTATTTTCTGATATACACACACCGCTTTATCCATATCACCCTTTTTAGCCAACCCATCAATCACAATGTTGTAAGATATCAAACTCGGTGGCGTATCACTATCTCCCAAACACTCGATAATCTCTAAAGACTCATCCGTCAATCCTTTATCACAAAGAGCACGTAAAAGGATGTTGTAGGTAATTATATCAGGAGAACAATCGCGAGTAACCATCTCACTAAAGAAACCAATAGCACGATCAAGATACCCGTATTGACAAAACCCTTTTATCAAAATATTGTAGGTTATCATAGATGGAGTGTTGGATGTTTCGTTCATTAAAGAAATAATATTTTCCACCTCCTCCAGATACCCATGATTAAAAAACGAGTGTAACAATGTTGTGTACATTATTGTATTTGGTTCCATACCATGAGATAAAAGATCGTGTATGATCAAAGCCGTGTCACCAAAGTTTCCTCTTTTACTTGCAACATTAAGCAAAGCATTGTAAGTCACAAGATCAGGATTACAACCCTCAGCCGCTAGATCTCCCAGAACTTCTATAGCTCGTATAACCCCGCGACACTTGCAGACTAACTCAACAAGAACTGAGCTAGTACTGGTGTAAGGAAAACAGCCCTTGGCTAATTGGGCCATCCAAAAGGAAACAGCTTGGTGAATATAACCGTGTTCAAGCATGACACGGATTATAGCATTATAAGTGATGTCATCTGGAGGGCAACCGGATGCGTTCATACCTTCCAGAAGATCAATAGCAGCATCTATACGGCTGTTCTTGCATAAACCACCGATTAACATGTTGTAAGTGATGATGTCTGGAACACCACCCGACATAACCATAGCGTTTAAGACTTCAGTAGCTCTATCTATATAGTTAATCTTTACTAGCCCTCTGATCAACTTTATGCAAGAATCAAAGTCAGGAATTTGGTTTCTTCGGCACATTACAGCTACCAATCTGGCTGCTTTTATAAACTCCCAACGTTTGCATAAACTTTGTAAAAGGTTGTTGTTAGTCTGCTCATCATTTTTCACGAGAACCCTACCAGAAGTCTCGTCTGTTAGATGGTTTTTATGTATATGCCTATCAGGTAAACTGATTCCAATTCTATTTTTTCTCCATGGTACTAATCCGATATCCGTGACCCTGTCGATGCAAATGGCTTGACATTGTAAAGAGTGAACATATTTTTGTGAAGTCTTAAATGAAGAGGTGAACGGACAATGCTTAATGAGGGGAGTGATGTCGCACTTATGAGAAATGCAATTCGAATTCTGCAACATTGATGACTTAATGATTGAATTGAAGGTAATAAAGAGCCTTTTGACGGTTTATGCTGACCATTCACACAGTCCTGGCAATAAAATGTAGACCATAATCAATCAAACAAGCACTAGTTGCTTTAACTTTGAGATCATAATTTATTCCTGAAAACTTCAGAATCTGACAATGTGGATAATTTTTAAATTCTAAGCTAATGCGAAACAAAAATGTCATAAACTAACATGATACCCATCCCACATACTATTAGGATTGCTTATTTAAGCAGTTTGTCGGAAATGGTTCATTTCCCTCTCAGGGTAAAATTGTGATCTTGAATCAATAAAGAATAATCATAAGAATAAGCGTTTTCAGAGGTCTTCAGGACTGCTTATCCACGTCTCCTCTGCTTACCAACCGGCTTAGTTTTAAGTTTTCATTTACTTTAAAATAAGCAAATAAACAGTTTTAGCAAAACACATGAAACTGCTTATGTGCTTAAAATAAGCAGATGAGAACGTTGATAAGCAATCTCAAACACCCTCTAAACAGTTTAATTCATTTCACTTTGAACTAAACAAATTAGCATAAACATGTTTCTGCATCCAAATACTCAAAAGTGTCGATCTACCATATATAAGAAACGCAATAAGCATATACAATATTTAAGTACACAATCCCGAACACCATCTTTTTAGAGCCACCAAGACATGGCACCTAACGCGAATTAAGTAACACAAAATTAACTAGGGTCAAAAATAGGTTTGGATACTCTAGAGATCAACTTTTGAGTATCTAACCTAGTCGCCTGGTGCTAAGACAAGTGACGTCCTCACAAGGTCTAGGGTCCAAACCTCACTAGGTACATAAGGTAAGAAACGGTCACGAGGGTTAGACCGCGTACATACGAGTTAAACACACCCTCATGGGTAACCTCAACAGGGAAACCTCATCCGTTTACCCATTTATATTCTAAAGATTACCTTAACCCAAACCCAACATTAATTCAAATCTTCAATACTTTTTTCACAAAACGAATTGTTAGAAAAATATGAAAAAGGGATAAGGTCATCTAACAGTAACCAAGTTTCACGAGTGTTTCAATTTAGCCGCTCAAACTTTATATTAAGTATTAACCACTACAAAAAATCAAGTATAAAAGAATTTACAAAACTGTTAAGAACTAACGTGTATGATATTATAAATACAACATATCAAATAGGCAGAAATATATACTCATTAATACACAAACTAAAACAGTTACTTCACATATGATCAAAACAGAACCAATTCAAATATAAAATGAAAAATAAGTAACAGTGACTTACCAACTAGCAGTAGGAATAAAAAAAAATGTGCTGTTTATCGCCGGTGGTGGTTTAATGGTAACACTAAGCGTTAACTACTAGGGTTCAGGGCTTTGCAAGGCGATTAACTACATTATATTACACTCTCTACCCTCATCTATTTTTAATGACTGTTTGGGACTTTTTAGAAATCGGCAAAACTAGCAGTGTTTTCTTAAATGTTCAAATGCTATTTTATAAAGTTATGAAAAAGTAGCATTCAGAAACCAAAGTAAAACAAAGGTATAAAGTTACTTGATGCTTACTAATCAAGAATTAAAGTTGCAACGTTCAACACTCATCATTTACCGCTTCTTAATGCTTCTAAATATTATGCGCCAAACACACTTAAAATACTTAGCAAGTCATGAAAGAAGTGGTCACTATAAGAGTAAACAATTAGTTGAAATGTCTAAATTATACTATTTTACATTTATTGGGATCACTTGCTACAGTGCAAAATGAGCCAAAAAAATACGTGGCTTTTTTTCCGGGCCTTTTGGTTTGAGCCCCATTTAGTAAACCCACCCGTTCTATTCATCCCTACTCACATACCTCCTTTTCATCTTAGATCCGCCTGGTTATATTTTCGGGGAAAAAACCTCCGGTGCCTTGATTCAACTAAACACCTTTGCGTGTTCGTATGTTGGTTGGTGAGAGGGGTACAGTGATTCGTACCATGGAAACAATATTTTTATCCATTTTGTGTATCTCCGTTGGCCACATAATTTTGCCTACAGTGGTAACTTTCTTTTGGTCCATATATTTGTTGTGTTTGGTAAATCTGAAGGTAAGGTTACCAATTTCAATACTTGATTATCATAAAACCTAATTGCATATTTCTTGATCTGGGTGAAAACGATTGAAGGTTTGATATTTTTTTTTCCCTTTCTTTAGGGCTTATTTTAGTTGGTCTTTACGGTGGTTATGGTATGCTGTGTTTAGGTTGGTTTGTGCGTTATTTTAGGTTTATTTATTGTGCCTTTCTTATATTTAGGGCTTAGAGTAGTTGTGCGTTGCTTATGCTGGTTGAAATGCTGTTTATGGTTAGATTTTGGGTTCAGTAAACGAGTTTCGTACTTTGCTTTGGGGTATAATGTTAAACCCAAGTGCAGTTAGAGTGGTTAGATGTTGCTTATAGTTGTTGAAATGTTGCTCATAGTTAGGTGTTGGGGTGAGTAAATGAGTTTTATGGTTTGGTGTGGGGTTTACTATTACAGTCAGGTGCAATTGAATGTGCCCCATATTAAATGTTGTGCAACAATTGTTTTTTTTTTGTTGTGTGGGGGGTCTTGGTTTCTATTTCCTTTTTGTTTTTTGTTATGCCTTTTTTTTTAAATGGTCACTGACTTTTTTTGATTTTTTTGTTTGGATTTTTTTTTTGTGCCTTCTCTCTTTGCAAACCCTCAATTGATAATGCTTTTGTTGCTCACATTAACTGTTTCGAATATGTTAGTCGTGTTGGTTTGTCTGTTGTTTATTGCTTTGATAATTGGACTGTCTATTATTGTTTATAATTATGACTTCAAAACCGATAACTGGCTCAAAGAGTATTCACGACCACTCACTTCAAAACCTGATACAAAACAATGTTCCAAATACGCACGGTGGTTTTGGGTGCCAAATGTGTAACACCATTACGCCAGGCGTGTGTGCCTGTGAACCATATGTGTCATCGCTGTTTGCTGTATCAGAGACTCATGATGCTACAGGTTAGTTGTTCTTTTTTTGTTCCTCAGTTTCCCTATGCCCACACTTATTGTCATTTTTTCCGTGGAAACATGTTCGTGCTAATGTTGTTTTCTTTTTGGTAGATGTTGTTGGAAAAGGAGAGTGTGTAGAGTGAAGCGCACCAGCCTGATCTGGGCTTGCCTATGTGTGATGGTGCGTCTTCACAGCAGGTTGGAGGTCAGCCGATGGCTCCTGATATGGTGGAAGGTGAGTTGCGCTCTTTGATTTTCAGCTGTGGTTTGTTAAATTTTGTTGCTTTGTTTTTGTGTGTCGCTTTGTCATGCATAAATCACATCTTCATGCTTCCTTTTTTTTTGAACAGGGCTTTGTAGTTTAGAAAAAGAGGGAGGCCGAGAAAACAGACGTCCGACAACGTGTCTAACCTAATTGATTATCTGCACACCGTTAATCAGACAATGGTTGATAATGTCATGGACGGTGAGTGCTGCTCATCTCTTTTCGGATGCGTTTTGTTAAATTTCTTGGGTTTCTTTTTAAATTTCAATCTATCATCGCTTCATGGTATAAGCGTATTTTTATTGGAACAGGTCTGCATTCTGATCATGGCCCACCCCCTTTGCAGCGTAGAAAAAGAGGGAGGCCGAGAAAACAGACGGCCAACAACCCGTCTGACCCGCAAGATCATGTGCACACCGTCAATCAACCAATGGTTAAAAGAAGGAGGCCGAGAAAGCAGGCGCCCAACAAACCGTCTGACCCATATGATTATGTGCGCACTGTCAATCAGCAAGAGGTTCCTAATGTCATGGAAGGTGAGTGCTGATCTTTTCTATTCAAATGCGGTTTGTTAAATTTATGGAGTTTGTTTTTGTATTCCAGTTTCTCATTGGTCACCCCACACTAACATGGTATATTTTTTTGTTGGAATAGGGTTACGTGTTCATGATGGGCCATGTGCGCACGACCTTATAAAAATAGCCACGCCATCTAAACAGGAACGCCGAAGGCCAACTGACTTGTGTCAGTCATCTGGTTGCGTGCATCTTGGTGGTCAGCCAATGACTCCTAATACAATGGAAGGTGGGTTTACCTATCCTCTTTTCGGATCCAGTGTCTTCGCTTTTATTGTTTCTTATAGAATGCTGAGCTACTCTTTCGCACTGTTCTTTATTATCAATAGGGCTTCCTGCATGCAATACCGCTGTTGATGGTGCTGTTTCCGCTGATGTTGCATCTGATAGTTTTTATTTGCGGAACAGCCGTGCAGGAAACAGCCAACCATCTCAGGCCTCTAAACCATCTATGCTTGGTTGGGTTCAGGCAGCGGTGGTCACAGCACCGGTGAACCGTCTACTCCTAATGCAACTGAAAGTATTTTTTTTTTATGTTTTTTTGTTTTTGAGGCACATCCTTTGCATCCAACATTACCATTAATTTATTGTGGTGGTTTCTTTTGTTACCAACAGGCAGGGTACATGCTGATAGTCAACCAACTGTCACAGAAAATGTTGGTCGTCAATCACAGCGCCGGAAAAGAGGTAGGTGTGTGGGACAGCCTCATAAAAGGACTGTGCGGCGGCGTCCTCTCATCAGCAGTCTCCGTTCTGGCTTGGATAATAGTGCATGCGCCATTGATGAAGAGCCATCTCCTTCTACGATGCAAGGTGCCCGTTTTTTTTTTTTTTTTTTTTTTTTTTTTTTTTTTTTTTTTTTTTTTACCATTTCTCTGCGCCTTATCTTTTTCCCAAACATATATTGTTAGGTCTTTAAATCAATGTAGGAATTGACCCTGAGTATGATGATATAGGAGATTGTACTGAGCGATGTTGTTATTGTAATACTGTTTTTTGGCGTGGCGAGCAGCTTGCAGGTCATCGTCTTGCAGATGCTTCAGCTAAATACCATGCATGTTGCAGAGGCGGCAAAGTTTTTATGCAACCTGACGCAGAACCGCCTCAGTATATCGAAGACTTGCTTTGCCACTGTCCCTTTATGGAAAATATTCGAACATACAACCAGATGTTTGCAATGACATCATTCGGTGCCACAGTTGACAATGCAATCAACAATGGTGGAGGGCCATATGTTTTTAAAGTCTCTGGCCAAATATACCATCGGATTGGCTCACTTTGCCCGGTTAATGATGATCCAAAGTTTTTGCAGCTCTACATCTATGACACGCAGGATGAAGTCCAACATAGGTTGAGCCATTTTTCAACCTCAGATGGCCATGATTTGGACCCAGATATAGTGCAAGGGCTCATTCAATTCTTAGATGCTCACAACGAACTGGTGCAGATATTCAGGACCGCGCGTGACAAATGTGTCGACCATGATGCCCCAGAATTTAAGATAAAGCTTTACAACGGTGAAGTTCCACGCGGCTATGAAGCTCCATTGTCAAATACCCTCGGCGCAATTGTCTTTGACTGTGGGCCTGAAAGTGAATCTAATTACGATGTTATACTGGAGTACAGGAATGGTCTGCTAAAAAGAATCAGCAAGATCCGTAAGTCGTGCATGTCGTTGCAGTTTCCACTGATATTCATATATGCTCAGCCAGGGTATCATACAAAGTTGAAGTTAAGAACATCGGATCCAAACATCGAGCCAAAACGGGTGTCGATGAATGCATTCTATGCATACCAATTGCACCCGAGGCATGACAGTTATAACCTGCTCTTTCGCACTGGGAGGCTTTTCCAACAGTACATTGTCGGCATATATTGTTGCATAGAACAGAATCGGATGGATTTTTATCATACGCACCAGAGCGACATTCGGGGGGATTTTTTGTCAGGCCTTTATGATGCGATTTCAAGGGGAGAGCATGATGGGTCGTAGGCGGGTTCTCGCATTATACTGCCTTCATCATTTACTGGAGGGCCGAGGTATATGTACAGTCATTATTTGGATGCGTTGGCGATTTGCAGGGTTCTTGGTAATCCACGCTTTTTTATAACGTTCACATGCAATGTAAAGTGGCCTAAGATACAAAGATACATGGCACACTTTCCTCATTTGACAACAACGGATAGGGCGGATATAGTATGCAGAGTTTTTGAGCAAAAAATCAAATCATTTGTCAAGTTTATGAAGGAAAGGCAGACATTTGGTTATGTCACAGGAGGTATGGCTATTTTCTGTTAGAAGTAAACCTTTATGTTTGATTTTTGAGAGTCAGTTTTCCTATAGATGATTGCATAATGTGGTTTGCCAATGTGTTATTCTAATTTTATTTGTTCATAATTTTTTTTGCCTCTAGTGTTGTATACCATCGAGTTTCAGAAGCGTGGCCTCCCACATTGTCACACACTGCTTTGGATTTCTTCATCAACCAAAATAGAAAATGCTCAAGATGTTGACCAGTACATTTCTGCAGAGTTGTTGACCAAAATCTTCAAAACCACGGTTTTGCCTCCCAAGTTGTTGAGAATAATGATTTGTCAAAACCAGTCACTCCACATTCTTGGCCTAAGGGAAATGCTTCTATTTCTATTAAACCTCAACAAGTAGCTGCACCTGGCTCTTCTAGGATTAGTTCGAGAACAATGTCTAAACCAAGCATTAAAAATAAACATTCATATGGCACAATGACTTGTACAAGAACTATGGTCTAGAAAAAGCTAGGAAAATGGCACTACTTCAAAAGAACGGAATCCTAGGTTCACAACCTTGTGTGATGCCTTCTAGTGTATTACAGAACGATGCTAGTAGTACCAAACTAAAACCTAAGTGTACTCAACAGACAATTAGAAATCGACCCGTTGAACTGAGAAACAAACTTCGGAAACCTAATAGGTGGATCAATATAGGACAAAGACACTTTCCAAAAGAAGTTTCAACATCTCCTAGATCTAATCTTAGGTGGATACCCACGGGTAGAGTTTTTAAAACTGTTGGTCTTAGGTGGATTCCTACAGGCAATATATTAAACATTTGCAACAAAATAGTGTGTTCAGGTGTCAAGAAGATAATTGACACTGCAACTTTATGCTTCTAACATCTGGAAACCAGTTACACTTGGGGATCCATGTCTGTGTCTATCTCTCCAGTCCTACTTTCTATACAGGTACAACAAGTATGGCTTCGGAATAATTCAGTTTCGGACCCGCACTTCAACTATGGCTTCTTAGCAAAACCGCTTAGGACCCGCATCCAACCGTCTTAACTTTCCCTCTTCATCAGCTGTTCCACCCATGGAATTCACTCGTCAACAATTGGAAACTTTGTTTGCTCCTCTGTTTGATGAGATTCTCGAAAGTAGTGCTCCAGATGTATCGAATGTTTCCGCTGCACACCCTGATCATAATCCAATACCTGATACACCTGCTCCAACAACAACAACTGTTGCACCAGATGCACCACTGAATGATTCTCAATCAATAGTAGAACACATTGCCTCCAACACTGACACAACTGATGAAGAACATACTCATGAAGTACCCACACCAGCAGATTATGACGGAAATGCTTTCTTCAATCCATTTGCACTGGCTCCTTCTATTCCAGACATTGGCGAGTCATCTTCATGCAATTTGGATCCGTCTAATATGCATGCTACATTCAATCATCACCCTTCGACACATAAATGGACAAAAGATCATCCCTTAGTGAATGTGATTGGCAACCCTTCTAACCCAGTCATGACAAGACAACGTCTTCACACCGATGCTGAAACTTGCGTTTATGCTCTTACCGTTTGTCAAGAGGAACCACAAAACATCAAAGAAGCTATGAAATATGACAATTGGATTGAATCAATGCAAGAAGAGTTAAATCAGTTCAAGCGTCTCGAAGTCTGGGAACTTGTTCCAGGACCAGATGGGATTTATGTCATTGGACTCAAATGGATCTGGAAAAACAAACTGGATGCTGAAGGCAATGTTATTCGCAACAAATCTCGTCTTGTGGCTAAAGGGTATTCTCAAGAAGAAGGAATAGATTATGAAGAATTGTTTGCACCAGTAGTTAGGCTTGAAGCTGTACGGATATTTCTGGCATATGCTGCACACAAGAATATCACGGTTTATCAAATGGATGTGAAAACGGCGTTTCTGAATGGTCAACTCCGTGAAGAAGTTTATGTGGGTCAACCGGAAGGATTCGTTGATTCAGAACATCATAACTACGTGTACAAGCTCAAAAAGGCTCTTTATGGTCTTAAACAAGCCCCAAGTGCCTGGTACGACAAACTGTCCAAATTTCTTCTCGCTAATCAGTTTACCAAAGGAACTGTTGATCCAACATTTTTCATTCAACGTCACGGGGAAGATATTTTAATTGTTCAAATTTATGTTGATGATATCATTTTTGGTTCAACACATAAAAAGTACTCAAACGCTTTTGCAAAATTAATGAAACAAAATTTTGAAATGTCCATGATAGGTGAACTAAAGTTCTTTTTTGGACTTCAGGTTCATCAATCTCCCCGTGGCATATTTTTAAATCAGTCCAAATATGCTCTTGAAATCTTAAAGAAACATGGAATGACCAGTTGTGATACTTATAACACACCTATGTCTGCAACCTCACCAAAGCTGAACGCTGATTTACATGGGAAAGTGATTGACCCTACAAAATACCAAAGTATTATTGGGTCTCTCATGTATCTAACAGCCATCAGACCTGACATTGTATTTGCTGTATATCTTTGCTCCCGTTATCAGTCAAGACCAACTGAAGAGACACCTCAATGAGGCTAAAAGAATCCTTCGCTACATAAAGGGAACCATTCACTTGGGAATCTGGTATCCGAAGGATTCTGGTTTTGCACTAATCGCTTTTTCAGATGCTGATCACGCAGGGTGTTTAGATACACGCAAAAGTACATCTGGTGGTGTTTAGTTTCTCGGAGATAAACTTGTGTCTTGGCAGTCAAAGAAACAAGACTGTACATCCATGTCATCCACAGAAGCAGAATACGTTGCCATGTCAGCATGTTGTGCTCAGATAATTTGGATGAGATCACAACTGATGGACTACGGTTTTGTATTCAACAAGATACCAATGTACTGTGACTCCAAGAGTGCCATTGCCATCTCCTGCACCAAATCATCTCTCTTTGTAAATACATATTTCAAAATCAAAATACAAAAATATAAAATCTTTACAAAATCCAAAAAGATTTTCCATTTATTACTTCAAAAAAAAAATAGCCGTAAAATATATTACAATAAATTTTTCTGTGATGTTGAAATTTTCAAATAACATTCATTGATTGCGTTTTTCTTCAAACCTTGAGCTCGAATTATCACATGCATTTTCACATAACAGTTAATAATATGGTTACAATTCGGCTCAAGAAGGCTATCTCTTAAATATGTTTCTGTATTTGAGGGGGAGTACTTTTGTTTAACGAAAACAAAATCTAATTCCACGAAAGGACCCTGTGGTACGCTTCAGTGCCTCAATCCTAATTAAAGGAGCGAAAGCTTCTTAACTGTTTGCAACACAAAATCTTTGTTCAAAATCAAATGTTCTTGAAATCCGTTTCTTCCCAAAGGAATTTCAAACATCTTAAAAAGCATATTTTAATCAACATGTTTTCAAAAACATCATACATATGATATTTTTTGAGGGGGAGAAATGTGATTAAAATTGTTGATCAGGAAGTTATGGAATCTCATATCGTGCTGGACTCAGATATCACCAATGAATTGACGATCTTTGAATGTCAGTAATCGAAAAGATAAGTCTTCCAAGACTTATCTTAGTAGAATGTACCAATCCGAGACACTCTTGATTGACATGAACTTTGACGGGTCTAACCTCCTTTTCAAGGAGAGTTTACATCTTCAAGGTAGTTATTAGAGCCAGTTGTCACCTAAAAGCTGATAATGGAACTCTTTAACTATACAACGTAACCATGTCTCGCGGGGAATTGTTTATCAAGAGTCGATCAATTCAAAAGTGCGAGCTCTTCCCTCTCTATGCAGATTTCAGTCAAAACTCATAAGCACATGTGGAGGGGGAGTATTTCTGAAAAACCAAAACTCTCAAGGTGTTAGCAAAACATGTTTTTCATCATAAACAACTTGAGAGATTTTCAAGAAAAGGTTTTGTGGCAACATAGGATAGTCATGGAGTTATAAGGTGACTAAGTTTAGGAATAAACGTCCTATGATCCGCCAGAGCCGGAGGGATCTACCCAAGGACACCACAAATAGTTAATATTTAGAAGTCCTTAGGTATGATTGAAAAAGGAGAAAATAAGAATCGGAGAAAGAAGGAGTTGAAGAATTAAAAAGAAAAGTTAAAGAAAAGGGTGAAAAGAAATAGCCCTCCAAATTATTCAACTTAGGGCAGACACCGGGTTCAATTCATATGCTACTGGTTCTCACAAGATGACACCGGTATTGAAGACAAAGTCGTCATGGACCTAGTGACGCAATGAACTAAACCTTCTAAGCCACTCAAGTTCTCTCAAAAGAGCTTGTTTCATTCTCACAGGGAACCCTACGTAATCTATCGACTCTCTCTTAGAGATTGTTGGTATTGAAGAAGGAGACCCTCTCCCTAGTCTCCGCTTAGGAAAATCAAAGCGCACTAATCGAGTCTAGAGCCATGAGATTCATCAAAAGATCTCTTAGGAACACCTAATATTTCATCACTTTATTGTTCAAACAATGAGGACACAAGTGACATTTTCCAGAGTCCTACGCAGATCTTAGCAATCTGCCTGAACATTTATGAGGGGATTCACAATTGTGATCCTCAGTGATTGAATGGAAATTCCTGCCAGGGTCAACATCAAACAGCCCTAACAGCAGGTCGCCTCAGTAATCCTTTACGGGTTACGCTTGGTGGTTTCAAACGGTCTACAGTCGTGGAGTGATATTTTGGTATACTTCAGCGGCTCACCTGGATTGTTAATCTCTTTCGAGAATTTACAATTTAGGAACGGCCTTGGCAAGGATTAGAGAAAGTTTTCACACTATGCTGTTTATGATCTCAAAATCCGAACCTATAAGTGCCGGGAACTTTATTGCTAACTGTTTTCATGTAGGTACTCATAAAGACCAGGAGTTCCATAAAGACCATTACCATCATCATTATCATCAACATATTTGTTCTACATGCTCATAGCAACATCATAAAGACATTCTCATCCAAGATCTAAGCAAAGCAAAGTTCAAAAAGATTCTACGCCAAAGTCAAAGAATCTGCAAAGTTATGAGATAAAGATCAAAGTTAAAGAATGAGAGCTTCAAATGTATGAATCACAAACTTCATCAGAAATATGAGCATGCTGGAAATGACTTTCATCACTAACAACAAAGATGATGATGAAAGGCAGACAACAACATATCTGATCACAAAGAACAAAGAACAAAGATTAAAAGACGTCTCAAGTTATAAACGCCAAAGAAGTTCAAGACGTCAAACGACCTAAGCAAGACAACAAATGATGACCAACCCTCAGGGGGAGATTGTTAGGAACATGTCTTATTATAAAGAGTAGGTCATTTCATTTGTAATAGGTCGTTAACAATTATGGTTTATAAATGTTTGTATTTAGATTTACAGCTCATGTAGTAAACCCATGAGTTGTGATAAGAGGTTCTTCTAGAACCAAGGAGAAACACCCCCTACTTATGTAAACACTATAAATACCCCCTCCCTTGAAGGGAGAGGGTGTTGGTTCTAATTGCAATTATCATTTTCATTAATCCTTCATTGGTTCCTTCCACTTTCTCTCTCTAAAACTTTCTCTCTCTAGAAATACATATTGATGTGATAGAATGGTGATCTAACAACTTTCTTTGACGACAAAGGTTATCTACATTATCGAAGAAGACAAGAGAATACTTTCGCAGCAAAAGGGCAGATAAAGCTTGACAATGGGTATGTCGTGTCGTATAACCGTGATTTGTGCCTGGCATTTGAAGCTCATATCAATGTGGAATACTGTGGGTGGAGTATGCTGATAAAATATCTATTTAAGTATATATCAAAAGGAACTGACAGAATCTTTGCCAAAGTAACAAGATCTATTGGTGAAGCATCCTCTTCTTCAGCGCAACCGCAGGTATTGATTGATGAAATACATAATTACCTTGATGGCCGATTCATATGTCCTCACGAAGCATGTTGGAGAATCCTCAAATTCGAAATACATATCAGAGAGACAGCGGTACAGATCCTTTCAGTCCATCTGGAAAACATGCAGCATGTAACTTTTAAAGACGGTGATAACTTAGGCGCGGTTCTCAATCGTCGTGATCGTAAGCTGACAATGCTGATAGAATGGTTTACCTACAACATTGAAAACGAAGATGGACGCCATTTGACTTACTTGCAGTTTCCATCAGAGTTTGTATGGTATGGAGATCGGAAATGTTGGTCACGCAGAAAGACCAACAAATGTTCTATTGGACGACTTGCATATATACACCCGACTTCGGGTGAGCTATTCGACTTAAGAATGCTATTGTGTCATTAAAAAGGATGTAGAGACTTCGCAGAAGTAAGTTCAGTAAACGAAATTGCCTATCCAACATATCGTGCTGCATGTGATGCCCTTGGCTTGCTAGGCGACGACAAAGAATGGGACATAGCTCTTGTAGAAGCCTGCGGATCAGCTTCATCTGCAGAACTAAGGTTTCTTTTTGCGAGGCTACTTACTCACTGCGAGGTTGCAAACCCTTTGTACTTATGGGTAAAATATTGGCGAGAAATGGGTCATGATATTCCAACAATTGTCTCAGAACAAGTACGTATACCCAACTACCATGTGAACGATGCAGAATTGGAAGGGTACATATTATACGAATTGGAAATAATACTAAACAGTTGTGGAAAATCAGTCCAGAATTATGGTCTGGAACCACCTCCGAAACACCTTCTAGATCAGTTAAACAACCGCCTATTAATGGAAGAAAAAAACTACAATAGGGAGATGCTGGCGTGAGAAAGAGATGAATCAATTCCAAGACTCAACACCAAACAAAAAATTATATATGACGCTGTTATAAACGCTTTTAAAACAGGTAAGCAAGACTTAATATTCGTATATGGTCGCGGAGGAAATGGGAAAACATTTCTTTGGAAAGCAATAATTAGCACTGTACGGGCTGAAGGTAAGATTGTGTTAGTGGTTTCTTCTTCTGGTATTGCTTCGCTCCTTCTTCTAGCAGGTCGCACCGCGCATTCAAGATTTCAAACTTCCACTCAAGCTCACGGATGAGTCCCTCTGTTGCGTAAAAAAAACACTCTCATAGGAAACCTTTTAAAAGAAACTGATCTCATTATCTGGGATGAAGCGCCAATGAATGACCGTCGATGCTTTGAAACATTGGATAGGACTCTTAGAGACATATTGGATGCACCAGATGTTTTGTTTGGTGGGAAAATAGTTGTTTTAGGCGGTGATTTCCGGCAAACACTGCCAATCAAAAAAGGCGCTCCAAAAATGGAGATAGTAGCATCGTCGGTTGCAGAATCACACCTCTGGCCTTATTTTCATGTCATGACACTTATAGAAAACATGAGGCTTTTCCGCTTGGGTTTGACTCTGGAAGAGCAAAGCACAGCGCGATCCTTTGCGTCATGGCTTCTCGATATTGGAGATGGTCGAATTGGTCAACCTGATGAAGAAGACCCTAAAGATTCAGCATGGGTCGAAATTCCTTCTAGATTTTGCATACAAAATGATGAAGAAGGCCTCTCGAATCTCATAGATTTCATCTGTGATAAGCCTACACTCCAAACCCCTTCTGCAATCACTCTACAAGAGAAGGCAATCGTGTGTCCAAAGAATGAAACAGCGGACACCATTAAATCAAAAGTTTTAGACATGCTTGATGGCGAAATAACAACTTATGCAAGCTATGATATAGCCACACCGGTGGGGAATAGCGGTGCTGAAACAAAAATGTTATACCCTCCTGAGTACATAAACACATTTAAGCTACCAGGTTTCCCGCCGCATGAACTGCAGCTCAAAGTTGGATCACCAGTGATGCTTTTAAGGAATGTTAACTTCGCAGGCAGTTTATGCAACGGGACACGCATGATAGTCACACAACTGATGTCAAAGCTTATTGAAGTGCAGATCATCACATGCACAAGAGTCGGCGAAAAAGTTTTTATTCAAAGGATACCACTGATCCATAAAGATCCAAACCTCCCTTTTGTTTTCAAACGCACTCAGTTCCCAATTAAGCTCTGTTACGCTATGACAATCAATAAAGGCCAAGACCAATCTTTAAACAAAGTTGGTGTATACCTTCCTGAGCCAGTATTTGGTCATGGGCATATGTATGTCGCTCTTTCTAGAGCAACATCTGCTCATGGATTAAAAGTCCTTATGAAACAGCAGGAAAACCAAAAACCAAATGTCACAAAAAATACTGTTTACAAAGATTTTTTAAAAATAATAAAAGAAACAACTTTTGTTTTGCCAGTGCAAACATAACGATTGGTGTTTATCTTTTTTTACAACAACTACTTCGTTTGTTATTCTATACATAATGCCATCATAATTACATCTTCCTATCTTTTGCTTTTATAAAAGTATTGTTAAAGGCTCTGGCCACAGGTAGATTTGCTGCACGCCGATTTTATATGTTGTGTCTCATAATTTGAATGCTCTGATTCCTTTTCCGTATATCATTGTTCATTCTCAGGTGTTTATCTGTATCTAACTTTCTTTTTTATGACTTTCCAGCACAATGGAAGAAACTCAAAATGCTATGGTGCACTATGCCTCTCAAGAGAAGAGCCTTGAAATCAGTGCTTCACCAGAGATTGTGACGATCAAGCAGTTAAAACCAACATCTCACAGCAAAGTGCTCGAAGCAAGGGTCTACAGGAAATGGACTTCAGTGAATTTTGGCAAAAAAGATGCGGCTGGAGTTCCTGGCAAAAAAAAAGAAACATGATTCTGTTGTATCCTCATAGATCGAGAGGTATGCATTAATTCAGCCAACACACATAAAACATGCTGCCATTTCAGATTTCTCTAATAGCAAATAATTCTGAATAGGGCAATGCTATACAAGGTAACATGAATATCAAAGAATTCGACTATTTTAACCCAAAAATCAAGCTTGGGGAGGTTTACAGGATTTCGGAGTTCATGTACGAACCAACCAATCCTTACCAACAAACGATTGACAAAAAAACAAGCCTGAAATTTGGAAAAGCAACAAAGTTTGATGTCATACAAGCACCGGACATCCCTCAGCACTACTTTGACTTTGTTTCGTACAACCAACTTCAATACAGGGTTCCCACAGAAGATGCAATGGGCAGGATGCAGTACCCAATTCTGACAGGTAAAGTTTGTACCAATTTTTTTGCCAACAAACGCAAAAGCACCATCCTAACACCTAACTGGTGGCAGATTACATAGGATGTTTACGGTCAGTGGGAGAGGTTGTGCACAAAATAGGTGCAACACAACAAGAAACCGTTTACAGAAAAGTGGATATCGAAAATTTGAGGTGCGTTGATTTTTGTTATTTTTTTTGTTGTTTTTTTTTACTAAAAAATAAATTCCAAAGGTTTATCATATCTCCGATAAGTACATAATTTTCTACCTCAGCTTCATATATTATTAAAAAACACAATATGTCATTAAAATTAAACCCTGAGCATTTCACTTGATGAACCACGCAGGTTTAATTTCAAAGCTTTTATCACAGACCCGTCCACAACAGTGGAGGTCACTTTCTTCAGTCCGGCGGTGGAAGATGTTACAGGGTATTCATGCTCAGAGTTGCTGGCAAAGCATAAGGCAGAAGACTTGCAAGAAATACCTGAAGAGATTTTTGCCATTGAAGGGCAGAAAAATGTCTTCCAGCTCCATTTCAGCACATCAGGTAGGCCAGGAGATTTTATTGTTGCTAAAGTTTTTATCAAAAACAAAAGGCAGGAGGCAACCATCAAGATGATAGAACCATCCCAAGGTATCGTCATCTAAATCAACAAACTATCTTACTTACAACAACCACTCCTGACTACAAATATTTAATGTTTGGTTGTGCATGCATAGGGGCACCAGCAACAGCTCCAACACCAACAAACCAACAACGTCTCGAACAACAACAACCTGAGCAAAGTGCCGTTGCAGAAACAAAGAAACAGGAAGGTGACTGCTACAAATTTAATACACAATTTTATTAAATAAAAGATGTCATGCATGTCTCATTTGCAAATACAAATACTAATTATTGGTTTACGACACACTAGAAACACCAGCAACACCTGGCACAGTAACGGTCATGGAGGATTTGGAAGACCAAAAATAAAAACCAAACACCTCAAAGAGTGTGAGAAGAGCATTATTTCAAGATGAGAATGAAGATGCGAAGAAACAAAAAGGTTAGCACTACAAATTTAACAACCCATTTTATTCAATGAAATATCTTCAACCGATTTTCATGGGGAACACACAAGCACTACAACAACACTCATAATAAGATCACTGACACACAAAACTGCAAAAACAACCAACAACAGAGAGAACACTTAGCAGGCACACACTTAGAGATCCATCAAGCCCCTGAGTTTCTGGATAAAGATGTCATTTTTCTGAGCATTGAGCTCCAGTTCTCGTGCCAGGATACGCATCTGCATGATCTTTTGATCATCTTTACCTTGAAACCCCCTCAAATATTCTGCTGTTTTTTGAGCATGCGTGTTTCCAACACTCTCCAATTCTTGAATAAAGCTGAGCCTTTCTTGAGTGATTTGAAGCAATCTTCCTGCAAGCGCATTCATTTGTTGTGCCATCCCAATATCTTCACCAGAGGCTTGGTAGCAATAGAACACTAGCATATCAGGCCAGTTGTTAGAATTCGCATCAGCTCTAAGCTTATCACACTTAGGATACGTAGACATTTTCTTATCTCACTTCTTTATCACAACTTAAAAAATAAAGTGGTTCACTAACAAGGTGGGTTAGCTGTATTAAATAGGAAAGCAACAAATAAAAAACAAAAGACAGATACATACATTACTGTTTATTTAATCTGTTTTTTGATTTAATTTATCCATGCTAAAATTACAACTTTTATTATTACTTTTATTCATCACACCAATTTACACATGCATGTTTCTCAAACATAAACACAAACTTTATTAAATACATACATATTATATGACGCTGCACATTAACATTTAAAAATCAATTAGTCCCTTAAGCTTCATGGCAAACACATCCTTATCACGAGCGCTTAGATCCAATGCATCTACCATTATTATCATTTCATCAACTTTTTTACCATCTTTCTGTTGAAGTTCGTTTAAGTGCTCGACAATTTTTTGCGCAAAAAGGTTGCCTACGGTTTCCAGCTCTTGAATGAAACGGGCCCTTTCACCGATAACACCACCTAATCTTACAGACAATGCGTTTATTTATCGCGCTATTTCAATCTCCTCTGTTGAAGCTTGGCGAAAATAGAAAACTAACATGTCTGTCCAATTCATAGAATTAGCATCGTGCTTAGCACACTTAGGATGGATTGCCATTCTGTTTTGTTAGTTACTTTTACCAACTAAACAGTTAGTTTATGATAAAAATAACATTTACACTTCAGATTTTAAATATCCCCAGTAAGCATAGGCTCCTTTTTTACATGCCTATTCCACATCTCCAATCCATGTCCTCATAATTCAATCCTCACATGATGCACAGCTGCTCCCGTATTATTGAATAACACCAAAAAAAATATGGCAGGCATTCAACTATTTGCTCAGCCACATTTACAAGATTCATTTAAAATCACATGATATTGTTAGTGCCTGCATTGCACATTTAAAAAAAATAGCCTTATCATTCAGCCTTTGTAATGATACATGCATGCTCTACTATCATTGACTAGCAGCAGCACAAAATTGCATATTATTTTGATATTCATCCAACTGCTTTAAAGCCCAGCCACATATTGCCACTCAATTTGTTTTTTTCACTTACACATGCTCACAAGATTTACTATTTCTGACCTCACATTCAAAACATGACAAATGATTGCTGATTTTCCATACCACTTTTATCTTCTCACATCTTACACATCTATCAAAGGGTAACACACCAATTATTTATACAGTTACTTAATCTTGGAACCACAAATTACCACTCAACCATAGGCAGTGATGTTTAACTTCAACCAATGACACACTAAAAACAGCAGAAATCAAATTTATTGTGCACACCCTTTCACACTTCTTAAATCCTTTACATTTATTAACCTTTAATATAAAATATAAAGAAACATCCATACACAAAGACAAGGTTTTATTCATAACAGAATTCGAATACTTAGTTGAAGAAAATACATTAAAATACAACAAACTTAAAATTCATGCAACCTTGCCAGCAATATAGTCACTAACACCAATCACCAGAGCAACCATCACTAACCCTTTAGATACATCAAACCTACATGACGTTGCTTTTCAGCCCTCCCTTCACGAGCTAAATCCAAAAGCCCAACCAACGCAGCTAAGATATCTCGGTCTCTCTGCTGCGTCTCCAACATGCACTCAACTGCATCAGGAGCAACATCATCAAATGGACTAAATGACCGGCCTTCTTGAATTAGCCAATCTCTTCTCACAATGTTAGCCTCAAGATTAGCACATTTCTGCGAAATGTACATGATGATACTCTCATTCTCTCTCCATTCTTGCACAAACATATACTTAAAGTAATGCTGGAGCTTATTAGAACCACAACACTCCTTTAAATGGTAAATGTTTCGTCTTGCACCCATAGTGGTTAGATATGAGGTGAATGCAAAATGCCTAAGCAAAGTCATCCTTATATAGCCAACAAAAACAAACAGGGCATAAAACAATTAATTCAAAAAATAAAATGGTAAAAAAATAATAATAATAAAAACACATTCATGTACCTCAAATCAAGCACAAAGTGGTGAGCTTTATTGATACAAACAATATTTTACAACATCAAATACAAACATGACCTCACCATAGCATTGCTTCTACTCAGAAACAACCCAACACCTAAACATAAAGGTTTGCTAATCATATTGCTCCATAGTCAGCACGTGATGGCGCTTCTCACTACATGCTTCATGCGCTATGTCAACAAGCACAACCATTGCAGACAACAACTGATAGTCTTTGTTCTGTGCTTCCTGTAAACACGCAAGCCCATTAACTGCTACAGGGTCAGTTGAGCTAAAACCTTTGCCCTCTCTCAGCAGCTCCCTTTTTTTTCACGATTCTTGCACGCACATCATCACATTTTTCATTCAGTACCATAATCAGACCTTTGATATCACACTCTTCATGCAAAAACAGCAAACGGAAAGCGTGATGCAGCTTATCAGAACCGCATGCTTCTTTCAGTTCATCAAAATAAGGAGTCGTTCCCATTTTTTCACGCACACTTGCTAACAAATGATTGCTAAAGTGTAGCCCTCAATGACACACACATGTCCACTACTTATATACACAACAGCTATACCAATGCAACTATGCACAGTACACCTAACCAAACTAAAATAGTTGCATTGTTATTGCATTCACTTTTACCACTTTATACTTAACCATCACAATGACATTTTGTTTCTGCTTCCACTGTATTTTCATGTGTCCATGAGAAATGATGCTTACCTTTATCTATTTAGTTTTACCTTCTATCACTAATTCTGTTATTTTTATTATGTTTATGCAGTCACAGTCGAACCTGCAGCTACAGAGAAAAGGAAGACAAGGAACACTGAAAAAAAAAGAAATCTAACCATTAGCTTACCGATGTGGATGTTTAAAATGACAGCCTTAAAACTTGATGTGTTTTGAAGCATATTTCTAGCTCTAGCTGCTGAAATATGTTCCCAAACATTGTATTCTTTTGTGTCGAACTTAGAAAAAAGGCATGGCATGTTTACATGACAAGATACTGATATTTTGTGGCGCGCTTATAGCCTGCCAACAAAAATATGCAATGGCATACATAACTGGTGTTCTCATGTGACGATCTTGCGCCATAACTGTAGAACTATGCAAACGCTGGATGCAACATATTTTGCGCATCATTTCCAGCACTTGGTACATATGAATCTGATGTGTGTTTTAAAAGATTTGTCAAGTTTTGTATGCTGCAAGCTCTTACAGCAGCTATTGTTGCAACCTTATGGTTTTCTAGCGACATAAATATGTGCTAAAAGACTGTGTTCTTTTATGTGAAACTTAGGCAGAACGTATGGCATGTTTGCATGCCAAAATACTCATGGTTTGTGCTGTACAATAGCATCCAAAACCGCTACCCTTATGTGACAAGCCTGCGCTATAGCTGGAACAGCCAATTGCACGAACTATACTTGCAATCTTATGACTTTTGACATTGCTATCTTCAACAATCTATTTGCTACATATTTAACGAAAACACCCGCGGCAACGCGCGGGCTCAAGACCTCGTGAGTTACAAATTTGGAAGATAACATTTAATTTAAGACAACATAAAATAAAATAGTAATTAGTGTATATTTTTTTTAATTATAGTTTTTAACTTTTTAACTGACTAATTTACGGATTATTTCAAAGAGGATAGTTTGATTAACTTACTCCCCAAACACTACTTCCGGATTACATGTGTAACTGTTAATCTAGCAATAATAATCTCTTTTAAATATGATTTCAAATACTATCTCTAAGTTGTATTTGACTTGTTTCAAATGATGATTTTTCACCCGTGTTTTGTTGCGGGAGGTGACTTTTAAACATTTTCAGATAAATTCTAATTAATAAACAAATAATACTAGATCGTTTTGCATGACTTTTAAAAAAGAAACAAAATAAATTAACCTCATGATATTTGGCTTAAAAAATAAAATGCTATATTTAAATTTCATAATTGAAATTTAGAGATTGTTTATATTCAATGAATAGCAAGTGATGTGTTATTTGTGGTATATATTATTATGGAAAATGAATTTTATGTTTAAAACTAAAACCTAAATTTAGACCTAAAGATGTGATTGGTTCATTTGAAAATTTAATTAGTGAAAGATGATGAGATATAATAAGTGTATGACACTTGTCATAAAATGAATAGATTAGGTCTATGTTTTAGGTCTATGTTTTAGGTCTATATATCAGCATACTATTATTATTATTATTATTATCAAGTTTTCTATTTATATTTTGCCGAACTAATCTATAGACTTAACACTAACGGGTAGTGTACCTGATCAATGTAGCTAGTGGGGTAAGTATGAGTCGTTTGTCAGGAATGAATTACTAATATACTAATCATAAAGGTATTCTAACTACTAAATAACCTAAACTAAAGAAAATGGAGATTCAACTTGAGAGACTAGCATGAGTTTTGTTACTAATTGTCTAAGAAAGCAATTAAAATAAACTAAATAACGCAAGAGAAACTATAGAAGAAAAAATACACTAAATCAAGATGGGAAGAACGTGCTAGCCAAGTTCATCCAGTTAAATATTAGTGATATGTCTTACTAGTGCAATGATTATTAAGTTATTACCGACTCTCGTTGGTGATCCACGGATGTAAACTAGGTGGATCTTCTCTCTAAATCCTAGGCTCTGATGAGGGTTAATGTAATCACCATTAACGAAGTCTGCTTAATGTCCTTCAACTATTATTTAGAATTTATCTAGGTGACATAAATGCAGCATAAACTTCTACGAGATTTACTAACTTATTTTACTCAATCTTGTAGTTATCTACCTAATGGTATTACACGCACTAGTATTAATAATTGAATTTGCTAAGGGACGCTTGTAGACTTGTGCTCCAAGGGCCATTCAGTTGTTTTTCCTACATTTAATTATTACGATACGGATCTAAGGTTTATAATTCAAATAAGCAAAAATATTGGTTGTTAAGTTACAGAGTTTTAAGCTATATTCCAAAGATCTAGTGACTAGATAATAAAGATAAAATAAATAAACGAGCATAGGCGATAAACATAAATAATATCCAATGAGGTAAACTAGTAATCAATGTAAAACATATAAAAAACGCATAATCTTCATAAACTTAGCTAACACCTAAGGGTGTTAGCCCATAACATCAGTAACAAAGTAAACAAACATAATCACAACGTATAAAGTATAAAACATAGTAGATACGATACGCTAACTGAATGATTAAGTGATGAAATTAGGTTACAAAGAGTTCTCCTAATCAATGACTGAGTTTACATGACCTTCTTGCCTTCTAAATTCATCTGGGAATCGAGTTCTGGGGTATAAAGTTATGTAGAATTCATACTAAGGGTTTTCTACATATATACTCTCTGAAATTAGGTCGATACGGCGTATTGGCCTCCTCTAATACGGCTTATCGGGCTTGAATAGCGTAGGCCCTACGATTTAAATATTCTATAACTTTTATGAACCGTCTTTGGATACGTCGTATTGACCATATTGGATACGTCGTATTGATGTATTTTACGACTTGGTGGATTTGATGAAGTCTTGATTGGATACGCCATATTGCTGAGCACGAATATGGTGTATTGAGTCTTTGGTCAATGGACTTTGTCTGATTTCTTTGTTTTAGCTCCAAATCACATCCATTTGTTTAACATTCCTCAATTGCTCCGTTATTTATTGAGATTAACAAAAGCAAACAATTAAGTATCAATTCTCACATAAATAACATAAAAGAGGCAATATAAATGGGATAAATGATGCGTATTTTTAGTCCTTATTTGATGTTATCAACAAGTCTCCTCTAAATTATTTTTATTTAAAATTAGAATATGTGTGTCCATGTCCAATACTAGAAGTAAGTTAGTTTATTACAAAGTTGAAACTCGACAAAAACAAAAACACATCAATTCAATATATTGAATATTAATTCTTTTCTAGAGTAAAAAATTATCTCATCGTTAATTAGACTCGTCTAGCATTTATATTACATTTGAAATTCATATAATCGAATATACATTTGTATTCAAGTACCATCTTCATATTATCTCATTGGATGACATGTGTTATTATTTGAGAGGCTATGTTCATGCAAATATCGCCCAAATATCAGTCAACTCTTGGTCAAACTTCATAACAGACTTTCCTGCCCTTTTTACCATTTAAATAGTTGCTGTCATTTCACATTTCATTTTTAGTTTTTGATCATGCAATCTTCTCTGTATTTCTTTCTCAATCATTGTAATCATTCCACCACATCTATTAGAATAACAACTCATTCAATTACTTGCTTTCAAGTCACGTTCTTAGTTCTTTGATTCCTAATTAATTAGTTGTGATTGTTATATTTGTGTTTGATATTTAGTGTGTTACATTTTGTATAATAAATCTTTCCTGGAAAGCTCTTATCACCATTGATTCTGTTAGTATGTTGTTACAGTCAGTTAGTCTTTACAAATTTGTTAGAGTCTTCCTAATAAAAAATACGTTAATTCTTTGATTCAATCCATTTCCCAATCACAAATACTTATTGAGTATGTTGTAAACAAAGTCTTGTGGTTGATTTTGGAAGTTGTTGTTGTAACAGAATCAAGAAAACAGTTAATTACAAAGTGAAAAAATGGTGGGAACAAGATCATCTTTGGTAATTAGTGATTCTAACAATGGTAACAATGGAAGTATTGGTAATGGCAATGGTGATACTTTAGGTTTGGATGAAAACACTAAGGCTTGGGTCAAACAGTTTCTAGAAACTACCATGGCAGGTATAACCACTTAATTTCAAAGTCAGTTTGATGATATAGGAATTAAATTTGATTATATATCTAGAAATGTTAATAGAATTAAAAGTGGTGAATGAAGCGGTGGAAATAGGCAATTACAGTTTGGTAGAATCACATAATTATAATTTCCTATGTAGGATCATATATTTTGTTGATAATATGATTCGGGAGGTCGGAGATTATGGAAGAACAAGTTAGCCATGGTTTGAGAGAGAAAGATTAGAGAAGGGATGTTTCTAGTGAGAGAAAAACATTATATATATGTGTATTATTAGGAAACAACCAACCCTCTACCTTAGGGGAAGAGGGTATTTATACAAAATACTAAACGCCCCTTATGGGCTGTGGATTAGGTATGCAGTGGGTAAAGACCCGTTCGTCTTCCATGGTGTTACTTAAACTAACTAATAACTATTAAATAACGCTAAGTCTACGAGCTAACACATGCTAGACTAAACTTGGGGTGACCGACTCTTCAATATGGATTTCCAAATCCTAACAATCTCCCCCTAAGGGAGGTCACCCCATAAATTACACTTTGCATCCTAGCATTCATTCATGAAGTTTAATTCCGAGCTCGTAGACTTTGATTCTTCAACTTCCGCAATACTTGTGCTTTAGTAGTGATTCTTCAAAATGAATGTTCCTTTGACTTGTGATCTTTGAGCTTTCTTCGAGATCATCAGCCAAAGTAAATCTCCAGCTCATCCTTTGAAGTATCGCCTTCATGTGATGTTGTGACTTTTGGACCGACATGCTCACACTTTTTGGATCATGACATCTTTTAATCAGAGTAGCGGAAGCATCGTTGTATGTTTTGATTATCATGATTTTATTTAATTATGAGTGTGTGATGTGAGCATGCGGTTATGAATTGACTTCTCAATATCGATTAACTGCAACTGTCAGATGTTCCTCCAAACAACAGTTAGCAATAAAACACATGAAAGTGTCTTTGTTCACTTTCGTTGAATAGGGTTGCAAGAGCTACAGTTCCCCATTGATCAGTATAAATACAGCCTGTGATTAGGTAGAATTCTGAAGAATCTCCTTGACAGGGTTTCGCAGCTTGATCTAGTTTTTCTCAAACCGAAGCATCCCAAAGTAGACAACACGGAGTAAGTGAACCAGTGAATTGAGATTCACTGATTGACGATAAATTGATTTGAAAAACAATCGTGTATAGCTGAAGAGAGATATTTTGAAATACGACGAAGGTTTTATGAGAAAAAATCAAGTTTCAATCATAAATACTTTTGTTTGAGAAATTAGCGCACAGTTGATGTGCTTAGAGAAAAGAATTGTAGAGCACATCGAAAGGTTTTAAAAAGTATCCGTCAATCCATTCCCTGGACCAAGGATGATTCAAGAGTGAATCACCCTATCGTTTCTATCTAGTTGTCACAAGCTTGATCCATGATAGATCTCACATGTCACCCACCAATAACTTGTTTGATGTTGGCTCTAGAAGGATTTCCATCTTCATCGTGAATACTTTACATATCACTCGGATGTTCTATAACATGTATCATGATAAAACTATACGTACATTTACTTTGTTTTTCATCTCTTGACATGCCAACTTCAACCTCGATCGCGGTTCAAACGGCTAACATCTATGACCAAGTAAAAATGCCTTATGAATAACCCCCGACTCGACTCTCCCGATACACTTTCAAAACTCCAAAAGACTCAACCATAAATCCCGCGATCACCCTCAAAGTTACCCCCACAAGACCCATTTTATTTCATGGCATGATCGACCTATGTTTAAGCTTGCTCGCGGGTCCTAATATTAAAATTTACGACTATGTAAACGTGCCAAAGGACTAACATCCAACTCATCTTCCCAACGCCCTCTCAAAAATACAAACCGGCTTACCCATTTGCTCCGCGATCGCCCTTAAAATTACCCCATAAGACCAAGCCAATACTCTTTTCTTTTATTGTTTTCGACACAAAATGATTAGGCCGAGATATATGTGATTCTTATTACACCATTTTTGAATGATACCATTTTAAAGTTAACATGTATGTCATGTATAGATATGTCGAGCAGATTCAATACGTATGTTTATATAGATGGGTCGAATATATAGCCTTCTTCACTTATGAATTCATGTGACATATGCTACCATCTTAGATGAAATTCGTATATCATTGTATGTAAAGTTTTAACGTAAATAACATGCATGCTATTTAGTTGTACCCTACGACAACAATCACAAAAAAACAAAGATGGAAAAATTGAAATAAGATGTGGTACAAACCCTAATGTGATCGCATGGAAGAACCCAAGAGACAAGGAGCCACGCCAATTGAAACCAAAACGCCATAACCTTCAAATCAAATACCCACGACAAACCACCCTTCGAAACAAACCACGATCACAACCTCCTTGATTACCTTATGATCGAATGAAAAAGAGGAAGAAACCTGGTGCTGCCACTTTGGTATGCTAGGGTTTTGTGTGTGTTTGTAAATGTGTAAATGGTAAGTTGACAATGGAAATTAAATGGGGTAAATGGGTGAGAATTAAATGGGATAAATGGGTGAGTAAATTTTTCAAGATGTATGCTTTAGACAAGAACTTCTCGTGTAGATGGTCATACACGTCAATGATGCTTCTGAAATTTCGAAACCATCATGGGGGAGAAACGTGTACTTTGATGTTATAAGGTCAACCTCCAGGGGGAAGTAGTGTATACTACTTTACTTAGTATGGTTTGTGAAGTATTCTAGATATGGGAGAAAAATTGCTGCTGATCTCTTACATGTTCCCTTAAACAGATATTCACCAAAACCAAATTTGTCATAACACATTCAATCTGTCATTGTTTCATGGTTTCGTCCTGGTTTTGTAAAATCCCACTATTTCTCGGTTTAAATCATAGATTTGTAAAATCCTGTGACGATGGAACCATCCTGGAGAAAGAAAAGTGCATTTTCGGATCTATTTCTCGGTTTCTTCTTGGTTTTTTAAAATCCCGTGAAAGAATCTACTTCTCGGTTTAAATCATAGAATTGTAAAATCCAGTGATGATGGAACCATCCTGGAGAAAGAAAAGTTCATTTCCGGATCTTATCTGATTCTGGTTCAACGGTTTCAACTTCGAAGAAGGGATAAAGAGTGTGCCTCATGTATTGGATTATTTTTTTTGGATATACTTCATGGCATTTTGGTTATAACAGGGTTTTTCAGGGTTATGGTTTTTTACTATAATCGGGATAAAACCATTATCAAAGTTCATTTAAAACTTCAAAAAAGGCTAGATCTGGGCAGTTAAACCACAACAGGTGACTACGACGTTAATTCATTACTATTTATTTGAGGTTGGAGTGAAATTTCATGGGTGCGTGTACTTAGTATCTGAAGATATTGGGTTGGTTGGTTGAAGATTCTTCGAGATCCTTGTTCGAGCTTTTAACATTTACAATGACGAAGAGTTGGATATCTAGTTATTTTTGGCGATTCTTCCTTTCTACTACCACAAAATAACTATAACTTTAAGGAGTTGCATTGTAGGGCTCAGTGTCACACGAAGTTGTGGATATTCAAGAGGTGATGTACGTCTTATACTTGATGGTTGGTTGGGTGAAGAGTATAGAGTACTTAGGGATTCAAAGTTGCACGAACTCTCTGCACCACTCTTAGTCACACATTTGTGCAAGCTTAAGTCCCAAGTTCGGGTTATCTTATTTCAGTCAAATTCATCATATTGGGCGTTCTCCATCAGTAGTCACGACAAAGAGCCGACTGAATGATAATAGGGTTGGTAACGAGTTAGCCAAGAGAAGTAGAAAAGAAAGATAGAAATGACGTTTGAACAAATTAGTTCATACCTCGTTCCTTAAAGAAAATAAAGGTGTACACTTTAGTGTGCTTTATCTTCGGAAGAAGAGAAATCTTCTTGATTATGACAATTCTCATCAACAAGCTTCATGCTTTTTCCATGATCGCTCAGTTATCAAGTGGACCTACATACTGTTGATTGTATGCTTATTTCACTTGCTCAATCAAAAATGGCAATGGCGACATCATTTGCATTTTTGAGGGGAGAAGTGTGAATAAACTACATTTTGATGATACTCACTTGCTTAATCAAAAATGGCAACTTCGTATGCAATTTTTTAGTGGCAAAGTGTGAATATACTGCATGTTGATTGACATTTGAGAATAAATGGTCATACGGCTCTTATACACAACAGTTCAGAACTCATGTAAGAACCGAATTTCTTCATATCGGGTTATCTTCACATGTGGTTACTACTAAGAGCCGTTGGTTGACATCTTCTCACGGGCTGATATGATTAATGATAAAGTGCTTCCAATTGAAGCTTCTCGTACACATCATTATGCTGATTCCGATAAATCATAATCATCATGAGGGAGAGAATGTGTACACCAAGGACACACAACAAGTTCACTTGATAGGGTTTAATGACTTATGAAACGTTTTGTGTCAAAGATTGGTTGATTCTGCATCCTTATCTTCTATCTTCTAATCTTATTCTACGCACTTCTATCTTATCCACCTTCACCAATCTCAGACAACAAATTCAAGATTATCAGTGTTCCAACTTGTTAGTTTGGTGTCATCATTTCATGTGTATGTTACGGGCTAATTTGTGTTATGCAATATAACTGGAATGAATTTGGTGAGATGAAGATATTGATATTATGTTCCCCAAATAATCTTGAAGAAGGTCGAGTCTACGGTTTGTTCTACATTCTCCGCTGCGTGTTAGAAGACTAAAGACGACATGCATTTAATTATCAAAATATTTCTTCATATCCTGGGAATTCATCAAAAAGATTGTCAGCTTAGGGGAGAACACTAATTAGGGGAGAGTGAAAAGCCAGATTTAATCCCTAATTAGATTTGCTCACATTATTCTTCAGCAAGTTGTTTCTCACAGGATACATTTGAGCTAATTATGTTCTTCTCACAAGATTTCAAATATATGGGTTTATAATGTGTTGTTGATTCTGAGGTATCAAAACCAGCAAGGGGGAAGGAGACATACATCTAAACGCACAACGAGTACACATGATGAACTTAATACTTCTACTTGATTGAAGTTATTTTGGGAAGACAAATGTCATAACCGCAGAGAAACTCAATGTTTAACTCGTGGCTTTTGGTGTTATTATTCCAACTACGTGGAGGAAGAGATGTAAGAGACAATTTCTGATGATAAAAGAGGTACACAATTGTGTGATGATTTCGATGAGATTGCAATCATCAGGGGAGAGAAATGTGTACATCGGGGATGTACAGAATCTTTACGTGATCGGGCTTAATCATTTATTCCGGAGTTGATATCAGCAGAGATGATCGGTGATTCAACCTGCTACTTCGATTGTTAGAGTTAGATGATTCAAGTTTGATTATTCACATATGATCCACATGCCATTGTATGATCTGATTGAATGAGTTTCGATGTTGGATTGAATTTTATTAGTCGATTGATGTTTGGGTGCTGTCGACCACCATATATTTGTATGTATGTCTATCTGTGTTTACTAACGTATGCAGATAACATGGTTTATGAGAATGTTCCCGCTCCTACTCCCACAAAATTAGATGATCAGAGTTTTCCAGTTTATGACTGGGTGCCGATAGGAAAGGGCAACTATATCTTGGGTCGATAAAAGAAGAAAAGGAACCTAATACTTCATATCTCTGTGAATAGTCTGCATGATATATACAACTTCAGAGGTCTCACTGCATCAGTAGATGTTTTTTCCACTCTAACAGCAACAACCGAAAAAGCTTCTGCATTTCCACCACCTAACGTTTCTTTGTGCAGGACAAGTAGTGGATAATACCATATTTGTATCTCTCGTGGTGGTAACATTGTTTGAAAATGAATCAGACAAAAAAATTTGAAAATCAACCAGACTCCATTTTTTCAAAATATTTATCACTCAATCTATGACTTGTGTCATCAATTGAGGGGGAGAGTGATTTCAAATTATTTCACATCTTCAAAACAATTGGTATCATCAAACGAGTCTATTTGGACAAAATAAGTGGTAATTAAATTCTTTGAGATAAGTGTCAGGGTATGATCCTTCTAAAATTCAATGATCTTTCAAAATGAAAATTTTCTTTTACTTAAAGATCTTTCAAAATTATCATACATGGCACAAACAAACTCCCTCAAAAATTGAGGGCGAGCGTTGGTATGTTCCATATCAGTAAATATTAAAACCATGCCACATCTTTCCCCAAAATTTTCTAAAGTATTTAAATCAATAGGGATCCAAAATCTCACAAGGTTTGAAATTTTTGATCGGGGGAGAGAATGTGATTTAAATATGAGATCTGATAAAATGGTGATCATTTTGACTCAAAGTGTAGGCTCTCTCTAATATGTGCTAAACTCTTTCGTATATCGATGCACATATTGAGGGGGAGCGAATGGTTACTGATGGCAATCGTGGAAGTACTTCAAAGACCTCCTTCCTCCATGTGCTAAATGATTTCAAAAACCAATGCACATGTTGAGGGGGAGCATTTACAAATGATCAAAAACACTTGAGGTACAAAATGCTTTGATTTTATATCACAAGAACCTTGATTGGCTTTTCAAATTGTTTTTCATTTCGTTTTAAGGAGGAAAGAACAGTACCACAAGACCGACCATTTTACTTTATGCATTGGAGTTATAAGGATGGTAAGGTTAGGTATTAGCTCACACGATCCCGCCAGAGCCGGAGAGATCTACCCAGGGACAAACCACTAGATGGTGTAGAAGTCCTTAAGTATGATGAAAAAAGGAGAAAAGTGAGAATAAGGGAAGAGTGCCGACTGAGATAGAGCTAGAACTGGAATAAACCCAACAAGGTTATAGTGATGAAGTCACGGTAAGCACTGAAGGGGTTGAACAATGAAAAATAATGAAAAGTGAAAGTGTGAAAAGAAATAGCCCTCCAATAATTCAACCTTAGGGTAGAAACCGGGTTCAATACATATGCTATTGGTCGTTACTAAGGTAACTTCGGTATTAAAGACAAGACGTCATGGACCCAGTGACGCACTGCACTATTCTTCCCAAGCTACTCAAGTTCTCTTAAAATAATTTTTTTCATTCTCACGGGAACCTACATAATCTATCGACTTTCTCTTAGAGATGGTTGATATTGAAAAAGGAGACCCTCTCTCTAGTCTCCGCTCAGGAAACCAAAGTGCAATATTGAGTCTAGAGCCAAGAGATTATCAAAAATTCTCATTAGGACACAAGTTCATGAAGACTTGCTGTTTCACACAATGTGGAAAAACTCGAGCCAAAATTTAAAAAGGTCTCTTACAAAGATGAGAAACTTTCTCTTTCTAACAACTTGTTTCCTAACTTGATCTAGTGACAGTTCTTGTTTGATGAGTTGCGAAAATCAAGTTAGAATCAAGTTGTTACTCAACCTACACAACTTTAACACATGACCGGTCAGGTCGACAACTTGTGAAAGATTCACCAACTAAAAGTCTTTTGAGGGCAAAGTTCGAGAATGAGAAAATTTGAACCATGAGAATGTACGCTTGTAGGGTAGACGGACTGAATCTCGAGGACGAGATTCTTTTTAAAGATGGCAGACTGTGACAATCCATAAATTTCCCGGCTATTATTTTTAGTAATTTATGTCAGAAATTTAGGATTTTTTATTTTCTGATCATTATAACTCAAACGAGAAGTCATCGCGTGTTTTCCAAAGTCCCGGCACCACACGCATACCGACACCACGATAGTATTGGCACGAAATTTATTTTCTAATCTCAAGATAACAATAATACCTCATTATGTCACTCGTCAAGACATTTCCAAAAATATAAAAATTATAATGTATGATTACCCAGAAAGTATTTTACGTAAGAATACGTTATTATTTACAGTGCAGATTATACAATACGGGGTACACAATATACACTTAATAATAATAATAATAATAATAATAATAATAATAATAATAATAATAATAATAATAATAATGATAATAATAATAATAAAAACAAAAACCCACGCCTAATCCTCTAACATTTTCCTGCTTTCCTCTCTCTCTCTTCTGCAAACACAAACCCCTAACTATTTTTTCACCAAAAAAGGTCATCTTCTCCTCTTTGATCAATCAAACATGGGTAAAACACTTTTGTCAACACTCCAAATTCATCCAAGCTATGCACTAGAGCACATATGTGGCGTCCGTGAACCAAATTCAAGACAAGCAATTCTCAAAGAAGAAAGAAACATGTTTTGGGTTTTCAATTGGGTTACTCTCACTAACCTAAATCACCTCTTATAAACGGACTCAACCTCAGAAGGGTATTCATCAACTTCCATCTCAAACATAAGAAAATTAGGGTTTAGTAAATCAAGGGGCTTTTTGAAATTACCAAAGAGGTTTTGTAATTGGGAATAAGTGGATGCTTTTGCAAGTAGTTAATTGTTCCAACTCTTCCCGAGCCTCGTCAATTGGAGAAATTAGTGTTCGGTGTTCATAGCCAAGTCATCCCTTTCTTGATTTCATTGTAAGAACAATCTTTTTGTCAATCTTTTCAATCCATTTTGATGTAATCTTGGTACATTCGAATTATAAATATGTATGTATATTTTTTTTACCGATTGGTACATATAATGGAAGAACCATGATCGTTAATTATAATAGAAGTTGTTATGAAAGTGGTTAAGGTTTAATTGGGTATGAATAAAAATTGTCGTTCATATGTTGTTGTTGTTGCTTCTGTCGAGAATCAAAAAGAAAAATGAAGTATTACAGTACAAAACATTTACATACTTTAATATAAGTTTCAAGTGAATGATAAAAAGTCAAAGCAATTGCTTCATATTTTATTGGTTAGATTCACGCTTTGGACATAAAAGTTACTAACTATTTTACTTAAAAGTATGAAAATTCAGTAGCAGCTAAAGGGATGATTACCATTCAATGAAATGAGACTATTACCTTAAACTTGATAGCGAATTATGTAACTTATCAATTCTTGACGTCTCGTCTCGTTTTAATCTCGGCTAATAGGTATTAAATCTTTGATAAACTGAAGTTGTTAAGAGTTTGGTTTATGTTAAATATTGGTTTCATTTTTGTTTCCCTTTTTGAACCATGTTCGAATCCCTACAGCAAAAGAGATGCATTTGTTAAGTTGTATATATATATATATATATATATATATATATATATATATATATATATATATATATATATATATATATATTTGTCCTTCCTTTTGACTGCTGGGCAACAAGTAGCACAAGCAGAAGAATATTTTTTAGCACTAAGCTTAAATGTCAAACTTTGTTTTAGTATTGGGCTTGGGCTCATGGGTGTCAAGCCCACCAAGCCAAAGCCCATTAAAGAGTGCATTTGGTTTAGTATTTGGTCCACCTAATTCTGGGTGTTGGATTGGGTTACTAACTATGAGTCGCGGCCCAAGAAGAGAAACCCGAGAGGGTAGTTTGGTCCCGCTCATTCGACGTATTTGACAAGTCATTTTCAACACGTTAATTATAACGTAACCCGTCATACCTGTATATGCGATTTATTAAAAACACGACATATACCGGACATAACATTTCATACCATCAAAACTATAAAACTAGTCAAAAACTAAACTTGTAAGTTTAAATTATGCTTATTCATTTATATCGCTCATTTAACTTAAATGAAACTTGATATGGTTTTATAAAAATTTACTTGGGTCTTGTAAACAATATAAAAACGGCTTATCATTTAAACATATACGTTGTGATTTATAGTTATGATGAGAAAACTAGAACAATACACGGGTCATGCCCAAATTTTCTAAAAACTTACATTTATAACTAATAAAAGTATTTTAATATAAAATCTTTTAACAAAACCATCACTTAGAGTATGATTTTATTATACTTTTATCATCAACTAGTATTGTTCATATATAAATGTATATAATTTAATGACTTTTGGTTATAATTAGTTAACGTCTAATATTATGAGTGATTATTTTTTTCGTACATCGTCTTTTGGTTGCCATCGAACCGAAGATTCATTCGTCATTGATATTTTCTTATTATGTAATTATACACTTCCAAGAGCCAAAATCTACAAAAATTATATTAAACATTAATCATTCCCATACAAGGAACAACAACACAAAAAGACTTTTAAACTCATTTAAAATTCTCTGAGTCATAAACTAGAACTATGAACTAAATTTGCCATACTAATCTATGTTGCGTGTCGGTGCCACACACTTTTGACTCCACTATGTTCAAACTGCGTTATTGAGGTGAGTATTCACAGCCCCCTTTTTACTGTTTTACTTATTTGGGGTGAAATGCATGAATATAAACTTAAATTGTTTTCCTTGGAATATTTGATATATTTTGAACCCTTAGACTTAATTATAAATTTATGACTTGTTTGAACCTGATGGACCATACGTCCTTGACCTAAAGTCTCCCATGTTCGGAGCAGTGCCGAGTCTCCCATGTTCGGAGCAGTCATTAATTGATAGTATATAATAGTTGTTATGATGTACTGTTCGTACATTTGCATTGTTAGTCCCCTATTGGTTTGCCGTTCACACTCCAATCATACGTACTGTTTGTACGGCTCCCTTGTGCGGAGCAGTAGGTAGTATGCATAGCGCTATTAGAGGTTGGCCAACCTCTCGTTCCCTTGTCTACGGAACGCATATTATTTATTTTAGGGGCTTTGCCCCATACTTTATTATATACGAGGCGTTATTGTGACCATATGTGCATTGTATACTAGACTTGAAATATGGGAGTGTATGTGAACTTATATGTTACAAGTCTTGTATTGGCGGGATTTGTAACATAGTGAGTTGACAGGACATTCGCCAGGAAAATTTACTAATAATTGTTTTTATTCTACCTAAAACCTGTGTACTCACCAACTATTTTCATAGTTGACCTGTTTTCTCATGCATTTAAGGTGATCGTCGTTTAGCATAATTTATGAAGAATTTAAATAAAGGATTCGTCACAAGTAAACTGGGTCGTTATGTATTAAAGTGTCATCTTTTAGATGTCAAGCTTTATGTTTCATTTGCCAAGGTCGGCTAAAACCTTGTTCTAATGTTACATTATTTCTTTAAATTTAAATTATGGTATTGTACTATATCTCTTTGCGATGTATATTGATTATGTTGCACCTCGCGTTTCCGCCTCTGGCGGGGTGTGACATAAATCATCACCGATCTTCATTGAAGCTTAACTTCTCTTTCTATTCGAACATACAACAAGATTCATTACAAATCTGTAATGATCTATTGGTTTTGGTTCATTTAAAGATTAAAAAAAAAGGTTACAAAATTTATAAAATGTCTCAGATTGGTGTTCGAAATAATTGCTTCATACCTTTCAAATATTTTAAAAAACACCTCATCATGGATCTAATACTTGCGAAGCCAAGCTTCTTCAATTGTTTTCCTAACAAAAAGATAAGGATAATAACAAGAATGTTATTTCCTTTCTTGGCTCGCTCATGAACAAAACACATAAATGTAAACAAACATGTCGACCAACCTGAGACCCTCCAAAGCATCGTCTAGTCGTGGTCGTTGTGCTCAAGGTGTTCATGCTCTTTAAAGCTAAACATAACAACCAATGGTGATCGGTTTGTTCTATTTGAGAATACGCTTATAACTCTAAAAATATTAATACGATTAGTCCGTTATGACTTAAATGAACTAATAAGTATTAAACAAATCGTAATCCGTGTAGATTCGTTGAAGGAGACGTGACGTTGTGTCTTCTTTTTCATTCATTCGTTTGATTTTCTTTCATTGGCGATAAGGTACAGATATTCGATCTATCCCTTTTCAGTAGGGATTTCTCATGACTTTCCGATCCTTGAGTGATATTTGTTAGGAATAAGAAATTCCATGGTGAAGTGTTGGTCACCCCAACTATAGTCTAGCACAAGTTAGCTCGTAGACATAACGTTATTTACTGTTTAGTAGCTTAGTTATTAGCTTAGTGCAACACCGTGGAGGACGAACGGGTCTTTACCCACTGTATGCCTGATCCACAGTCCGAAGGAGGATTGATTGGTCCCAAATGGTCAGCCCAAATTAACCAGGTAAATGGTCAACAAGAGTCAAACCGCTTGAGAACGCAATGCAATTATCCAGGAGAGTTTAGTGTATCCCCGGGTCGTTAAGTCCCAACGAGCTGTGCGATTGAATAGCTAAACGCGTAGTGATCGGGTGATATTGAACAGGAAAGGGGTTATGATTGATTACACTAAGGAAATTAAATCTAATCAAGACTTTGAAGTCATTTTAATTCTATATTTAAAATCGTTTAATGATTAAAACCTAAAAATGATCTAAAATCACTTTTACTCTAAAAATGCAATTTAAAACTTTATTATGATTTAAAACTAATTTTTATGATTTTTCTTTTATTTATTTGATTTAAAAACTAATTTTAAACTTTTAAAACTAATCTAAAATACTAGAAATTATGAAATTAAAGAGGAAAATTGTGAAAATATTTTTTCAAAACTCTAAAATGACTAAATAGAATTTTCAAAACTAATTTTGTATTTTTATGATTATTTTTCTACTTTCTATGAATTAAAAATTATTTAAAACTAATTAAATGGCTAAAATTACAAATTAAACTAGGAAAAATCTGGAAAAATTATTTTTTTGCTTTTTATATTTATCTTAATCTATGAAAATTGAAAAATTATTTTTTTGAAGTTTTTCTGATTTATTTGTATTAAAAAGTGCTTAAAAAGTCTTAAAAATTGATTTAAAATAAGAAAAATAATAAACAATGGCAGAAAATTATGAAAACTTCAGGAAAATTCTAAAATATTATTCTAAATATAGGAAAAATAAGAAAAGTGATGCAGGTGTGAAATAATTAGGTTCTGTAGATAAAAGTGCTTATAAATAAGCACTTATAATAAGCTAATGGCTACAAATGGACACCAAATTAACACAGAAGCTAGGGTATGCTAAAATTACTTAAAACCAACCTATATTAACTAATCTAAACCTATGAAAAGCAATCTACAATGATCTAATTCCAATTAAGCCTATAATAAATAAGCTATAACTGCCTAACTTTAAGCTACTGCACAGGCTTATCCAATAAGGTATAGAGGAAATCAGAACCTAGGTCCTCTAGCCAACCAACCAAAGGGATTATGTACCAAATTTCAGCCCATAACAAGCTATAATGAAGCTTGGAGAGGACCTGCAAGTTGCATGTACACAACTCAGTGTATGCTGAGTGTGCACAGGACAATATCTAGCTGTTTGCACAGCTAATTCAGAGCTTATAGAGGTCTTCTAAAATTCCACAAAAATCAGTTTTCAAAAATAGACCAACTGAACTAGCAAATCCCAAAGTCTCACTTAATTTGAACCAAAAATGAATCCATGAAAAATCAATAAAATTTTGCAAAAATCACTTTTTCCACTTTTGACTTTTGTTGTAAATAAGCACTAAAAAATAAGCTAGAAGCTAACTATAAGCTCCCATAAGTTACTACAGCCTAAATCTAACCTAAAATGAGCTAATGCAACTGATTGGAACCTAAAAAGCACAAGCTAAAGAAAAAAAAGCTCGCGACCAGATTTTAATAACTATATGCCAAACGGCCTTGAACCAGCTACTTCAAGCTCCAAATAAGCTAGCTTAGAAAAATCATAAAAATAAAATAAAAATACCTAGTTATTGACCACCAACCAAAGTCCTAGAATCCAAAATTTCAATAAGATTGGTTCAGAGATGAAGCAGTTAAAATTCCAGAAAGCTCATGCAAAAACCATATTTGATGATATCTTGACTTTTGAAGACAGGCATGAAAGTTGACTAAACTGAACTTTGAATCAAATTTATTGAATGATTATAATGGTAAAGCATGAACTGAGACTGATGCAAGCTACTTTGAATACTTTTAAACCCATTTGCAAGTTTTGATCAACTGATTTTTACTGGAATAAGAACTAGAGCAGATCATGATCAATTTTGACTTTAACTGCATGCAGATGCAAATTTATGGTCTAAATCACTAAACTAAGCCTAAATAAACCTAAAGCAACTAAACTAGGCAACTGAACCAACCTCTAACTTTGATTATTGCACTGAACCAAACACCCCTGATGCAACACTAACTTTTATTTTCAAAGCAACTTACTAAATTAGACCTCAACACTGATTCCAATCTTCATTTTATGAATATAACAGTCCATAAAAGCATAAAAGATCAGCAATACAAGCATGAAACACAAACATGAACCATATGCAATTTCAACTGTGAAATCAAGATTTTTAAGCAACAACCAATTCCAATGAACAACCTAGCAATATTAAGTACTAAAAAAACTTAAGTACACATAATAAGCATATAGATCAAAGATAAACAGCAATCTAAATCACCCACAGTAAAATGCCAAAAACTTAGAAATATGCTTACAAATGAAATCCAGCTGAAGATACAGAACCAAGGAACAAGAACCACTCCTACAGGCTTACCACTAAGCCTCTAACCCAGGGCAATCTATAATTCACCCTTCTCCAGCTTTCTTGATCATCTTGGCTGAATTCTGATTTTTTTTTATCTAATTATGTGATTTTTTTGGTATTTTTGGTTTTTAACTCTAAACTGATTTTTATGGTTTCTAAAACCTTTCAGAAGCTTTATAGGAGCTTATATGATCTATTTGAGTTCTTATCATCAACTACAACAACATACAAGTAAATTTGAGAATTTGAGCTTGAAAATGGCATAAACTGAATTCGTACTTGAAACTTGAAATTGATTACTGAAAAAGGTTTACAATACACTGAAATATCTTAACAAAGTACTTGAAAGCTTTAAGATACACTGGAAATTGGAAATTGATTTATATGAAATACATAAACTACAATTATACTACTTATCCTCCTTCTCTGCTTCTCCTTCCTTCTATTTATGAATGAAAATACTCCCACTTGTCCTCTCAGCTTTTCCCACCACTTTTTAGAGCCGTTGGATTACTTGGGCTCATTTTAGCCGTTTGATGAATTTTGGCGGGAAAACCATTTTTGCCAGTTGGGGTGGGTTGAGTGCAAGGAAGGAAGAAGCATTAATTGCATTTTGGCTGTTAGGTGGGGTGGAGGGTGATAGGGAGTGGGGTGTGAGCTGGAAGTATGGTCTTGGAGCTGGAATTGCAGAGGGGTGGGTGAAGGAGGTGAAGTGGAGGGAAAACGAGGGGCTGGGTTTGAGCTGGGATTTTATTAATAGGCAAAGGGTGCAAATAAGGGGGGTTCACGGGGTTTTGGCTAGGTCAAAAGGGGATTTGGTATTAATAACAAGGGCCAAAATTGCAATTCCACAAAAACCAAGGGACCGAAACTGTAATTATCCAATATTCATCATAGGGACCAATTATGACAAGTTTAATTTTCCCAAGGACCAAAAATAATAATTTTCAAATTAAAAATGTACCGGGGTAATTTCTGTCAATCTTTGAAATTTCAAGGACTAAAGTTGCCATTTTGCAAAATTGAATTTTATAAGGCTAAATTTGACAACTTGAAAATACCTGAGGGCCTTTTATGAAAAATTAACTTGTCTTGAATAACCAGGGACTAGATTGACAATTTATGCATAAAATACAGTCTAAATATTTTTTCTGTCTTTTCAAGACTTTTCAAAGTGTTTTTGACTGTTTTTGCAGTGTAGAAGGAACAAAAATGATGAGTATTTACGCACTCATCAATCCCCCACACTAAAACATTGCTAGTCCCTAGCAATCTTTTGAGAAAACTTAATGGATTTGAATCTCTTTACCAAAAGCCATTACTTTTGGAGTAGCCAATTGTTTTAGTTCAAGTAAGAACCTTGGTACAATGATAACCAAATGATTTTGAGCAAATCACCAGCTTTCAACGGTTTTGATTTGTCTTTACCAGAAGCCGTTTGCTTCTGGACTAGCCAACTCTTAGATAAAATATCTTTGGTGAGTTGATTACCAATTATGGTTTTCCAACTGCCTTTACCACAAGCCATAAACTTGCGGGCTAGCCAACTCTTCACTAATTAAAGATATGGTGAGCTGAACACCATACAATTTTGGGCAAATTGCAAGCCGTCAACGGATTTGAGATATCTTTACCAAGATCCGTTTGCTCCTGGATTAGCCAATCCTTTTGTTTACTAGACATGGCGGACTGATAACCGTAAGCTGAGTAAGTGCAAAACACTTGCTCCAAAAAAAATTTTTGGCCAAAAATGGGGGAATTGGGTGATATAATTACATGATAAAATTCGTGAGAATTCCCCCCCCACACTAGAAATGAATATTGCCCTCAATATTCAAAGTACCGGCGGTTATGCCGAAACATAGAACGTAAAAGGGAAATACTACGGCCATTTTTTGTGATTTTGTGATTTTTTTTTTTTTTTTTTTTTGGATGAAAACTTATATACAACAGCGGGGGGCAACTCCCCCACACTAGGGTGGTAGAAAGTAGAAAGAAGTCAGAAATATGGGTGAAAACCCATATGGTGTGCTACTGTTTTTGATTCCCGAGTCGCTAGCTTGACTCGACCCCGTATTCATTTGTTCTTGGGGAAGCAACGTGGAAAACCAATCTCGATCGGACTTTCGTTCACAGTGTTAATAAACATATGAACATCAGAAAGTTCCACACCGACGAGATACAACCGCGGTATTGTTAATAGTAGAAACTATAAAGGATGATACCGGGGTCAAAGATGGTGTCCTCATTCCCGAAAGAGAAAAGGGAAAGAGCAACCACACCATCTGTGAAGAATGGAATAAAGATGTGCATGAGAATGCAAGTCCATTCCTCATGAGTAAAAAGCAAATCACCATTTTTGACATTTTTAAGCTTAGTCTTGAAGTTTGTATGGTGATTGTCAATAGAATTTCCGGTAGGGAGGGTTGGAAACGGTTCTTCAATCAACAGATTTTCCAGAAAAAGGATGTCCCCCTCCGAATCAAAGTAAGTATTATCAATTCCTATTGGAATCGACTCATCACTAAGAAAGGCATCGACTTCATTCCAAAAGTTGTCATCTTCCTCATCCGGAGTGAGAGAAGGGATGGAAGAGTCGGAAATAATAAGACTAGGAGATGATGGATCATTTTTGAGCAATTCTTCAATGGGAAGAATGTCTCCCATTGGATCACAAACATCATCATCCAATCTAGATGAAACTGAAGAGAGTTTAGTTTCATCCACTGAGTTAACAAACTCGATACGATAAACTGATTCCGGAGGCGGGACAAGTGGTGTGCTCTTAGAGCTAGCAATTTCCACCACTTCCGATAAAGTCTCTGATTCTAGATCATCATCATCAAGAACACTCTTGACTTCCTTGGTACAACTTTCAAACCATTTGTTTGAACCAGGGTTGATTTTCAAAGCTTTTAGCTCAGCACGTTTTTGGTGACTCCTCTTAACCGTGAAATTTGAGAGTGTTGCATTGATTCTTTCAGATTTTTGATCAATTGTGGCAACACTATGTTTGGATAGAGGTTTGGAGTTCTGGTTGATATTAAAGGTGAGTTCTTCGTTGTCAACCCGTATGGTCAACTCTTCAGCAAATACATCAATTAGCGCACGGCTCGTTCTCAAGAAAGCTCTCCCTAAGATGAGGGGTGTAGGATATTGGATTTCACTTACATATCATAACATTAACACAATGAGCATATAGATGATTTTAGAGAGAGAGAAAGTGGGATATTCTAGTAAGAGAAACTTGTAGAATATTAGATTACCAAAGAACATCGAACCCTCTACCTTGCAAGGTAGAGGGTATTTATAGGTTACAAACTAAACGACCTCCTGACGGCCTGTGGATCAGGGATACAGTGGGTAAAGACCCGTCCTTCCTCCACGGTGTTGCACTAAACTATTTTACGCTACTGACTAACTAATTAACTACATAAAAACGTAAATAACGACAAGTCTACGAGCTAACTTATGCTAGATAATAGTTGGGGTGACCGACTCTTCAATACTGGAATTTTCTAATTCCTAACAATCTCCCCCTAAGGGAGGTCACCCCATGTTTTACATTTCAAATCCTAGCATTCTATTCTTGACTTTGTTCTTGAGCTCGTAGACTTTAATATTTCAACTTCGCAATCTTTGTGCATAAGTAGTGCAACTTCAAAGTCTGCATAGATTTGTCCTTTAAAGTGGAGGTCATTCATGATCCATGAAATAATAATTATGAGCCATCTTTTGAGATCTTCAGCTATGAAAAACCTCTTAGACATCCTTTGTGGTGTTGGTATTATGTGATGTTGTGACTTTAGGACCGACATGCTCACATTCTGGATCATGATATCTTCTCGTCAGAGTAGCGGAAGCTTTCGTTGATTCATGATATTGGCAGCAGCGTAGCAGAAGCATGGAGTGAAAATATCAGAGTCATTGATGCACTAATCATGATTTCTTTTGAGTTGAATGTGTTAAGTGAGCATGCGACTATGGATTGACCGCTTCATTCTGATCAGCTGCAAACGTCGGGCGTACCTGCATACAACAGTTAGCAATAAATCGCACGAAAGTGTCTTTGATCACTTTCGTTGAATTGAGGTACACGGCCCACGGCCCACGGTTCCCCGTTGATCAGTACATGTACTGCCTGTGATCAGGTATAATTCCGAAGAATTTCCTTGACAGGGTTTCGCAGCTGCTCTAGCTGTTCTCAAACCGGAACATCTCAAAGAAGACAACACGGAGTGAGTGAACCAGCGAATTTTAAGTCCACTGATTGATGAAAAGAGATTTGAAAAACAATCGTGTATTGCTCAATAGAAATTGTTTTTGCAATACAACGAAGGTTTTATTGAAAATCAATTATCAATCATAAAAACACCTTTTTGTTTGAAAAATGAGTACACGGTCGATGTGCTAAAGAAAAGAGTTGTTAAGCACAACGACCGGTTTTTCAAAGGTATCCGTCAATCCATATCCTGAACCAGGATTGATTCAAGAGATTGAATCGCCCCATTGTTTCTGTTCAGTTGTCACATGGTTGATCTATATAATAGATCTCACATGCCACCTACCAGGAGCTTGTTTGATGTTGGCTCCAGAAGGCTTTCCATCTTCATTGTGAATATGTAAACACATCACTCAGATGTTCTGGCAATACCACAAGGATAATGCGTAGGACTCAAGATATAAACTCTCTTTCCACATTGTGTGAAACAGAGAGTCTTCATTGAAGGTGTCCTAATGAGATTTATTGATGATCTCGTGGCTCTAGACTCAATTTAGTGCATATTTGGATCCTGTGCCGGAGACTAGGGAGAGGGTCTCCTTCTTCAATATCAACAATCTCTAAGAGAAAGTCGATAGATAATGTAGGTTCCCCGTGAGAATGAAACAAGTCCTTTTAAGATGAACTTGAGTGGTTTGGAAAGTTGAAGTGCAGTGCGTCACTGGGTCCATGACATCTTGTCTTCAATACCGATGTTACCATCAGTAGCATATGAATGGAACCCGGTTTCTGCCATAAGGTTGAATAAATTGGAGGGCTATTTGTTTTCACCCTTTCCTCATTCAATTCTTTTTAATTCTTCAACCCCTTCAGTGCTTACCGAGACTTCATAGCTAGAACCTTGTTGGGTTTATTCTAGTACTAGCTCAGTCTTAGTCCGCACTCATCCCATATCTCATTTTTCTCCTTTTATCATCATACCTAAGGACTTCTACACTAACTAGTGGATTGTCCCTGGGTAGATCCCTCCGGTTCTGGCGGATCATGGGAACCAATACCTAACCTTATCATCCTTATATCACCGTACATAAAGTAAAGTTGGTCGGTCTATTTGGTATTGTTCATCTTCCATATGGAACCAATTGAAAACCATTTGAAAATCAATCCAGATACTTGTGATATATTATCAAAACATTTTGTACCTGAATTGTTTTTGATATTTTTAGAATGAGAACTCCCCCTCAACATGTGCATCAAATGTTTGAAATCGTTTTGCACACGGAGGCAAGAGGAAGAATTAACTTCTTTGATTACCATTTTCTAAAAGATATCACCATCACTTCCTTGATCAAATCAAGTAGATAAAGCATTTCCGGGAAGGATGAGGTTTTCATAAGTTTGCTCCCCCTCAATATGTGCCTCGAGATTTGAAAAGAGTGTTTTGCACATACTGGAGGGAACCCTTTAAGAAGTGCATACATGATCACTAAAGGATTAGAAGCCATACAATCAAGGTACCTTAGAAAGATTGAAAGTTGTGTACCCTGATGACTTGAATTTGCAAAGAGAATTCTCCCCCTTAATATATGCTTCGAGATTCGAAAATTGTTTAGCACATATTAGAGAGAAGTATGCACAAAAATTGGTCATCTTATCTTTTAACATCTTTCATATTTATATCACATTTTCTCCCCCGATCAAAAATCTTAAATCCTTTGAGATTTTGGATCTCAAGTGATTTAAATATGTATGAGGTAAAATATTTGTAGGAGAAAAATGTGTCCGGTTTTATATGATCAGAAGTGGACAACACAGATGTTTCCCTTTTTACAAGGGGAAACCACAGTACAAATCCTAGCACTATTACATGTATTACAGTTGTTTACATTTAGTACACCACATATTACACATATTTAAAAAAAAACACAACATAAACTGCTTCCCGAAGATGTCTTCATTCAGTCCTCTGAAGAAGTTTGTAGTGACCATCCCGAAGCCTTCCACCAACAAAACTTTCAAGGCTGCGGAAGATCCTTCGTGTCTTGAGTCTTCGTCTGATTGCAGCAATGAAGTGTTCACACCTCTTCAAGTCATCATCAGTCCAAAAAGTAGTCTTAACCCAAGATTTCATATCAATTTTGACTTCTTTCACTCTGGTGTCAAGTTCTTCTTCGACCAATTTGAGAGTACCATCACTAAACTTGTAGAGCTCACATAGACGCATAAGCATACGAGATCCATATCTGTCGGTGAAGATGACGGCTCTAGGGGTGTCAAGGACTTTGTATTCGCGATGAAATTCATGCCCAGTTGCATTCCATTGTGGACTTGTAAGGTTGATCCTGGTTTGGTAGCTTTCTATGCCAAGCTGAAAGTCCTCAACTCGTTTTCGAATGACTAAGCCCCTGATCCAAAGAGTGACAGCTGCAGAGAGGGCCTTTTTCTCACGGACAGGTAAATGCTCAAGGTGTCCTTGAAGATTCAAGAGATAGAGATCTTTGAAATCATTTGGCAGAAGATGTTTGAAGTCGTTCTCTTCAATAGTATACTCTTTGAGGTCTTCTCTTTTAAGGACTATCTTCTTCAAATACTCATATCCATAGATAGGGAAGATCTCTACTCGAACAACACTTAAGATTTGCAGCTTTGATCTGACATCATTGCGTCTTTTATCAGCACCATGTCTTTCGATGTAGAACTTCTTCTTTTTGAACCACCAGTGAGAAATACCATAAGAAGCGGCAATATCATACTTTTGTTCTTCATCATCCCAGAATTGATCAGGAACCATCTGTTCAAGCCCCTGATCAGAGTAGGTTGCAGCTTTCATCTTTGATATTGATAGAGCAGGTCTTCTTTCAGCAGAGCGAGCACACAGATAGTCCAAGTCGTGATTGAAGAAGAATTCAGCCTGAATGGTCATCTGACCAGGTTCACCACCAAGAGGAAGAGATTTGTTGACATTGAAGCGACTGATTTGCTCACTGACTTGGTCATTCAGCATCTTATGGCATTCTTCCATCTGATATTGAAGATGATTTGCATCTGAGTGGAAGACTTTGACAATTTCATAAGCTTGTCCTTCAAGATCTCTTGGAGTTATGGATGAGATACTCTTCCGTTCACAAAACCATCTAATAAAACTTCCCATATCTCCAGTGTAGTGCAGAAGAGAGTCTTCAGCTGGAACTTCATAATTATTGGTGATAACTGATGCCCAATTGTTGTCAGGAATCATAGAGTCAGACTCTGGGATGGTCCATGTGGGTTCTGGAGAAGGAGGTCTATCTTCCATAATGCAGCTTTGAATTGTGTCTCTTGAAGGTGCTACTCTGGATGTGCCAGTGCGATTCCCAGCCATGTAAGTATCAAACCAATCTTCAAATGGCTTAGGAATGTGCTTTGTAGATGCATCATTTTCATCTGGTTCTGAGTCAGCCATGACATGCGACTCTTCGTGAACCATTTGATCATCATGAATAGAGGTGGATGTGGATGTGAACCTTGAATCAACCATCGTCCAAGCAGCAGATTTCTTCTTAGTACTCTGTTCTTTTGTAGGACCTGATCGATTGGAAGGTTTTGGCGGTGATGATGGTGGTTGTGGTGGAGGTGTGTTGGTTGTCGTAGAAGGATCACCAGCTCCAGAAGTTCCAGCGCCCCCGTTGGTGGTGGAGGTGGAGGAGGATCTTTACGGTCCTTCATCAATGATTCCATCACAATTGTTCTCCTTTTCTTTTTAGCTTCTTTTTCCCCGATGTCAATCATATACTGCTCATAATTGTCGAACTTAATGGATTCTTCAAGTGCCTCATAGAGTTTCTTGTGAACCTCATGCTTGTCCTCTTCAGCATCATACATCTTTTCAAACAGAGCTGCTCTCATATCGGTGATAGGTAGGTCCTTGAATCGTCTAAGAAGTGGAGCCTCCATAGCCCATTCCACAGCATCCTTGACTTCTCCTTCAATAGCGGCAGTAACCCCTTCATTGAAGTTGAGGTGCTCCAATCTATAGACACGATCCACAAGGGAATCAACAGATTTAGGAAGTTGCCTTTCCAGAGCTTCTATCCTTTTTACAGCTTTGTCCAGTAGTTGATCAGAGGTAAGGATCTGTGGTGGTGAAGCTGGTGGAGCATCCACATCAGCAACTGTAATGACAGGTTCAGGGGTTGGTGACGATGTTGGTGGTGTTTGTACAGTTGATTGAGTTGGTATGGGAGGAGGAAGTGCAGTTGATAATGAAGATGCTGACATCGGAGGAATGGTTGACGTATCTTGCTGAATGTTGACAGTATACATGGATTGTGCAGTATCTAAGGGTTTGTCATTAATGTATTGATCTCCAAAAGAGAAATCTGTATCGAGATCCTTAAGTGAGGATAGAGAGTTAGTAGACAGATTTGGTTCATCCATCTTCAAGGTCTCATCAGATCTTGTCTCAAGGTTCTCCTGCGAGCCTTTATGCAACAGAGTGTCAACATTCAAGCCAGATTGAGTCTCACTAAGAGTAAGAGTTTCTTTAAATGTTTCAGGCACTTTGTCCACTCCAGATTGTTCATTAGCATGAGATGATTCTGATCTTCTCTTCAGCTCATATTGATTGGTGGTGCTTGATGGAGATGATGAGATGGTTAAAAGCATGTGAGCTGCTTGTTCAGTTTCAACACTCACAATCCCTTTTCCTTTGTCATGTGTTATTGGAGTTGGTTGTCGTGGTAGTTGATCAGGCTCTCTTAACACAACTCCACCTACTGGTGCTTTCACATTTAGACTTTCAAGGCTTTGCTGGATTCCAAGTTGTAGATTAGCATCATCTTCATCAGTCAACCTTGTAATATTCCTTGATACCTCAGTATTTTCACCAATTTCCTTTTCCACTTTCTTCCTTTTTACTTTCTGCTTCTTGGATGCGGTGTCTGACTGTGGTGACCTTTCAAGTCTCTTTTTAGGAAGAGAGGCATAGGATGCTTGTGAGGCTGACGTGGACTTGGGAGCATTGGGTTGTGGAGGAGACGGTGTGACATCAGCAGAGGAACTGGTAGCTCTTTTCTTGTATTGTTTGAAGTAGTCCTTCTTCTTGATATCTTCTGTGAGAAGACAATCAGGAATTGGCAATCCAAATATTTCTTTATCCATACCTCTAGGAACATATTTCAGGTTTCCTAAAACATATTCATCTTCTGCTTTATGCAGAGTTGATTCACTCCTAGGATTGAAGTTGTGAGTTTGTTGCAAATACTGGATAACAAGCTTAGAAAATCTGATGCTGGGAATCACAAGCTTGTTCTGTTTCTTTCGTCCTTGAGCTTTGTTCTGGAAATTAGTTCTATCAGATATGAATGTGTGTATTGATAAAGAAAATTCTTCCCAAATACGATCTGAGACATTTACATCAACCCTATTAACAATTCCCCATAGGATTTGCAGGATAGGAATTCTCACTTTATCGAACCCTGATGTTTTGCCAGATAAGCACAAGTTAAGAATAGTTGTAATAGCTCTCCAGGGTTGATACATGTGTCCAGTGATGATGTCGGATGCTCTTGAAATACTGTTCTGATAACCCAACCCAATTAGAAAGACAATCAGATCGTCAGCACCAGGTGGAGATACAGAACGAAGGTCAGGGTTACATGGGGTGATTCCAAGAGCCTTGCTCAGAATATCAGAATCAATTGTGAACTCCCTATCATCCAGTTTGCAAGAGTATCGAGCTGTGATTTTGTCCCATTGAACGGTGTTCCAGAATTGTTGAATGTAAATGGTGGGAATTGAGCATTGCTTGGTAATAGCTCCAAAGAAGTTTGTGTTTTTGAGGACGTCAATAGAAACTTTGAGTATCGGATTTTGTTGAAGCTTTTGTAGGTCCACATAACAGTTAATTTTTCCAACATCAGCCCATTGACTCTTGGGAAGGATTTCTTCGTCTGAGAGAACTTTGGATGATGCCGAAGGGGTAACGCTCTTTTCAGGGTTTGAGCTTGCCATTGATGATCTGAGCAAACATACAATCAACAGTAATGGTTGGGAACGAGTTAGATAATAACTGATAAGTGAGACAACATTGAGAGCACCCTTATGACATAGGTACATAGAAACAGTAACTCAGAAGGAGTCCCCAAAACACATATAGAGAAAGATAGAGTGGCAAAAGAGAGATATTTCAATGAAGTAGAGTCCTATAGATAAATTTTCACACGACGAGCTGATAAGGGAATAAAAGGCAAAGGAGTGCATAGCAAAGGGATCATGTCATGAGCCAAGATACAAATGTAGATGTGATATAACAAATATGCATGAGGCAAAAAGTAACATTTGGTTGTCGTGAGAGAAACCAAGTACTGTTTGCCTAAACAGAAATGTCATAGCAGATTACATAGAGTATGTTGACTCAACAAGTTGAATCAGGAGATCCTAAGTATTGTGAGAATGAGATCAACTTTAGCAATACACCTTTGAACATTTAAATAACCCTAGACCCTAAGACTAGTTCGCAACATGAAAGTGAACAATGTAGCTAACTTGTAAAGGCAAGTCGCCATCACTAGTACCACAGACAAGTCGCTAATAGTTTAGCTCTTTAAGTCGCTATGCTAATTCGCTAACTTGTAAAGACAAGTCGCCATGAACAGTAACAAAACCAAGCCGCTACAAATCTGTTAACTAAGTCGCTAAGGTTACTAATTCGCTAACTTGTGAAGACAAGTCGCTATAAACAGTAACACAACCAAGTCGCTACAAATTTGTTACCTAAGTCGCTAATGTTACTAATTCGCTAACTTGTAAAGACAAGTCGCTGACAACTAACTCGCTACCCAAGTCGCTAGAATATAATAGACTAATACACCACGGCAACTAAGTCGCTAAGTTGAGTCCTAACTCGCCATTAAGAACATATAGGCTAAGTCGCTATCAAGAACACAGTTAAGTCGCTACCAAGAACATTCATAATTTCTACAAACAAACCACCCAAACCACCAATCATTCATCATCATTACATGAAAAAACATTACACCTCAATCACGATAAAATATACCAACAATTTGTACACATGCAACATAATAATCAACAAAACAACACGATTTAATGAAACATCGAACCTAGGAGGGAATCAAATAGTCACAATACACGAGCTCGTACGGATCTGGTTAAAGTGACAAGTTAGAAATTAAACACAAACGCGTAATAGAGAACGAAAATATGAGAGATTCGACATACCACTTGCTAAGTCGCTAGGATGAATAATTGGTTTTGACGAGAAGAGGGAGAAACAAAACGAGAGAGAGAAAAAATTATTTAGAAATAAGAAAAAACTTGGTAAGTCGCTAGGGGTGTAGGGCGGGACATTTGCAATATGACACTTTCGGTCCCTGTGGTTTTCGAATGAAGTGAGATAAGTCGCTAGTGCAACACAACTCTCAAATATATGACAAGTTTGGTCCCTATGGTTTTGATGAACGAGTGGTAAGTTGCTAACACGGATTATAGACTAAGTTAGATTATCACAATGATCACCATGAATCAATTAAACATTTAATGCTAGGCACTTAATACATAGGTACACAATGATAATCACATGAGCAAGATACGACCACAACCTACAACTGAGAGAAACACCATAACCAGATAGTTACACAGGCAAAACACGACCTCAACTTACAAGCGAGCAAGCATTATAACCAGCACAGAAGCCAATGGCATAGATAGTCAAGAAAAACATATACACAATCTCCCCCTCAATCAATGTCATCAAAGAACATTGATTGACATTAATCAACCCCGTTAAAAACAAGAATATTTCAATTGTTCGAACTTCATCTATGATCCCGTGCCATTATTGAATGACATTTCTAGGACCGTAGATGTTATCGATAACAAGGAATGTATTCTTTATTAGATTGAGAAAAAAAATGATAAAATTGTAAATTTAAAAGAATGACATATATAAAAATTAAAAAAATTGGGAAAAAATGATAAAGTTTTTTTTTTTTTTTTTTTTAAGAAACTTGATTTATACACAGATATAGAAGAGCGAGTCCTGATTCAAGATGAATAGGAGTCAAAGTAAGAAGTACATCAACTCTGGCACGCTATAGCTCCTGAATGAGCTATGTTCATTTCTGATGGGAACCAAGTCATGAAGTTCCTGATTGAGTTGAGCATTGTACCTGAAAAAGACTGAGAGCACATTGTACTTGAAGCACATGTAGACTTGTACATAGAAGGGTTAGTGACATGTTTAATCTCACATTTGGATGCATCATAGTGTAACACAGACGTATCATTAATGGGGATCCTATTAGGTTCTACATTCTTGAAGAGTTTACCTGTGGGAATCCACTTGAGGCATGATCTAGGAATGTAAGTTCGTTTAAGTCCTGTAAACTTAAAAAATCTGCCAGTGGGAATCCATTTGAAACCACAGTTAGTTGACCTAAATGAGTGCACAACCTTGTTTTGACAATATGTCCTTTTGTGATCAGAGAATTTCTTAGGGGATTGATCAGTCATATGATGTTTTGCATGAGAGCTAGTTATACTTATTGCATTTCTGATCTGTGAGAATTGACCATAAGTCCGAGGTTTGAGATTCATCATATCTGAACTAGGCAATGAAGTGACTGGTTTTGAAAAAACAGACATATTGTTAACTTGGGATGTAAGCTTAGATTTCAATGGTTTAGCTCTTTCAGACCTAAAGGCATTAGGTTGTTTAATAACTGTTCGTTTCAAGTGGTTCTGAACATTTGACTTTCCCAAAGTTGAAGGTTTTGCAAACTTAGTGTTCATCCTATTTCCAACAGACTTCCTGAGCTCATTTTTTAGGGCAACAATATTGAAGCTCTTATCCTGAATTTGTGCTTTGAGGTCATCAATGTCTTTCATCAAGAGGTTAGATTGATTGACTAACTTAGAGTTTGTTTCCTCAAGGTTCATTCTTAAATGCTCATTTTCTCTTAGAAGGTTGGACACACATAGAGCTAGTTCAGAATTTCTAGATTCTAGTGCATCACTCATCTCATGACAGTCATATGTCTGGGCTTCTAAAAGAAGCAATTTCAGATTGCCAATGGTCGAATCTTTGTCCTGAATCTGGGATTTTAACTGATTAATTTCAAAAAATTCTCTAAATTCTGGAAGTTCCTGATTAGTACACGGTTTTTTTGCATAAAACATTTAATCCTTTTGTTGTATTTCAATTTGCAATGAGATACAGTGTTTTTCAACAATTGAAAATTTGTTTGAAAGCTCATCATATACCCTTTTTTCAATCATGTTACTTGCATTAGATTCAGGTAAAACAAAGATTGATTCCACAATGTTATGTTCAGAGTAAGAGTCATGTACCTTTTTATGAGAATTAGTGTGATCAGTTAAGTGTACCTTGTCAAAAGAAACCTTTTCTGACTCTGAGTGTTTGAGATCAGTGCTGTTGTCTTCATCCTTTTTCATTACAACTGAGATTCTGCAATCAGTGTCATTCACTGGTTCAACTGGTTCAACTGGAATGTTGCATGACTTGTCACAATTGCTCCATGGTGTCTCTTGGTACTCATTCAACGCATTCAGCTTGTTATTCTCTTTTGCAGCTTCCTTGATGTATGTTTCCATATTACCCATAAGTTGAGTAAATGAGTTTCTGAACTCATGAATTTCCATTCCCGTATGTTTTTTGAATGATATTCCAGTCATGATATCATCAAAATCTGAGGAATATTCTTCCCGGATAAGTGGCTGAAATTTATTGAAGATAGTTTGAAGAGCGGCATGAGACTCATCAGTTGAGACCTTTTCTTTGGTAATTTGAAACCTCAGTCGTTCTAAGTTAAGTAAAATAGTTCTTGTCAAAGTGGGAAAATCCTGACGAAGGATGGCACAACTTGTTCGGTCCATGGTTGTAGATAAGAGTAATTTGAGAAGCCGACTGAGATGTTGAAACGGCTCACTGGTGCATTCCATATTCTTAGCATCATTTGCAGACATTAAGAGTGACTTATTTGAGTTGTTCTGATTAATCGATGCTGAATCATTAAATGTATGGCATTCAGGTAAGCATTTTGTTTCACTATTTTGTGCTGTGTCATAGAGAGCAAGTACTTTTGTGATTAGAGGATCTGTGATGACTGACATTGTGTTATTATGAATTACTCCCCAAGTCTCTAGAGATTTTGAACCAACTCGCTAGCAACTAAATAGCAATAATCCCAAGTCGTTAAATCAACATCCAAATCGCTAAGTACAAGTCGCTAATCCTCTAGTCGCTAACACCTAATTCGCTATACCACCAAGTCGCTAAACAATTGCAAGTCGCTAAGTAGTAACTCGCTAAGCATTAAGTCGCTAGCAAAATTTTGGCAGCAATTCGCTAATCAAGTCGCTAAAGATTCAAGTCGCTAAAGAGCAACTCGCTACAGACCAAGTCGCTACCCGTAGTGGAGAGTCCACTACTTGTACTGTTAATCGCTAGATCTAAGTCGCTAGCTCCAAAACTGTAACTCGCTACGAAATTGCAAAGCAAGTCGCTACGAAGAATGAAGTCCGAATGTCAAGTCGCTAGCAAGAAAACCACAAAAACATCACTTTTCAATCCAAAAACTACCCAACCACGATGATTCAAGCTTACCAAATCAAAACCTAAACACTTGTGATGATTCAAAACATAAAAGTACTATAAAAATCCAAACTTTAACACTAGAAATCACCCAAATGATGCAAAAACCACTAAACTTTTTCAAACTCAAAAACCACCTAAAAACCACTAGAAATCCAAAGATGTGCATTAACACAATTGTAGGATATTGGATTTTACTTACATATCATAACATTAACACAATGAGCATATAGATGATTTTAGAGAGAGAGAAAGTAGGATATTCTAGTAAGAGAAACTTGTAGAATATTAGATTACCAAAGAACATCCAACCCTCTACCTTGCAAGGTAGAGGGTATTTATAGGTTACAAACTAAACGACCTCCTGACGGCCTGTGGATCAGGGATACAGTGGGTAAAGACCCGTCCTTCCTCCACGGTGTTGCACTAAACTATTTTACGCTACTGACTAACTAATTAACTACATAAAAACGTAAATAACGACAAGTCTACGAGCTAACTTATGCTAGATAATAGTTAGGGTGACCGACTCTTCAATACTGGAATTTTCTAATTCCTAACAAGGGGAACTCTAGGATCTGCATCAAAGTCTACTACAACAAAGTCAGTAGGAAAGTGAAACTTTCCTACTTTCACCACGACATCCTCGGCTATCCCAAGTGGACGAGTTATGGTACGGTCCGCTAGCTCGAGTGTCATACAAGTGGATGTAAGTTTAGGAAGAGACAGTTTCTTCCATACTGAGAGTGGCATGAGGTTAATGCTTGCGCCAAGATCGGCCAAGGCGGAGCATTGAACCATCCCCAAGAAATCACACGGGATTAAAAACCTGCCGGGGTCTTCAAGCTTTTTGGGAAGCTTCTTGAGAAGGACCGCTGAGCATTGCTCATTGAGAGGGGTTTTAGCCATCTCAGATAACTTATCTTTGGTGCTCAGTAAGCCTTTAAGCGTGGATGCAAATTTGGGCATTAGAACAAGAGCATCAATGAAGCTTATATCAAAGTGCAGTTCATTGAAAATTTGGAAAATTTTTTCCATTTGCTCTTTGGTTTTGTCTTTGAGCTTCTCATCATGCAATCTTGATGGGTAAGGAAGCTGACTAGACTTTTGAGCCGGGATGGAAGTCATTTCTGGCTCTGAATTTGTCTTCGAAACTTCGGGTTCCGGACTTAAAGGTTGGACTACCGAAGGTGGGACGTGTGCGGTACTTCGTGGGCTTGAGAAATGCACCTTGTCCGTTGTATCCTTGGTAACTTGACTCATTGCTCCTGGTGGAGGAGGCATTGGAGTCGAAGGTCCATTGTGCGTCTTACCACTACGAGTGGTGACGGCTTTCAACTCGGCATTTGGATTTGGAACTGTATTGCTTGGGAGTCCTCCAGAAGATGACGAAGCTTTGTTCATATTCATGTTCATGAAACTGCTCATCATATTCTTCAACTCATTTGTCTGCCGAGACATTGTGGTATCAATTTCCTTTTTTAGCTCAACTCTCATGTTATTGATCTGAGTTTGCATTGAACGTATGCTTGACTCAGTAATTTTCTTGAAGTCATTTGGTAGGGGAGCTTGAGAAGGTTGTTGATAACTTTGCTGATTTGGAGCTTGATATGGTTGGTTGAAATTGTTCTGGTTCTGATTGAAATTTTGAGAGTTATTGAAGTTTTGTCCTTGATTCGGAACAAAGCGATTTTGATTGCCATGGTTTTGCACAGGAGGAAAACCAGGTGGTGTCATACCGCTAGGTGCACGGTATTGAGGATCAGCTTGTGGTCGGTATTGATTGTGGTTTACAGAAGCTACGGGAGCTTGGTAAAAAGAAGCATCGGTTGCTTGACAATCATAATACGCGTGTGGACCACTACAAGTTTCACACACCTTGTTCACGGCTTTGATTGGTTCCGGCTTATGAATTTCGCTTTTGATTTCCTTTACCTCTTTCATCATACAACGGATGACGTCCGTTAGAGCGGCTAACGGAGCGGCTAACTCGGAAGAGTTACCGGATGAAGAAGCAGGAGTGTTCAGAATATTGAGTTTGTTGCGAGAAATAGGAACTTTTGATTTTTTCTCGCAAATCTCAATCACATCTTTAGGCTTATGATTCAAGATATTGCCACCGGCGGCTGCGTTCAAAGAATCTTGATCGTTACCGTTCAACCCATTATAAAAGATATTAACTTGTTGAAGCTCCGTGATTTCATGATGGGGGCATTTCGTGAGGAGATCTTTGAATCTCTCCCATGCCTCTCCAAAGTTTTCATCGAAATTTTGACGAAATCCAGAAATTTCATTTTTAAGATTAGTCGTCTTTGATGGAAGAAAGAAATAATTGACAAACTTTTGAACAAGATCCTCCCAAGTTTCGATGGTTCGAGGGGGTTCTTTTTCCAGCCAAATCCGGGCTGCCCCCTCAAGTGAGAACGGAAATAGCATCAATTTGATCACTTTTTGTGGCACATCCTTGTAATTGATAGTTGAGGTCAACTTGTTAAACCAACGGATGTGTGCATACGGGTCTTCTCGATCAAACCCGTGGAATTGATTCGTAGACACAAGTTGGATCAAATGTGTCTTCAATTCAAAGTGATCAGAATTGATTGCTGGCAAAACGATGGCATCTCCATAACCCTCGATGGGTGCCTGGAGCATTTCCGCCATAGTTCGTTCGTCTGCCATATTGTTGTTTGGAATAGTACGAATCTCGGGTTCAACTATTCGGGCAACACGTCTACGAGAACGTCTTCTAGGAATTTCTGCTAGATCACGAAAAGGACTCAATGATCTAGAAGAACGAGTGCGCATGCACTAGACGTAACTCGAGGAAACAAGAGAATTATGAAAATGGGGAAAGAAGAATCTTTTTGGGTTTTATGGTTTTAAGATGTTTTTGGATTTTTGGATTTTTATAAGAAAATATAAATATATATAGATGGTATGAACAAGGAGTGAATATTCAAATCACTAATCTGCTAAACGTAAGACTATTAGCACAGCTCCCCGGCAGTGGCGCCAAAATTTGATTGGTCCCAAATGGTCAGCCCAAATTAACCAGGTAAATGGTCAACAAGAGTCAAACCGCTTGAGAACGCAATGCAATTATCCAGGAGAGTTTAGTGTATCCCCGGGTCGTTAAGTCCCAAGGAGCTGTGCGATTGAATAGCTAAACGCGTAGTGATCGGGTGATATTGAACAGGAAAGGGGTTATGATTGATTACACTAAGGAAATTAAATCTAATCAAGACTTTGAAGTCATTTTAATTCTATATTTAAAATCGTTTAATGATTAAAACCTAAAAATGATCTAAAATCCCTTTTACTCTAAAAATGCAATTTAAAACTTTATTATGATTTAAACTAATTTTTATGATTTTTCTTTTATTTATTTGATTTAAAAACTAATTTTAAACTTTTAAAACTAATCTAAAATACTAGAAATTATGAAATTAAAGAGGAAAATTGTGAAAATATTTTTTCAAAAATCTAAAATGACTAAATAGAATTTTCAAAACTAATTTTGTATTTTTATGATTATTTTTCTATTTTCTATGAATTAAAAATTATTTAAAACTAATTAAATGGCTAAAATTACAAATTAAACTAGGAAAAATCTGGAAAAATTATTTTTTTGCTTTTTATATTTATCTTAATCTATGAAAATTGAATAATTATTTTTTTGAAGTTTTTCTGATTTATTCGTATTAAAAAGTGCTTAAAAAGTCTTAAAAATTGATTTAAAATAAGAAAAATAATAAACAGTGGCAGAAAATTATGAAAACTTCAGGAAAATTCTAAAATATTATTCTAAATATAGGAAAAATAAGAAAAGTGATACAGGTGTGCAAGAATTAGGTTATGTAGATAAAAGTGCTTATAAATAAGCACTTATAATAAGCTAATGGCTACAAATGGACACCAAATTAACACAGAAGCTAGGGTATGCTAAAATTACTTAAAACCAACCTATATTAACTAATCTAAACCTATGAAAAGAAATCTACAATGATCTAATTCCAATTAAGCCTAGAATAAATAAGCTCTAACTGCCTAACTTTAAGCTACTGCACAGGCTTATCCAATAAGCTATAGAGGAAAACAGAACCTAGGTCCTCTAGCCAACCAACCAAAGGGATTATGTACCAAATTTCAGCCCATAACAAGCTATAATGAAGCTTGGAGAGGACCTGCAAGTTGCATGTACACAACTCAGTGTATGCTGAGTGTGCACAGGACAATATCTAGCTGTTTGCACAGCTAATTCAGAGCTTATAGAGGTCTTCTAAAATTCCACAAAAATCAGTTTTCAAAAATAGACCAACTGAACTAGCAAATCCCAAAGTCTCACTTAATTTGAACCAAAAATGAATCCATGAAAAATCAATAAAGTTTTGCAAAAATCACTTTTTCCACTTTTGACTTTTGTTGTAAATAAGCACTAAAAAATAAGCTAGAAGCTAACTATAAGCTCCCATAAGTTACTACAGCCTAAATCTAACCTAAAATGAGCTAATGCAACTGATTGGAACCTAAAAAGCACAAGCTAAAGAAAAAAAAGCTCGCGACCAGATTTTAATAACTATATGCCAAATGGCCTTGAACCAGCTACTTCAAGCTCCAAATAAGCTAGCTTAGAAAAATCATAAAAATAAAATAAAAATACCTAGTTATCGACCACCAACCAAAGTCCTAGAATCCAAAATTTCAATAAGATTGGTTCAGAGATGAAGCAGTTAAAATTCCAGAAAGCTCATGCAAAAACCATATTTGATGATATCTGGACTTTTGAAGACAGGCATGAAAGTTGACTAAACTGATATTGGATTTTACTTACATATCATAACATTAACACAATGAGCATATAGATGATTTTAGAGAGAGAGAAAGTGGGATATTCTAGTAAGAGAAACTTGTAGAATATTAGATTACCAAAGAACATCCAACCCTCTACCTTGCAAGGTAGAGGGTATTTATAGGTTACAAACTTAACGACCTCCTGACGGCCTGTGGATCAGGGATACAGTGGGTAAAGACCCGTCCTTCCTCCACGGTGTTGCACTAAACTATTTTACGCTACTGACTAACTAATTAACTACATAAAAACGTAAATAACGACAAGTCTACGAGCTAACTTATGCTAGATAATAGTTAGGGTGACCGACTCTTCAATACTGGAATTTTCTAATTCCTAACAAGGGGAACTCTAGGATCTGCATCAAAGTCTACTACAACAAAGTCAGTAGGAAAGTGAAACTTTCCTACTTTCACCACGACATCCTCGGCTATCCCAAGTGGACGAGTTATGGTACGGTCCGCTAGCTCGAGTGTCATACAAGTGGATGTAAGTTTAGGAAGAGACAGTTTCTTCCATACTGAGAGTGGCATGAGGTTAATGCTTGCGCCAAGATCGGCCAAGGCGGAGCATTGAACCATCCCCAAGAAATCACACGGGATTAAAAACCTGCCGGGGTCTTCAAGCTTTTTGGGAAGCTTCTTGAGAAGGACCGCTGAGCATTTCTCATTGAGAGGGGTTTTAGCCATCTCAGATAACTTATCTTTGTTGCTCAGTAAGCCTTTAAGCGTGGATGCAAATTTGGGCATTAGAACGAGAGCATCAATGAAGCTTATATCAAAGTGCAGTTCATTGAAAATTTGGAAAATTTTTTCCATTTGCTCTTTGGTTTTGTCTTTGAGCTTCTCATCATGCAATCTTGATGGGTAAGGAAGCTGACTAGACTTTTGAGCCGGGATGGAAGTCATTTCTGGCTCAGAATTTGTCTTCGGAACTTCGGGTTCCGGACTTAAAGGTTGGACTACCGAAGGTTGGACGTGTGTGGTACTTCGTGGGCTTGAGAAATGCACCTTGTCCGTTGTATCCTTGGTAACTTGACTCATTGCTCCTGGTGGAGGAGGCATTGGAGTCGAAGGTCCATTGTGTGTCTTACCACTACGAGTGGTGACGGCTTTCAACTCGGCATTTGGATTTGGAACTGTATTGCTTGGGAGTCCTCCAGAAGATGACGAAGCTTTGTTCATATTCATGTTCATGAAACTGCTCATCATATTCTTCAACTCATTTGTCTGCCGAGACATTGTGGTATCAATTTCCTTTTTTAGCTCAACTCTCATGTTATTGATCTGAGTTTGCATTGAACGTATGCTTGACTCAGTAATTTTCTTGAAGTCATTTGGTAGGGGAGCTTGAGAAGGTTGTTGATAACTTTGCTGATTTGGAGCTTGATATGGTTGGTTGAAATTGTTCCGGTTCTGATTGAAATTTTGAGAGTTATTGAAGTTTTGTCCTTGATTCGGAACAAAGAGATTTTGATTGCCATGGTTTTGCACAGGAGGAAAACCAGGTGGTGTCATACCGCTAGGTGCACGGTATTGAGGATCAGCTTGTGGTCGGTATTGATTGTGGTTTACAGAAGCTACGGGAGCTTGGTAAAAAGAAGCATCGGTTGCTTGACAATCATAATACGCGTGTGGACCACTACAAGTTTCACACACCTTGTTCACGGCTTTGATTGGTTCCGGCTTATGAATTTCGCTTTTGATTTCCTTTACCTCTTTCATCATACAACGGATGACGTCCGTTAGAGCGGCTAACGGAGCGGCTAACTCGGAAGAGTTACCGGATGAAGAAGCAGGAGTGTTCAGAATATTGAGTTTGTTGCGAGAAATAGGAACTTTTGATTTTTTCTCGCAAATCTCAATCACATCTTTAGGCTTACGATTCAAGATATTGCCACCGGCGGCTGCGTTCAAAGAATCTTGATCGTTACCGTTCAACCCATTATAAAAGATATTAACTTGTTGAAGCTCCGTGATTTCATGATGGGGGCATTTCGTGAGGAGATCTTTGAATCTCTCCCATGCCTCTCCAAAGTTTTCATCGAAATTTTGACGAAATCCAGAAATTTCATTTTTAAGATTAGTCGTCTTTGATGGAGGAAAGAAATAATTGACAAACTTTTGAACAAGATCCTCCCAAGTTTCGATGGTTCGAGGGGGTTCTTTTTCCAGCCAAATCCGGGCTGCCCCCTCAAGTGAGAACGGAAATAGCATCAATTTGATCACTTTTTGTGGCACATCCTTGTAATTGATAGTTGAGGTCAACTTGTTAAACCAACGGATGTGTGCATACGGGTCTTCTCGATCAAACCCGTGGAATTGATTCGTAGACACAAGTTGGATCAAATGTGTCTTCAATTCAAAGTGATCAGAATTGATTGCTGGCAAAACGATGGCATCTCCATAACCCTCGGTGGGTGCCTGGAGCATTTCCGCCATAGTTCGTTCGTCTGCCATATTGTTGTTTGGAATAGTACGAATCTCGGGTTCAACTATTCGGGCAACACGTCTACGAGAACGTCTTCTAGGAATTTCTGCTAGATCACGAAAAGGACTCAATGATCTAGAAGAACGAGTGCGCATGCACTAGACGTAACTCGAGGAAACAAGAGAATTATGAAAATGGGGAAAGAAGAATCTTTTTGGGTTTTATGGTTTTAAGATGTTTTTGGATTTTTGGATTTTTATAAGAAAATATAAATATATATAGATGGTATGAACAAGGAGTGAATATTCAAATCACTAATCTGCTAAACGTAAGACTATTAGCACAGCTCCCCGGCAGTGGCGCCAAAATTTGATTGGTCCCAAATGGTCAGCCCAAATTAACCAGGTAAATGGTCAACAAGAGTCAAACCGCTTGAGAACGCAATGCAATTATCCAGGAGAGTTTAGTGTATCCCCGGGTCGTTAAGTCCCAAGGAGCTGTGCGATTGAATAGCTAAACGCGTAGTGATCGGGTGATATTGAACAGGAAAGGGGTTATGATTGATTACACTAAGGAAATTAAATCTAATCAAGACTTTGAAGTCATTTTAATTCTATATTTAAAATCGTTTAATGATTAAAACCTAAAAATGATCTAAAATCCCTTTTACTCTAAAAATGCAATTTAAAACTTTATTATGATTTAAAACTAATTTTTATGATTTTTCTTTTATTTATTTGATTTAAAAACTAATTTTAAACTTTTAAAACTAATCTAAAATACTAGAAATTATGAAATTAAAGAGGAAAATTGTGAAAATATTTTTTCAAAAATCTAAAATGACTAAATAGAATTTTCAAAACTAATTTTGTATTTTTATGATTATTTTTCTATTTTCTATAAATTAAAAATTATTTAAAACTAATTAAATGGCTAAAATTACAAATTAAACTAGGAAAAATCTGGAAAAATTATCTGTTTGCTTTTTATATTTATCTTAATCTATGAAAATTGAAAAATTATTTTTTTGAAGTTTTTCTGATTTATTTGTATTAAAAAGTGCTTAAAAAGTCTTAAAAATTGATTTAAAATAAGAAAAATAATAAACAGTGGCAGAAAATTATGAAAACTTCAGGAAAATTCTAAAATATTATTCTAAATATAGGAAAAATAAGAAAAGTGATACAGGTGTGCAAGAATTAGGTTCTGTAGATAAAAGTGCTTATAAATAAGCACTTATAATAAGCTAATGGCTACAAATGGACACCAAATTAACACAGAAGCTAGGGTATGCTAAAATTACTTAAAACCAACCTATATTAACTAATCTAAACCTATGAAAAGCAATCTACAATGATCTAATTCCAATTAAGCCTAGAATAAATAAGCTCTAACTGCCTAACTTTAAGCTACTGCACAGGCTTATCCAATAAGCTATAGAGGAAAACAGATCCTAGGTCCTCTAGCCAACCAACTAAAGGGATTATGTACCAAATTTCAGCCCATAACAAGCTATAATGAAGCTTGGAGAGGACCTGCAAGTTGCATGTACACAACTCAGTGTATGCTGAGTGTGCACAGGACAATATCTAGCTGTTTGCACAGCTAATTCAGAGCTTATAGAGGTCTTCTAAAATTCCACAAAAATCAGTTTTCAAAAATAGACCAACTGAACTAGCAAATCCCAAAGTCTCACTTAATTTGAACCAAAAATGAATCCATGAAAAATCAATAAAGTTTTGCAAAAATCACTTTTTCCACTTTTGACTTTTGTTGTAAATAAGCACTAAAAAATAAGCTAGAAGCTAACTATAAGCTCCCATAAGTTACTACAGCCTAAATCTAACCTAAAATGAGCTAATGCAACTGATTGGAACCTAAAAAGCACAAGCTAAAGAAAAAAAAGCTCGCGACCAGATTTTAATAACTATATGCCAAATGGCCTTGAACCAGCTACTTCAAGCTCCAAATAAGCTAGCTTAGAAAAATCATAAAAATAAAATAAAAATACCTAGTTATCGACCACCAACCAAAGTCCTAGAATCCAAAATTTCAATAAGATTGGTTCAGAGATGAAGCAGTTAAAATTCCAGAAAGCTCATGCAAAAACCATATTTGATGATATCTGGACTTTTGAAGACAGGCATGAAAGTTGACTAAACTGAACTTTGAATCAAATTTATTGAATGATTATAATGGTAAAGCATGAACTGAGACTGATGCAAGCTACTTTGAATACTTTTAAACCCATTTGCAAGTTTTGATCAACTGATTTTTATTGGAATAAGAACTAGAGCAGATCATGATCAATTTTGACTTTAAGTGCATGCAGATGCAAATTTATGGTCTAAATCACTAAACTAAACCTAAAGCAACTAAACTAGGCAACTGAACCAACCTCTAACTTTGATTATTGCACTGAACCAAACACCCCTGATGCAACACTAACTTTTATTTTCAAAGCAACTTACTAAATTAGACCTCAACACTGATTCCAATCTTCATTTTATGAATATAACAGTCCATAAAAGCATAAAAGATCAGCAATACAAGCATGAAACACAGACATGAACCATATGCAATTTCAACTGTGAAATCAAGATTTTTAAGCAACAACCAATTCCAATGAACAACCTAGCAATCTTAAGTACTAAAACAACTTAAGTACACATAATAAGCATATAGATCAAAGATAAACAGCAATCTAAATCACCCACAGTAAAATGCCAAAAACTTAGAAATATGCTTACAAATGAAATCCAGCTGAAGATACATAACCAAGGAACAAGAACCACTCCTACAGGCTTACCACTAAGCCTCTAACCCAGGGCAATCCATAATTCACCCTGCTCCAGCTTTCTTGATCATCTTGGCTGAATTCTGATTTTTTTATCTAATTATGTGATTTTTTTGGTATTTTTGGTTTTTAACTCTAAACTGATTTTTATGGTTTCTAAAACCTTTCAGAAGCTTTATAGGAGCTTATATAATCTATTTGAGTCCTTATCATCAACTACAACAACATACAAGTAAATTTGAGAATTTGAGCTTGAAAATGGCATAAACTGAATTCGTACTTGAAACTTGAAATTGATTACTGAAAAAGGTTTACAATACACTGAAATATCTTAACAAAGTACTTGAAAGCTTTAAGATACACTAGAAATTGGAAATTGATTTATATGAAATACATAAACTACAATTATACTACTTATCCTCCTTCTCTGCTTCTCCTTCCTTCTATTTATGAATGAAAATATTCCCACTTGTCCTCTCAGCTTTTCCCACCACTTTTTAGAGCCTTTGGATTACTTGGGCTCATTTTAGCCGTTTGATGAATTTTGGCGGGAAAACCATTTTTGCCAGTTGGGGTGGGTTGAGTGCAAGGAAGGAAGAAGCTTTAATTGCATTTTGGCTGTTAGGTGAGGTGGAGGGTGATAGGGAGTGGGGTGTGAGCTGGAAGTATGGTCTTGGAGCTGGAATTGCAGAGGGGTGGGTGAAGGAGGTGAAGTGGAGGGAAAACGAGGGGCTGGGTTTGAGCTGGGATTTTATTAATAGGCAAAGTGTTCAAATAAGGGGGGTTCACGGGGTTTTGGCTAGGTCAAAAGGGGATTTGGTATTAATAACAAGGACCAAAATTGCAATTCCACAAAAACCAAGGGACCGAAATAGGGACCAATTATGACAGGTTTAATTTTCCCAAGGACCAAAAATAATAATTTTCAAATTAAAAATGTCCCGGGGTAATTTCTGTCAATCTTTGAAATTTCAGGGACTAAAGTTGCCATTTTGCAAAATTGAATTTTATATGGCTAATTTTGACAACTTGAAAATCCCTGAGGGCCTTTTATGAAAAATTAACTTGTTTTGAATAACCAGGGACTAGATTTGACAATTTATGCATAAAATATAGTCTAAATATTTTTTCTGTCTTTTCAAGACTTTTCAAAGTGTTTTTGACTGTTTTTGCAGTGTAGAAGGAACAAAAATGATGAGTATTTACACACTCATCAAGGATGTTTTATTTGTAACTATAAATACCCTCTACCTCCCAAGGTAGAGGGTTGGACCTTTCCTTCTAATCTAACCTTTTCTCTTTTGTTACTTTTTCTCTCTAGAAAGGCTCCCATTCTACTTTCTCTCTCTAAAACCTCTAAACTATACGCCCCTTATTGTGATTGTGGATGTGTTTGTGAAATCCAATATGTTACAGTTGGTATCAAGAGCTATGGTTTGATCATCTCTCTTACATATCCTTGGATTTCTAGTGGTTTTATATGGTTTTTGGGTTTGAAAAAGTTTAGTGGTTTTTGCATCATTTGGATCATTTCTTGTGTTAAAGTTTGAATTTTGAGTGTACTTTTGTGTTTAGAATCATTGTAAGTGCTTGGGTTTTGATTTGGAAAGCTTGAATCACTGTGGTTGAGCTTGTTTTGGATTGAAAAATGTGGTTTTGAAGTTTTTCAACTTAGCGACTTGTGTCTCGGAGTGTTTTTCTTCGTAGCAACTTGCTTTAGTAATTTCCAGCGAGTTATAGTTTAAGTCGTAGCGACTTGATCTTAGCGACTTGTCTATTGAGACAAGCCGACAAACAGTACAAGTTAGTGGAGGTTCCACTTTGGATAGCGACTTGGTTGGGTTAGCGACTTGTTTCTATTATTTCTAGCGACTTGGCTTTATAGTTCTTGGCGAGTTGTTCTATTAGCGACTTGTCTACTTAGCGATTTGGTGCAGTAGCGACTTGTGTTCAGCGACTTGATTCTTAGCGACTTGGATACTTAGCGAGTTGCTCTTTAGCGACTTGTTAGCTTAGCGACTTGTTGCTTTAGCGACTTGTGTTTAGCGACTTGGTTCATAGCGACTTATGTTTAGCGACTTGTCTTGCTAGCGACTTGTTGACTTTTCCTGACAAAACTTCAAACGGCCATAACTTTTGAACCGTAACTCCGTTTTTAGTGTTCTACCCATCAAAACGATCGTGAGAACAAGAAGAATGGCACGCCGAATGAACTATTTGGGTCAACCTTTAAGGCCTAAATCCTCTCCGAACAAAAGTAATTGAGGTTTTTATGTTTTTTGACCTAAATTTCTCCGTAAAAACGGGCATAAACCAATCCAAATCTCAACCAAACAACATCTCTGCTAATCCTTCAAACAATCATATGTCCTAACACACAATTGTATTTCATTGTGTTGATCCATCAGTCATCTTAACACATTCCAGTGGTCATTGCTTAACGGTTTGGTCTTGATTTTAGTAAAATCCCGCGAAAGATTCTATTTCTCGGTTTAAATCATAGACTTGTAAAATCCCGTGCATACTACAACATCATGTCTTACACTACTGACCCAGTGATTTCGGAAGTACTTAAATTGTATGATGCTGTGGACAACAATGATAATGTATGCTACACTGAACGGTTAAAGATGTTTGAATTAATCAATGAGGATGTGAGATCTTCATGTTCTGAGTACAATGAGAATGAATTGCACCTGCTAATGCTACAGAATGCCATGCAAAAGGAATGCTGCATTATACCCTATCAACAACTTCACTCTCACCTCATGTTACTTCTACCCACAACAACAGAACGAACATGTATTGCCCTTTTCCATCAAGATTTATCCACATTAACGGGTACATTATTGTTGAACTTAGAACAATTGGAACAACAACTTGATAAAGAAAAGGTTCAAAAGGATAGTTCCAGTGTTGCACTTCAAGTGATCCACAACCAATTTCAGTCATTCATCAGTGGGGAATTTACATCAGATTATGATCAAGACATGACTGAAATGTCTTTCAAGAGACACACTGGAATGGAAATTAGCGTGTTTATAGAGACACTTATCCATCTCATGGATAATGTGGATAAGTTTATTGAGGAAGTTACTTAGAAAGATGAAATAATAGATGAGAGTCTGGTGCTATTGACAGAATGTTGTGATGAGTTGGGTAATATATCAGTTGAAGAATCGGGTGTTGCTGAATGCAGAATAACAGAGACAACAAAGAATGATGCAACAAATTGTTCAGTAACTCATGTTACACATGATGTGGATGCAGATATCATACAGATAAATGAACAGGTGTCATGTGATGAGGTACCCTTAACTGTTTAACATAGTGCATCTGCTAATGTACCTAAACATACTGATCTTAATGCTGAACATGATTCTGATAAATGTTCCTTGGTTGAGGCTGATTCTAATAATTTCGAAACAAATGATATGGTTGATAAAAAGGCCTTTGATGAACTTTCAAACAAATTCTCAAAACTTGAAAACATTGCATTTCACTTGAAATTTCGATACAGAGTAAAGAAGCAAGTTTTCAACTTAACAAACCATGTAGAAATCTAGAACTTCCTGAATTCCGTGAACTTTTTGAAATTAACACTTTGAAAGCTCAGCTTCAAGACAAAGAGTCAACTATCAAAAATTTAAAGAACATATTCCTAGTATGCATGTGAAAAGTAATTTGGTTACAAGTAATTCTGATGTTAATGCTATTGATGATATTCAAATGAGAAATGATGAATTAGCGGTTTGTGTGGCCAAATTACTAAAGGAAAATGAGTCATTGAGTATGCATCACATAGAACTAAGTGACTCTGTCAAAGAAGCTAGAATTAAGTCATTGGAGCAAACAAACTCTTTGATTGCAAATATTGATGAACTCAAAGCTCAACTTTAGGATAAGAGTTTCACAATAGTTGTCTTAAAGAATGAGCTCAGAAAAACAACAGGGGATAGTGTGAACACTAAGTTTGCAAAACCATCAATCTTGGGGAAACCAGTTATTAGACAACCGAATGCGTTTAGATCCGAATGACCAAAATTTTCAAAAACGCGGTTTGCCTCCCAAGTTGATGTGAAACAAGTTTTGACAAAACCAGTCACTTCACCTTACTTGCTTTGTAAAAATGCTATGAATGACTTGTATAAGAACTCTTACCTAGAAATGGCTAGAAAGAAGGCACATATTTGAAAAGACGGAATTTTAGGTGCAAGACCTAGGGTGATGAATTCTTCGAAATTTCAAGGCACTGCTAGTAGTTCTAAACCATTACCTAGGAACAATAAACTAAAGACTAGGGATTGGCTTGTATCTAAGAGTAGTTGCGTTTCGAATAAATCTATTCCCATAGCAGATCACTCTAAGAACTCTAGATCATTTTCTAAATCCAAACAAGCTGTTTGCTCAAATTGTCTGAAATGCATCTTTAAGGCAAATCATGATAATTGTTTTTCGAAATCCCTAAAGAAGGTAAATGCTCATACAAAGGTTCAACCTATTAAGTCTAGGATTTTTACTAAGTCATCTACTGTGCATACGAAGCAAAACAAACCAAAATCTTTGCCTAGATGGATACCAACTGTTAAATCTGTGGAAACTAGGAATAACGATAAGTCTTTCACTATGCATTAGAAGCCTAATAATCCCAGACCTTGCCATAAGTGGATACCGTCTGGTAGAATGTTTAAGGATGCTGGACTTAGGTGGATACCTACCGGAAAGCAGCTTACCGATGACAAAATCAAGGTTGACTGTGAAACCCCAAAGGGTTTGGATACTAATGTCACTAACCAAAATATATGCAATCAAGTTTGTAATATTAGTGCAGGTAGTCCTTACTCAATTGCAGATACTTTGATCCTTCACTACATGGACTGGCTTAAAGTATGGATTACAAATGGATTGATATCTCATAACTCACGGGTTCAAGTAACTCAATCTTGATATTCATTCGGCTATGACGTCTGTTCACATCAGTTCAGGCCTCGTACTTCATCATTATGGCATCTGCAGATAACACTTCAGGCCCCGTTCCTCAAAGAAAAGAAAGGTGTACGCTTCAGTGCACTTTATCTTCAAAAGAAGTGAAATCTTTATGTGTATGACCATTCTCATCGACATTCTTCATCAACAAGCTTCATGTTTTTCCACGCTCTTTCAACTCTCAAGTGGATCTACGTTTATTGGTGTATATTCTCATTCACTTGTTCAAATCAAAAATGGCAACTTCGGATGCAATTTTTGAGGGGGAGAAGAGTGCATATACTACATGTTGATGGATGCTTGATTTATGGTCATTTGACTCTCCTTCAACGCCTAATGCTTCACTTACTAAGGATAACTGGGATTCATTGCTTGGGATTCATTGGTTCAAGATATGTTTGATGAGTACTTCCAACCTCCAACGAATGTTGATCATCTAGTTTCTGAAGCTCATGCTCTGGTTCCTACTGACTCAACTGGTTCACCATCTAAGAAGTACTTCTCGGAATCCTCAAGAAACATTACCTCCAGTTATTTCACAAGGCGTTGAGAATGACTATCATGATATTGTAGATGCACTATTGAATAATGATCCGCTCTTTGGTATTCCTTTGCCAAATCTTCACGGATTATTGTTCCTCTCATTGTGCACGCTATAAATCAACCACATGAACATTAAGGAAAATGACTACCTCATCCGCTAGAAGACATTTTTGGTAAATCTTCCAGATCAGTTTCTACATGTATACCTTATGGAAGAATGCATTGATGTTGAGGAATCATTTGCTCCGGTTCATTTAGTGGGTCAATGTTCATCCGATTGTATGTTTATTCACATGTTGGACATTTGACACAAGTTGATTACTTCGAAGTTACTCATTTATCACCTATTTGAGGTTGAATTTGACGTTCACAAAGGCGTGTTCTTATTTGATAACTTGCTCGGGCTTAAGAATTTGAGTTGAAGTCTTGGGTTATCTAGTTACCAGTAGTCAATGTGGATGGTTGAAGACCTGGTTAACTATCACTATTAGGAGTTACTTTGTTTTACTCAGTGTCATACGCATATGACGGTGTGGATAATCGCAAGAGGTGTTAATGTCTCATACTTTGCTTGAGTAGTGAGTACTTAGAAATTTGCTTGAAGCATAAATTCTCGACACCGTTCTTCCATTATTAAGCGCAAGCTTAAGATACAAATGTGGGAATTTGACTTTAGTTTCAAGTTTGGTATATCGGGTGTTCTTCATCAGTGGTCACTTCAAATTGTCTACATATGGGTTGATAAAGATAGTCAGAGAGAGTTTCTCTAGCAGTTGATTCTCACAGGATTCATTTGAGCTAATTGTTGTTCTTCTCTATTTCAAGAATATTTGGTATGTATAATGTGTTGCTGTTTCTGAGGTATCAAAACCTGCAAGGGGGAAGGAGACATACATCTAAACACACAATGAGTACACGTGATGAAACTAATACTTCTTCTCTATTGAAGTAATCCCGAGAAAGACAAATGTCATAACCGTAGAGAAACTCAGTGTTTACTCATAGCCTTTGGTGTGTTATTCCAACCATTTAGGAGGAAGTGGTCTCTGGATACTTTCGGTATGTGTTAACTCAGCCTTCAGTAGAAAGAAATATGAGAAAAATATTTGGATTGTGAGATGATATTGCTTATCGACATCTTCTACATGACTTATGATAAAGTGCTTCCGGTTAGTGTTTGATGTACACAGTGTAATGATGATTCCGATGATAAGGTTACTGTGATGTCGTTGTTTCTACTCTGGTTGGGTACTTGTGTACATAATGGGCTGATTGGTTATATGGAAGATAACTGGAATGCACTTGGTAAAATGAAGATGTTGATATATGGTTCCCCTGAATAGACAACTGCTCAATCTCGAAGAGTAATGTGTACATCGGGGATGCACAAAAAGTTCATGTGATCTCGAACTTAATCATTTATTTCGGGTTTGATAACCGCAGCGATGATCCATGTTTCAACTTGTTATTTCGGTGTTCTCGTGTTCTTCGGGGTGCTGAGCTTCATTCAATGAGACCATATGGTCTTCATTCTTAGATTGTCGGTTTTGAGGGAAGCTACCAAAGATTCACATCTAGAAGGCTCATGTTCAGACGATTTTCTTCAAAAGCCTCGAATGCTTTGGTAGTGAAAGTTTAGGAGATGTTGATTACTTTCTTCTACAACGTGCTGAACGATATCCTTATCTCGGTACTCAATCATCATCCTCTTAAGCTAAATTATCTTCTTTGTACATATCTTATTAAAAAAAAAGCAAAATACAAAATTATAAAACCAACAGAAAGAAAATAGAAAAATATAAAATCTTCAAAAACCCATAAAAATCAGAAAATTTGAAAAATACCAAAAATATTGTTTTTCAAAGACATGTCTTCTGGTATCGATAACATCTTGTTAGAATCGATGCTCTAGGTTGTTTAGACCTTATCTAGGATTATCAATAAAGAACAAATAACAATGAACAATATATATATATGCACAACGGAATAATCAAACTATCATTGTTATTATTAAGGTTTCTTCGTCATCATCATGTGTTCTACAAAACACATCCACAGCCCCAATCCTAGATGATCAACTCTAAGACGGTTACACAACAGGGATCAATGATCCTTAGGGCTAAACACTACAAGTCGACTATCACCTAGTCTAGGCGTTTACATACGCACGCCCTAGACCTACACACACACCTTTGGTGTTTTACATCCTGACACACATAAAACCTAATTCCCTGTATCTCTTTATATAATAAAGATACTAGGGTTACAAATGACTACAAGGGACTAGATAATAAATACTTCTTTGCCAAGTAGGTCCCTTGTCTTTCTTTGTCTTCAATAGTCCTTCATCTTTCATGTGTTTTGTCTTATCAACTTTAAATATAGTTCCCAACAATCTTCCCCTAGTTGATAATGACAAAACCAAATAAGCACGAACAAATATGTCATGAAAGATAAACAAACTTTCCCTTAATTCATGCCACGCCACTCCAACATCTCTTCCCCTTTTTGTTATTATCCAAATAGGGAATGTAAGCAGTAGAAACTTCCCCTTGAGTGATGCATGAACAACAAATGATTCTTGAAATCTGTAAGCTCCTTGTAATGATCACTTGTGAAGAAAAACAAATATAACGAATTTGTTGAAGAAGTAGAATATCCCAAACTTGTGTCTTATGTCTTGTACTACCCACGTGACGTCGAACTTATACCACAACAAAAATATAAGTAGATCGCAACCTCTTGACAAAATCCTCATTTTTAATGAGACACTGAGCACTACAATGTAACTCCTTTAAGTGATAGTTAACTAGGTCTTCATCCATCCACCCCTTGACCTATGAAAACTAGATTTTGCAAGTCTTCGTCAACATCCTTTAAGCATGAACAAGTAATCTACAAAGTGTAACCCTCACTTTGAGATATGATAAGAACACAAACCTGTGAAACTCAACTACAACATCAAATTAGTGATAATTAACCTTCTTCGTAATCAATAATGCAATAAATCCAAATATGAGCTTTTTGACGTTTAAGAACAAATAACCAAAATCCAAACACCATGTTTGACTTCCCCTCAAGTCCAAAACTCCTCGTGTGTGTGAACCAAATAACCAAAACATGATCTAAAATAAGCCTCCTGATCACGTACAACACATTTACACCACTTGTGCACTTAGCCATTACAAAAAAAATTCCATGCAAGTAAAACAGTATCTTAGGATGAATATGATGCAAGGATTAATAAATGTAACTGAGGTCCAATCAATCAACAAAGTAACCTCAAATTTTTCTTTCACCAACTAAATAAATCATCAATACGTCCTAGGCCCACTCTTATCATAATGTTGTATGTCCATTTTACCATATGCGTATTAGCGTATCAATCAAACACATAACCACACTTTCCGTTTGAACAAATACTTCACCGTCCCACATGATCACCATGCGTCTAAAGTGTATACATGTCCCATGATCAAAATATAGCATGTATAAAATATTGTCATCATACCTTCCCATTATCAAATCATAATTAGTGACCAATAATATCATGCGTACAAATCAATATCTTGAAAACTTCATACCTGTTGCACTTTCTCTAAACACATCAGTAGAAAGTTTCCTTGAATGATAACCTACCATGAATGTTTGTCGTCTCCTTCCACCAATCAGAATCTTCATACTAGCAGTGGAATCCATTAACATTAGCAGTGAATATTTGAGAATGTAGCAGTGGTTATGAAAACACGCTAGCAGTGGAAACAATAACTCGAGCAGTGGTAACGAAGATAACTAGCAGTGGCGTCAAGGAGTGGTAACCATTTAGAAAGCAGTGGTAATTGATATGCTAGCCGTGGTAATGAAAAACCTAGCACTGGTAAACGTGCTAGCAGTGGTTACCAAGAACAGTGGAAACATGACCTTAACATTAAACTTTAGGGTTTTAAACACATGCAGATCCAAAATCTATCCAGCGTCTGTAACAAACCAGAAACAACAAATCAAATAATTAAATCCCAAAGATTGTGAGGATCGATCAAATACTTCTGTTGCTATGGACGAAACAAGAGAACTACGAATCTGCCCAGAAGATTGGAAACGATAAGCTGCTTCATAATAACTGGCCTGAAAACCATCTCTTAAGCGTGAACGCAGCAGGTGTAGCAACATCAAAGAACATATAATCATCTTCTGTAATGAATCAATGCAATAGAAAACGAAAACATAGAAGTTGATATCACGAAAAACCCTAAATACCCAAGAAAAATTCGACTTTGTTACCTCTCTCAGCAGCCATTTTTAACACAGAATAACTTTCGACTCAGACCTCAGATAAAAGATCCCTCCAGTGAAATGTTAGATAGGTATATAGAGAAGCTCCAGCCAAAGTTTCAGCCCGATCCAACGGTTAACGAAAAAGTTATACCTGTTTGAAAACTGACCTGCAGAAGCATTACGAAAATTTAACCAGTTGCGAATTTTTCTTCCTCTTCAAGAAACCTTGCGAAATCCTAGATATCAAGAGCCACCCGCTCTGATACCACATGTTAGAATCGATGCTCTAGGTTGTTTAGAGCTTATCTAGGATTATCAATAAAGAACAAATAACAATGAACAATATATATATGCACAACGGAATAATCAAACTATCATTGTTATTATTAAGGTTTTTTCGTCATCATCATGTGTTCTACAAAACACATCCACAGCCCCAATCCTAGATGATCAACTCTAAGACGGTTACACAACAGGGATCAATGATCCTTGGGGCTAAACACTACAAGTCGACTATCACCTAGTCTAGGCGTTTACATACGTATGCCCTAGACCTACACACACACCTTTGGTGTTTTACATCTTGACACACATAAAACCTAATTCCCTGTATCTCTTTATATAATAAAGATACTAGGGTTACAAATGACTACAAGGGACTAGATAATAAATACTTCTTTGCCAAGTAGGTCCCTTGTCTTTCTTTATCTTCAATAGTCCTTCATCTTTCATGTATTTTGTCTTATCAACTTTAAATATAGTTCCCAACACATCTGCGGTCTTAGAAATGTCATTCAATAATGGCACGGGACCATAGATGAAGTTCGAGCAAGAGGTGTAAATATTCTTTTCCAAAACATGTCTCAAAACCATGGCTTGCAGTTACTTCAGACTGTAACCCGCGCTTAAACCATGGCTTGCTATTCTTTCTGATAGCAACCCGCTCTTCAAGGAAGGAAAGTGATGTCCTAAAACAATTTTAAAATATTTTGTGCACTTATCCTAAAACATAATGAGGAAAGTATGTCGAAGGACTGCTGTTCCTACACAAATGTTTTTCCGTCTAAAATTCTTCAGAAAAATATTTGTTATTTTCTAAAATGGTGGTAAATGAGTTGCTTGAAAATCAATCAGTTTCAGAGTTTACGTAAAAAAATTGAAAACTCAATCAATGACTTCAGCGCTTTTAACTTTTTCAGAAAATAAGTCATTGATTGAGGGGGATAATGTTTTCAAATCTATATCATCTAACGGGCTTTCTTAATTATCCTACGTGCTTAATTAAAAATGATATTTGCCTATTTCGAAGGACTAGGAATTTAGGATATGATTGTTAGGATTAGATGATTAGAGTTTGATTAACACATAAACCTCATGCCTTTTATGATCTGATTGATATGTTGAATTGACTTTTATTAGTCGATTGCTGTTTGGGTGATGTCGACCACCATATATCTGTATGTGTGTTCACTAACGTATGCAGGTATATTGGTATACAAGAATGTTCCCGATCCGGATCCCACAATTGAAGATGATTGGATGCCGAAAGGAAAGGGTAACTATATCTTGGGCTGACAAATGAAGAAACGGAGCTTAATTGGACTTCTATGGAGAGTTGGCATGGAAAAATGCAATGTAAGAGGTCTCACTGCATCAGCAGATGGTTTTCTTCATCATCAAATGAAGAAACGGAGCTTAATTTGACCTTAGTTGGCATTAAAATGTAACGTATGAAGTCTCACTGCATCAGCAGACGGTTTTTCTTCGAAGCCCTACAGCAACAACATAAGCTTCTCAACCACCTAACATATCTTTTTGCAGGATTATTGTGATAATACCATTTTTTAAACAATTTTCAAATAATATTGTTTTTGAAAAATGGAAAAATATCGGTTTTGAAAATAAATTAGAATTAATTTTAAAATATCACCAGACTTCATTTTATCAAAACTTAAGTCACTCAATCATCGACTACGGTCATCGATTGAGGGGGAGAGTGATTTATAATAAAATATTTTCAATCGATATCTCTTCATAAAAGTCCGGTTGTACGTAATAAAGTGGTGATCTAAAGATTTAATGTTATGTCATGGTATGATTTTCTTTAAAACTCAAAGATCTTGCAAAATGAAATTTTTTCTGTTCTTCTTTGATTGTGAAATTGTTTTATTTTACTTAAAGATCTCTTAAAAACTATCATACCTGACACTAACAATCTTTAATGTCTTATATTGATCCTTATCCATCATTTTTCAAAAATTAAATCTTGCCACGTCTTTCCCCAAACTTTTCTAAATGATTTTAATCAATTGGGATCACAAATCTCAATTGGTTTGAAAGTTTTGATCAGGGGAGAAATCGTGATTTAAATCTCAAATCTGTTTTAATGGAATTGGTTTTAGTCCTTCAAAGGCACTCCTGCCTCCATGTGCCAAACGATTTCAATATACATAATGCACATGTTGAGGGGGAGCATTTATCCAAAAACAAGATGAGTATTTAAACCAGGCACATATTCTCCCATATTTTCTAAACCTAATTAAACCACTTGAGATCCAAAATCTCAAAGGTTTTGATAATTTTGATCGGGGGAGAATTTGTGATTTAATAATGAAATTTGATAAAAGGTGATTGTTTGATTCAATTGTGCAGGCTGATCTCTCATATGTGTTAAACGCTTTCGAATCTTGAAGCACATATTGAGGGGGAGCATTTCATAAGAAAATAAATTATCGAGGTACAAAAGCTTTTATGTTTTAACATAAAGTACCTTGATTGAGTTTTTCAAATGGTTTTCTCTGTGGCATGTGTGATCGTGAAAGTACTTAAAAGAACTCTTTCCTCTATGTGATAAAAAATTTTGCAACCAACGCACATATTGAGGGGGAGAACTTACCAAAAAAAATCAAATGGCTTTTCCTAAGGAAATTATGATCAAGAAATTATTTCAAAGAACTCTTGCCTCCATGTGCTAAACAATTTCAAAATCATATGCACATGTTGAGGGGGAGCATTTCTAAATGATCAAAAACAATTAAGGTACAAAATGTTTTGATTTTATATCACAAGTACCTTGATTGGATTTTCCAAATGATTTTTCAATTGGTTTCAAGAAAGAAAAGAACAATACCAAAAGACCGACCAATTTACTTTATGCATGGTGATATAAGGATGGTTAGGTTAGGTCCTCGTTCCCACGATCCCCGCTAGAGCTGGAGGGATCTACCCAGGGACAATCCACTAGTTAGTGTAGAAGTCCTTAGGTATGATGAAAAAAGGAGAAAAATGAGAAATTGGGAGAGTGCGGACTGAGACAGAGCTAGTACTGGAATAAACCCAACAAGGTTCTAGTTATGAAGTCTCGGTAAGCACTGAAGGGGTTGAAGAATGAAAAAGAAATGAATATGAAAAGGGTGAAAAGAAATAGCCCTCCAATAATTCAACCTTAGGGCAAAAACCAGGTTCAATACATATGCTACTGGTGTTTACTAAGGTAACACTGGTATTGAAGACAAGACATCATGGTCCCAGTGATGCACTGCACTAAACTTCCCAAGCTACTCAAGTTCCTCTTAAAAGGGCTTGTTTCATTCTCATGGGGAACCGACATAATCTATCGACTTTCTCTTAGAGATTGTTGATATTGAAGAAGGAGACCCTCTCCCTAGTCTCCGGCATAGGAACCAAATGTGCACATTTGAGTCTAGAGCCAAGAGATCATCCACAATATCTCATTAGGACACTAAATTAATGAAGACTTGCTGTTTCACACAATGTGGAAAGTAAGAATATATTAAGAGTCCTACGCTTTATCCTTGTGGTATTGCCAGAACATCCGAGTGATATGAAAATATTCACGATGAAGATGGAAATCCTTCTAGAGCCAACATCAAACAAGCTCTTGGTGGGTGACATGTGAGATATTTTCTAAAGATTAAACTTGTGACAACTGGATAGAAACAATGGGGCGATTCACTCGTGAATCAACCTTGGTCCAGGATTGGAATTGACGAATACTTTTGGAAAAACCGTTCGATGTGCAAACCTTCTTTTCTCTAGCACGTCGAATGTGTATTCATTTTCAAACACAAAAAGTATCTCTGGTTGAAAAATACTTTTGGAAAAACCGTTCGATGTGTAAATCTCTTCTTTTCTCTAGCACATCGAATGTGTATTCTCTTTCAAATACAAAAGGTATTTTTGATTGAAAATTGATCTTTCTCATAAAACCTTCGTCGTATTGCAAAACTCTTTCTTCAAGCAATACGTGATTGTTTTCAAATCAATTTTTCATCAATCAGTGAATCTCAATTCGCTGGTTCACTCACTCCGTGTTGTCTTCTTTGAGACGTTCCAGTTTGAGAACAGCTAGAACAGCTGCGAAACCCTGTCAAGGAGATTCTTTGGAATTATAGGCAGTACTTGTACTGATCAACGGGGAACCGTGGTCCGTGTACCTCAATTCAACGAAAGTGATCAAAGACACTTTCATGTGTTTTATTGCTAACTGTTATTTGCAGGTACATTTGGACGGTTGCAGCTGATCAAAACTGAGGAGTCAATCCAAAGCTGCATGCTCACAGCATCCACACTTAATTGAAGAAATCATGACTGGTGCATATCTACATAACCTGGTTCTGATATTTTTATACTATGCTTCTGCTACGCTGCTGCAAATATCATGAACCAGTAAAGCTTTCGCTACTCTGATGGAAAGATGTCATGATCCAGAAAGTGTGAGCATGTCGGTCCAAAAGTCACAACATCACATGAAGGCAACACAACAAAGGGTGATCCAGAGATTTACTGTGGCTGATGATCTCAATGAAAGCTCGAAGATCATCAAAGATGTGGATCAGTTCCAAGACCTCCACTGAAAGTACAAAATATGTTGACTATGAAGAGTCACTGCTAAAGCACTAAGATTGTGGAAGTGAAGAATTAATGTCTACGAGCCCTAGACTGATGATAAAATAGAATGCTAGGATTCAAAATGTAAATCATGGGGTGACCTCCTTTAGGGGGAGATTGTTAGGAATTAGAAATTCCATGGTGAAGTGTCGGTCACCCCAACTATAGTCTAGTACAAGTTAGCTTGTAGACATATCGTTATTTACTGTTTAGTAGCTTAGTTATTAGCTTAGTACAACACCGTGGAGGACGGACGGGTCTTTACCCACTGTATGCCTGATCCACAGTCCAAAGGAGGACGTTTAGTTTGTAACTATAAATACCCTCTACCTCCCAAGGTAGAGGGTTGGACCTTTCATTCTAATCTAATCTTTTCTCTTTTGTTTACTTTCTCTCTCTAGAAAGGCTCCCATTCTACTTTCTCTCTCTAAAACCTCTAAACTATACGCCCCTTATTGTGATTGTGGATGTGTTTGTGAAATCCAATATGTTACAATATTCGTTGCTATGATTATGATCCCCTTCAGTTAGATATATTTCATTGATATTGAACCCTTGATATTGAGCCTTCGCTATGTACCCTTTGATATGTACATTGATATGAACCTTGGCATTTGAACCTTGGATATGAACCGTTATGTTATGACTTTGTTTTGACCCTTCAGATTGATACCCGAGCCAAATATGTTTCCTAGCCATGAAGGTAACATGGTCGTGTCATTGATGCACCAATGGCATAACTCTAGTTTGGTCGAGTGATGTTCCACACTGTCCCTTATGATATGATATGATACGCGCGCTTTATGATTTGTTATGGACACTATGATTTATGCCGGGGTGTATGGATGCATCCTAGATCTGTTATGATATGATATGATATGATATGATTTATATGGTGACTGATGTCATGTGCAATACGCGTCTTTCACATTCTGGGAGCTAGCTACTCCATGGTTACTTATGATATGATATGATATGATATGTTTATGGGCTCGTGGTAGATTTTTGACAACCTTTGCACTTTTGATACACCTATATTGTACCTTATGTTATTCCACAATGCACCATATTCTGTATTCCTCATCTTTAGTTTCTGTTGACTATTCATTTATTCAGTATCATTATATGATTCATTCGACTACCATACTATACTCTATTTCATTTGATTTTTCATACTCTTATACCATTTTGGTTGACTATCAACCTTATACTTCATAGTATCATTCCATTAACGTATCGAGCCACTATACGATTATTGGATTTATGTGTTGATTATGCTATTACATGATTTAAGTGACCACTCGGTTGCCCTGCTATTATATGATTTATATGTGACTATCTGTTTACCATGCCGGTGTATGATTACATAATTCCTCTGTTTACTATGTTAATATGTGAATATATGATTCACCGGTTAACTTGCTAAAATCTAATTATCCGTTTATCATGATATTATGTGACCCCTTTGATTTGTCTGGTTGCCATGCTCGTATGTAATCAATTGATTTATCTGTTTAACATGTATTCCTTCGTTCAGTTATTTTCATAGGCTATGGTTGTCTATTAGTATTCTTATCTGCTAATGGTTGACCTGCCATGTTTATACTTCTGTTTATGCTATTGTTTGATGATGTTAATGGTTCAACTTATGTTATCTGTCTGGTTGACTTGTTTAACTTGCCATGCTGTGTTCTCGTTTAGTTAATGTATTCAATTATGATGTTCTTTTGGTATTCTTACCTGGTACATGTGGCTATCATGCTTATACTGCTGCTAGTTTTGTTAGGAATTAAAAAATTCAGTCATTAAAGTATCGGTCACCTCAAGTATATGTATTCGTTAGAAAGCTCGTAGTCGTAGTCAAGTTATGTTAATAAGTAGTTAGTTAAGTAACACCGTGGAGGACGGACGGGTCTTTACCCACTGTATGCCTGATCCACAGCCCGTAGGTGGCGTTTATTGTAAGACACTATAAATACCCTCTACCTCCCAAGGTATCTTACAATTGGTATCAATAGCCATGGTTTGATCACTCATCTTTCATGCTCTTTGTTTTGGTGGATTTCATAAGGTTTTTGGGGTTATAAGTGTTTAGGAGAGTTTGAATCATTTGGTCAATTTCTAGTGTTAAAGTTTGAATTTTGATCGTACTTTTGTGTTCAGGATCATCATATGTGTTTAGGTTTTGAATTGGAAGGCTTAAATCATTGTGGTTTGGTTGTTTTTGATTGATAAAGTCGTTGTTTTTTAAAAGTGTACGAAGCGAGTTGAGCCTCGGAGTTGCATTTCTTGGAAGCGAGTTGCGTTGTTACTGGAAGCGAGTTGCTTTGTTATTGAAAGCGAGTTGGTTTATGCGACTTGGCTATTTAGCGAGTTGATTTTTTAAGCGACTTGAGTTCTAAAGCGACTTGGCTATTAAGCGAGTTGTATTGGCAGCGAGTTGGTTTATGCGACTTGGTTGTTAAGCGAGTTGTCTCTGTATGCGAATTGACTTTTAAGCGAGTTGTTTCTTTAAGCGACTTGAGTTTTAAGCGACTTGTCTCTTAAGCGAGTTGATTGTTTAGCGAGTTGATACCAAAGTGAGTTGACTGTTTAGCTACTTGTCTATAGAGACTTGTCACTTCTTCGTGCTACATTTTTACGGTTGTTCTTTTGGTTTAGTAAAATCCCGGGAAAGAATCAATTTCCCGGTTTAATCAAAGAATAGTAAAATCCCGTAGAACTTGTAATCATGTCTAACAACGTACCTACTATCGTTTCTACTGTAGCTGAGGACGTTCAAGCAGTTGGATCAGACACTCGTCCACCTATGCTTGACAGAACTGATTATGACTCATGGGCTCAACGAATTAGGTTGTACTGTTTTGGAAAGGAAAATGGGGTCAACATTCTCAAATCAATTGATGAAGGACCTTATCAGATTGAGACTACAAGGGACATACTTGAAACTGCTGCGGATGGAACAGTGATCTTAGGATTGGACAGACCAAAGACGTATGATGAGCTCAGTGATAAGGAGAAAAAAAGATACGATGATGATATCAGGGCTTCAAACATTATACTTCAGGGTCTTCCAAAAGACATCTACAAGTTGATCAATCACAACACTGAAGCCAAGGCAGTTTGGGATAATGTCAAGATGCTTCTCTCAGGTTCTGAATTAACTAAGGAAGATAGAGAATCACAACTGTATGATGAATTTGAGCACTTTAAGATGAAACCAGAAGAAAGTATCTATGAATATTACGTGAGATTCCACAAGCTTGTGAATGACATGAGGAATATCAAGATGACCATGCCAAATATTCAGCTGAACTCAAAGTTTGTGAACAATATGAATCCCGAATGGCACAAATTTTTCACCTCTGTGAAGCTAACCAAAGGATTAAAGAACACCAACTATGAGCAACTGTATGCCTTCCTTCTTCAGAATGAGAGACATGATATGTTTGAACGAATGATTCTTGAACAGTTCAAATCTAAACAGGGAGAAACAAGTTCGTCAAATGATTCAACAGCCTTTTACACCAATGTTGGAATTACCACCAAAGCTTCTCAAGTCATACCCACGGGTAATGGTAATTACAAACTCATTCCTGATCCAGCATATAAGCCTCCAAACTCTAACACTCTCATGGAAAACTTCATCAATCAACTGTCTCTCATGGTTAGTCAAAATATGAATTCCACTCCACACACCAACAATAACCTCAGAACAGCATCCAATCCACACAATCAAGCTACTGTCAGAGATGGAAAGGTTATGGTGCAACCTGTTCAAGGAAGGGAGTATGAACAGGGAAGAGGTGGAGTGGGTGGAGGGTATGTGGCAAATCAGAATCGTGGAAGGAATGCAAATCAAGGATAAGCAAAGCCAATCAAATGCTACAACTGTGGTGGTGAGGGACATATTGCAAGGAACTGTACATCTCCAAAACGTCCACAGAATGTAGAATACTTCAGAGACAAGATGTTGCTTGTGCAAGCTCAGGATAATGGAGCAGCTTTGGATGAAGAAGAGTTGTTGTTTCTTGCTGAGGGAAATGCCAAAACCTATGATGCTGATGTTGATGAGTAGCCAATTCAGGAAATAGGTCACAATAATCAAAATGCCTTTCAAGTTGCTGACTGTGATGCATTTGACTCTGATGTCGATGATGAACCTACTGCCCAGACAATCTTCATGGCTAGCATTTCACCAATGGTCTCTCCAAAGGTCTTGTCACCACAACAGGCTGGTCCATCCAAGGAATCAATCATTTCAGAGGTATTAAAACTATACGATGAAGTTGATGAGCAAAAGATTCATAACGAAGTACAATCCCATGAAACTTATGAATCAGATATTGATAATGTGGATAATAGTAATATTGTCTCATATGATCAATATGTGATGCAAAGTGAAAGTGAAATTGTACCAAGTGATGCATCTTATGCAGTCAATGATGACTATGTCTTTGATGAATACACTGCATGTTCCCCTGATGATTCTGTTATCTCTGAGCTGAATGCCTATAAAGAACAAGTTGCTATTTATGAACAACGTGCTAAGTTCGAGTTAACTACCCGTGAGCAGGAAATGGATGACCAAATGCGTACAATTATTAGAAAAAGTAATTTTAGAGAAGAAGTGTTAAAACAAGAGTTAAACTCCTTACATGAAAAGCTTTCTAAAACTGTTAAGCAAAAGCAAGAGCTTCAAGATAATGTTAAAGTGCTTAAACAAGAATTTAATGCTAAGGAATCAAAACTTTTGAATTACTTTTCTAATCTAAAAACTTTGAAAAACAAGCTTGAAAATAAGTTGTACGTACAAGGGAATACCATTCAGACTGATCACATGATCACTAAGCATAGAGTTCTCAGCGATAAGTATAACATTCCTCTAGTTAAGGAACCCAATCCTGAATATGGTAAAGTATCTAGAGAAGCTCAGAAAGTAATTTATGATGGTAATGAAATCCTTAAGCCTAGGCAGAAACCTAGTTGCGCTAAGTGCACTGAGGAAGATATGCATTTTGAAGAAGTCAATAGAGAGAAAATGGATAAGAAGCTAAAAGATCCTGAGTGTAAAAAGCGAAACATAACGTTCAAACCCCATGATTACACTAAAGAAAATTAGATCTCCCTGAACAGGTTTAAGCCTCAAACTCAATTAACCCCTGAACAAATTTTTTGGAAGAAAGATATGGATAAGCAAAAAGCAAGTGAACTTGTTGAAACAAACCCTCCCCTTAGGAAAGTGCCTGCAGCTACTGTATACCCTCCTAATACACCAATGCACTTAGTTCCGAGAACTATTTCCACTAATAGCAAGACCTTAATCAGCCTGTATGTTGTTTATCAACTATTTTTTGATTTTGAGAAAACATGTAAGAAAAGGATCACACCCACTGGGATAACTGAAGGGGAAAGGGGTTTTGAGCAAACTAAAGAATGTTATTTAACTGAGGTCATGCCTTTCTTTAAACAATTAAAAGGTCAATTTTAGAGTCTTCAAAAAGGGATTAACTCAGATATCAAAGAAATAGAAAAGGAATTTGATGCAATGATAGTTGAGATAAATGATTATGAACGGGAACTCAAATATAATGAAATTGAAAGGAAGAATCTGCATATCTTAAATGAGAACTTAGTGTTAAGTTGTGTGGCTCAAGATGTGTTTTATACTGTTACTAAGCATTCTATTACTGCTTCTCAATTTCATGAATTAACTGTTGCTTTGAAAGTTTCCCATGATCGTGTCATTGAGCTTGAAAACAAAAACTCGGAACTAAATGAGAAAATTGATCAAGATGATCACGATAATTTGGTAAAACGTCTTTCTAAACTAGAAGTTGAACATTTTGATTTGCAACTAAAATATCAACATCTCAAAGAAAATGTCAAAACCTCAAACATCAAGACATCCTCAAATGTTCCAGAGTTTGATGCTCTTTTTGAAATAAACAAACGTGACGAACAGATTCAAGCTCACTGAAACACGATCAGAAAGTTGAAAGCCCAAATTTCACAATTAAAGGGTGAAAAGAACAATGTGACTGGCTCCCAAATGCCTCCTCCTTTAGATTCTCAGTGTTCTCAAACTTTTCATCTTCAAAACTTGGTTAATGCTTTACAAAAGGAAAATGAGAGTTTTCTAGAAGAAAATGAAAAAGTTAAACGACAGTTCAAAGAGTTATATGATTCAATGAAAGTCACTCGTGACAAGAACAACAAAAAAATAACGTCTTTACAAAAGGAAGTTGAGAATCTGAGGAGTCAGGAAAAATGGAAAATGCCACTTGTCTTTAATGAGAATGTTGCATCAAAGTCATCTGCAGACTGTAAATATACTGTGACCGTTAAATACATACCTCCTCATCTTAGAAATAACGAACTGGTGTTTCATAACTATTTTGCTCAGCTTAAGGATAGTCTAGAATGTCTCCGTGAGATTGTAGAAGAGGATTACATAAACAAGCCACTTGATAGAGAAATTAGGTTTGCTTGCATTCAGGCCAAACAATCTCAGGAGCTGTTAGAATGTTTAAGAGCAACATGTCCAAAATCCTTATGTGAGAAAGATAAAGCTGTGATGCCTTGTTCTATGCCTAGTGCTAAGTATGCAAACCATTCTATGCCCAGTGTTAAGAAAGTGAACTTTAAAGTGCCCTCATGTAGTACAGATCCCTGCACTTCTAGTTCAGGAATGCAAAAGGTAGCCCAACCAACTAATGTTCCCATAATTCCCTCTACAGGAGTAATCAGTGACACAAAAGCAAGCGGGTCAAAGCCTCCAGGCAATACAAAGCAAGATAGGACCTCGCAAGCTAAGAATGTGCAATGGAAAAGAGTAGAAGACCACCCTAGGAACATTAAGTTTGAGTTAAATAAAACGAATCGTGTTGATTCTAGTATTAGCTATAAGCGTACTGTAATTAATTCGAATTCTGCTACTTTTGGCAAAACATGTAATGATGATTGCTTGGTTTCTGTTATTAATCATGAATGTGGTGTGAATGATTTGATTAATGTTGTTAAATGCCCTGTTAAGATAGTTAATGCAAAAAATCAAGCTAAGAAGGCTAGAAAGCAATGGCGGAAGAAGGTTAGAAAACAGTGGAAACCCACAGGAAGGAAATTTAGCAACATAGGTTATCAGTGGATACCTACTGGCCACAAATTCAATCTTAATGAGATGTGCCCTAAATTATCTAGATCAATGCCCATTATAAAATGGATGCCTACTGGTAGAACTATTCCTTTAAGAAGTAAACATACTTTTAATAGGTCAAATACGGACACTAGCACTGCATCTATCCCTGATGATTCCATTGTTTCTACTTCTGATGTGGGTGTTCCAATCACTGTTACTAACCAAATGGAACCCATTCTTACATGGGGATCCCAATTATCCAGTTATCCATTCTTGCCTGTGTTCAACTGCAGATCGTTCAAATCGTTTTGTGGTACCTTGACTCAGGCTGTTCCAAGCATATGACTGGAGACCGGTCACGGCTCATGAACTTCGTGATTAAATTCATCGGGACTGTTAGATTCGGGAATGATCATTTCGGTGCAATTATGGGTTATGGACACTATGTTGTAGGTGATAGTGTAATCTCCAGGGTATATTACGTTGAAGGTCTTGGTCATAACTTATTCTCTGTCGGTCAATTATGTGATTCTAATCTAGAAGTGGCCTTCAGAAAACATACTTGTTTCGTTAGAGAACTTGATGGTGCAGAACTTTTAAGAGCAACACGTGGTTAAACCTATACACCATCTCTATCGAAGATATGATGAAGTCTTCTCCAATTTGCTTGTTGTCAAAGGCTTCAAAAACAAAGTCATGGTTATGGCATCGTCGTCTCAATCACTTGAACTTCGGCACCATAAATGATCTTTCCAGAAAGGACTTAGTAATAGGTTTACCTAGACTAAAGTATGAAAAGGATCATCTTTGTTCAGCATGCCAATTAGGAAAAAGCAAGAAGTATGCCCACAAACCCAAACCTACAAACTCAGTTATGGAAGTTCTTCATACCATTCACATGGATTTATGTGGACCCATGAGAGTGTAGAATATTTTTGGGAAGAAATATGTGTTAGTTGTGGTTGATGATTACTCTCGATTTACTTGGGTAAAGTTCTTAAGGACAAAGGATGACACTCCAAATATCATCATTAAACTTATCAAACAGCTGCAGGTTCGACTTAACAAAACTGTCAGAATCATCCGAACAGACAATGGAACTGAGTTTGTTAATAAAGAACTTAGTGAGTTCTATGAAAGTGTTGGAATCAGTCATCAAAGAAGTGTTCCACGAACTCCTCAACAGAACGGTGTAGTTGAAAGACGAAATCGAACTCTTGTGGAAGCCACAAGAACAATGCTGATTTACTCAAAGGTTCCAATGTTTCTCTGGGCTGAAGCCATTTCCACTACATGCTACACTCAAAACCGATCCCTAATTCACACTTGTCATGGAAAAACTCCATATGAACTTGTCCACAATCGAAAACCTAATCTTTCATTCCTTCGTGTGTTTGGTGCATTGTGTTATCCAACCAATGAGGGTCAAGACTTAGGCAAACTTAAAGCTAAAGCAGACATTGGAGTATTTGTAGGATATGCACCAAGCAGAAAAGGATACCGAATCTACAACAAAAGAACCCGAAATATCATTGAAACAATTCACATTACGTTCGATGAGCTGACCGGTCAAATGGCTCCAGGACAAACCAGTTCTGGACCCGCTTCTCAACCTTCATCAAGTAGTCCCATTAGTTCTTCTCTTGCACAAAATCTCTCACCAGCAACTCCTTATGTACCTCCTTCAGAAGATGATTTGATGAAATTGTTTGATCCAATGTTTGATGAACACTATGAGCCAATTGCTAATGATCTGTCAAATCCATCATCAGAGGCTGCTCCTATCCCTGTCAATGAAGTTAACCCTTCAGTTTCTATGTCATTAAGTCAAGAAGCGCCTGCTGCTGATCACTCTATCTCATCAACAAATCTTCAATCATCAAGTGTACATCATGGAATTGTTTCTGGCACCTATGATGGAGATAACCCCTTTGCTACTCCCGAAGATGCTCCCTTTGAAAACATATTTGCTCTTGAATCATCATCAGAACCATCTTCATCAGGAGAAATCAACTCTGCTACTTCAGTTCCTCAACAACAACTACATGAACACCTCAGAAAATGGACACATGATCATCCATTGGAGAACATCATTGGAAACCTTTCTCGTCCAGTATCCACTCGTAAACAACTTGCAACTGATGCCTTATGGTGCTTCTTTAACTCCGTACTCTCTAAGATCAAACCAAAAGATGTTAAAACTGCCATAAATGAAGACAGTTGGTTCAATGCCATGCAAGAAGAAATTCATGAGTTTGATCGACTAGATGTGTGGGAATTAGTACCTGCGCCTGACTGTGCTATGATCATTGCTCTAAAGTGGATCTTCAAAGTAAAACTTGATGAGCAGGGTGATGTGTTAAAGAACAAGGCTCGATTGGTTGCAAAAGGATATCGTCAAGAGGAGGGTATTGACTTTGAAGAATCATTTGCTCCAGTTGCATGTATCGAGGCAATCAGAATCTTCCTGGCTAATGCTGCAAGTAAGAACATGGTTGTCTATCAGATGGATGTAAAGACGGCATTTCTTAATGGAGATCTTAAAGAAGTCGTATACTTCAGTCAACCAGAAGGTTTTGTGAATCCAAAGCATCCTACTCATGTCTATCGCTTGAAGAAGGCTCTTTACGGTTTGAAGCAAGCTCCAAGGGCATGGTATGATACGCTATCAACGTTTCTTCTATCTATTGGATTCAGCAAAGGAGCAATTGATCCGACATTGTTCACCAGAAAGTCATGCAAACATTTAATTCACGTTCAAATCTATGTTGATGATATTATTTTTGCCTTGACTGACCCTAATGAATGTGACCGTTTTTCTAATGAGATGGGTTCCAAATTTCAAATGTCTATGATGGGACAAATGTCATTTTTCTTGGGATTACAAATTTCACAAAGTCCTGGAGGCATTTTTATCAATCAATCTAAATATGCTAATGAAATTTTAAATAAATTTGGATTTGATACTTGTGACACCGTTGACATTCCCATGGTAGAACGTACCAAACTGGATGAGGACCACTCAGGGATCATGGTAGATCAAATGAAATATCGTAGTATGATTGGATCCCTGATGTACCTTACTGCCAGTAGACCAGATATTCTGTTCGCTGTATGCATGTGTGCTAGATACCAGGCTAAGCCTACTAAAAAGCACCTTGAAGCAGTTAAACGAGTCTTTCGGTATCTCCAAGGAACCATCAACATGGGACTTTGGTACCCGAAGGACACCGGTATGTCACTAACAGCCTATGCAGATGCTGACCATGCAGGATGTCAAGATACACGTCGAAGTACGTCTGGAGGTGCTCAGTTTTTGGGTGATAAGCTTGTGAGCTGGTCTTCAAAGAAACAAATGAGTACTTCTATATCCTCTATAGAGGCTGAATACATAGCCATGTCATCTTGTTGTGCTCAAATCCTATGGATGAGATCCTAATTATCTGACTATGACTTTGAATTCAACAAAATCCCTCTGTATTGTGATAACAAAAGTGTCATTGCTCTCTCTGGCAACAATGTTCAACATTCAAGAGCAAAGCACATCGACATTCGACATCATTTCATTTGGGAACAAGTGGAAAAAGGTGTGGTAGAACTCTATTTTGTAAGGTCTGAATACCAGTTAGCAGACATCTTCACCAAAGCTCTTCCTAGAGAACGTTTTGAGTTTATCCTCCCACGACTTGGTCTAAAGAGCCTACAACAGGAAACACTCAGACGTCTTCAAGAGGAAGATGAGGAGTAAATGGTTTTTCTTCATCTATCTCTTGTATATATTTAAAAAAGAAAAATACAAAATTTCAAAACCCACAAAAGAAAATAGAAAAATATAAAATTTTCAAAAACCATAAAAAATTAGAAAATCTTGAAAATTCCCAAAAATATTGTTATTTTGTCATGTTTTTCTTTATTCGGTATCATCTACGGACTTTGTGTTGACATTCAAAGAATGTCACGGGTTTTTAGATGTTCTTCGAATGTACATAAATTGCTTTATTAAAAAAAAATGAGACGGAGAAAAATGGTGGTTTATTGTCATTTCAGGCAGTAACCTATTTTAAAAGGAAAGAACAGAGCCATGCTTAATCTTATTTTTCAAATCTCATGCTCTGATTCTTAAAAACAAATGTTTGTCACCAAAAAGACAAATGTTTTCTTTCCAAATATTTTTCCGTCTAATGATTCTTCTGAAAAATATTTGTCATCTTATGAAAACAAAATTGCTTTAAAAATACCTCGGACTCTATTCTTGAAAATCATCCGGGTTTATCTTTGTCAAAATCTCTATCTCTCAATCAACAACCTATGTCATTGATTGAGGGGGAGAATGATTTCAATCGAATCAAAAAGTGTATTCTTCAATCAATTGGCACTTAAACAAGCAAGGTCTACTTTTGGACGATCAAAATGAACAATGTTTTATACAAATGGTTCAAGACCTTGGCTATTGTTATGTTTTTCAAAAGATATTTATGCATGATTGATCAATGGAGTTTAAAGTCTCAAAATCCGATCCTTATCAGTTAAAATGTTTTTTCAAAAGCAAGTCACTATTCTCCTCAAAAGTTCTCAAAATTCAATTTAAATCAATAGAGATCTCAAATCTCAAAGGATTTGAAAATTGTGATCGGGGGAGAATTTTTGATTTAAATTGGATTTAATCTGATAATTTGATAAATGGTGTTATACGTGATTAACAAGCTCCCCTCCCTGCATGTGCCAAACGATTTCAAATTTTCCATGCACATGTTAAGGGGGGGGAGCATTTATATCAAAACAAAATAGATTAAAACGTGATTGATTTGTCTCTAAGTGCAGGTTTTCCCTAATATGTGCTAAACAATTTCAAAATATGATGCACATGTTGAGGGGGAGCCGTTTTCTAAAAATATCAGAAACAATTCAGGTACAAAACGTTTTGATCATGTATCACAAGTAATTGGATTGATTTTCAAATTGTTTTCATTTGGTTCCAAAGGCTGATGAACAATACCAAAAAGACCGACCAAATTTACTTTATGTATGGTGATATAAGGATGGTTAGGTTAGGTATTTGTTCCCACAATCCCGCCAGAGCCAGAGGGATCTACCCAGGGACAATCCACTAGATAGTGTAGAGTCCTTAGGTATGATGAAAAAAGGAGAAAAGTGAGATATGGAAAGAGTGCGGACTGAGATAGAGCTAGAAGTGGAATAAACCCAATAAGACTCTAGTAATGAAATCTCGGTAAGCACTGAAGGGGTTGAAGAATGAAAAAGAAATAAATGTGAAAAGGGCAAAAATAAATAGCCCTTCAATATTTCAACCTTAGGGCAGAAACCGGGTTCAACTCATATGCTACTGGTTGTTACTAAGGTAACACCGGTATTGAAGACAAGACGTCATGGACCCAGTGACGCACTGCACTACAACTTCCCAAGCCACTCAAGTTCCTCCTAAAAGGACTTGTTTTATTCTCACAGGGGAACCTACATTATCTATCAACTCTCTCTTAGAGATGGTTGATATTGAAGAAGGAGACCCTCTCCCTAGTCTCCGGCATAGGAACCAAATGTGCACAATTGAGTCTAGAGCCACGAGATCATCAATAAATCTCTTTAGGACACTGTCAATGAATACTCTCTGTTTCACACAATGTAGAAAGAGAGAATATATGTTAACAGTCCTACGCATTATCCTTGTGGTATTGCCAGAACATCTGAGTGATATGCAAACATATTCACAATGAAAATGGAAAGCCTTCTAGAGCCAACATCAAACAAGCTCTTGGTAGGTGGCATGTGAGATCTATCCAATAGATCAACCATGTGACAACTGAATAGAAACAATGGGGCGATTCATAATTTTGAATCAATCCTAGTTCAGGATATGGATTGACGGATATCTTTGAAAAACTGGTCGTTGTGATTAAAATTCTTTTCTCTAGCACATCGACTATGTATTAATATTTCAAAATTAAAAGGTGTTTATGATTGATATTTTATTTTCCCTAAAACCTTCGTTGTATTGCAAAAACACTTTATTTTTACACGATTGCTTTTCAAATCTCTTTTCATCAATCAGTGAATCTCAAATTCGCTGGTTCACTCACTCTGTGTTGTCTTCTTTGAGACGTTCCGGTCTGGGAACGGCTAGAGCAGCTGTGAAACCCTGTCAAGGAGATTCTTCGGAATTATACCTGATCACAGGCAGTACTTGTACTGATCAACGGGGAACCGTGGGCCGTGTACCTCAATTTAACGAAAGTAATCAAAGAAACTTTCGTGTGCTTTATTGCTAACTGTTGTATGCAGGTACACCCAATGTTTGCAGCTTATCAGAATGGAGAGGTCAATCCATAGCCGCATGCTCACACATCACATTCACTTCAAAAGAAATCATGATTAGTGCATCAATGACTCTGATAGTTTCACTCCATGCTTCTGCTACGCTGCTGCAAATATCAGAATCAACTAAAGCTTCCGCTACTCTGATGAGAAGAAATCATGATCCAAAAAGTGAGCATGTCGGTCCACTGTCACAACATCACATAATGTCAACACAACAATGGAAGAGTCAGATATTTATGCAAGCTGATGATCTCAAAGCTGGCTCAAAACTCATCATCACGTGGATCAGTTAAAGACCTCCACTTGAATTATCTAAACATGCAAAACATGAAGAATCAAAGACTACGAGCTACAGAGAAATGAACTTAAACAAGAATCCAAGAACTATCTTAATGTAATATCTGTTTTTATTCTGTGTAATTTGAGGTGACCTCCCTTAGGGGAAGATTGTTAGGAAGTAAAAAATTCAGTCATTAAAGTATCGGTCACCTCAAGTATATGTATTCGTTAGAAAGCTCATAGTCGTAGTCAAGTTATGTTAATAAGTAGTTAGTTAAGTAACACCGTGGAGGACGGACGGGACTTTACCCACTGTATGCCTGATACACAGCCCGTAGGTGGCGTTTATTGTAAGACACTATAAATACCCTCTAGCTCCCAAGGTAGAGGGTTGGAGCTTTAATACCATTTTTCTTTGTTTCACATAGTTCCCAACTCTCTTTCCTTTGTCTCTCTAGAACTTTCTCTCTCTAAACATTGTATACGCCTCTTATGATTATGGTTTGATGTGTTTGTGAAATCCTATATCTTACAAGTTTTTTGCTGGTCATGATACTTGTTCTGTTTATTAACTGTAGCTTATCTGACTTGTGTGATTGCCATGCTTACCTTTATTTAAGTTGCTTCCGCCTGCTTATAGAATTTAGTGTAGTTTATATATATATATATCTGATTATCTGATTTGTTGTTTTGTTATAATTATGATTAGTTGATCTGCTGGTTGGTATGCTTGTTCATTGTTTGGTTACTTGTCTTGATTTATGCTAATGTTCATCTATCCCTATTTTATTATGTTTCGGTACTTGCATGTTTGGCGATTTATATGTACTTAGTTATGCCATCGATGTGCTGCTTTGCTTTGGTCTTCTTTGATTGTTGTTTCTTCTGGATATCTATTATTAATGTGTTCTGCAGGTTCCTCATTGACTCATTGTGCCCATTCGATGCGACTTTGTTATCAGTCTCCTTTGTTTCATTTTATATTACTGATTTTGTTTAGCTTTTATTTTGTTATATCTGTTCACTGGCTTTTTAAGCTCAGCCGCATTTTCTTTTCCATGCGGCAGGTACCAAGTAGGATGCTGGGATATGTTGGGCTGAGAGTAGGAGTATTTGAGTGATCCAACCCTAGTTTCCCTTATCATTTTGGACTTAGTTGGAAGAGCAATTGTTTTGATATTTCATTTCATATTTTTTGACATATTGGATTTTGTATTTTCCTTGTAAGTAATTCGTTTATATGACTTGGTATTTTATTTTATAATACTTTCGCTTGCAAAATTTTATTAGTATGTTCTGATATGACTCCATGATGTGATACTTCTACCCTTGTCGGGTTGGGGTGTTACAATTATGATATCAGAGCAAAGGTTTCGTCTTGTTGACCTTAGGATTGACCTGTGAGGACTTGGGTAGACATTAGGCTTTCGTCTGTTTTGATCTTTCCCAATTCTTTTGATTTTCGTTCAGGTTTAATCTCGATATCCTTTTGTCTTCACTGATTTGACCTTCTTCTTTCCGAATTTGATTTTGTTTGTTTACCTTCGCGGATTCATTTGTTGATCATTAGATGGAGACTACTCGTGGAGTCGAAGATGATGGTTCCGACCCTGTGTAGCTGCAACCGTTTCTTGAACTGGCAAGATTCGTGAAGCAAAAGGACTGCAATGTTGCTGGAGACATCAGGATGTTGCTGGAGGGAGCTGGACGGATCAACTAGAGGCGCAAAGACGGAGACAAGATTCAACTGCTGGACACTTGGAAGACGTATGAGCAGAAGAACTATGACCGGCGTACTTTAGAGGTGCGGAGAGAATACTACCAAGATTCGGGCATATTGTGGTCAACATTCCAACCGCCAAGATGCTGAGAAGATTCATCTGCTTCATATGATTGGGCGCGATTTTTGTTATTCTGATTTGTTTCGTCGCGCATTTTAAGTTAGTTTGATATTTCGTTTGGAACAATGGTGTCTTTCTCCGACTTGTTTGGGGCTTAGCTTGGATGATGGAGCCCTATGGCTTGATTCTCGGTGTTACTACGACTTTACGTTATGTTTTATATCTCTTTGATAAATCTCCATTTTTATCCATTATTATTTGTATCAGTAAGAGCAGACCTTGCGGCACTTTGTCATTTTCCTGAACCTAAGGCTATTTTGCATCGTCAGTAATGAGTCATGAGGAACCTTCTCGAGCAAGTCAGCAGTCTTATTTCCTTGTTGGATTGGTAAGTTGGTTTGATGTATTGTATGTTGCATGTATGTGAATCTGGTTTGATTTGGTATGTTACTTGCTACCTATATGTGTATATGTTTTGATGTAATATTGATTATGCGGTTTGTCATGGCCCGAGGCAGAATATGATGACAATAAGGACTTGTTATGTGATGCAAGTATTATGACGCTTGATCAACGTGATAATACCGAGATCATATAATTTGAACTTACTGGAATCATACGACATTTTGGGAAATGCCTGAGGTTGGTACGTTGGATGGATTAGAACTCATATCCGTTATTTGTCAATTTTCATGTTCATTTGAAATTCTGTACCTCCTTGCGAGATTTCCACTGACATCCGTTACGTATAAGTTTTATACGCTTTAGACCGAAATCGTTATGATCTGTGCGAAACTATGGATTGTTGCGTCTGCCTTAAACTTGTACGTCTCCGTGTACTTCTGCGACTTCAATTTTCGAGGATGAAAATTTTTCTTTTAGAGAGGAAGAGTTGTAAAACCCTAAAAATCTAAAACGTGTTAAAAGACTATTTTACCCTTCTAATTTAAAGTCTATAAAATATGTAAATTACGTCAAGCTCATTAAATACATTATAACCTAACTAATAAATGATTAAATTGTACAAGATAATAAAACCGACACACTTACGTCTAAAATACATATATTGCACATTTAAGAATGTATGGGCCGAAAAATGTACATATAATACAGGAAAAAGGTAATTTAAAACCAAGCACACTATTTTTTTTTGTAAAGTCAATTTCTGTTTTTGATTCTCCCATATTTTTGGCAACCATTTACTCACCCATTTACCCCATTTAATTCTCACCCGTTTACCCCATTTAATTTTCATTATCAACTTACCATTTACACATTTACAAACACACACAAAACCTTAGCATACCAAAGTGGCGGCACCAGGTTTCTTCCTCTTTTTCATTCGATCATAAGGTAATCAAGGAGGCTGTGATCGTGGTTTGGTTCGAAGGGTGGTTTGTCGTGGGTCTTTGATTCGAAGGTTATGGTGTTTTGGTTTCGATTGGCGTGGCTCCTTATCTCTAGGGTTCTTCCATGCTTGGTTTAAAATGCGCGCATCATTGAACAAATTGCATGCATCAGTGCATTGCATTTGAAAATTCGCATCATGATACCTAATGCGAGGCCATCCCAGATTGCAATCGCAATTTACCGCAATTTTTTGCATTTGTGTAATGCTAGCAACAGTCGCAATTAGTGCAATTTGGAATTTACTCTGATGTGTAAAAGTATAACTAATTTCAATAGCCCAACTATTTTAAAGAGGACCTTTTATGATTTATCAAAAGGTGCTCTTATGATTTATCAACTTTTTAGATCATGTTTATAAAACTTTCATTGATAAACAAAAAGGTCTAGCCATGAAATATAGAACCAAAACATATGTATATTTAGAATTACGAAATTCATGTTAATAAAACATTGAGTAATTGGATTTTTAGTGTAAGAAAGCACACATCAACTACAATTATAGTTGTGATGTTTTCATTTAGTTGTGATTCACTTTTTTAATTATTGGAAAGTTGAAACAGAACACTAAGTCTATGACATAATTTCAGAATCACGAGACACATAAATATGACTAGGTGTTATTAAATGGATTATTAGTCGAATTTGAATATGTTAGTGCTTTATTTATAAGTTTATTGCATTTATTTGGTACTTGGTAAAATATATTATGTATAAATATTTTTTTAATATTAAACGCATTGCGTCTAAATTGCGCTCGCATTCGCATCACGCATTACGCATCGGCCTTGGGGACCTTGAGCGCATTGGATCGCAAAACGCAATTTTAAACCAAGCTTCCATGCGATCACATTAGGGTTTGTACCACATCTTATTTCAATTTTTCCATCTTTGTTTTTCTGTGATTGTTGTCGTGGGGTACAACTCAATAGCATGCATGTTACTCACGTTAAAACTTTACATACAATGATATACGAATTTCATCTAAGATGATAGCATACGTCATATGAATTCATAAGTGAAGAAGGCTATATATTCGACCCATCTATATAAACATATGTATTGAATCTGGTCGACATATCTATACACGACATACATGTTAACTTTAAAATGGTATCATTCAAAAATGGTGTAATAAGAATCACGTATATCTCGACCTAATCATTTTGTGTCAAAAACAATAAAAGAAAAGAGTATTCGCTTGGTCTTATGGGGTAAGTTTAAGGGCGATCGCGAAGCAAATGGGTAAGCCGGTTTGTATTTTTGAGAGGGCATCGGGAATATGAGTCGGGTGTTAGTCCTTTGGCATGTTTACATAGTCGTAAATTTTAATATTAGGACCCGCGAGCAAGCTTGAACATAGGTCGATCATGCCATGAAAGAAAATGGGTCTTGTGGGGGTAACTTTGAGGGTGATCGCGGGATTTATGGTTGAGTCTTTTGGAGTTTTGAAAGTGTATCGGGAGAGTCGAGTCGGGGGTTATTCATAAGGCATTTTTACTTGGTCGTAGATGTTAGCCGTTTGAACCGCGATCGAGGTTGAAGTTGGCATGTCAAGAGATGAAAAACAAAGTAAATGTACGTATAGTTTTATCATGATACATGTTATATAATTGATAGTTTTACTTTCAACTCTCATCTTTAATAGTTTGTCACATGTAAATCTTGAAATATTATGAAATGACAAAATACACCCTAAACTATTATATTGATAACATTAAGTCCTATAGTTTATCCTTTTGGCATTTGAAACTTGGAAACATTGATAAAATAAACTTTAAACTTTATTTTTGAATTATTTACATTGTAAACCATAAACTTTGAGATATTTACCATGCGAACCCTATACTTTGAAGTATGATCTAACAAAGCCTTCAAATAGGATATTTGTCATATTAAACATTTAATTTTGCCATTTATCATTTGTAACCCTTAAGTTTGGCTAATTGATGATTATTACCCTAAAGTATTTTAATTCTGTCCATTACTAAAAATGAGAATACGCTTATAACTCTAAAAATATTAATATGATTAATCCGTTATGATTTAAATGAACTAATAAGTATTAAACAAATCGTAATCCATGTAGATTCGTTGAAGGAGACGTGACGTTGTGTCTTCGTGTTCATTCATTCGTTTGATTTCCTTTCATTGGCGATAAGATACATATATTCTATCCCTTTTCAGTAGGGATTTCTCATGACTTTCCAATCCTTGACTGTATTTTACTTGTGATGTCCCATTGCTATGATTCCCTTTACTATGATCCTTTGATATGATTCTGTTCGCTATGATATTCGTTGTTATGATTATGATCCCCTTCAGTTAGATATATTTCATTGATATTGAACTCTTGATATTGAGCCTTCGCTATGTTCCCTTTGATATGAACTCTGATATGAAACTTGGAATTTGAACCTTGGATATGAACCGTTATGTTATGACTTTTTTTTACCCTTCAGATTGATACCCGAGCCAAATATGTTTCCTAGCCATGAAGGTAACATGGCTGTGTCATTGATGCACCAATGGCATGACTCTAGTGTGGTCGAGTGATGTTCACACTGTCCCTTATGATATGATATGATACGCTCGCTTTATGATTTGTTATGGCCACTATGATTTATGCAGGGGCATATGGATGCATCCTAGATTTGTTATGAGATGATATGTTATGATATGATTTATATGGTGACTGATGTCGTGTGCAATACACGTCTTTCACATTCTGGGAGCTAGCTACTCCATGGTTACTTATGATATGATATGATATGATATGATATGATATGTTTCTAGGCTCGTGGTAGATTTCTGACAACCTTTGTACTTTTGATACACCTATATTGTACCTTTTGTTATTCCACAACGCACCATATTCTGTATTCCTCATTTTTGTTTCTGTTGACTATTCATTTATTCAGTATTATTATATGATTCATTCAACTACCATACTATACTCCATTTCATTTGATTTTTCATACTCTTATTCCATTTTGGTTGGCTATCAAGCTTATACTTCAGAGTATCATTCCATTCACGTACCGAGCCATTATATGATTATTGGATTTATGTGTTGATTATGCTATTACATGATTTAAGTGACTACCCTGTTGCCCTGCTATTATATGATTTATATGTGACTATCTGTTTACCATGCCGGTGTATGATTACATAATTCCTCTGTTTACTATGTTAATATGTGAATATATGATTCACTGATTAACATGCTAATATCTGATTATCCGTTTATCATGCTATTATGAGACCCCTATATTTCATCTGATTGCCATGCTCGTATGTAATTAATTGATTTATCTGTTTATTATGTATGCCTTCGTTTAGTTATTTTCATGGGCTATGGTTGTCTATTAGTATTCTTGTCTGCTAATGTCACACCCCCAAATTACCTGTTTTTCTGTGTCACCTTGGTCAAAGCTTTAGTTATCTTTGAAAAACCTTCGATGAATCTTCGGTAATACCCGGCAAGTCCTAGAAATTGTCGAATTTCTGTAGGATTTGTTGGAGTAGCCCAATCTTTCACGGCTTCAATCTTTGCAGGATCTACTTGTAATCCTTGACTATCAATGACATGACCAAGAAATTGTACTTTACGGTTCCAAAAATCACACTTCGAAAATTTGGCATACAACTCCTCATTCTTGAGTAGTCCTAAAATCGTTCGTAAATGCCCTTCATGCTCTTCTTTGCTCTTTGAGTAAATCAATATGTCGTCGATAAACACTATCACAAACTTGTCCAAATACGGTTTACATACTCTATTCATGAGATCCATGAATACTGCAGGTGCATTAGTTAATCCGAATGGCATTACTTGAAACTCATAATGTCCATAACGTGTTCTAAACGCTGTTTTCGGGATGTCCTCCTCCCGTACTCTAAGTTGATGGTAACCTGATCTTAGGTCAATCTTTGAGTAGATACTAGAGCCTTGCAACTGATCGAACAAGTCGTCGATTCTGGGGAGTGGGTAACGATTCTTCACCGTTAACTTGTTCAGCTCTCTATAATCTATACACATTCTAAAGGATCCATCTTTCTTCTTCACAAACAAGACCGGTGCTCCCCAAGGCGAGGAACTTGGCCTAATGAATCCTTTGTCTAGAAGTTCTTGCAACTGATTAGAAAACTCCTGCATTTCTGATGGTGCTAATCGGTACGGTGCTCGCGCAACTGGTGCAGCTCCGGGCACTAAGTTAATATGAAATTCTACTTGACGTGCCGGTGGAAGTCCGGGTAAGTCTTCAGGAAAAACTTCAGGAAATTCTCGAGCAATCGGTACATCCTCAAGTCGCTTCTCCTCCGACTTCTTCTCGGTTATATGTGCTAAGAAAGCAAAACAACCTTTCTTTATGTACTTCTTCGTTCCCCATGAATGATCAAAGTTTCGCCGTTGTAAGGAAGATGAACAACTTTTTCATCACAAATGATTCTTACACGATGTTTGAATAACCGATCCATGCCGATGATGAAGTCGAAACTACCAAATTCTACGGGCATAAGGTCTATATTGAAGGGATGATTTAGAAAATTGAGTGTACAACCACGGACAATGGTGTCGATGCTAATTAAGTTACCATTAGCTAATTCAATGTTGTATGATGTGTCTAATGTGGTTGGTTTTCAAGATTTGTTCCGATATTGAGTGCTTCTAAAATAGTTCATCACCTAGATTGTTATCATGCTAGCAAGAAAATAGATATCAGCTCGTACTATGTCGAAGAATGTTTGTTCTAATTTCGCTTGTAGGTGGAGAGTCATTGATTGTCCGATATGTTCAAACCTGTTGCATCTCTTGATATAGAAGTAGGTTATCCGTAATTTCTAGAGAACACAATGCCTTAGGGGAAGTTTATATCGATAATCTTAAGTTAACCAAATTTTCCTTTAAGGGAAACTCATTGTAGGGAAGTTCACATATTGTTGAAGCCATGTTTAATGGAATGTTCTGCAGTCTCAGATAGAAGACTTGGTTGATCCCTATAGTGTTGCTTAGTATGTATTCGCTTCATACTAAATCTTATAACTCAGTCCAACTGATGCTTTTGAAATGATATAATTTGGCTTCTAGTCCAAAATAGTGGTTCGGATTGTCCCGTGATGACTTAAGATTTTTGTTAGGTTTTGAAAGATCTCGCTACCTACTTCTAGTCCTTGTGAGGAAATCTGAAATCCTTTCATTGTTTTCTTGTATCGAGGAATCCTCCTCATAGATGGTATAGAAAGCCTTTCCTAAAAAGGTAACTCATCAAATTCTAACTTATTGGTTGAGTGAGTGATGAATGATATAAGAATCTATAGAGTGTTAACAAAAAGAAATGTTTATGAACAATTTATCTGATTACAAAGCTTTGCTTTTGAGTGAAGATTGTTTTAAGAGATTTGAAATGATGCTTGTTACTTTCATGACATAATTCTTCCTGAATTATACATAGGTGATCAGGCCATGTATAATTGAGGACAAATGATGTGATGCTTGGTTTTGTTGAAATGATATTATGTTCTTCCGAAGTTTTAGATGGTATTCAACGTTTTGTTTTGTAAGATAATGGCTCAATGATTTTTCAGAGTAACATGAAAATCGTTTCGCATGATGGTATTAAATAGTTGATAAAATGACTGAAAGCCAATTGATAGGGTGGTAACGAAACAACTTTGTTTTAAAACTTTATGAAACAATGTTTCTAAGATAGTGTAGAATAGCTTGAAATAAAATTAAGTGAAATAATTTCGTGAAATGGTAGCAAAATAACTTGAAATAAAATTTGTTGAATGGTTTGTAGGATACACGGGAGAACCTCATAGAGTGATAATAGTCTCTTAATTGGTCAAGAATAAAGTTGGCCTAACCTCTAGTAAGATAGTGATGTATTATCGCGAAATGATTGAAAATTGGGCAATTGGAATAAGGAATGAAATAAACAAAGGTTGTGATTATCGTGGAGATAATAAATGATAAAGATTACACTAAATAGAAATGTACTTATTATCTGTTCCTGTTGATGGTCTAATCATGTCTCAAGTGTAGGAGCAGTAGGTTGTCTAATAACAATAGCTTTGAAACTCTCACAGTCCTCAAATCTATAAGATAGTGTAGTTTCTGTAGTCTTAGTGATAGATGGTAGTAGTGTGTCGAATCATGTACGCTTCCCTAGCGGCAAATCAAATGTATGACTAATAGGTCCACTAGGACTAAGCTTGTAAGTCCTACCAAATGGTATGATCTGTCTCAACAGAATGATAAAAATTGTCCTGATCCTACGGTGAATCAATAGTGATCGCGATGGTGTAAGTGCAACTTCGTCCTCCTAAAAGGGTTCAGTCTCATCAACTGATGTTATCGGTGTTGAGTCAACTGATGTTAAAATTGTGATAGGGAATGACAGGGCATTCTCCATGTCAAAGTATGATGTGATTATGATGGGATGGGTATCTGAAGGCATCTATGTGACAATCGATTTTGAAATGAAAGTAAATAACTCGCAAAATGTGCGTATGAAACCGCATGTATAGTGACTATGCACTTATGATGAAATGATGAGATGCTATGATGATGTAGTTATAGTCTAGGGTCAATGATGCAACCTAGTTCTCTATAACTGAAGCTCTGATACCAATCTGTCACACCCCCAAATTACCTGTTTTGCAGCGGAATGGAATTCCTGGGGATTGACTGTCATAGCATCACAATCACAGTTATATTGAACGACCTAAAGTGTCGTTTGAAAAGAACATCGTTTGATATATTAAAAACATTCAGAGTTACAAAGATAGGTCCCAAATGAAAGTTACTATGTACGGAAATAAGTTTGGTACAAGTCAAACGATGTTTAAAATATGTATAAATCCATGTGAGACGCGTCGTCGCCGCGACTTTATGATATGTCCACATGCATGCCATGAAGTGAATGTCTTAGTTACCTGAAAATACATTGCTAAAAGTGTCAACACAATGGTTGAGTGAGTTCATAGAGTTGTTGAAAATGTTAAATACGACTACCACAAGTATATATTATGTATGACAATGTCGTCACAAAAATGATACAATTGCTTAAGCACATGACACCGAAGCTTGACTGATGTTCGCCCCAACAGAGTGTTTGCCAAACAACTCAAATAATGACAATGACATGAAATGCATCCGTCCGGTTGGAATCCGCCAACCCGGATGGAGGTGTCACCCTCGATAGATCTATCCACTCACTCACGCTTCTATGAAATTAACGGTTCATGTTCATGAAATGGGGACATTTAACTGGAAATGAAGTAACTTAAGCAATGTAAATGAATTTGGTATACTTGGTATCGTAATAAAAATGATGTTCAATGTATTCTCCCCCGTAGGTTTGAAATAAGTAAAAACTTGAATAAATCGGGGCTATGAAAACTCACATGTTGCAATGATAATGATGATATGATGGCAATACTGAAATGAGGCGCAACCTCTGACCATGACCTATTATGAATGATATAATAGGTAATAAGTCATGATGTAATGTTATGCATGCAATTCGGATGAGATTTATACCACTTATGAATTTTTGAAAACAATACTTCTCGTCGAAAATATAATCTTTTAACGTCTTGACCATTTAAATTACCTTACATGTATTTATGTAGAAATGATATTCGACGATAATCATTTAGTGATTTAGTGTGAAATTATAACTTTTCGTCGTAAAATAATGTTATTGAAATTTCCATGAAAGTGACAAAAACGGCCTCTAAAATCTAGTCGTAAAATGGTGCACGTCGAGTGTTAGGACACAAACTCAACGGTTTTGGGAAGTTTGTATCATGATCTCAAAGTTTTAGCATTTAAGTTTTTATTATTGAGGTCTCGATCACGGAGAAAAACATAGGTAAAGTAGGGTACTTGTATCCAAAATATTGTTTAAGGATGGTTTTCGGCAAAGTTTAAGTGACCGTATTTTATTCATTGCAACTCCGCTAGACAAACGGTCGGACATTTTGGAAAATATACTAATATATTTTTGATAAGTCGACACATTTTATAACGCTTAAGACTCATTTTTGACTCGTAAAAAGTCAAGATTACATGCTGAATTTTCTGTACCAAATATCTTTCGTCGTCAAACTTGAAAAATTCATAACTTCTTCGTTATAACTCCGTTTTAATCCGTTCAAGCGGCCACGGTTTCGTTTTAAAGTATATTTTCTAAATATCTAGGCCAAAAATTTTTATCTACTGTCTGATTTTCCAGATTTTGAAAATAAGGACAGACCCTTTTGCAAACTTGTCGAAATGAGTTTTTCTCGCGCCAAACCTATTCTAACCCATTCAAAACAACTCCGAAGCTATTCTAATCCTACCATACACCTTCTTAGGGTGTCATGGTTTCCTAGACATCACCAAAACTAATATATAACAAGGAGTAATTATAGGATGGATTATATATATTTAACACTTAAAAACCTTAAAAACCTTAAAAAGTGGTATAAACATCACATAACTTGCATGTTTCTCAAATAAAATGATATGACCATAATAATGAATGTGAATTAAAAACATGAATATGAATGCTTACAAGAAATATGATGAAGTTTAAGGACAAAGGGTTTTTCCTAATCACTTGAGGTTTTTATTGCAAAACCTATACAACAAGTGATACTAGATTGTTAAATAACTTGTCTTGAAAAATTATGATGCTTCCTCCTTGGTCCCTAGTATGGCCGGTTTTTGAGAGAGAAAAGAGAAAGAAAATTTTGATCTTGTGAGAAAATGAAGTAAAATGAATGAGTTTTGGTTAAAGTAGTATAATACTAGTATACTAGAGATATTTGCAAAAATCTTCCATGACTCACCCTCCCTTGTCGACAAGGGAGGTGTAGTCATCCACTTTGATGTATTTTTTTTTTTTTAAATGTTTAAGTGTAATATTTTGTGAGGTTAAATGAAGTTAAATGATAAGTTGTAGTCACTTTTGAATATTTAGGGTAGCGTTGGATAAAAATAAATTTTCACGGGTCAAGATAAAATATTTTTAGGTCATAAAAATTATAAAAATACATTTCTTGCAAAATTTGAGTGAAATAATAATTATCGTGTCGTATTTAAGAAAAACGTCGTAATTATATAAATACAACAATTTAGTTACAAAATAAATTTAAAACACTGGGTAAACTCATAATATTATTTTATAAACTTAATATGAGTATAAAAATATCTCGGGATAATATTTGGAAGTAATGGATCAATTGTTCAAAATAATTAATTACGCGATAACGTTTATTTAATAAAAGTTATACGTTTAATATAAAATGCAAAACCATGCATGAACTAATATGATGACAATGATGTTAATGAAATGTAGACTAAACTTAGTCTATATGAAATGACCTCGATGATATGATCATGAATTCACAGCTAAACCATTACGGTTACGTGAATTTGATGCTCGTAAACCTAGTTCACGATAAATGATAAATAATGAAGCATGAGTAATGTTTTGAGAATGACCTGAAAATACGAATTGTCACAGCTAATGGTTGACCTGCCATGTTTATACTTCTGTTTATGCTATTGTTTGATGATGATAATGGTTCAACTTATGTTATCTGTCTGGTTGACTTGTTTAACTTGTCATGTTATGTTCTCGTTTAGTTAATGCATTCAATTCTGATGTTCTTTTGGTATTCTTACCTGGTACATGTGGCTATCATGCTTATACTGCTGCTAGTTTTCTGCTAGTCATGATGCTTGTTCTGTTTATTAACTGTGGGTTATCTGACTTGTGTGATTGCCATGCTTACCTTTATTTTAGTTGCTTCCGCCTGCTTATAGAATTTAGCGTAGTTTATATATATATATATATATATATATATATATATATATATATATATATATATATATATATTGATAACGCTACACGCGTCGTTCGGGGTCAAGGAAACTTTCTTTTCTTCGAGCAAGTTTTATAACACCCTAGGCAGTGAACCTAATCGTTGTAGTGTAGTAATTAGGGTAAGCCACGGGTATTGATATCGTTCTCTAGGGGAATAGGAATGCTAGTAAGAAGTTACTACGCTAAGGTTAAGGTTGAGGAAGATTATTTTTGTATTTTTATATTTTATGAAATGGAAAGGTACGAATCTCGGGTATTGGATTGGGGGGGTTGGTATTTCTACCGATTACTCTACTATTATCTAATTATCTAAACTAAGGTTGTGGGAGTCTATGTCTAATTAATGTGTGCTCGTATGATAGTTTAAAGATGTGTTTACTTAGGTTGTACTACTCCTTAATTATCTCCTATTAATGGTTGAGTTGTCACGTCCTTATTCTTAGTTGCGTTGTGTGTCTAAAGTTGTAGGGTATGCGTTTCTCCCTAACTCTTTGAACTTACCAAAGGGTCTCGTCTACAAAACCCACTAGGGATAATAAACTCTTACTCTAAGGCACTCTTTGGATGGTTTAGCTTACAACTACTCAGGTAATTATATTCTAAGGTTCACAAAGATGAATCAAGCATTAAGTACACAACGAATGACCTATCGCATTACTAGATCATTAATCAACTAAGATAAGAAACAACCAATCAATATTCAATAATTAAGTTTCATACTTCCTAAGCAAACACACAAATAAATTAGCCGGACATGGAGAACATGCAAGCATACACACAAATAATCAAAGACATAATTGAATTAATGAAGTAAATACTTATCTTGATGTAAGATAGGGTTTAAAACCCTAAAATACTGTACAAGACACCTTAGGTTCGGTTTTAGGTTTTCACTCCAAAAAACTCTCTCTAAAAACTGAAAAATTCGGATTCTATATATAAGATTACATATGCGACGGCGTCACCTTATGTTTCGTGACGCCGTCGTGTCGCCGTCATTAGGGTTTCGTCTTGGCCACGTTAACCTTGCGACGGCGTCACCTTATGTCCGTGACGCCGTCCTCTTCAGCTTCTGACGTCGTCTGGATTGCATCTAGGCCGTCTGAGTAGCGACGGCCTACTCTTTTACAACTGGATGTCGTCACTTGAAAATACGAGTTTTTGGTTCTGAACCGTCACAAAAATCCTCGGACGGCGTCGCAATTAGCACCTGACGCCGTCGCCTTCTATTTTCAGCAGCTGTGAGTGTCTCGATTTTGACTTTGGCCATTTTCTTCATATATTCGCGCCTTTTCGTCCAAATAAGTGCCATTCCAGCATTTTGCCTTCAAGAGACCTAAAAAGTGAAAAGGAACGATATTAAGCAATAACGGATACAAAAGTGATCAAATAAGGGCTAAAACGACCCCTCAAAATGGTACCTTTTAAAACCTTATCAAATATCCCTACACTTGTTATTTGCTTGTCCTCAAGCAAATGTGCTTTTAACCAATTAATTTATAAGTTAGGGGTCATGAAGCATTAATTCAAAACGGTCCACAACACATATAAGCCCCGCAAAAGTCATAACAAGCACGGAAATTACATACTAGCACCTCACATGGGGTGTTTGGATACTCACATCTCTCTCGGGTGTATACATGAAATATAACAAATAGGAAATGGAAGATAAACACTCATTAACCAGTCCTAGTACATAGATTACCATAGGCTTGAGAATAGATCAAACCTCCATCGCTTTGGCGTAAGCACCTAGGAAAGACTATCAAAGAGGTCTTTTAAAGGGTTGTAATGTTAGGCTTACGGTAGGGAAACAAGGGTTTGGTGGGATAGGCTATTTAGTGGTGGCAAGTCAAAAATCTCTATGTTAAATGCATATGAAGAATGGCGTTGCTAAGCCAAGACTCGACACTCTAAACTCTAGATAACTGAAATAAACAAACATAAATTTAAAGGATAGATGTAGGATGGTAGCCCGTATGTTTTTTTTTTTTTTTTTTTTTTTTTTACTCTATATATTTTTTTTTCCATACACTTTTACTCTACCATCCTCTACGATAACATCAAAATACTAGGGATTTATAGGCATATCCCTACACTTGAGTTTTTATTACTCTAACACTAATTTGACCCGATTTGAAAAGATCAAAACACTTGGGGTACATTATTATGCAAACAAATGGAATTTGAATTTAACGTTCCCTTCCCGTCATTTCATAAACTTTAACTTTTCCATGAATCCCAATCGTCCCAAAACTGTATACAAAGGATATGACTCGACTTAGCAACTTATGCAAGCAACTAGATAATTGAACAAAGGGTTTAGGGTGATAACAAACATTTGCACTAAAAGTGAGTGCATAAGGGGTAGGCTAAGGCGATTTGCGTGTATATTTGGGGGTGGGGTGTAAACAATGCTCTTCATTGATATTCCGGAAAAACCGAAACATCACGAGAACCGCGAAAAGGATAGGCTCTGAGGGGTTAACTAGAGGTATCGTGTACTAAAGATGAGTACAACGCAAAAGGTGTGGGGGAATTACTCAACCGATATGGAAGAAGTAATTATATTACGGGTATCAAACAAGGGTTATCCTAATGCCTCTAATCATTTAGTTATTCCTAACTACACAAGTGTAGCCTCACTTGCGATCTCGGAATGCATCACAAAACAAGTTCTAGAATCTAATATACTACCGGTTCACACTCTAAGCATTGAAGATGAATGCTTTAATTCCTACTAATCTAAGGGCGATCCTCACATTTTGGTGGAATTTGGGTGGTAAAGGGTTTTTGTGCTAGTCATGCAACTTCCTATCCGTGAGACGCTTTTGTTAAGACTAATGGCCCACTCCTATATGTCATAAAAAATTTTAAATTTGGTGCCAAAATTACCCTAACCGACATTTCCTCATAGTTTATTACATAATCACAATTGGACAAAGCAAATAGTCAAGGATAAGCATAGTTTCAAAGTTCCCGTTTTATTTTCCCTCCCTACACTTAAACTGAACATTGTCCCCAATGTTCCCCGAAAGTATCAAAGTTATGATAAAAGAAGGTAATCAAAAACGAAAGAAACTAGTACTCCCCTGATTAGTTCGGTAGGATCCGTGTAAAGTGGTGGTTAAATCCTTTTCAAGAAGAATTATTGCGTGAAAAGCTCCTTCCAATCTTATGTAACTTCTTCTTGACAAACTAAACCTGCACACTTGAAGAAAACAAACGAAACCTTCGCGTAAAATCGGCGGTAATAATATATATAAGACTTGATTTAAACTAGGATATAATGCTTGTGTAATGGATGTTTACAGAATTTCTAAGAAAATTAAGACCTGGAAAATTCCAAAAATTTATAAGTAGCTCAGAAAACGAGAAAAAAGTAATCTGATGTTTTTACTCCTTCCTGACGCCGTCAGGTTGCAATCCTGACGCCGTCAGGTTATCCTGACAAAAACTGGTCTGCGATTTTCTGGAAAAAAATTCTGGAAAATTTACATCTTTAGAATCTGGAAAAAATTTCTGCAAAACATCCATTATGACTCGATACAAGCATTTGACTCGAACAAACAAACATAAATATCTTTTAGTTAATTGTTATTCTCATGTTTACGTTTCTTTTGAAAACGTTTGTAATCCTCCCTACACTTATCCTTTATGTAAAATACCTTTATATGCAATTAAGACGAAGTTAAAAACAAAATAAAGCATTTTTACAAATTTAAACATGAGGATAAACAATTAATAAAAGATATATGACACTAACAAGCAAAAAATTAAGCATGGGTTGCCTCCCACGAAGCGCTTTTCTTTATTTAAAGAGTCTTGTAGCTAGACTCATAGTCGTGCTCCTACGTACCGATATACGTAAGTCTATCCTCAACAATGTCGTAAGGATCAAACTTATCGTTCAAGTTCCTAGTAGTACGTTCGGTTAAATATGTATTTTCAAACTTCTCACCATCGGGATCAAAGATTTGTATCCTAATGTGCCACTCTCCATTACCATCACTAGGCGGTCTATCCCAATCCCACTTGTGTTCAGATTTCTCAACTTTCCACTTATTCATGACAAGGTTAACGGGCAAGCTTCCTAGGAACTCGGTCATCTTCCTAAATACTAAGGCGTCCTCGAACGGATTCACTTCCATGTCCCTAGCCATTTCTTTTTCTTGGAAAGTTGTTGCACTAGCGAAGGCTTTATCTAGGTAAAAAGGTCTTTGGGGGCCTATGATGTTCTTATCAATCCAAAGTCCATATCTAGAAGGCTCTCTATCCAACCCTATCTCTTGTGGGACTTCCTCATCCTTGTAGTATGTATGCTTTTTAACATCGTAAACGGATCTAGCACTCCCCTCCCCTACCACTATTTTGGACATCTTACAATCGATGATGGCACTAGCGGTAGCTAAAAATCCTCTTCCAACTAGTAATGGGCATGTCGGGTCCTTATTCATGTCTAGCACATGAAAGTCGGCCAAAAGAGTCAACTCTCCTACATGTACTACCATGTCCTTTATTATTCCTACCGGATGTGCCACACTACCGTCCGCTAGACCTAAGATGGTTTCCGTTGGTTCAATTTTACCTAAGTTAAGGCTTCTATGGAGGGACAACGGAACAAGATTGATGCATAATCCTAAATCGGCTAGAGCATCGAGTGGTTTGGAAGTTCCAAGTCTACACGGAAGAGTGAATAGCCCGGGATCGTCTAGCTTCTTAGGTAAGTTGTTTCGCACAAAAGCGGACCCATGTTTTCCAAGCCTAAGTTCTAACTCATATTTTTCTTTTAAAGCATTATAATAAGGTGCATGAGCTAAGACTTCAAGAATCGGTTTTTCTTGATGGAGTTCCTTGTACTCCTCCTCTAAACTAGGTTTGGATTCTTGGCTGACGGGTTTCTCAAGAGTAGGCTCTACCAAAGGTGCCGGGCCTTGGTACCTCTTGGATGGCTTGGAACCCTTTTTGATAGCATTTACCGAGTGAACCGTTGGGTGGGAGGGGCATGGATGTGCACTCTCCCTTGGTGAACTAGAACATGAAGTCGATGCAATCGAATTCACTTTTGGGTTCTTTATGGTATCACTTGGGAGTGCTCCAACTTCCCGCTCATTGAAGGCTTTTAAGAGGGCATCAAGCTTGGTTGTCATCTCGCTTTGTTTTTGCTTAAAATCGGCTTCAAGCTTATTCAATCGAGTTTCTTGGGATGACAAAAATCTAGATGCAATTGCCTCAAGATTAGTGGGGTTCCCGGTATTAAAAGAATTGACCCTAGTAGGCGAACTAGATGAGCTTTGGGGTGTGCTTGAGTTTTGGTTCCACTTAAGGTTAGGGTGATTTCTCCATGAGGGGTTGTACGAGTTTCCTAAGTTGTTTTGTTCGGGTTTGAAAGTGTACCACTTCTCTCCCGCTCCGTCGGTACGTATGGAGGCGTAGTCCGCAAAAGCTTGTTCGGGGAGCCTTGTGCAATCACGAGTGTCATGGGGACCACTGCATAACTCACAAGGTAGAGTGATTTGATTCACTTGTCGTGAAGACTTAGGATTTTTGTAGGAACTCATGAGGAATCTAACTTGATCTTCAAGTTCGATCATCCTACGGTCGGAAGGAGACAAGGAGATTGCCTTAACGGTTTTGGGCAGCTCACGGGGGTCATCCCATCTTTCGTTGTCATAGAGGGCGAGGTCCTCTATTATACCCCATGATTCTTCTGCGGTGAGATCACTAAGTTTTCCACCGGCCGCTTGGTCAATGGATCGCTTAGTGGGGAAGTTGACATGATCATAAAAGATTTGGACTTGGAGCCAAAGATCAATGCCGTGATGAGGGACTTTATGAAGTAAGTCCTTGAATCGGGTCCATGCTTCGTAGAGAGATTCACCTTGACGTTGTTGGAACATCAAGATGTCATTCCTAAGCTTAGTGGTTCTCCCTGGTGGGAAAAATTGAGCAAGGAAGCGAGAGGTAAGATCATCCCAACTTGAGATGGAGCCGGCGGGAAGTCGCTCAAGCCAATTACTAGTTTGGTCCCGTAGAGAGAATTGGAAGAGACGCAGGCGCGTGGTCTCCCGAGTAGTAGCATCAAGGTCGATGGAATCGACAATTTTGAGGAAATCCCTCAGATGCTGATTTGGATCTTCGGAACGAAGTCCATGGAATGCACATCCATTTTGCACCAACCGGATGGTGTCGGATCGCAGGGCCGTAGTTTGGGCTTGGTCGGGAAGCTCAATGGTGTTCCTATAGCCTAGGTGGCTTGGTCTCGAGTATTCACCAAGAGTACGGGCTCTTGCGGGTCATTTGGTGGTGGGTTGATGAGTGGTGGTTGGTTATCACCTTCCATGATGAAAAGTGATGGGATTACGAACAAAGGTCACGAAGAAGGGGGATAGACTAAGAGAAAGTTAAAAAATGAGAAAAATTTACTTGATAGGAATCAAGCAAAGAACCTAAACGAGGTGGACTACTAACTAGCTATTCTATTCCCGGCAGCGGCGCCAAAAACTTGATAACGCTACACGCGTCGTTCGGGGTCAAGGAAACTTCCTTTTCTTCGAGCAAGTTTTATAACACCCTAGGCAGTGAACCTAATCGTTGTAGTGTAGTAATTAGGGTAAGCCGTTCTCTAGGGGTATAGGAATGCTAGTAAGAAGTTACTACGCTAAGGTTAAGGTTGAGGAAGATTATTTTTGTATTTTTATATTTTATGAAATGGAAAGGTACGAATCTCGGGTATTGGATTGGGGGGGGGGGGTTGGTATTTCTACCGATTACTCTACTATTATCTAATTATCTAAACTAAGGTTGTGGGAGTCTATGTCTAATTAATGTGTGCTCGTATGATAGTTTAAAGATGTGTTTACTTAGGTTGTACTACTCCTTAATTATCTCCTATTAATGGTTGAGTTGTCACGTCCTTATTCTTAGTTGCGTTGTGTGTCTAAAGTTGTAGGGTATGCGTTTCTCCCTAACTCTTTGAACTTACCAAAGGGTCTCGTCTACAAAACCCACTAGGGATAATAAACTCTTACTCTAAGGCACTCTTTGGATGGTTTAGCTTACAACTACTCAGGTAATTATATTCTAAGGTTCACAAAGATGAATCAAGCATTAAGTACACAACGAATGACCTATCGCATTACTAGATCATTAATCAACTAAGATAAGAAACAACCAATCAATATTCAATAATTAAGTTTCATACTTCCTAAGCAAACACACAAATAAATTAGCCGGACATGGAGAACATGCAAGCATACACACAAATAATCAAAGACATAATTGAATTAATGAAGTAAATACTTATCTTGATGTAAGATAGGGTTTAAAACCCTAAAATACTGTACAAGACACCTTAGGTTCGGTTTTAGGTTTTCACTCCAAAAAACTCTCTCTAAAAACTGAAAAATTCGGATTCTATATATAAGATTACATATGCGACGGCGTCACCTTATGTTTCGTGACGTCGTCGTGTCGCCGTCATTAGGGTTTCGTCTTGGCCACGTTAACCTTGCGACGGCGTCACCTTATGTCCGTGACGCCGTCCTCTTCAGCTTCTGACGTCGTCTGGATTGCATCTAGGCCGTCTGAGTAGCGACGGCCTACTCTTTTACAACTGGACGTCGTCACTTGAAAATACGAGTTTTTGGTTCTGAACCGTCACAAAAATCCTCGGACGGCGTCGGAATTAGCACCTGACGCCGTCGCCTTCTATTTTCAGCAGCTGTGAGTGTCTCGATTTTGACTTTGGCCATTTTCTTCATATATTCGCGCCTTTTCGTCCAAATAAGTGCCATTCCAGCATTTTGCCTTCAAGAGACCTAAAAAGTGAAAAGGAACGATATTAAGCAATAACGGATACAAAAGTGATCAAATAAGGGCTAAAACGACCCCTCAAAATGGTACCTTTTAAAACCTTATCATATATATATATATATATATATATATATATATATATATATATATATCTGATTATCTGATATGTTGTTTTGTTATAACTAGGATTAGCTGATCCGCTGGTTGGTATGCTTGTTCATTGTTTAGTTACTTGTCTTGATTTATGATACTGTTCATCTATCCCTATTTAATTATGTTTCGGTACTTGCATGTTTGGCGATTTATATGTACTTATTTATGCCATCGATGTGCTGCTTTGCTTTGGTCTTCTTTGATTGCTGTTTCTTCTGGATATCTATTATTAATGTGTTCTGTAGGTTCCTTATTGACTCATTGTGCTCATTCGATGCGACTTTGTTATCAGTCTCCTTTGTTTCATTTTATATTTCTGATTTTGTTTAGCTTTTATTTTGTTATATCTGTTCACTGGGCTTTTTAAGCTCAGCCGCATTTTCTTTTCCATGCGGCAGGTACCAAGTAGGATGCTGGGCTTTGTTGGGCTGAGAGTAGGAGTATTTGAGTGATCCGACCCTAGTTTCCCTTATCATTTTAGACTTAGGTGGAAAAGCAATTGTTTTGATATTTCATTTCTTTCTTTTTTTTGACATACTGGATTTTGTATTTTCCTTGTAAGTCATTCGTTTATATGACTTGGTATTTTATTTTATAATACTTCCGCTTGCAAAATTTTATTAGTATGTTCTGATATGACTCCATGATGTGATACTTCTACCCTTGTTAGGTTAGGGTGTTACAATTATGGTATCAAAGCAAAGGTTTCGTCTTGTTGACCTTAGGATTGACCTGTGAGGACTTGGGTAGACATTAGGCTTCCGTCTGTTTTGATCTTTCCCAATTCTTTTGATTTACGTGCAGGTTTAATCTCGATATCCTTTTGTCTTCACTGATTTAAACTTCTTCTTTCCGCATTTGATTTTGTTTGTTTACCTTCGCTCATTCGTTTGTCGATCGTTAGATAGAGACTACTCGTGGAGTCGAAGATGATGGTGCCGACCCTGTGTTGCTACAACCGTTTCCTGAACTGGCAAGATTCGTAAAGAAAAAGGACTGCAATGTTGCTGGAGACATCAGGATGCTGCTAGAGGGAGCTGGACGGATCAACCAGAGGCGCAAATACAGAGATAAGATTCAACTGGTGGACACTTTGAAGACGTATGAGCAGAATAATTATGATCGGCGTACTTTAGACGTGCGGAGAGAATACTAACAAGATTCGGGCATATTATGGTCAACATTCCAACCGCCGAGATGCTGAGAAGATTCATCTGCTTCATATGTTTGGGCGTGATTTTTGTTATTCTGATTTGTTTCGTCGCGCATTTTAAATTAGTTTGATATTTTGTTTTGACCAATGGTGTCTTTCTCTGACTTGTTTGGGGCTTAGCTTGGATGATGGAGCCTTATGGCTTGATTCTCGGTGTTACTACGACTTCACGTTATGTTTTATATATCTTTGATAAATCTTGATTTTTATCCATTATTATTTGTATCAGTAAGAGAAGACATTGCGGCACTTTGTCATTTTCGTGAACCTAAGGCTATTTTGGATCGTCAGTAATGAGTCATGAGGAACCTTCTCGAGCAAGTCAGCGGTATTCTTTCCTTGGTGGATTGGTAAGTTGGTTTGATGTATTGTATGCTGCATGTATGTGAATCTGGTTTGATTTGGTACGTTACTTGCTACCTATATGTGTATATGTTTTGATGTAATATTGATTATGCGGTTTGTCATGGCCCGAGGCAGAATATGATGACAATAAGGACTTGTTATGTGATGCAAGTATTATGACGCTTGATCAACGTGATAATACGGAGATCATATAATTTGAACTTATTGGAATCATACGACGTTTTAGGAAATGCCTGAGGTTGGTACGTTGGATAGACTAGAACTCATATCCGTTATTTGTCAATTTTCATGTTCGTTTAAAATTCTGTACCTCCTTGCGAGATTTCCACTGACATCCGTTACGTATAAGTTTTATACGCTTTAGACCGAAATCATTACGATCTGTTCGAAACTATGGATTGTTGTGTCTGCCTTAAACTTGTACGTCTCCGTGTACTTCTGCGACTTCAATTTTCGAGGAAGAAAATTTTTCTTTTAGAGAGGAAGAGTTGTATAACCCTAAAAATCTAAAACGTATTAAAAGACTATTTTACCCTTCTAATTTAAAATCTGTAAAATACGTAAATTACGTCAAGCTCATTAAATACATTATAACCTAACTCGTAAATGATTAAATTGTACAAGATAATAAAACTGACACACTTGCGTCTAAAATACATATATTACACATTTAAGAATGTATGAGCCGAAAAATGTACATATAATACAGGAAAAAGGTAATTTAAAACCAAGCACACTATTTTTTTTGTAAAGTCAATTTCTGTTTTTGATTCTCCCATATTTTTGGCAACCATTTACTCACCCATTTACCCCATTTAATTCTCACCCATTTACCCCATTTAATTTTCATTATCAACTTACCATTTACACATTTACAAACACACACAAAACCTTAGCATACCAAAGTGGTGGCACCAGGTTTCTTCCTCTTTTTCTTTCGATCATAAGGTAATCCAGGAGGCTGTGATCGTGGTTTGGATCGAAGGGTGGTTTGCCGTGGGTCTTTGATTCGAAGGTTATGGTGTTTTGGTTTCGATTGGCGTAGCTCCTTGTCTCTTGGGTTCTTCCATGCGATCACATTAGGGTTTGTACCACATCTTATTTCAATTTTTCCATCTTTGTTTTTCTGTGATTGTTGTCGTGGGGTACAACTCAATAGCGTGCATGTTATTTACATTAAAACTTTACATACAATGATATACAAATTTCATCTAAGATGATAGCATACGTCACATGAATTCATAAGTGAAGAAGGCTATATATTCATAAGTGAAGAACGCTATACAGACTGATGGCCAAACAAAAGTGATAAACAGATGCTTGGAATGCTACTTGAGGTGTATGACAAGAAAAAAGCCTAAAGAGTGGACCAAATGGCTACCTTTAGCTTCCATATTTCCACAAAAACTACACCTTTTGAAATTCTATATGGCCAAACACCTCCACAGTATGTGTCCTATGAGGCTGGTGAGTGCAGAGTGAAAGAAGTGGATAGAACTTTGGTGGCCAGAGAACAAGCAATCAAACTGCTCCAATTCCATTTAAAAAGAGCTCAAAATAGAATGAAATCCATGGCCGATAAACACATGTCTAACAGAGAGTTTAAAGAAGGAGATTGAGTGTATATAAAATTGAAGCCCTATAGACAGATCAAAGTCAGACAAATTTCCCAACACAAGTTATCGGCTAAATATCATGGACCCTTTAAAGTGTTGCAGAAGGTGGGAAAGGTGTCACACAAGTTAGAGTTACCAAACAATGCTCACGTTCATAATGTGTTTCATGTCTCATAGCTCAAAAAGTGCAAGAAAGAAGTAACTGCCATGGGTACTTTTCCTCATTTCATAGATTATGGTCTTATTTTTGTGTCACTAATAGTTGTTCTTGATAGAAGACCATTGAAGAAGAAGAACAAAGCTATTTTGTACTTGTTGATTCAACGGTCAAATTGCTCGGTGGAGGATGCCACATGGGAAGCTTATGAAAAGATCAAAGAAAGATTTTGTGACTTTGTTTTAGATCCTTGAGGACAAGGATATCGTGAAGAAGGAACCATTTTTAGTTGTTAAAGTCATTCGATATGTGTCATCATTTCAAAGGCTATGTTCATACAAATACCGCACAAATATCAGTCAACTTTTGGTTAAACTTCATAATAAACTTTCCTGCCCTTTTTACCATTTAAATATTTGTTGTCATTTCACATTTCATTTTCAGCTTTTTATATTGTAATCTTCTCTCTAATTCTCTCTCAATCATTGTAACATTCCACCACATCTATCCAAATAACAAATCAATATGTTACTTGGTTTCAAGTTATGTTCTTCGTTCTTTGATTCCTGATTAATGGTTGTGATTGTTATAATTTGTGTTTGATATTCATTGTGTTACAATATAATAGACATGCATCTCAACCATTAGCAATCATTATGAACAACAAAATTCATCAAATTTAATTTAGCAATTTGTTACTATAAAAATTGGAATATCGTCAACCAGACATTAATTTTCAATTAAATGGCTTATCTTTTGTAAAATATAAACCACTTTCTTTCACTAACCAAAAACATTTATGCTCATAAATGATAAATGTTTCCCTTACACCTTTTGGCAACATCAATATCAAAAACATTAAAATACATCTCTTTCTAAATAATATTGCCATTATTTATCTAGAAAAAATTCGCATTAAATACAATTGAATCACCAACACCATCACGAGATTCCCAACTAAATTCTTCCTTGCAATTCATAGTTTTGTTTCCAAGATCCCTATTTTAAGAGAAATATTAACTACAAGATGCTCTATTTCTTGAGTCATGATAAATATCTTAAATTGCTCAAGCCAAGTGACACCATATACGTTTGAAGATATTACATAATAATCATGATATATTATTAGAAGAAAGAAGTAATAGATAGTGTTTATGCCTGTGTTGTAAAGCGGGTATATGTCAAGTGATGATGGTCAGATGTTCAGTTTCCCTTTATTGGTACGAACCCTGTGAGAATAATGATTTTTCTAGAGACAGGTTAATTCTTAAATTGACCGGTAAATACCTTATTTCCTCTTTGATGAGGATCATGAGAAGGGTTTAGTATGATAGATGATAATGGAGGTAGACTCCATTCTTGGTTGGTGAATGAGCTAAAGGAGGCTACATATGTGAGGTGGTAGATGAGACTTGTGAACTTACGCTAACTCCTCTTATACTCTAGTATATATATGTAGGAGATTAGGGTAAAAGATGGGGAGATGGAGGCATCTGGGCTTTACCTTTCTTTAGGCCATTGGGCCTTCTCTTTGTCTAGTGGGCTTGTCTAGAGGTATCCAAGCCCGGAAGACTTAATGTATATATTGTCCAATATGATTAGACCGATAAATACATACGTCATCAAGCCCCAAGTTTAGTATAGTATGATGCTTGGATTATAGTGTGCTAGACTTATATCTAATCCAGTTATTCTTCTTCCCTGATGACACATATGCATGCCTTTGTATGAATCAAGTATTGCAAGTGAACCAGAATCAAAATCATGCTTGATTGTTCCTTTTGGAAATAATGTGGGTTGATGGAATGCCACATAATTGTACATGATCTCACTGTAATGCCAGGTTAAGACCAATCTTGTGGGTCTGAGCAAAGCGAGTAAAGGCACTAAGACTGCATTAGGTGTGGGGATAAGAAGACAATGGTTTCTTGCAGGTCTAGAAGAATGTATATGTAATGGGTGCACTATAATTTGGCACTATGTCACTACAAAGGTGACTCATACTACAATGTGTAACGCCAACCAAAAATGGGCAAATGATGTTTAACCATGCTCAACTATACTAACCATGTTATAGTGTTATTGTCTCCATGTATAAGCATACCGGGAGGGAGTGTTTGCACCACTATGTTTAATATTCCTTGTGAATGTCCCCTTTTATGTTTACCGGATGTTTGTAGTCTAGAAATCACATACTTGACTGGGCTTTTTTGGAGTGTGTATGTGTCCTCCGTTTACAATGATTGGTTTGCTATATACACACGTACCAAGTCCTTCAGTCCAGTACAATATAATGTGTGTTATAGTGTGCTAGACTAGTGTCTACTAAACATATCATAGTCGATTGTTATACACGGGACATATATTCCTTGGGTATACTGTAACATCCCAACCCGATACGGGTCAGAATGCCACATTATGGTGTCATACAAAGCATACAGTAACGCAAGCGGAAGTCTTATCATAAAAATAAAATAAAGTCATGAACATCATAACTCCAAAATGATAAATACAACCACAAATCCAAAATAGAACTACAAAAGAAATACAAATCTGAAACATAAATCCATAATTAAGTGAAACATCAAAATAGGGTAGGTCTTCTAAGTTCCAACTCTCACTCTTGCCCATAGCCCTGCTAGTACCTGCCGCCACAGAAAAAGAAAAGGCGTCTAAGCTTACAAAGCTCAGTGAACAGATATGGCAGAAACAAAAGCTAAATATAACAAAGGTACGAAACGAATCAAAATGTAATAACGAAATCGTAATGAATGAACGGAAAGGAGTGAGTCAATGAGAAACCTGCAGAAACATCATAATATATATCCACCAAGAACATAATCAAAGAAACCCCATAGAAAACAGTACATCCGCGAATACATACAAGAACATACAAATATTCAAGCATTCAAAGAATCACATAAAAGATGAAAGGCAACATCATAATTAAACATGTAACCAAATACTGTGAGAGCATATCAAGAAGCAGAACGACTAAGAACATGTTATGGCAAAACAAGCAAGGCAGTAAATCAAATACATGTAACTAAACTATACTCTATAAGCAGGCAGGAAACAACATATTATAGCTCAAGTATGGCAACTACTCCAGACAGATAAATAACAACGACAAGCTGTACAGCCATCATACCATGTAGCATCATCAGTAGTAATACTAAGCAAAATTATAGCATGGAAACTAAATAGTTCAATAGGTACACACAGAAGTCAAATCAATTTCTGTCAGCAAGGAATCATGAAATGGAAAGTAAGCATGGCAAACTAATTAGTTTGGTAGATATTAATTATTCTGCTGAAACAACTACTAAGAAACCGAAAATACAAACAGGAGTATGATCATGGCAACGGATACGTCAGGTAATCACTTATTAGCATGGGAGATAGATAAATCAAGAAATCATACACCAACCTAGTAACAGCAGAATTTCATATTCATGTCATAGCACCATAACAAAGGAAGTGATAATCTGATAGCATAAGTTTGGTAACCACATGGAATGAAAGCATAGTAAAATCAAATAACTGTAACCCCACATAGTAGTTAGATGGACTAGATCAGGATTATGGGTGAACGAAAGGTCAAACAAGTAACTGAATGAAGGCATACGTATCAAATGAGCAAAAGATAACAAATCAAAGTGAATGAGAGATCATAAACAATAAAGGATCAACATAATGAAATACCAAAGCAAAAGGTGTCCAACATGACACATGAAGAACACAATGTATATACGAACACAAAATCAAATGAAGTATAATGAATCACAAATAAAGGATTCCCACGTTCAAATAATCATATTCGTCCAATATGCCACATGAAGGACACTACGTACATAAGGGTCCAGGGAGGGGAGACCTCACAAGTACCAAAGTGCGAGAGGGGGTGCAAGGCACGCACAACCCAAACGCCAAATCTGTACAAATAAAATCAAATCATATCAAATCATAATCCTATGATGCATCCATACGCCCCCCGACCATACATAAGGCAATGTGTACCATGTTTGCATGACATGTATACACATGCAAATAAGGCGCCATAAATCACATAATCGTACAAATCATATCAAATCATAATGGGGACGTCAGAGACTAATTATACCGCCCTAGATAGTGTCATGCCATTGGTGCCATCAATGACATAGTCATGGTACCTCCATGACTAGTTGGCTCGTAACAAAAAGGGCAGAACATACAAATCATAGTCATATCCAAATCATACTAAATCATAATCGTACAAATCATGGCTACTAAATCAAATCATAGCATACTGATGTCATAGTGGAACGAATCATATCAAAAGGAGTCATAGCATAGGAAGTCATATCAAAGGGATCACAACAAAGGATCATGGCAAACGAATCATAGCATATGAATCATAAGGAAAGGATCGTAAATAAATGGATCGAAAAGTCAATTGGTATCCCTACTGAAAAGGGAAAGAATATATGTACCTCAACCGTAAAGCAAATCACCCGAACACACAAGTAACCAAGACTACTCCTTCTTCCGCGGATCTACACGAATAATGATCGCTCGAGTTTTAGAAACATTTCATATTCATAAATGTTCATATTTAGGGTTTCATTCCATTAATAGAAACTTTCCAAATTTACCCACTTTCCATAATTAGCAGGTTTCCATAAATAATAACTTTCCCAAATCAGATAGCTTTCCAAATTAAGTAACTTTCAAATATTAGTAACTTTTCGGGTAACATTACGAATTAAACCATTTTAGGTTTACTTATGATTACAAGTCACGTTTAGGGCTTAGAATGTGTTTAATTCCAATTTAAGAGTTCAAGTTAAATTCTTACTAATTATAGCCATCAAAGTTACATAATTAGGGTTTTCAACATTTTCAAAAATATGTCCACGTTTTTAAGGTTATCTTTGGACCTAATCGACACATCAAACAAGCTCAACAAAATTCAACAAAAATCACAGATGTTCCCATATGTTTTAGGATACTCCTAGAAGTTTTGTAGATTTTATTATAGGGCAGATGTGTAGGTAGAAACTCAAACCTCCAGACTTGTCCAGAAAGTACCCAGAAACAAAAACCCTGAAAGTTTAGACCAGAAACACACATTTCTACAACTCTAAAAATTCCATCAAAATTCTCAGAAGTCATCCATGTCCTATATATCAAGACTGGAGAAGTAGAGGTCAAAAGTCTTAATGGTTTGTTCATGTTAAATTAAATACTACAACCTAAAATTTTACTCAGCTTTCCTAGATTTGACACCTTAACTCGTAAAAATGAAAAATCAACCTTCCCAACCTCCAATCGACACAAATCTTATATTTCCAGAAAGTAGAGAAGTAGTACTTATGTTTAGACCTAAAAATCACTTAAAAACACGTTGGCATCCTCAGTTTGGACACTCATCAATCCAACCCAAATTGTGCACAACATCAGAAACAAAACCCTAACTTTAACCAATGCAAGATAAAACCTCTAACACATCCCTAATTATGTTTTAATGATAAGAAATGTTTAATTACTGGGATTTTAATCATCCCTAATCATATCCATCAATTATAGTTACTTGAAAAAATTTAAAAACAAAAGATGTTAAAGAAAATAGGCGATTAATCGTACCAAACCTTCCCGGGATTACCACGAATATTGATCTTGAGTTCTTGATGACAAACTATTATGGAGGCTAGGGTTTTCTTGTTTTTTTTTTGTCTTTCGATTATGAAGGGAGGAAGAAACAGGATTTTATTTTATTTTGTTTAATGAGTTTATCAAATTCTAATTAGGCTTGGGGTATATGGGTGTAAATAAGAAAACTAAGCCCAAAACATTTTTTTGAAACCAATTGGCCCAATGTTACATTTATATTACTATTTATTTATTTAACTTATGGCGTTATAATTAAAGTAGATAATTAAAAATTAATCCGAATTTTAGGGTGTTATAATTTTTCCCCTCTAAAAAAAATTTCGTCCTCGAAATTGAAGTCGCAGAAGTAAACGGAGACGTACTAGTTTAAGGCAGACGCAACAATCCATAGTTTCACACAAATCATAACAATTTCTGGTCCAACGAGTACAAACTTATACGTAACAGATTTCAGTGAGAATCTCGCAAAGAGGTACAGAATTCCAAACGAATATGAAAACTGACAAATAACGGATATGAGTCTTAGTCCATCCAACGTACCAACCTTAGGTAATTCTCAAGACATCGTATGATCCCAATAAGTTCAAATTATATGATCTCGGTATTATCACGTTGATTAGGCGTCATAATACTTGCATCACATAACAAGTCCTTATTGCCATCATATTCTATCTCGGGCCATGACAAACCACATAATCAACATCACGTCAAAACAGATACACATACAGATAGCAAGTAACATACTAAACAAAATCAGATTCACATACAGGCATCACGTAATACATCAAATCAACTTACCATTCCATCAAGGGTAGAAGGCTGCTGCTTTGCTCGAGAAGGTTCCTCATGACTCATTATTGACGATCAAAAATAGCCTCAGGCTCACTAAAATGACAAAGTGCCGCAAAGTCTAACCTTACTGATACGAATCATGTAAACATAACGGATGATAATCGGAATCTCTCATAGAAATATAAAATAGGATGCAAGGTTGACGTAACACAGAAGAGTCAAACCATAGAACTCCATCATCCAAGCTAAGCTTCAAACAAATCGAAGAAAACCACATAACGAAATATAAAAGTAATTCAAAATGCATGACGAAACAAAGGAAAATAACATGAATCGCGCCCAACCATATGAAGCAGACGAACCTTCTCAACATCTTGACGGTTAAACTATCGACCACAGTACTCCCGAATCTTGGTAGTAGTTTCTCCGCATGTCTGAAGTATGCCGGTCATAGTCCCTTTGCTAATACGCCTTCTGAGTATTCGCCAGTTGGATCTTGTCTCCGTCTTTACTCCTCTTGTTGTTCCATCTAGCTCCCTCCTGCAGCATCTTGATGTTTCCCGCAGCGTTGCAATAAGGTGAGGCTTCCGCTTCATGAACCTCTCCATCTCAGCATCTATTGCAGCAACTCAGGGTCGGCACCACCATCTTTCATTCTACGAGTAGTCACCATCTAAACGATCGACAAACGAATGGGCGAAAACAAAACAGACTAGAATATTTTGCGGAAGGAAGAAGATCAATCAGTAAAGACAAAAGAATATCGAAATCAAATCTGAACGAAAAGTCACAACAATCGGAAAAGATCAAAACAAACGAAAGCCTAATAATGTCTACCCAAGTCCCCACAGGAAATCCTAAAGACAACAAGACAAAACCTTAGCTCTGATACCATAATTGAAACACCCCAACCCGATACAGCTCAGAATGCCATATTATGGTGTCATACAAAGCATACAGTAACACAGGAGGAAGTCTTATCATACAAATAAAATAAAGTCATGAACATCATAACTCCAAAATGAAAAATACAACCACAAATCCAAAATAGAACTACAAAAGAAATACAAATCTGAAACATAAATCCATAATTAAGCGAAACATCAAAATAGTAGGTCTTCTAAGTTCCAACTCTCACTCTTGCCCATAGCCCTGCTAGTACCTGCCGCCACGGAAAAAGAAAAGGCGGCTGAGCTTACAAAGCTCAGTGAACAGATATGGCAGAAACAAAAGCTAAATATAACAAAGGTACGAAACGAATCAAAATGTAATAACAAAATCGTAACGAATGAACGGAAAGGAGTGAGTCAATGAGAAACCAGCAGAAAACATCATAACACATATCCAGCAAGAACATAATCAAAGAAACCCCATAGCGAACAGTACATCCGCGAATACATACAAGCACATACAAATATTCAAGCATTCAAAGAATCACATAAAAGATGAAAGGCAACATCATAATTAAACATGTAACCATATATTGAGAGAGCATATCAAGAAGCGGAACGAATAACAACATGTTATGGCAAAACAAGCAAGTCAGCAAATCAAATACATATAACTAAATTATACTCTATAAGAAGGCAGGAAACAACATATTATAGCTTAAGTATGGCAACTACTCCAGACAGATAATAACAACGACAAGCTGTACAGCCATCATACCATGTAGCATCATCAGTAGTAATAGTAAGCAAAATGATAGCATGGCAACTAAAAGCTCAATAGGTACACACATAAGTCAAATCAATTTCTGTCAGCAAGGAATCATAGAAATGAAAGTAAGCATGGAAAACTAATTAGTCCGGTATATATTAATTATTATACTAAAACAACTACTAAGCAACCGAAAATACAAACAGGAGTATGATCATGGCAACGGATACGTCAGGTAATCACTTACTAGCATGGGAGATAGATAAATCAAGAAATCATACACCAACCTAGTAACAGCAGAATTTCATATTCATGTCATAGCACCATAACAAAGGAAGTGATAATCTGATAGCATATGTTTGGTAACCACATGGAATAAAAGCGTAGTAAAATCAAATAACTATAACCCCACATAGTTGTTGGATGGACTAGATCAGGATTCTGGGTGAACGAAAGGTTAAACAAGTAACTGAATGAAGGCATACGTATCAAATGAGCAAAAGATAACAAATCAAAGTGAATGAGAGATCATAAACAATAAAGGATCAGATCAAGATGAGAACATAACAAAATACCAAAGCAAACGGTGTCCAACATGCCACATGAAGAACACAACGTACATAAGAACACATAATCGAATGAAGTATAATGAATCACAAATAAAGGATGCCCACGAGCAAATAATCCTATTCGTCCAACATGCCACGTGAAGGACACTACGTACATAAGGGTCCAGGGAGGGGAGACCTCACAAGTACCAAAGTGCGAAAGGGGGTGCAAGGCACGCACAACCCAAACGCCAAATCCGTAAAAATCAAATCATATCATATCAAATCATAAGCCTAAGATGCATCCATACGCCCCCCGAACATACATAAGGCAATGTGTACCATGTTTGCATGGCATGTATACACATGCAAATTAGGCTCCACAAATCACATAATCATACAAATCATATCAAATCATAATGGGGACGCTGGGGACTAATCACAGCGCCCCAGATAGTGTCATGCCATTGGTGCCATCAATGACATGGTCATGGTACCTCCATGACTGGTTGGTTCATAACAAAAGGGGCAGAACGTACAAATCATAGTCATATCCAAATCATACCAAATCATAATGGTACAAATCATGGCGACTGAATCATATAATAGCATACTGATGTCATAGTGGAATGAATCATATCAAAAGGAGTCATAGCATAGGAAGACATATCAAAGGGATCACAACAAAGGATCATGGCAAACGAATCATATCATATGAATCATAAGGAAAGGATCGTAAATCAAAGGATCAAAAAGTAAATTGGTATCCCTACTGAAAAGGGAAAGAATATTTGTACCTCAACCGTAAAGCAATTCACCCGAGCACACAAGTAACCAAGACTACTCCTTCTTTCCTGGATCTACATGAATAATGATCGCTCGAGTTTTAGAAACCATTTCATATTCATAATTGTTCATATTTAGGGTTTCATTTCATTTTTAGAAACTTTCCAAATTTAGCCACTTTCCATAATTAGCAGGTTTCCATATTTAGTAACTTTCCCGAATCAGATAGCTTTCCGAATTATGTAACTTTCAATATTAGTAACTTTCCGTGTAACATTCTGAATCAACCCATTTTAGGTTTACTTATGATTACAAGTTATGTTTAGGGCTTAGAATGTGTTTAATTCCAATTTAAGAGTCCAAGTAAAATTCTTACTAATTATAGCCATCAAAGTTACATAATTAGGGTTTTCAACATTTTCAGAAATTAGTCCACGTTTTTAAGGTTATCTTTTGACCCAATCGACACATCGAACAAGCTCAAAAAAATTCAACAAAAATCACAGATGTTACCACATGTTTTAGGTTACTCCTAGAATTTTAGATTTTCTTATATGGCAGAAGTGTGGGTAGAAAATCAAACCTCCAGACTTTTCCAGAAAGTACCCAAAAACAAAAACCCTAAAAGTTTAGACCAGAAATACACATTTCCACAACTCCAAAAATTTCATCAAAATTCCCAGAAGTCACCCATGTCCTGAATATCAAGACTGGAGAAGTAGAGGTAAAAAATTTTAATGGTTTTTTATGGTAAATTAAATACTAAAACCTAAAATTTTACTCAACTTTCCTAGATTTGACACCTTAACTTGTAAAAATGAAAAATCAACCTTCCCGACCTCCAATCGACACAAATCTTTTATTTCCAAAAAGTAGAGAGTAGTACTTATGTTTAGACCAAAAAATCACTTAAAACACGTTGGCATCCTCAGTTTGGACACTCATCAATCCAACCCAAATTCTGCACAACATCACAAACAAAACCCTAACTTTAACCAACGCAAGATAAAACCTCTAACACATCCCTCATTATGTTTTAATGATAAGAAATATTTAATTACTAGGATTTTAATCATCCCTAATCATATCCATCAATTATAGTTACACGAAAAAAAATTAAAAACAAAATATGTTAAAGAAAATAGGCGATTAATCATATCAAACCTTCCCGGGATTACCACGAATCTTGATCTTGAGTTCTTGATGACAAACTATTATGGAGGCTAGGGTTTTCTTGTTTTTTTTTCCGTATTTTGATTATGGAAGGGAGGAAGAAACCGGATTTTTTTTTTTGTTTTATAGTGGTATTTGGCGGTGGTAAAGTGATACGGGGGCGGCAAGTGGTGGACCCATGATGGTTGATGGTGGATGAAGGTGGCAGAGGCGGTGAACGGAGTAATGGGACAATGTTGATTTGTTTGTCACAGTCTTAGCGATGGAGGCAAGGAAAGACAACATGATGATATAGAATTTGATTATGATCGGATCTTAGTAGGAATCTGATTTGGTACTTAAGGTTTGGTTGCCGTCAGATCTTGGTGGTTATTTACAAAGATCTGTGAGTGGTGAAGTCGCTCTATGGTGGTTGAAGGTGAAGGTGGGAGTGGGATAAAGGACGGCGGTGGGTTTGTTAAAGGTGAAGAGCTGTAGGATGTTTCTGGTTTACCTAGATGGTAAAGTACTAGAATATATGGGATTATGGGGAAACAAGCTTTAAAAATTTAAGAGATTTGTTTTAAAGGTAGGATGCTCTCTAATTTTTTAGTTTTTCAAATTAGCGTTGTATAACATTTATTGTCATGAATGTCACAATTCTCAATTTTTTGTCATTTCTCAAACTCTACATTCATCATATTAGCTCATGCATAGTTTTGCATTTCACATTAAACGCATAATTTCATATTAAATAAACTTTATCGCGTAAGTTACTATTTTGAACATTTAATCCGATACTTCCAAAAATTATCCCGACACATTTTTATACTTACTTTTAGTTTATAAAAATAATATTTTGAGTTTACCTAGTGTTTTAAATTTATTTTGTATATAAATCGTTAAATTTATATTATTACGGCGGTTTTCTTCAAAACTATACGATAATTACTATATCACTCAAATTTTACAAGAAATGTATTTTTACAATTTAGATGACCTCAATATATTTTACTTTGATCCATTAAAATTATTTTTAGCTAACTCTACCTTAAAATACTCAAATGTATATACAATTTACAAGTTACCTTAACTTATATTTACTTTACATACAACTACTTACACATTTTACATTATATACAATATATAAATAAATAAAAAAATGTATTTGAGAGATACATCCCCCCCCCCCCAAAACCGGCCAAGTGGGGAGGGTATGCATTAAATGGGTTGGTGATTTTTTTTCTTACTTATTGAATCTACACTCAATCTAACTCTCACACTTCATTCATTCATATCAATAATACAAGTCCAAGTCAAGCTTTTTCTCTCTTCTTCCTTTTCTCTCAAAACCGGCCAAGCAAGGGTGATAGAAGAAATCATCAAAGTTTTTCCATTATCAAGTTTTAACAATCTAGTTACACTCTTAATCAAGGTTTTGAAATAAAAACCTAGGGTGTTTAGGTTTAATCCTTTGTTCTAATCACCTCATCAAGTAACTAGTAAGCATATCATTTTCATTTTACATCTTTCATTATCATTTCATGTTTATTTCATCATTTTTGAGCAAAGCATGCAAGACTTATGGATATTTATACCATTTTTATCATTGTTTTAGAAGTTATATATATATAAGTCATCCTATAATTTATCCCTTGTTATATATTAGTCTTGATGATGTCTAGGAACCCATGACACCCTAAGAAGGTGTATGGTAGGATTAGAATAGCTTCGGAGTTGTTTTGAAAGGATTGGAATAGGTTTAGTACGAGAAAAACTCTTTTCGACAAGTATTAAAAAGGGTCTGATCTTGTTTTGTAAATCTGGAAAAACGACAGTAGACATAAAATATTTGGCCTAGATATTTAGAAAATATACTTTAAAACGAATCCGTGGCCGCTTGAACGGATTAAAACGGAGCTATAACGAAGAAGTTATGAATTTTTCAAGTTTGACGACGAAATATATATATCCTGAAAATTTCAGCACACTATTTTTGTTTTGTACGAGTCAAAAACGAGTCTTAAGCTTTATAAATTATTTCGACTTATCAAAAATATATTAGTATACTTTGATACGAAGCTAAGGACGTATAATACGTAGAAAACGGATTTGTAACGACTAAAATATACACGTTTTCACAAAATTGCCGTAACTTTATTACTTACGAAAAACTATATTATTTTTATGAGACAAGTGTTACGGTAAACAAGTGACCATATTGAAGGCTATTTTTAACGTTGACGTAGAACTTTTTGTAACGAGATGTCTTCTAATAAAAGTGAGATTACCAAGCATATTTTCCAAAACGACCAACCGTTTGTATAGCGGAGTTGTAATGAATTATTTACGGTTGCTTAAACTTTGCCGAAATTCACTTTTAAACTACATTTGGACAAAATCACCCTACTTAACCTATATTTTTCTTTATGAACGAGACCTCTAGGATAAGAACTTAAATGCCAAACCTTTGAGATTATGATACAAGCTTTCCAAAACCGTTGAGTTCGTTTCATAACGTTCGACGTACACCATTTTACGACAAGCTTTTCGAGGCCATTTTTGTCACTTTCATGAAATTTCCAACGACATTATTTTACGACGAAAAGTTAAAATTTCACAATAAATCATTAAGAAACTATTGTAGGATGACATTTTGACGTAAATACTTGTAAAGTAATTTAAGAATGGTCAAGACGTCAAAAGAGTATTTTTCGACGATAAGTATTATTTTCAAAACTCACAAATGGTATAAATAACATACGAAATGCATGCATAACATTACATCATAACTCATTACGTATCATAACATTCACAATAGGTCACGGTCAGAGGTTGCACCTCATTTCAGTATTGCCATTATATCATCATTATCATTGCAACAGGTGAGTTTTCATAGCCCCACTTTCTATTAATTGTTTACAAACTTTTGGGGGAGATACATGCTCAAACTATTTTCATTTACTTTCACAAGTACTTTAAACTCTTACATATTACTGTGAGTTCATACCCCGCTTTAACTCATTTAAATTCCTATAAACTATTTGGGGCGAGATATATGCTTATTTATCCAAACATTTAAACTCTTTTGCCAAACAACATTACTTATACTTTAGACTTGATTGCGTTATATACTTGATTGGGTTATACTTGATTTCATATGCATATTTGGAACAAACATACAAGAATTAGTGGCTCCAAATTAAGTTGTTGGAAGGCTATTAATTTACAAACATACAAGAATTAGTGGCTCCAAATTAAGTTGTTGGAAGGCTATTAATTTACAAACATACAAGAATTAGTGGCTCCAAATTAAGTTGTTGGAAGGCTATTAATTTACAAACATACAAGAATTAGTGGCTCCAAATTAAGTTGTTGGAAGGCTATTAATTTACAAACATCCCAATATTTATATGTTGGAAGGCCATTTTTATGGATACATCCCAACACGAGTGTTGGAAGACCCTTGTGGTGGCATTTATACTTTTAACTACTATGATACATGCATACATGATTGACATACTATTTTTAGCAGTGGGTTGTAAACACACAGGTTGCAAGTTTTGTATGGGCGGAACTTGGAACTGAGTGAATTTACAATGCCTTTGCTTTGTGGACTATTCTATATGACCAAAAACTTTGCCTTTGTTGAATGAACGCTCTTTAAAAGCTTTACTTGTTAACCAAACTCTATGAACTCACTCAACCATTGTGTTGACACTTTTAGCATGTTTTATCTCAGGTATTTAAGGCATTCACTTCATGGCATGCATTTGGAATTATCATAGAGTCGTGGTGACGACGCGTCTCACATGGGATTTATATACTTTAAAAACATCGTTAGGCTAGTATCAAACTTATTTCCGCACACGTTGATTTTCATTTGGGATCTATATTTTGTAAACTCTGATTGTTTTAATAAATCAAACGATGTGTTTTCCAAACGACACTTTAGGTCGTTCAATATAACTGTAACTTTGATGCTATGACAGTCCTCCCCAAGGTATTCCATTCCGCTGCAAAACAGGTAATTTGGGGGTGTGACAGATTGGTATCAGAGAATCGGTTATAGAGAACTAGGTTGCATCATTGACCCTAGACTATAACCACATCATCATAGCATCTCATCATATCATTATAAGTGCACATTCTTTATACATGCGGACTTATGACTCAACACCAAACATCATATGAGTCGATTAGTCCAAGCATTGCATAGTTACTCCTAAATTATACATAGCCTGATCACCTATGTCTAATTCAGGAAGAATCATGCAATGAAGGGAGTAGTAGTCTCATATGTGTAAGCAATTCCGTAATCAAGCCAAATTTTCAAAAGATTTTCTTCAAACCACTTGTTTCCAGTTTGATCCGAGCGACAGTTCTTGTTTGATGAGTTGCAAAGATCGAGCTAGAAACAAGTCGTTACCTAAACCGATTTAGCCTAATCGTATGACAGTTCTTGTTTGATGAGTTGTGGGATTAAGTAAAAATCGGTTACCAAAAAGTCTTTTAAAAATTTTGCTTGAGAATGGGAAAGCTTGTCTCATCGAGCCTAATCATAAGAAAGCATGTATTTAGGACGGGAATTGCTCACGATAGCACGGGAACGTACCTCGTGGGACGAGTAACTCATATGCATGAGCATTGACATAATCATATAGACCATACACAAGCATAAACTTTTAGAACCCTTGTCGAGGTTCGAACCATAGTATCATCGATTGAATCACGAGGACGTGATTCCTCTGACATGGGAAGAATGTCACAATTCTCAATTTTTGGTCATTTCTCAAACTCTACATTCATCATATTAGCTCATGCATAGTTTTGCATTTCACATTAAACGCATAATTTCATATTAAATAAACGTTATCGCGTAAGTTACTATTTTGAACATTTAATCCGATACTTCCAAAAATTATCCCGACACATTTTTATACTTACTTTTAGTTTATAAAAATAATATTTTGAGTTTACCTAGTGTTTTAAATTTATTTTGTATATAAATCGTTAAATTTATATTATTACGGCGGTTTTCTTCAAAACTATACGATAATTACTATATCACTCAAATTTTACAAGAAATGTATTTTTACAATTTAGATGACCTCAATATATTTTACTTTGATCCATTAAAATTATTTTTAGCTAACTCTACCTTAAAATACTCAAATGTATATACAATTTACAAGTTACCTTAACTTATATTTACTTTACATACAACTACTTACACATTTTACATTATATACAATATATAAATAAAAAAAAAAGAAAATGTATTTGAGAGATACATCCCCCCCCCCAAAACCGGCCAAGTGGGGAGGGTATGCATTAAATGGGTTGGTGATTTTTTTTCTTACTTATTGAATCTACACTCAATCTAACTCTCACACTTCATTCATTCATATCAATAATACAAGTCCAAGTCAAGCTTTTTCTCTCTTCTTCCTTTTCTCTCAAAACCGGCCAAGCAAGGGTGATATAAGAAATCATCAAAGTTTTTCCATTATCAAGTTTTAACAATCCAGTTACACTCTTAATCAAGGTTTTGAAATAAAAACCTAGGGTGTTTAGGTTTAATCCTTTGTTCTAATCACCTCATCAAGTAACTAGTAAGCACATGATTTTCATTTTACATCTTTCATTATCATTTCATGTTTATTTCATCATTTTTGAGCAAAGCATGCAAGACTTATGGATATTTATACCATTTTTATCATTGTTTTAGAAGTTATATATATATAAGTCATCCTATAATTTATCCCTTGTTATATATTAGTCTTGATGATGTCTAGGAACCCATGACACCCTAAGAAGGTGTATGGTAGGATTAGAATAGCTTCGGAGTTGTTTTGAAAGGATTGGAATAGGTTTAGTACGAGAAAAACTCTTTTCGACAAGTATTAAAAAGGGTCTGATCTTGTTTTGTAAATCTGGAAAAACGACAGTAGACATAAAATATTTGGCCTAGATATTTAGAAAATATACTTTAAAACGAATCCGTGGCCGCTTGAACGGATTAAAACGGAGCTATAACGAAGAAGTTATGAATTTTTCAAGTTTGACAACGAAATATATATATCCTGAAAATTTCAGCACACTATTTTTGTTTTGTACGAGTCAAAAACGAGTCTTAAGCTTTATAAATTATTTCGACTTATCAAAAATATATTAGTATACTTTGATACGAAGCTAAGGACGTATAATACGTAGAAAACGGATTTGTAACGACTAAAATATACACGTTTTCACAAAATTGCCGTAACTTTATTACTTACGAAAAACTATATTATTTTTATGAGACAAGTGTTACGGTAAACAAGTGACCATATTGAAGGCTATTTTTAACGTTGACGTAGAACTTTTTGTAACGAGATGTCTTCTAATAAAAGTGAGATTACCAAGCATATTTTCCAAAACGACCAACCGTTTGTATAGCGGAGTTGTAATGAATTATTTACGGTTGCTTAAACTTTGCCGAAATTCACTTTTAAACTACATTTGGACAAAATCACCCTACTTAACCTATATTTTTCTTTATGAACGAGACCTCTAGGATAAGAACTTAAATGCCAAACCTTTGAGATTATGATACAAGCTTTCCAAAACCGTTGAGTTCGTTTCATAACGTTCGACGTACACCATTTTACGACAAGCTTTTCGAGGCCATTTTTGTCACTTTCATGAAATTTCCAACGACATTATTTTACGACGAAAAGTTAAAATTTCACAATAAATCATTAAGAAACTATTGTAGGATGACATTTTGACGTAAATACTTGTAAAGTAATTTAAGAATGGTCAAGACGTCAAAAGAGTATTTTTCGACGATAAGTATTATTTTCAAAACTCACAAATGGTATAAATAACATACGAAATGCATGCATAACATTACATCATAACTCATTACGTATCATAACATTCACAATAGGTCACGGTCAGAGGTTGCACCTCATTTCAGTATTGCCATTATATCATCATTATCATTGCAACAGGTGAGTTTTCATAGCCCCACTTTCTATTAATTGTTTACAAACTTTTGGGGGAGATACATGCTCAAACTATTTTCATTTACTTTCACAAGTACTTTAAACTCTTACATATTACTGTGAGTTCATACCCCGCTTTAACTCATTTAAATTCCTATAAACTATTTGGGGCGAGATATATGCTTATTTATCCAAACATTTAAACTCTTTTGCCAAACAACATTACTTATACTTTAGACTTGATTGCGTTATATACTTGATTGGGTTATACTTGATTTCATATGCATATTTGGAACAAACATACAAGAATTAGTGGCTCCAAATTAAGTTGTTGGAAGGCTATTAATTTACAAACATACAAGAATTAGTGGCTCCAAATTAAGTTGTTGGAAGGCTATTAATTTACAAACATACAAGAATTAGTGGCTCCAAATTAAGTTGTTGGAAGGCTATTAATTTACAAACATCCCAATATTTATATGTTGGAAGGCCATTTTTATGTATACATCCCAACACGAGTGTTGGAAGACCCTTGTGGTGGCATTTATACTTTTAACTACTATGATACATGCATACATGATTGACATACTATTTTTAGCAGTGGGTTGTAAACACACAGGTTGCAAGTTTTGTATGGGCGGAACTTGGAACTGAGTGAATTTACAATGCCTTTGCTTTGTGGACTATTCTATATGACCAAAAACTTTGCCTTTGTTGAATGAACGCTCTTTAAAAGCTTTACTTGTTAACCAAACTCTATGAACTCACTCAACCATTGTGTTGACACTTTTAGCATGTTTTATCTCAGGTATTTAAGGCATTCACTTCATGGCATGCATTTGGACTTATCATAGAGTCGTGGTGACGACGCGTCTCACATGGGATTTATATACTTTAAAAACATCGTTAGGCTAGTATCAAACTTATTTCCGCACACGTTGATTTTCATTTGGGATCTATATTTTGTAAACTCTGATTGTTTTAATAAATCAAACGATGTGTTTTCCAAACGACACTTTAGGTCGTTCAATATAACTGTAACTTTGATGCTATGACAGTCCTCCCCAAGGTATTCATTCCGCTGCAAAACAGGTAATTTGGGGGTGTGACAATGAAAAAGTATCGCAACAACATGGTTGGAAGAATACGTGTAATTATTTCATTTTATTTTTAATTATCAAATAAATTGTATCTATTTTTAAGCTAATTGCAAACATTACACCTTACGTTATCAACTTAATCTATAATAATATGTTTCATGTCCTTATGATTAAAATTGTAACAAATGTGACAATATATTATCACAAAGGTGTATATCATTTGACATTGTCAATAATGATACAATTAGACTTATTTTCAGCGGCAATAATAAGTAGTAAAATGAAATGTTTATTTGATGTGCATAATAATAAGGCAATTTGCAATCTTTGAAATAGTTGGAATAATGCAAATTTACAAACATATCATACAAAATAATATAAGATATATAACAATTAAAAAATGTTTTGAATCATCACACTTTTAGTGTATTTTTTGTTATTTAGTTTATTTAGAAGTAACTTTTTTAACTTTCGCAATGTTGTTTTTACAATTAAAAATTTCATTAGCCAAATTTCATTTTGAAAAACTATAAAGTATGCATGCTATGTAATTATACAACTCAATGTGTATTTATAAAAGCAAACTCATGTTTGTATATGCAAAACTTTTGATGACGTATTTTAATGACTTACTACCGTGATAATATTATCGACTATCATCTCTATATTGTCATCGCATCACGAAAATAACTTGCTATTTTCACATGGCAGAATATACCATTTCTTAAAGTTATTTCAACCTAAACATCTTGCTATCCGTAAAGTTAATGTCACAAAGAACTCATTATCGAAAAGTAATGGATTACTGAAAATATTAATTTCAGGGTATTCATAGCCACAACGCGCGAATACCTTGCTATAGTTTATTTAGTGATTAACTAAGGGTGTGCTTGGTTAAGGGGTATAGGCCATAAGGAATGTGTAACATAATGAATAATGATGCTTGGTACTATATAATGCAATCACCCATTACCCACTTTTGGGTAATGAGTCATTACCCACTAACTTGAGGTAATAAATTTGATTGCCTTTATATTCCTTTTGCCTTTCCCATTGCTATTCCCCTCTACAAACCAAGTATTACAATAAATAAGTTGTAAAATTTTAAAGTAGACAAACTACGGGTGAGCGCGGTTCCGGAACCGCACGGAACCGAACCGGAACCGCGAGAACCGAGAACCGAAAAATGGATGGCCTAGGAACCGAGAACCGGACTGAGTAATAGGTTTCGGTTCCGGTTCGGTTCTTGGTTCGGTTCGGTTCCTTGCGGGTCTAACCGATTGGAACCGAGTTTTTCTTAAGCCTAGATATCTGACGTTTCCTTTGGTGAAATTGCAAAGGGTATATAAATTAAAAATTCTAAAAAGAAACATCAACCGTCTGATTTCAATCCCACGGTTGGGATTTAAATTAGAAAAAAAAAGCGCATTTAACTAATAGAAGGGCATAATGATAAATACAACTTTCTCTCCCACCTATTCACTTCCCTCCCACCTCACAGAATTTTCTCATTTCTCTCTCACAAAAAACACCGAAACCCTCTAAATCCTCTCTCTATAATTGAGGATCTAATTAGGGTTTATTCCGATAAAAAAAACACGATTTTCACTCAAATTTACGGATTAAAGTGAACGATTTGCACTCGGAAAGATGAAAACTAAAAGTAAGTTGATGATTTATTTTTTAATTTTTGTTTAATTTTGTTTTAATTTTTTTTAATTTTAGTTTTTGCATTCATCAGTTATGTGTTAGTTTATTAGAATTAAAGAAAAAAATATGAGTTTTTTAGAATTAAAATTACTCATCAGATATATTTAGTTATTTTTGAATAATCTGATTTTTATTTTATTTTATTTAAATTTTTAGGCAAATAAGAAAAAAAAAGTGAAAAAAAAATAATGGAGAAATATAGTATCTGAATGTTCAGGAAGAATTAAAATTATTTTAATCTTATTTTATTTAAATTTTTAGATGACAAAAAAATAGAAGAACTCTTCAAGGGAAAAAGATCGAAAAACAAACACGACCGTTTGCAACTCCCCAGGACAAATGAAGGTACCGCATTCATTAAAAAGTGGGACAATAGATTTTTACAAGGTATATGTTATGTTCATCAGTTATTTTTTTGTTCATCAGTTACTAATAGTGGTAGTTTGCGAAGATTATTAGATTGTTTGTTTTTGTTAGATGATAATAGTCTTACAAAGTCTATGTTATGTTCATCAGTAAGATGATAATAGCTTTGTTCATCAGTTATTTTTTTTGTTCATCAGTTATTGATAGTGATAGTTTGCAAAGATTATTAGGCTGTTTGGTTTTGTTAGATGATAATAGTCTTACAAAGTCTGTTATGTTCATCAGTTTGATTATAATAGGCTTGTTCATCAATTATTTTTTTTGTTCATCAGTTATTGATAGTGGTAGTTTGCGAAGATTATTAGGCTGTTTGGTTTTGTTAGATGATAATAGTCTTACATAGTCTATGTTATGTTCATCAGTTTGATTATAATAGGCTTGTTCATCAGTTATTGTTTTTATTCATCAGTTATTGATAGTGATAGTTTGCAAAGATTATTAGGCTGTTTGGTTTTGTTAGATGATAATAGTTTTACAAAGTATATGTTATGTTCATCAGTAACATGATAATATCCTTGTTCATCAGTTATTTTTTTGTTCATCAGTTATTGATAGTGATAGTTTGCGAAGATTATTGACTTGCCAACATATTTTGTTCATCATGTTTTTGTTTAAATTATAATCATCAACTGTTATGTTCATCAATTAGTTGTTCACGGTTTTATTTGGTTCATCAGTTACAGATAAATGTATTATATTTTGTTTGATATGTACAGTTTCAAAGAAGGCAAAGAAATCTGTTCCTGTAAAAGCATATTCACCAAGTGATGATGATTTCGTAAAGGATGCATTTACAGGGAAAAAAAATGAAGTTTCTAAGGTTCTTAAACGCAAACGTGACAATCCGGTTACTGAAACAAGTTCAAAAACAAAAGATTCATCAAAAACTTCTAGTTCATCTAAACCAGTTCTTTCCGATGACATAGATTCTAAACTGCATCAAAAACTTCGCCAACCAGGGTCAACATTTGAAAGTGTTTTAATAAAGTCATTCCTAGGTCCATTATTTGAAGTTATTAAGGATTTAACTTATGACCAAAAAGAAGCAGTTACAGCTTTAGGGTTTGGATCAATGTTAGAGTTTGGAATTAATGCAATGCCAAGCCGTTTAGGATATTGGTTGCTAAAAAGGTTCGATACAGAAACAGGAACCTTGAAGGTATTTGGTAAATCTATTGAGGTTACCCCTGAAGTTTTTCATTAGACAACTGGATTACCAATGGGCATTTTTGAAGTTGAAATACGTGATGTGTTGAAGGAAAGAGGAAATACTGTTTACCAAGAATTTAAAAATCAATTCAACGGACTGTCAAGATTATATGCTAATAAACATTTGCTCAAAAGAATGAAGATTCAGATAAAGAGAAATGACGTTGGAAGGCTATTTCAGTTGAATTTTTTAGTCATGTTTTCAACTATTATGGCGCATGTGGTTTCAACAGGACTCTTAATCTAAGCATTATATCATCTCTAAGTTCTCTAGAAAATGTGAAAGAAATGGATTGGTGTGAATACATGTTGGATTATCTGAAGTCACAAAGATTAATTTGGAAGGGCGGGAAGACGCGCTTCTTTGGCCCACTCTTGTTACTGGAGGTAATTTCTATCAATTGATAACTGATGAACATATATGTATTAACTGATGAACATATATGTATTAATTGATGAAATGTATAAATGATAAACCAATTTTTTTTTAACTAAACTTTAACTTAAAAATGCAGTTGATATTCACCAATTCTTGCCTCAAAAATCCACAATATCCAGCTTTTAAATACTGGAAAACAGATTTGATAATTGAATTAGATGAGATGATGTTTGGGAAAGACAGAAAAAAAATGGTAAAGAAAGAAGATACTGACGAAAAAGAAGATATGGACGACGATGAAGAAGAAGAAATGGACGATGTTGGAGCAGATGAAATACATAGTTCTGAAGTACCCTAAAAAAAACCAAAAATGACAAAGACATTGGTTAAAGAACTGAGGACTACTGAGAAGAAAAGAACTGAAGGTATAATAAATTGATGAACTGATGAACAAATGATTTTATTATATTTACATCTAACTTATATTCTATTTTTTTCTTATAGCGGAACTGATGCCAGAAGAAGATGAAACCGTATTGATTAAAACACTGTGTACTAAAAAGAAAAAAGTTAAAGGTAAGCATATTTTTTAAAACAACTGTGATTTTACGTCTTTAAATAAAAAAATAATTAGCTTCTATTTTGCAGAAGTTGAAAAAGCAAAGAATGATGCAAAGAACGGTTGTAATACTAAAGAAGGTATAATAATTTGATAACCGATGAACATATGATTTTATTATATGTTCATCAGTTTTATTATATGTTCATCAGTTTATAAAATATATGTTCATCAGTTAAAACATATATGTTCATCAGTTTTAATTAAAAAAACTTGTAATAGTGGATGGTGGACAAGAAAAACAAATAGTACCGCCAGAAGAACAGAACATATATGAAGTGGAAAAAGCTGATAAAGATGGTAAGAATTGGTATGTATATATTAATGATGAATTGTGTAAAACATGTTAAAAAGTGTTACTTAAAAATACCTTTTTGTTGATGAAAAAGGAGCAAGAGTAATAGAATACAGAAGAAAATTGAAAAGAAAATCAGTGATGACAGAATTAGAGAGGAAAGAGCCTGAGTTTGAAGGTGAAATTGGGGAGAAACATCTACAGATGAAAGACCCTGTGATTGATGGTGACATTGCAGCACAAGATACATTTGAAGGTCAAGCACTTCATGATACTCTTCATACAAGGGAAGACGTAACGAGTGTTCATATAGATGATATTGGCGAGCAAATTTGGTCTGATGAAGATATGATCGGTAAAAAAATTATGTGATCTTTGAAATTTGTTTATATTGAACATAGATTAGTTATTAAGATATATATTTTAAAATTTCATTCAATAATTTAACAGATTCTGGAAATCAACTGATCGGAACTGATGAAAGTGTTGAAACTCGTAATCCAATGACTGGAACTGAAGTAACAGAAACTAATGAACAAAAGAGCTTGTCATCTGACAGTATTAAGCTCACACAACAATTATCAGCGATGGTTTTAGAATTTCAAGGGATTTATTCACAATTCAAATCACCAGAGGTAAAAATCTTTAATATATCTTAGAGTAATAATTATTTTGTATATCATATTTATTAAATTTTAAATAATAACAGGAATTTGACCATTCATTGAGGAACATGTTAACAATATTTCAAGAGCTGAAAACAGAAATTGATGACATGTTAAGAGCTGCATTGGAAAAATACCCTCGACATACAGCCTTGTTAGGAGTACAGGAATGGATGAATAGGTTAGTAAACAGAGTGGGTGAAAGCTCGAAGGAAATTGCTGTTCATCAATCACAATTTGAAAGTGAAGAAGTTGATTTAGATGTTGATAAAGATGGCTTTGAACATGAACCAACAGCTAAAGAAACTGATGAACATAAAGAGGATCTACAGACTGATGAACCAACACAGACTGATGAACCAATACCGACTGATGAACCAACAAAGACTGATGAACCAACACTAACTCAAATGTTCAATGATCCAGAATTCGTGAAAGATTTTGAACGGATAGAACGTCAAAAGGAAATGAAAAAACCAGAATTCCCGTTGTTCAATATCACAGAGGTGGAGAAAAATAAGAGTCTGGATATAATTTTATATGAAAAGACAAAACCATTGATTAGTTTCGATGAATTAATTGCCAAATTATCTTTCTTGAACCCATCATCAGTCATGCTTGGAGAAGCAGTAGATAAAGATACTTGGCCAAAAATTCTGAAGGATGCTTCAAAAGTTGAAACAACTGAACCTGAAGAATTTTCAACACCAAAGCCCAAGATGATAATGCCGATATCATATGTGAGCGCAGCACCAGAACAAAAACTGAAAAGGATATCATGTTTGATCGAAACACCAGAACAAAAACTGAAAACCACTCAGCTAAGTTCATTCAATACAATTGCAAAAAGCTAAAAATGCCAGACCAAAAAGAAAAAATGCAAAAAGAAGAAGACTTGGGAAAAAGAAAAGTGAAACCGACAGAAGCACTCAAGTCTCCTTACTTACAGAGAGTGGTGGTCATGAAAAACAAACCACATGACAACGAAAAAAAGGTTGCTGAGACTATCTTCTCCGCACAAGGAAATGTAGAGTAAGTAATCTAAATTATGCTCGTGAATTTAAAGTTCATATTGGTTCATCAAAAGCAAAAAAATAGGAATGTTTTTTACTAAAATATTATATTAATTTTAATTGGCAGTGACATTTTGTTTAAGTCCTACTTTTTTGATGGTCTGAGAATACATTTTGAGAGCTTGCAATTTGGAAATGAAGTAATTGCTGCGGTAATTGACATGTGGACACACTTACTGAATATGGGTCAAAAAAAGAAAAGTCCTTAGTCGTTGAAAAAACTATTCTGCAGTACAGCGATTCTTGTAAGTTATATAAAAGAAACAAAATATTTTTCATTAGTTAAATCCAATTACCCTTATGAATTTTGATGAAAAACAGACAAAGAAGATGATGCAACAGGATATAAGGAAGGCTTCTGTGTATAACAAGTTTGAGGAAAACATGAATAATGCTTTATTCCTGTCAAATTATGAATCTATTCTTGAAATAGATCTGGTAAACAATTTTATTTGTATTAATTCTTATAAGATAAAAAACTGATGAACAAAAGTATATTAACAAACTGATGAACACTCCATGTATGGCATGTATTTTTCCCAATGTTGCTCAATGATGAACATTATTATGTTGTTTGTTTCAATTTGAAAGATCCTCAAATTCACGTTCTAGACAACATGCTTCACAATATGAAATTGGGAGAAAGATATGGGAGGAATCTGGGTAATTTGGTAAGTATTCCACCGTTTCAAATTATCTTCACCAATGCATTTAAAAAAGTAACGAAACTCATTGTTATTAATATGTTATTACAGAAAGCACTTTTTTTAAAGTTTTTGAGCAAAAAAAAGCATCCACGCGTAGCAAACTTGAAGGATTACAAGCTCTGCATTGTTGAGATGCCATGGAGAACACAAGACAATGTGATTGATTGTGGCATTTTCGCCATGCGACATATGGAAACATATCAAGGAAGCATGGCAAAATATGATGTTGGATTTGAACCAGAAGGAAAAGAACAAGAGGAGCAGATAAGGAACTTGAGAATGAAATATCTGACAAAGATTCGGCTATCTGACTCCAATGAAAACAAATAAGGAATTGAAAAAGAAGTTCAAGCATACCTGAACTTGGATTTGAAGACAAGGAGAAAACTCCAACAAGAATCAGTTGAAGCCATAAATAGCCGTATCAGCGACTACTTCGATATTATTCCTACGGCCAATGTTGCTAAGTGAAAACAATGTTTGGTTCTGTTACGTAGATTCGTATGTTTTGTTTAATATGAACATCTGGAATATTTGAGGTTTTTTTTTCAAGTATGTTGAAATATTTGGTTGGTTGGTCATGTTATACATGCTTCTATCAACTGATAAATTGATGAATGGTGTACATGAGTTAATTATTATTATTATTAAACTGGTGAACATTTTTATTAAACTGATGAACAAAACATTAAAAATAAACTGATGAACAAAATATTAATAATAAACTGATGAACAAACATGTACATGCTTCTATAAACTGATAAATTGATGAGTTAATTATTATTATTATTATTATTATTTCTTATTATTATTGTTATTATTAAAATGGTGAACATTTTTTTTAATAAACTGATGAAGAAAACATTAAAAATAAACTGATGAACAAATAGTTTTAAAAAACTGATGAACAAACATGTACTTACTTCTATAAACTGATAAATTGATGAAAAATGTACATGAGTTAATTATTATTATTGTTATTACTTACTATTATTGTTATTATTAAACTGGTGAACATTTTTCTTAAACTGATGAACAAAACATTAATAATAAACTGATGAACAAATAGTTTTAATAAACTGATGAACAAACATGTACTTGCTTCTATAAACTGATAAATTGATGAACAAACATATCAACAACTAAACCTTTATTATATATAAGAGTATCAAAAAAACATATCTAGTACACCTTTATTTTGACAGTAAAAGAAAAAGGAAACAAAAGCTAAGTAACAACACAAGCATTCATATCAGACAACTTCGCCTTCTTAGCAGCCAACTTCGCCTTTTGCTTGCTCTCTTTTATAGCAGCCTTATCACTAGCCTTCTTAGTAGCAATTTCAGCTCTAATAGCATTGCACTTGGCTTGATCATGATCTTTCATGCTACATTTGCAATATCTACAGTTCATCCTAGACTTCCCACTTAGATTAACTGAACGCTCAAGACTACTCTTAATCCTTTTTCTAGAACCTTTAGTACTAACCTGTTTTCGAAAACAAATCAGGGTAATAAAAATTAGATGATCAAAAAAATGCTGAAAACACATGCTGAAAAAAAAAATCATAACACAAGAAAAAAATGATGAACAAAACATTAATAACAAACTGATGAACCTATGTGATAATATAATAGTTAAAAGTCAATAGGTGATGAAGCAAAATCAATAATGTTCATCAACTTAAAAATCATAAAAACTAACTGTTAACCTATAATAACTAAAATAAAAACAAAAAATAAAAATAAATAAACTAATAGATGAACATATGATAAGATAACATATGAACAAAAAAAAGCATTAACTGATGAACAACAGTACTAACCTGTTTTGGAACATTTACAATGGTCTCTACCGGTTGCGACACACCAAGAATAGAAGCAAGCCTATCTCGTTTATTAGTCTTTTTCGGTATAGGAACATCAGCATCTGCCTTCGCCATTAACTGAACCTGATGATCTCTAAACTTTTGCAGTAGCTCTGGATTATCTGCATAACGATTCACACAATACTCGACTGCTCTGAATATCTCACGCAGGATCATATCAGGACTATCACCTGTGGCTTGAATGACTGATGCAGGTGGTAGAGAATCCTTTGAACAACGCCTAAGCACGTATTTCTTTGGAAACTTTTTAACCTTTGACAACCTAAGCACATAAAAGATATGACGACATAAAAGTCCATATGACTTAAAACGTTTGCACGTACACTGATAAAAGTCTTCAGCTTGTTTACACAAGACCTGCAAAAAACGAAAGTAGTACATACAGTGGTAAATTACGAAAAATTGATGAACAATAAAAGATATGATGATTAAAAAGTAATTTTATAACAATAAAAAACCGATGAACAAAAAACTAATGAACAAAAAACTGATAAACAGATTAAAAAAGATGTTACCTCATAAAAACTTCATTTACAACGCCCTCCACTTGACGATGTCGCCTAGAAATCTGCTCATCTTCACCAGTATATTGTATAACATATTTTTTGCCAGAATCATCAGCCGAAACACTAACCGACATACATGAAATCACAGAAGCATAAATCTCAGTTTGAACATCAAAGAAAATCGACCGAGTATTTAATTCTGAAGCCTCCTGCTCTAAATCAAGTTCAGTGTGCATATCTGGAATATTATAACGACTGTCATGATCATTTTTACGTTGAGAAAATCTTTGGCACCCCACCACACTATCAAAATGATTATAGAACTCCCATAAAGTCAAATCAATACTTGTCAATCTACCATAAGCATTGTTTTCACTCTCTGACCTAGAAGAAGTTCTCATCAATCCCGACATCGGTTCATCCCTATAATAGGCTGGTATCCATTTATGCCTCAAATTATACATATCTGAAAGCCATTTGTGTCCCTTCAAATCAAAATCAACTAACAATCGCTCCCACAAATCCTCAAACTCTTCAGGCTCTATTCTATCAGTCCAAACAATACCAGATATTCTCCTTTTGAAAGTAAGATCTTTAGCTAAAACAGGCCCAACCTACAAAAATGAAAAATAAAATTTAATGATGAACGTAACTCACTGATGAACATAATATAAAAAAAACTCGTTGATGAACAAAATATTAAAAAAACTAACAGATGAAAAAATAGTTGATGGACAACAATTAACTGATGAACAGAGCTAATTGATGAACTTAATTTTATACTACTAATTGATGAACAAAAAATAGTTAATGGCCAAACAGTAACTGATGTACAAAAGCCATTGATTAATTTACTTATAAAACTAGCAGATGAAAAAATATGATTGTCGAACATACCTTTGAAGTCAACTTCTGCATGATATGCCACATGCATAATCTGTGACAAGATAACGGGAACACTGACTCTATAGCAACTTTCATTGATCCGTCCTGGTCAGTCACAATAACCTTTGGTGCTCGAACAAACGCTCTTTTAAAACATTGAAGCAACCAGATGTAAGATTCTTTCGTTTCTGATGACAACAAAGCAGCTCCAAATGTAACACAATGATTGTGATTGTCAATCCCAATGAATGGTACAAAAACCAATTTGTACTTATAAACATATAAATTATAATCCATTACTATACAACTGATGAACCAATATTATATAACTGATGAACCATTATTAAATAACTCAAGAACCATTTAAATTATTAGCTAACTAATGAACCATTTACATTATAATATAACTGATGAACCATTACTATATAACTGATGAACCAATATTATATAACTGATGAACCATTATTAGCTAACTGAAGAACCATTTACATTATTAGCTAACTGATGAACCATTTACATTATAATATAACTGATGAACCATTACTATATAACTGATGAACCATTACTATATAACTGATGAACCATTATTAAATAACTGAAGAACTATTTACATTATTAGCTAACTGATGAACCATTTACATTATATTATAATATAACTAATGAACCATTACTATATAACTGATGAACCAATATTTATATAACTGATGAACTATTACTAAATAACTGAAGAACCATTTACATTATTAGCTAACTGATGAACCATTTACATTATAATATAACTGATGAACCATTACTATATAATGGATGTTTCTAGGTTTTGAATCCCATTGATAATGTCAAGCACACACAAAATACCAGAACAAAAGATGATGGGCAACGGGAAGTAATTTTTATACCGATGAACATCATCTTGTTGCGCCGATTTTTTTGTGTGATTGACATGATCATTAGGTTTTGAAGGTACAACTGAATATCTTTAAAAACTGATGAACTTATAACTTGACAAAAGTATAAAACTTAATACTTAAAAAATTATAAAAAATGAACTTACTTATTCGTTCTGAAAGTAGCATCAAATGACATAACATCGCCAAAAGCATAATAGTTCCTTTTTGCATATTCATCAGCCTAGAAAAGATTCGTCAATGCATTATTGTCACCAGTTTGATACTCAAATGAAAAGTTAGGAAGAAAATCCTTCTTGTTCATCAACATCTCAACTAACATTTGTGCATCATTTTTTCCTATGAAATCAAGCACATCCCTCCTATAATTTTTACAATCAACTGAACTAGCTCCTATAAAATCATAGTCCCCATATATCTGCCTAAGTAAATTGAAACCCTTCACTGGACCAAGATTGACTTGTGAAGCTTGATATAGAAAAACCTGCTGAGTATAAGTAACTTCATGAGAAGAAACAAGAAAAACGCTATCCTCTTCACTAACAAGGCTGTGATTATGACCCTCAACAAAATCATAACACCAATAACCTTTCCTTGGAATATGCCTAACCCGAAAAACTGCTTTGCAATCAGTACGCTTAGAGGACATTTTCCTACTATTAGACTTCTTCTTCAATGCACCAGCTTTTGGGGCAGGATTTGTACCTTCCTTACTACAAACAAAATATTTCAAATCGAGAATTTTATCCTTATTTTTCTTAGATATATACTACTGTCCTAAACGGACCTCAAAACCAGCTCTTTTTGCATAATCTTCGTAATACTGATAAGCCTGCTCAAGTGAGTGATACATCACACCATAAGCCGGCTTTTGACCAACAGGAATATCAGGAACCCAAATCTTACAACCCTCCACTTCAGAAACAATACCAACAGAATGCGGAACAGGTTCATACTCATTATCTGTGAAAAATTATACAATAATGTTTCAATTTATCGATGAACCTAATATAAAAATAAGCAATAAAGAAAAAAACAGATGAACAAAAAAAGGATAAACTAAAACAAGTATAAAGTTGATGAACCTAACATAATAGATAAATGATGAACCTAAGATAACATAATAGCAAGTAGGTATGTTCATCAACTAAAATAAAAAAATATAACAAAAAAAAAAAAGCATAAACTGATGAATTAAAAAATAAAAATACGCAGATAAAAAAAAAAAGTAAAAAAGACAAACAAAGCATAAACTGATGAACCTAAGATAAGATAATAGCGAAACTGATGAACTAAACATAAAAATAAGCAAAACACAAAAAATGCATAAATTGATGAACATAAGTAGATAACAAAACATAAACTGATGAACCTAAAATAACATAATAGCTAAACTGATGAATCAAACATAAAAATACAAAAAATAAAAAAATGCTTAAATTGATGAACACAAAAGATATACTGATGAAGCTAAGAGAACGTAAAAGCTAAACTGATGAACCAAACATAAAAATAATCAAAATACAAAAAATGCATAAATTGATGAATATAAGCGATAACAAAACATAAACTGATGAACCTAAGATAACATAAAAGCTAAACTGATGAACCAAACATAAAAATACAAAAAATAGAAAAAAAAAGCATAAATTGATGAACACAAAACATACACTCATGAACCTAGCTAAACTGACGAACCAAACATAAAAATAAAAAAAAAAATAGAAAAACTGCATAAATTGATGAACACAAAACATAAACTCATGAACCTAGCTAAACTGATGAACCAAACATTAAAATAAATAAAAATAGTAAAACTGCATAAACTGATCAAACTCTTAACAATAAAATTACCTTGATTAAACTGATGAGCATCAACAATCGCCATTACACACCGATTTAACCGAGAAAAATCCCCAATTTTTATCAAATTAACCGATTGAACGGTTAAAAATCCCCAATTTTTATCAAATTAGCCGACTGAACAGTTACAAACCCTAATTCTTCCGATTAACCAATTGAAAGATTAAAAACCCTAATTTCCTCCGATTATGAGATTGAACGATCAATTCGTAACTGATATGAAGAATTAACACAATTTGAAGAACAAATAACGATTCAAATAATCGAATATCAAAAGAGAGCAAAAAAGCCCTAAATTTACAAAATATGAACAACTGAAAGAATGAGAAAATTGAGAAATTGAATGAATGAATGAACTGAATGGAAATCATCGTGGAAAAATCGTTTATATATGGCCGGAAAAGTCAAAAAAGATCCGATCAAAATAGAAAGGAAATACCATATGAGAATAGAAAGAGAAAAAAGAAAGAAGAAAGAATAACGGGGGTCTAAAATTACATAAATGTCCTTGAGAGAAAAAAAGAAAGGGGACACGTAGCATAACCAGAAATCTTTTTAGACTTTCTAAAAAGTCATCTCTTTTTAAAGGATCCGCTACCAGTTGATAAAACCTATCTATCTTTTTCAATTTTTTAATTATAGAACTAACCGAGCATTTTACGAGCAAGTTTTTTTCAATCTTTTTCATTTTTCTTTAGTGCAAGTTCGGTTCTCGAGCATATTTTTCAATTTTTTTCAAATTTTTTATTATAGAACTGATAATCAAATCTATCTATCTATCTTTTTCAAAGCTATCTATCTTTTTCATTTAACTTACGGTCATGTTGCATTTTACATGAGTACAACTTAATAGATAAGTAACACTTTTAACGAATCTTGGATTACAAGCCTTATATTTTAAATATACGTGCATGCAAGCCAAAATAATGAAATATTCAAAAATAATGAAATATTCTATTGATAATTTGTAGTAAAGTGTCAACACTAAATATATAAGAGCACTCCCATCCATAACATCATAACACCAATAACACCGTCCACATCAGCTTTTACATTTATAATTAACATCCCCAAAAAACACTCACAACCATAACATCCCAATAACACCATAACACCAATAATATTTCATATTTTCAATTTCAACCCCTAAACTAAAACAAACACTTCATTTATTAAAACACATATTACCACCCACACAAACATAAAAACACAATCAATCATCTTCATCCTCTCTCTCTCCCTTTCAACCCTAGCCGCCGACCACCACTTCACGCCGCCACCACCGCCACACCGCCACCTCCCCAACCACACCACCCACCTCAAAACACTCCCCTCACTCTCGTCTACACGATCCCCAAGGCCACGCTCCTCAAAACCCTCGCCCTACCCCTCGTACGTCACTCATGCGCCACCTAACACCACCACAACGCCACCACCGGTCATTTCATTGTGTCAAAACAAAACAAACACTCCAAACAGCCATCATCGAAGGGACCAAAAATGAAAAAATTTTGAATTTTTTTTTCTGCGCTTAACGCGCGTTGCTTGGGCAACGGTGGAGGACCAACGCCGTTAAACAACAACAAGTCCAATGGATAACGCCTCCAACGACGTTAATGAAGCCCTTAACGGGCGTTATGGCGTGACGAATGGGAGTGCTCTAATAGTAGTAAACTATTTTACATGCAAATTAGCAAACAAATTTGTACTACTCAACGAGAAACACTAAATATTGGTCGGTTCTTCGGTTCCGAAACCGATACCCCCAGTTTCAACCGAACCGAATCGAGAACCAAAATTCGTTATATTGAAGAACCGAGAACCGAACCGTAGGTCTACAATTAGGTTCGAGTTGAATCGGTTCCGGTTCAATTCTCGGTTCCGGTTCCGGTTCGATTCTCAGTACATTTGCTAACCCGTAAGTGAAACACCAATACGGTCCACTCACAATAGTACAAGGACCAGTTAATTAAAGCAGCTATTGAATTTGAACCCACCCTTGTCTTCAACAATCGCTTATTAAAAAATGCTTCTAAAATCATCTCTTTTTCAGTCACTTTCTAAAACCCCTCTTGTTCCTTCTTCATTCCTAACAAGGTAAACACGCCCTCCTTTAGCTGACGTCATCGTATAACATTATAAATATCAAACATTCACATTTTAATTTAGCTTTGCTTAATCTTGTTATCTTCATTTATCTATTATTGGGGTTAGAATTTTTTTGGCACATTGAATAAATTCGGCATACGAAGGTGGTTAGGATTGCTTGTTTTTTTTTTCAATACAAACACGTTGTGCTTTTCTGGTTTACATAAGCAGGTAATGAGCGGCTTATTTCATATTACTTATATGATACGGAACTATTATGAATGATGTTTTATTAAAGATTTCTATCAAATAATACTTTTTCCCGTATTATTGCATTTTTGATATAAATAAGCAAATCCAAACTGTATATCAAAAAGTACTTATTTGATGAACTGAATGTGCAGTAAGATTTGTATGAAGAAGATGAGTAATAAGGCTAAGGATATGATTACTGTAACGGCTGCGGTTACGACCGTTTATCCTAAGTTTGTCGCGGTGGAACAGAAGGAGATTACTTCCGTTAGTAAGTCTGATGGTATGCGTGCTATTATACATGGTTCTCTTAGTTGGTTACTTACTGTTACATTGATTTGTTTGTGGTTAGTTATGGTTTTGTTGTGTAATGTTGCAGATTTTAAATTCCGAGTGGTTTCGTATAATATTCTGGCTCAGGTATAGTTTTCATAATCTTTTGATTGATTGATTGTTGGTTTGTTGTCTCATGTTATCACAAATAAATCAGAAAAATGTAAATATCAACACATATGTTGAGGGGGTGTTTGTTTAATCTTATTTGTCTGAGTTGTGGGCTTTAGAACTTTTGAAATGCTAATAAAACTTTTTGAGCTTATGAGCTTTTCAACTTGATAAGCTCATTAGCCCCAAAAATTGAGCTTATTAGCTTTTCAAAAGTTCAATAAGCCAATAAGCCGGACAAATAAGCTTAAACAAACCCCAAATAATCTGAAAGTTAAGGGCATAGGATTTGGGTGACATAATCAATGTTATTGATTTCGAGCTTGGGTTTACAAATACATAAACATATGAGATAAATTTAAAGAGGCTCAAATAGGTTAAATTCACTTGGAACTGATGGTTTGGCTATCTGGCGAGATTCAATCTCCCACTTGACATGTTGAATATATTGTTGGTTTTTTTAGCTAATGTTGTTTATGTTATATGGAGTAGTAATTTAGAGAAATTTAGCATCAAACATAGACAAGATGATCGGAATGTCAGAACGGGTACCTCGATTGATGGTTGTACATGTAATTTGATGTTTCGTTGGATTGCAATATGCATAATTATAATCGAACATGTAGTTATGTAGAATACAAGACAGTATCTTTGCAAATTCACTGTCATTCATGTTGCAGGCATATGTGAAAAGTTCAATATTCCCGCACTCTCCATCAGCTTGTCTCAAGTGAGTTTCTTGTTTTCTTCTAATTTTTTGGTGGATGCTTGATTTGAAGTTATTATGATTTGAAACGTTGTCTAGTTAGAAAAATAGGAATACATTGAGGTGGCAAAACGGCCGGGCCGGGCAGGCACGGGCAACGGGTCAAATGGGCACGGGCCCAAACGGGCACGGGCTTAAACGGGCTCATGTTATACGAATCGCTTTAGAAAAGACCTAAAACGACAAAAAAAATCCCCAAACGTAATACCTCATTTATATTTAAATAACTAAATGTATTTTGTCTATAAGTTTTTCATTAGAAACAATTGTAATGTTCTCCAATTGTGATAAAAATATGTGCCTTAATGCCCATTTAACTTTTTTAATGGGCTAAACATGCCCATTTCAAAAAAAGTAGGGGGCTTAATGTGCCCAAATCTTTACAAATTAGCCCATTTTAGCCCATTTTTTTGATTTTGGGCACAAATTGCCACCTCATGGGAAGTCCTGTTTAAAGGCTAAGTATACATTAAATTGGTGGGTTTTTGTCACAGGTGGAAAGCTCGTTCGCCAGTTATTCTTGATGTTCTCAAGAATCTTGATGCTGATATATTATGCTTACAGGTTTTCTTTATTCCCTGTCATAGCTGTTAAACTATTACTAGCCGAGTCAAATTACACCTTTAACAAGGCGACTTAGTACCTCAACTCATGAATAGACTTGATTCAAATCCTGAACTCATGTGGTCATGACCGACTCATTTTTAGATCCTTATAGTATCAGTACTCATTATTGGAACCTTATTGTGGTCAATACTGTTTTGTTGCTGTTAATAAGTCGTTTATTTTCATCAACTCGGTTTTTGTATTGAACATATACAACTGTTATCAGGAGTTAGATGAGTATGATAACTTCTACAAAGACAAAGTAGGGCAGAATGATTACTCAAGCGTCTACATTAAAAGAGGCGGGAAAAAACTTGACGGATGCGGGATCTTCTACAAGCACAACAAGTATGTGTTTTATAACATACCATCTCATTGATTGAAATTTCAGTCTTTTTCCTTAATCCTTACAAAAACATATTTTATTATAATCGTGTACTCTGTTTACCGTTTTGTTGGTTAAATTCCAGACTGGAGTTGGTCATAGAGGAAAAAATTGACTATAATGACCTTGCCGAGTTGATTCTAGACGAATCAGCACGTGCAGAACTAAAACAGAAAGCTCTTGATACCAATAATAAAGGTACTTACGGTTTTTGGTTTCTGTATTTATTTTTTATTTTTAGACTATGGGCTGTCTAGTATAATGTTGTTTCTTTCTTGATTGTGGCAAAGGTCAAGGAAATAATGCAAAGGACCGTGGAGATCCTAATGATCCATATGTACGGTTGAAACGTGATTGTGTTGGAATCATGGCTGCTTTCAAGTTTAAAGAACCTTATGAACATTATGTCATTATGGCAAATACACATATCTACTGGTAATGAAAATTCCACTTTTATCCGTTGTCTCGATTAAACCATATTTGGGGGGGGGGGGGGGGGGGGGGGGGGTACTCTCTTAATTATATGTACATGATAAAATCTGAAATCTGTCCTCAGGGACCCAGAATGGGCTGATGTCAAGCTTGCACAGGCGAAATATTTGTTATCACGTGTAGCTCAATTCAAGAAAATGTTATCTGAAAAGTTTGAGTGCAAACCATCGGTACTTATTGCTGGGGATTTCAATTCGATTCCTGGAGATAAGGTACACATAATGTCATTTCGTTTAGCGCTAATTGGAATATAAAAGGGGACAAACTTTAAAATGCTTTCTATTTTGAGCAATGACCTCTTTTTAGGTTAGAAGCAAACATCAAACTTTCAAAAATTCAAATCTTATGGTAACTAAATTGGTTCTGGTATAAGGTAATCTGACCCTGTGATTAGTAAAAAAAAAAAAAAAAAAAAAAAGATGAGTCAGAAGCTGAAGTGTCTTTAAGTTTTGACTATGTTGACTTTTTTTGACACGTGAACTTAAAACCATCTCCATGTTAGCCTGATGGTAGGTGTCCCCGAAGTCTCAGAAGAGACATGGGTTCAAGCCTCATTGTGTGAACAATCTTGGGATGGCCAAGGGAAAGACTGGAATGGCCATGGACATTCTGGTTAAGCCGGGTGGCTCTCTTTCCCGGGTAGCCTGAGCAAGGATCCTTCTCCGTTACCGGTTTTACCTTAAAACCAGCTAACTTGGGTAGCTGCGTTAAATGAATTATTTTGAGAAGTTTGAAGGTTTTTAGCTTGATATGAGTTAGTTGCATGGAATAAAACTCGGACTATAGTTTATCCTTTTTACAATTTTCCTTATGTTTCATTTCAAAAGAAATTTGCAGTTGCTTATTGTAGGATTATATATTATGCCAAAAATCTATCAGAGGCAAAAAATTTATTAGAACAGCCCATCTGCTACCATGAAATAATTGAATGAACGTCGAATATTGAGTTAATACACTCTTAAGGTTCTAATGGAAGATAAATGTATTCACGTTTCAGGTATACGAGTACCTTGTTTCAGGTGGTCCTATGGCGGAACCCTCAGCAGAATACTCAGAAGACCTACCAATGCCTTTGTGCAGTGTTTATGCGTACACAAGGGGTGAACCAAAGTTCACAAACGTTACCCCTGATTTCACTGATACATTGGATTACATATTATTCACCCCTTCTGAAGGTATCGAGCCAGTTGGTTACCTTGAGCTTCCAGAAACAGATGCGCTCAGTATAAAAGGTTGTTTGCCAAATTATTCCCATCCAAGTGATCATCTCCCAATAGGTGCTGAATTTGTGGTTGTTTCAAGATAATTGAAGCCTCACCAGGTTCAAGAGAGATAGATAGAGTTTAGTTGTTTCCCATATCGAACATGTTTCATTCAATTCAATCCTTATTTGTTCTTTAGTTAAGCATAGAATAATGGAGAAGAATAGTTGATACTGAGCAGATTGTTTTAGCTGCATACATAATTCATGAAAATGTATAAGTGTAACTCTGTCAGAAATGTACCCTTTATGTACCCTTTTTCAGGGATGTAAGCGAACCGAACGAACACGAATGGAGCCTTGTTCATGTTCGTTCATTTAATTTTAACTGGACAAATAAACGGAACAAACGCTTAAACGGACAAATTTTTTCTTCTTCATGTTCGTTTATTAAGAAACTGCGTTGTTCATTTTCGTTTATGTTCGTTCATTAAGACACTAAATGAACGTTAAACGAATAAATGATCGAACATAAATGGACATAGACAAACAAACATAAACTTTATTAAATTATCCACCTAATCTCTCACCCGTTCATCACTTTGGTAATCACCTAGGGCATAATGAAATAAACTTGCAACATAATAGTCCTTTCAATGATTCGGATTCTGATGAGGAATTTGATGATGTGGAGGCACGAGACGACGGGGAAGTCATTGATGGAGTTAGGATTGAGATGAAAGAAGATCCCTCTCAAAGTTTTGACCCTAGGAGTAGAATTGAGAAAGATGGTCCCTTCAACATGCAATTTCCTTGTAAAATAGGATTTGAAAGTTTTTATGCTTACTTGAATTCATTCTTACCTTTAAACTTAATCTCAAGGAATTTATACAATAAAATTAAGGTACACGAGTTAGCTTATCAAGGGAACAATGTTGTTAATGCGGTCACTTATTTGCACGTGTTTGTTGGAAGTTTTTCTTATTTGGTAGAGTTCATGGTCTTAGAAGACTTAAGAGAGTTCATTGATAGAAGCCTCACTCAAGTAGTATTTGAAAATCCCTTTAAGAGAATGACTAAGTTGAATGAACACATGGTTGATGGTTTAATTACATTCTCTAATGAAGTTGAGGATTTTTTCTATCAAATGCCCTGTACAAACCCTAGGTTTAAACACAAAGATATCGAGACATGTAATCGAATGGCTCCTATTTCATTACTTAGTGAAAGAGAAAAGCAAAAGGGACTTAGACATTCTTATGAGAAAAATGAGAGATATTATAAAAAATGTCTAGAGTTAGGAGGCGATTACAAGAAAGATGAAAGAACATTAGAGTGGCTTAGATATGGGCACGTGAGCGTGCATAAGATCACGTAGGGTATGACTTCGAGTCTAGCTACAAGACTCATAAATAAAGAAAAGCGCTTCTTGGGAGGCAACCCATGTTTAATTATTTGCTTGTTTGTTTTTCAATTTTGTTTGTGTGTTTGATATATCTTTTTCATTGTTGTTTAATTCTCATGTTATTTTGTGAAAATGCTTTATTTTGTTTTTAACTTCGTCTTAATTACATATAAAGGTATTTTACAAAAAGATAAGTGTAGGGAAAATCACATATGTTTTTAAGAACTTGCATGAACATGAGATTAACAATAATTGGAATTGTATATATTTGTGTGTTTGTTAGAGTCAAATGCTTGTATCGAGTCATAATGGATGTTTTGCAGCAATTTTTCCAGGTCTTTAAAGAAGTAATTTTTCCAGAATTTTTCCGGATAACGCACCAGACCCTTTCTATCAGAACAACCTGACGGCGTCAGGACTAAAGCCCGAAGGCGTCAAGCAATGTATAAACAGATTCACAATTTCATTTTCTGTCTAAATATGTAATTTTTGGAAACCTTCAATTCTTAATTTTCCAGAAAAACTGCAAACATCCATTCCACAAGCATTATATCTTATTTGCTTTCTAGTATAGCTTTTATATATATAGTTTATACCGCCAAATTTTACGCGAGTTTTCGTTTAGTTTGATTATAAGTGTGCAGGTTATATTAGATAAGAAGAAGAAGTACATGCTGGAAGCACTCATTACTTGCTCATTCTTCTTGGAGGAAGATTTAACCGCAACTTTATACATATCCTACCGAGCTAATTAGGGGAGTACTAGTTTCTTTCTCTTTTATTTACCTTCCTTTATCATAACTTTGATACTTTCGGGAAACATTGGGGACAATGTTTAGTTTAAGTGTAGGGAGGAAGAATAAAACGGGAACTTAGAAACTGTTTACTCACTTGATTTTTGTCTTGTCCATAGTAAATATTGTAATAAACTATGAGAAATATTTATTAGGGCAATTTTAGCACCAAATTTAATTTTTTTTATGTCATCTATGAGTAAAAATTTAGTTTTAATAAAGCGTCTCATTGATAGGAATTATATGAGTAGCACAAAAACCGTATACCACTCAAATTCCACCCAAAAAATGTGAGGTTCGCCCCTAGAACTTTAGGAATAAAAGCATTCATCTTTAATGCTTAGTGAGTGTACCGGTAGTATAATAGATTCTAGAACTTGTTTTGTGATGCATTCCGAGATCGCTAGTGAGACTACATTCGTGTAGTTAAGATTAACTAAATGATAAGAGGCATTAGGATAACCCCTGTTTTAAACATGTAATTTATTTACATCATCCACATCGGTTGAGTAATTTTTCCCACACCTTTGCGATGTACTCATATCTAGTACACGATACCCCTAGTTAACCCCTCAGAGCCTATCTTTTTTGCGGTTCTCGTGATGTTACGGTTTCTAGAATATCAATGAAGAGCATTGTTTACAATCTACCCCCAAATGTTACTCCCAAATCGCCTTAGCCTACCTTGTATGCACTCATCTTTAGTGCATTATTGTAATCATTGTTTAAACCCTTAGTTCAATTATCTAATTACTTGCATTGTCGCTAAGTCGAGTCATATATTTTGTATACAGTTTTGGGATGATTGAGACTCATGGGTTAAAGTAATATTTTATGGAGTAACGGGAAAGAACAATAAATTAAATTTCCCTTTTTTTACGTAATTAAGTACTCCAAGTGTTTTGATCTTTTCAAATTAGGTCAATTAGTGTTAGTGAAATAAAAAACTCAAGTGTAGGGATGCTCTTATAAATCCCTTTATTTGATGTTATTTTAGAGGATGGTAGAGTAAAAAGGTATGAAAAAAATATCTAAAAAAAGAGAAAAAGAGTTAAAACAAAATGAGGAAAACATACGGGCTACCATCTAACATCTATCTTTATGTTTATGTTTTTAAGTTTATGTCTTATAATTTTGTTTCAAGTTGTTATTTAGTGTTAGTGAGTTGAGCCTTGGCTTAGCAACGCCACGTTTTACATGCTTGTAGCATAAGATTTTTTACTTGCCACCACTACATATCTCCTTATCCAACAAAACCCTTTACTTTCCTACACGAAGCCTAACATTATAACCCTTTGTAAAGACCTTTTAGATAGTTATTCCTAGGTGCTTACGCCAAAGCGGTGGAGGTTTGATCTATTCTCAAGCCTATAGTAATCTATGTACTATGACAGGTAGTGAGTGTTTATCTTCCATTTCCTTACATGTTATATTTCATATAAACTCGAGAGATGAGAGAATCCAAACACCAATTGTGAGGTGCTACTGTATAATTTATGTGCTTTTTATGACTATTGTGGCACTTGTACTTGTTGTAAACTATTTTAAACCGATGCTAAATGACCCCTAACTTATAAGTTTATTGGCCTAAAACATATTTGCTTGAGAACAGGCAAATTCCAAGTGTAGGAATATTTGACAAGGATTTAAAACATACATTTTTAGGGGGCCATTTAAGCCCTAAATCGATACATTTTATATTCGTTACTGCTTAAAATCGTCCCCTTTTCACATTTTAGGTCTTTTGGAAGAAAAATGCTGGAATCAAGCAATTTTGGACAAAAAGGAGCGAAAACATGAAGAAAATGACAAAGTCAAGTAACAAGGCTAATTTCTGCACCTGACGGCGTCCCAACCCATAGGGCGATGCCGTCGCTAAGGAGGTTTTCTAATAAAGTTTCAAGCGACGACTCAGACGTGATTTTGGTTCTACAACATGACTGCGTCACGCCTTATTTCTGGAGGGCGTCACTCTTTATTTTATACCAGACGACCAAGACCCATTCCAAGACGACGTCCCTATTGAAGCCAGACGGCGTCACACCTCCCAACGATGACTTGACCCAAATGAAACCTTAATGATGAAGACCAGGCGGCATCACCATCAAAAGGCGACGTCGTCGCATTTGTAAATCTATATATAGACTTAGATTTTTCTGCATTTAAAGAGTAGTATTTTGGAGACCAAATCCTAGTTCGTTCATAGTCCGACTTGGGTAGTATTTTAGGGTTCCAAACCCTTCTTTAAACTCAAAGAGAAGTTTGTTAATCCGTTATATCACCATGTTTATCCTATGTTCAATTGTTTGTGTGTGTGCATGCTTATCTATCATGAGTAGCTAAATTACTATTGTGTTTGCTTAGATCTATGAAACCTAGTTGTTGATTATTGTTAGGTTGTCTCTTTTTTTAATTGGTAGACACTAGAGTAAGGAAAAATGGCTTCTTCTTTAATTGTTGCGAGCTTGAACGTCCTAAATAGTACAAAGCTTGAGAGTGCACTTAAGCCATCATTGTGTTTATTACGAGAGTTGTAGCTTTAGGATAATAGAGTATTCGGGGGAGATACTACGATATTTAGCGATCCCGAATAGTCTAGAGGAGAGTTATGATTCATAGAACTAGGGAATTAGGCACCCCCTATGACTAACACGGAATACAATACACCAATTAAAATGAGGATGTGACAATTCAACGGACCAATAAGAGCTAACTAGGGAGTAAGAAGATATAAGTAAACACACTTTTAATTATCATAAGAACACACCAATCAATCCATAGCTTATCTTTTCCTTTTCATTAGTAATTAGTTTTTAATCTTTATTAGTAAATAGTTAAACTTGGTAGAAGTACCACCCCCCGCTCCTATACCCCAAGTTTTTTATTTGTTTTCTAAAAAATATAAAAAACTAAAAAGAATTACCCTCAATCTCACCTTCTCGTCATACATCTCTACTAGCATCTCTATTCCCCTAGAGAATGATCAACCCCCTGGGCTTACCCATACTACACTGCAACGATTAGGTACAATGCCTAGTGGGTTGTAAAGCTTGCTCGTTGAAAAGGAAGTCTTTCGACCCCGAACCCACGCATTACTTGCGTTTTGAGTACTGAGATTTGTACACTTCATTGCAAGTATCACTTGTTAACAAAACATAATCACAACCAAACAACACTTCAGCTAATCTTAGAAACAATCATCACTTATAACACATAATCTTCAATCATTGTACCGATCCATCAGTTATCATAACACGCTCAATTGGTCATTGTCCCACGGTTGCTTCTTGATTTTTGTAAAATCCCGCGAAAGATTCTATTTCTTGGTTTAAATCATAGATCTATAAAATCCCATGTAAGTGAACACCATGTCAACTGTTTCTGATGACATTCAAGCTGCTGGGTCTGATACCCTCTTATGCTTGGTTGGATGGATTATGAATCATGGGCACAACAAATTCGATTATATTGTTTGGGTAAGGAAAATGGCATCAACATTGTTCGATCTATTAATGAAGGACCGCTTCAGATGGGCACTACCAGAGACACAATCTCTACCGCTGATGATGGAACTGTTACTCTTGGAATGGACAGACCACGTAATTACAATGATCTCGATGAGAATGAGAATAAGCATTATATATAAGAGCTTCCAACATTGTGCTTCAGGGGCTCCCCAAAGACATCTACAAACTTATCAACCACAACACTAAAGCCAAAGCAGTGTGGGATAATGTTAAAGTGCTTCTTTCTGGCACTGAATTGACTAAAGAAGATTGAGAATCTCAGTTGTATGATGAGTTTGAACATTTCCAGATGAAACCGGGTGAGAACATCAATGAATACTATGTTAAATTTCAAAAGCTTGTCAATGACAAGAGGAAGATCAAGATGACAATGATAAACATTCAAATCAACTCCAAGTTTTTGAATAACATGACACCTGAGTGGGATACGTTTGTAACAGCGGTTAAGCTTAACAAAGGGTTGAGAGACACAAACTATGAACAGTTGTATGCATACCTACAATAACATCAGAAGCATGCTGCCTATGATTGTCTGATTATGGAAAGGCTCAATCCAACAAAAACAAATGATCCACTTGTACTTGTTTCGAATGTTCAGTCATTCACCTAATCATCACAAACTCAAGTTTATCAATACCCATCCTTTTCACAGAATCAGACACTTCAACCTGATTCAGGATACACTCCAACTGATAAGATGATTGAAAATCTCTCCAACCAAGTCGCATTACTTGCTCAACAATTCAGAGCAACACTCCCTCAAACCAACAACCAACTTCGAACTTCATCAAATCCACATAATCAAGCAACTGTGGAGGATGGAAGGGTTGTGTTTCAAAATATTCAAGGGCGAAAGATTATGAACCAAAGAAACTTTGCTCGGGGCAATGGTGCGGCTGGTAATGGTGGTGCACAGAACAGAGGTGGGAATGCTATTCCAGGACAAGTAAAGCAAATCAAGTGCTACAAACTGTGGTAGCGTAGGACACATTGCAAGAAACTGCACTCAGCCAAAACGTCCACAAAATTCAAATTACTTCAAGGCTTTTGATGCATGTTCAAGAGAATGGTGTTGCCTTGGATGAAGAAGAGCTACTGTTTCTTGCTGGAGAAGGGACAAACACGTTTGATGCTCATGTTGATGACTAACCAGTTTATGATATGGCACAGAATGATCCCAACATCTTTCAAGTAGATTAATGTGATGCCTTTGACCCAGATGTTGATGATGAACCCACTACTCAAACGATACTCATGCCAAACATATCTCCAATGGTCTCCTCGCCTCAACAAGTTGGTCCCTCCAATGCATCAATTATCTCTGAGGTACTCAAACTGTACGATGTGACTGATGAACAAAAGATTCCAAACAAAGTACAACAGACAGAAGTTGTTGAGTCAGATACTGCAAATATGGGAAATAGCAATATTATCCCATATGAGTAGCATGTGAAACACAACGAAGGTCATGTTGTACCTAGTAGTGCATCTTTTGTTCTAAATGATGATTATATGTTGCATGAGTACGCTACATTCATCCCTGATGACTCATTAACCAATACATTTAATATATATAAGGAACAAGTGGCCATATATGAACAATGTGCAAAATTTGAACTAACTGAATGTGAACAGAAAATGGATAGTCAAATGCGTACACTGATTTCAGATTTTCATTTAAGGGAAGAAACATTAAAAAGGGAGTTACATTCTTTACAAGTGAAACTTAATCAAACTGTTAAGCAAAAACAAGAAATACAAGAAACTGTAACCATGCTTAAACAGAATTTCAAAGAAAAGGAAACAAAACTATTGAATGATTTTTCCAGGCTTAAAACATTAAAGAATAAACTTGAAAACAAGTTGTAAACACAAGACCACTCCATACAAACTGCTCACATGATGTTAAATTATAGAAAATTGTGTGATGAACATAGTGAGAAATCCTTAGGTGACCCAAATCCATATTACCTTAGGAAAGCTAAAATGGCCCAACTTACTTTATATGATGGAAGTGAAATCACTAGGATCATGTCTCCGCTAGTGTACCATTATCAGAAGAGGATAGAGAGTTAGAAGAAATATCTAGAGATAAAATGGCTAAGAAAATGAATGACCCTGTAAGTGTGAAAAACCGGGTCAACCACAAACCTCCCAATTATTCAAAGGAGAACTTCTTAGCTAATTTCAAACCTCAAACTCAGTTGACCCCTGAACAAGTATTTTGGAAGTTAGACATGGAAAAAAAAGGCCAAGGAACTTGTAGTAAAGAATCCTCTCCTAATGAAATTACTGGCTGCAATGGTGTGCCCACCTAATACACCCATGCATTTAATTCCCAAAAATCTTCCTACAGAATGTAAAATGTTAATTAGCATTTTCGTACTTTATCAACTATTTGCTGATTTCGATAAAACATGTGCGTAGAGAATTACACCATCAGCTATTACTGAAGGGGAAAAGGGGATTTGAGCAAACGAAACAGTGTTATCTAAATGAGGTTATTCCATTCTTTAAACTGGTCAAAGAACATTTTGCGAGCATTCAAAAGGCTATAGAAACTGAAGTTAAAGAAATGAAAGACGTGTTTAAAGATATGGAAAACATGGTAAAACAAAATGCAATAGAGCTTAAAGTTATGAGATTGAGAGAAAAAATATTCACATCACCAATGAGAATTTGATTGCTAGATTTATTGCCCAGGATGTGTATTATACTGCTACTGATTCTGCCTTAGCTGCTTCTGAATTTCATGATTTATCACTTGCATTTAAAGTTGTCCAGGTTCATGTCAATGAGCTTGAATATGAGAATTTAAGATTGCATGACAAAATCCAAAACGATGATCATGATAATATGGTCAGGAATTTGTCTAAATTAGAGGTTGATAGTATTAATTTACAATTAAAATATCAGCATCTAGAAGAAAGAACTAAAACTTCAAATCCCAAGACATCTTTGGAAGCTCCTAAATTTAATGCATATTTTGAAATAAGCAAATGAGATGAACGGATTCAAGCTCACTCTAACACGATCCAAAAATTGAAAGCTCAAATTTATCAATTGAAGGGAAATAAGAGTGAAGTGGTAGGCTCCCACAAACCACCGTCTCTAGATTCTTCGAATTTTCAATACCTAAACATCATCAATAAATTGCAACAAGAAAATGAATGTTTTCAAGCTAAAAATTCAAAAGTTAAATTGCAATACAAAGAGTTATATGATTCAATTAAGGCCACTCATGACAAACACAATGAAAAGATAACTTCTTTGCTTAACGAGATTGAGAATCTAAAGAATTAGGTGAAAGGGAAAATGCCAATCCCCACTTGTGAATATGTTGTTCCAAAGGTTTCTGCTTGTAATAATTATGCAATTAATGCTAAGTATATTCCCCCTCCTCTTAGGAACAATAGGAATGATTATCAAGCATATCTCAATTACCTTAAGGATAGCCAAGATAGTCTTCGTGAGATCCTTGAAGATGATAGAATAGAGAAACCACTAGACAATGTTGTTGCCTATGCTTGCATGTACATTAAACGATCTCAGGAACTCTTAGAATAAGTCGTTGGCACATGTCCTAAAACTGGTACCAAGCGAGATAGATTTGTTGCATCCTCGTCAATGCCTAAGAACAAGCATGTTACCTTTGATGTACCCATGACAACATCTGAACCCAATACATCAAAACCAGAAAAGAAAATGGCAGTAAAACAAACTAATGTTCCCATCATTACTTCTAAAGGAGTAAACAGTGACACTAAAACTAGCGGGTCAAAGCATAGAGGCAATACAAAGAATGATAAGACTTTGCAAGCTAAAAGTGTTCACCAGAAGGAAGTAGAAGACCATCGTAGGAACAATAAGTTTGATTTGAACAAAAAGAATCGTGTTGATTATAGTATTAGCTATAAGCGTACTGTAATTAATTCGAGTTCTAATGCTGTGTGCAAAACATGTAATGAATGTTTAATTTCTGGTAATCATGATCAATGTGTTGTATCTTTCTTGATGTCTACAAAACAATCCTTAGTTAAGAAAGTTAAGAGAGCAAAACAAACAAAGCAATCTTGGAAACCTACAAGGAAAATGTTTACCAGTGTGGGCTTTTAGTGTAAGCCCACAAGTCGAATATTCACACTAGGCGAACTCTGCCCCTTAGCTAGGATTACCATGCCTAGAATAGGGCCTGTTAAGGAATGGAAGCCAACTGGTAGAATTATTCTTTTAGTTACACAATGACCTTTAACTAAGTCATGTGATTCTACTAGTGATATTCCCATTGTCAAAACCAAGACACCTAGGGCTTCTGCAGATCAAGAGATTGCTTGTGCTAACCAAAAGGACCCCATCTGCATGTGGGGATCCAATGTTTCCAATTATCCATCTTCTTCTATTTTCAAATGAAGGTCATACAAATTGTCCTTTGGTATTTGGATTTAGGCTGCTCAAAACATATGACCAGGGATCGCTCACGGCTCAAGAATTTTGTGAATAAGTTTATCGGGACAGTTAGATTCAAAAATGACCATTTTGGGGCAATTATGGGTTAAGAAGATTATGGTTTTTGTGACAATGTAATTTCCAGGGTATACTACGTTGAAGGACTTGGTCACAATTTGTTCTCTGTTGGTCAACTTTGTGATTTAGATCTCGAAGTGGCCTTTAGAAAACACACATGCATCGTCAGAGAATTGGATGGTGCTTATCTGCTTAAAGGCTCTCGCGGCACTAATTTATACACCATCTCTATTGAAGACATAATGCGGTCCTCTCGTTATCTAAGGCCTCAAAGAACAAATCTTGGTTATGGCACCGTCATTTAAATCACTTGAACTTTGGTACCATCAATGATCTTGCTCGAAAGGACCTTGTGCGAGGTCTACCCAAACTAAAATTCGAAAAATATCATCTTTGTTCGGCTTGCCAATTGGGCAAAAGCAAGAAGTATGCTCACAAACCCAAAACTGTCAACACCATCATGGAAGTTCTTCACACCCTTCACATGGATCCTTGGGTGAAGTTTTTAAGAACCAAGGACGAGACTCCAGAGGTTATCATCTAACTGATCAAACAATTACAAGTCAGACTCAACAAAACCGTAAGAATCATCTACACAGATAATGGAACTGAGTTTGTGAACAAACAGCTCATTCAATTTTATGAGAGTATTGGCATCAGTCACCAGAAAAGTGTTCCACGTACTCCTCATCAGAACGACGTTGTTGAAAGACGAAATCGTACTCTTGTAGAAGCTGCACAAACCATGCTAATATTCTCTAAGGCTCCGATGTTTCTTTGGGCGAAAGCTATTGCTACTGCTTGTTACACCCAAAACCGATCTTTGATACATACTCTGCACAACAAAAATCCATATGAGCTGATACATAACAGTAAACCAGATCTCTCTTTTCTACGTGTGTTTGGTGCTCTATGCTATCCGACAAATGACAGTGAAGATCTGGGAAAGTTAAAAGCTAAAGGAGACATTGGATTTTTCGTTGGGTATGCAATACCGAATCTACAACAGATGAACCTGAAAAATTATGAAAACCATTCATGTGACATTTGATGAGCTGACTAAGCAACCTGCTTTGGGACACACCAGTTCTGGGTCCACACCTAATTTTTTGACTCCTGGACCAATTAGTTCTGGTCTTGTACAATATGTCACTTCTACAGTTCCTTATGTACCCCCTTCAGATGAAGATTTGAATATCTTGTTTGATCTGATGTTTGATGAATATTTTGAGCCATCAACTGGTGATACTCCGACATCATCGGCTACCACTGCTCATATTCCAAACAATTCCAGTGGTCTATCTATGCCTACCTCTATAGGTCAAGATGCTCCTTCTGCAAGTTATTCACCATCATCATCAAATCTTCAATCTCCTTTGGTACATCAAAGCACTACAGTAGACAATTCTTTAGAAGTGAATCCTTTTGCTCTTTTAGAAGATGCTCCATTCGAGAACATATTTGCTCTTGAATCCCCGTCTGAGGCATCTTCTTCAAGGGATCTAAACACGGCTACCTTAGTTCCCTACCCTCAACCACATGAACATCTCAGAAAATGGACCAATGATCATTCGATTGATAACATTATTGGGAATCCTTCTCATCTGGTATCCACACGAAAGTAACTTGCCACCAATGCCTTGTGGTGCTTTTATAATTCCTTACTATCCAAAGTCGAACCCAAAGATTTCAAGACCGCTATTGCTGATGATTGTTGGTTTAATCTAATGCAAGAAGAAATTCATGAGTTTGACCGACTCAAAGTATGGGAATTAGTACCATCTCCAGACTGTGCAATGATTATTGTCTCAAGTGGATCTATAAGGTGAAACTTGATGAGCATGGTGACGTTCTGAAAAATAAGACACGACTTGTTGCTAAGGGATATCTTCAAAATGAGGGCATAAAAATTGAGGATTCATTTGCACTAGTTGCTCGAATAGAGGCTATCAGAATATTTCTCGCTAATGCTGCCAGCAAGAACATGATAGTCTACCAAATGGATTTGAAGACTGCTTTTCTAAACGACGATCTGAAAGAAGTAGTCTATGTCAGTCAACCAGAAGGATTTGTGGATCCCGATCATCCTACACATGTCTATCGTCTGAAAAAGGATCTTTACAGCTTAAAGCAGGCACCTAGGGCATAGTACGACACTTTGTCAAAGTTCCTACTGGCAAACGGATTCTACAAAGGTGCTGTTGATCCTACGTTATTCACTTGGAAAACAGGCAAACACTTACTTCATGTTCAAATTTATATTGATGATATCATATTTTCCTCAATCGATCCTATGGAATGTGGCCGTTTTTCAAATGAGATGAGTTTAAATTCCAAATGTCTATGATGGGACAAATGTCATTTTTCTTAGGATTACAAATTTCTCAAAGTCCCAGAGGTATTTTTTTATATCAATCTAAATATGCTAATGAAATTTTAAAGAAAATTGAATTTGATTCTAGTGACCCTGTTGACACTCCTATGAGAACAAAATTGGATGAGGACCTCTCTAGGATACCGGTTGATCTAACTAAGTTCCGTAGTATGATTGGATCCCTGATGTATCTCACTGCCAGTAGAATAGATCTTCTTTTTGCTGTATGCATGTGTGCTCAGTACTAGGCTAAGCCTACCAAAAAGCACATTGAAGCGGTAAAACGGGTCTTTTGGTATCTCCAAGGAACCATTAATATAGGACGCTGGTATCCGAATGATACCACCATGGCACTAACAGCTTATGCAGATGCTGACCATGCAGGATGTCAAGATACACGTCGAAGTACGTCAGGAGGTGCTCAATTTCTGGGAGACAAATTAGTGAGTTGGTCTTCAAAGAAGCAAATGCGTACATCCATATCTTCCACATAGGCAGAATACATTGCAATGTCTGCATGTTGTGCTCAAATCCTATGGATGAGATCCCAACTATCAGACTATGGCTTTGCATACAAGAAGATTCCTCTGTACTATGACAACAAAAGTGCCATTGCTCTTTGCTGCAATAATGTCCAGCACTCTCGATCAAAGCACATCGATATCTAATATCACTTCATCAGGGAACAAGTTGAGAACGGTGTGGTTGAACTTTACTTTGTAAGGACTGAGTACAAGCTAGCAGATATCTTCACTAAAGCTCTTCCAAGAGAACGGTTTCAATTTATTCTCCTGCGACTTCATATGAAGAGTCTGAAGCCAGAAACACTCAAGCGTCTTCAGGAAGAGAATGAGGAGTAATGGAATTTCTTCATGTATCACTTTTAAATATTTCAAACCAAAAAGAAAAATATAAAAATAAAAAACCTTCAAATACCATAAAAATCAGAAAATCAGAAAATACCAAAATAGTTTTTCAAGGCATGTATTCTAGAATCGATAACATTTACAATCCTAGAAATGTCATTCAATAAGGACACGGGTCTTTAAATGAAGTTCGAACAGAAGTTCAAAAAGTTTTTCAAAACATGCCTACTATGGCTTGCTATTATTTTAGATATGTGATAACGCTACACGCGTCGTTCGGGGTCAAAGGAACTTCCTTTTCTTCGAGCAAGTTTTATAACACCCTAGGCAGTGAACCTAATCGTTGTAGTGTAGTAATTAGGGTAAGCCACGGGTATTGATATCGTTCTCTAGGGGAATAGGAATGCTAGTAGGGAGTTACTACGCTAAGGTTAAGGTTGAGGAAGATTATTTTTTATCTTTTTATATTTTATGAAAATGGAAAGGTACGAATCTCGGGTATTGGATTTGGGGGGTTGGTATTTCTACCGATTACTCTACTATTATCTAATTATCTAAACTAAGGTTGTGGGAGTCTATGTCTAATTAATGTGTGCTCGTATGATAGTTTAAAGATGTGTTTACTTAGTTTGTATTACTCCTTAATTATCTCCTATTGATGGTTGAGTGTCACGTCTTATTCCTAGTTGCGTTGTGTGTCTAAAGTTGTAGGGTATGCGTTTCTCCCTAACTCTTTGAACTTACCAAAGGGTCTTGTCTACAAACCCACTAGAGATTATAGACTCCTACTCTAAGGCGCTCTTCGGATGGTTTAGCCTACAATCACTCAGGTAATTATACTCTAAGGTTCACAAAGATGAATCAAGCATTAAGTGCACAACGGATGACCTATCGCATTACTAGATCATAAATCAACTAAGATAAGAAACAACCAATCAATATTCAATAATTAAGTTTCATACTTCCTAAGCAAACACACAAATAAATTAGCCGGACATGGAGAACATGCAAGCATACACACAAATAATCAAAGACATAATTGAATTAATGAAGCAAAGACTTATCTTGATGTAAGATAGGGTTAAAAACCCTAAAATACTGTACAAGACACCTTAGGTTCGGTTTTAGGTTTTTACTCCAAAGACTCTCCACACAAAGACTGAAAAATTCGGATTCTATATATAAGATTACAATTGGGACGGCGTCACCTTATGTTTAGTGACGCCGTCGTGTCGCCGCCATTAGGGTTTCGTCTTGGCCACGTTAACCTTGCGACGGCGTCACCTTATGACCGTGACGCCGTCCTCTTCAGCTTCTGACGTCGTCTGGATTGCATCTAGGCCGTCTGAGTAGCGACGGCCTACTCTTTCACCACTAGACGCCGTCTCTTGAAAATACGAGTTTTGAGTTCTGTCCCGTCACAATAATTTTGGGACGGCGTCACCAATAGCACCTGACGCCGTCGCCTTCTAACTTCAGCAACTGTGAGTAGGGGTGCTATTCGGGTCGGGTTGGTCGGGTTCGGGTCAAACGGGTCGGGTCCAAGTCGGGTCGAGGGTAAAAATAATATACCCGAACCCGACCCTATTTGAACTCGGGTTAGTCGGGTTCGGGTCAAGTCGGGTCGGGTCCAAGTCGGGTCGGGTCAAGTCGGGTCGGGTTCGACCCTATTTGAAAATGTGTGAAAAGCCCAACTGATATATACATATTACATTCCTATTTTAAAGCCCAAACAAATGATAATACATGTTGCAATGCATCTGTCAAATTTTAATAGGATTGTTATTTAGACTTTACTCTCTATATGTTCATACGAGTATACACGTCCGCCAACAAGAAAAAAAATCAGACGATAGTTTTGATCGCATCGGTCCGTAATAGTGTATGAATGGTTTATTTATTGCATTTTCGTAGTTGCTCCCCTAAGGTTTAGAACTTGAGTGAATGAGTTTGTCTAATAAAATTAATTAGACTGCAACATACTACATAAAACAACATTAATTAGACTTTTAAAGAATACATTCAACAATTAAAATTAAATAAAGATTTAAAAAAAAAAAAAAAAAAAAAAAAAAAAAAAAAATCCTAAGTCGGGTTAGTCGGGTTGACCCGAACCCGACGAAGCAAAGTATTGAAACCCGATACCCGACCCTAATTCGTACTCGGGTTAAACGGGTTGACCCGATTGACCCGAGTTAGATTTTGGACCCGAGTAACCCGACCCGAATTGACTCGGGTCGGGTTCGGGTCGGGTTCGGGTCGGGTCGGGTCGGCCCGAATGACACCCCTAACTGTGAGTGCCTTGATTTCGACTTTGGCCATTTTCTTCATATATTCGCGCCTTTCCGTCCAAATAAGTGCCATTCCAGCATTTTGCCTTCACGAGACCTAAAAAGTGAAAAGGAACGATATTAAGCAATAACGGATACAAAAGTGATCAAATAAGGACTTAAACGACCCCTCAAAATGGTACCTTTTAAAACCTTATCAATATGCAACCCGCTCTTCAAAATGAGGAAAGCACATCGCCAAAAAGACGGTTGTTCCTATACAAATATTTTTCCGTCTATGATTCTTTAGGAGAGTATTTGTGTTTCACATGGTGGTAACATATTGTTTGAAAGTCAACTGGTCTTAAATTTTTGAAAATCAATCGGACTTAAATTTTTCATAAAATTTGTCACTCAATCAATGACTACAACTCTTTTAATAAAAAAAAATGGGTCATCGATTGAGGGGGAGAGTGATTTCAAATCTATTATTTTCAAACTTTATATCATCAAACGAGTCTCTTTTTCTTTGTATATTATAAGTAGTGAATAAATATTCAACTTTTAAGTGTCAGTATATGAATTTTTCATGAGTTTCTCGTTAAACTCCAAATCATTTATAAACTCATCATACCTGACACTAACATTCTCCCTCATAGATTGAGGGGATGCATTGTAATGTTCCATTATCAGTACATATTAAATCAGACCACATTTTCTCCCAAATTTCTAACTTATTTAAATCAATTGAGATCCCAAATCTCAAAGGGTTTGAAATTTTTTGATCGGGGGAGAGAATGTGATTTAAATATTAATAATGATAAAAAATGTGATTGTTTAAGACTCAAACATGCTCTTCTCCTTCCATGTGATAAACAATTTCAAATACCAATGCACATGTTGAGGGGGAGCATTTCTGAAAGATAAAAAACAGTTGAGGTACAAATGCTTTGATATCAAATATCACAAGTACCTTGATTAATTTTCAATTGGTTTTAAGGCGGAGAGAGTAGTACCACATGAATGACCTTGCAATTACTTTATTGGAGTTATAAGGATGGTAAGGTTAGGTATTCGTTCCCACGATCCCGCCAGAGCCGGAGGGATCTACCTAGGGACAATCCACTAGTTAGTGTAGAAGTCCTTATGTATGATAAAAAAAGGAGAAAAGTGAAAATAAGGGAAGAGTGTCGACTGAGATGGAGCTAATACTGGAACAAACCCAACAAGGTACTAGTGATGAAGTCTCGATAAGCGCTGAAGGGGTTGAAGAATAAAAAAGAAATATAAAGAGAAAGGTTGAAAAGAAATAGCCCTCAAAATATTCAACCTTAGGGCAGAAACTTGGTTCAATTCATATGCTACTGGTTGTTACCAAGGTAACGCCAGTATTGAAGACAAGACGTCATGGACCCAGTGACGCAAACACTCTGTTCCTAAGTTTTTGAAATGAAAGAAAAGAAGAGAAGAGTTAAAAATGGACAGAAAAGAAGAGAAGATGAATGAAATTTTATTTTTTATATCATGTTCCTAAGTTAGGAGAGAAAAGAAGAGATAACTTATGATTTTAAAATTATACCCTTTATTATATATAAAAGTTATGATTTATATTGGGTCATTTAGGTAATTACATTTATTGAAAGCTTCCTAAAATAACTTCTCTCCAAATCATCCCACTTTTGGGAAGAAAGTTTTGGAGAGAAGTTTAGCCAAATTTCCTCTCCTCTTCTCTTCTTTCTTGAAAACAACTGTGGAACAAGAATTCATTTTGATTTCTTCTCACTTCTTTTCTCTTCTTTCAAAAATAAAACTTAGAAATGCAGCGTAAACCTTCTAACCACTTAAGTTCTCTTAAAAGTACTTGTTTCATTCTCACGAGGAACCCTGCATAATCTATTGACCGCTCATTACGAGTCATGTTGATATTGAAACATGAGACATCGCTCCAGTCTCCGACTGCCAAAACTAAAATGCACCATTGAGTCTAGAGCCAAGAGATCATCCATAAATCTCATTAGGGCACACTTTCAATATGCTTGTTGTTTCATACACCGTGAAAAACAAGAAAATATTTATTAAGAGTCCTACGCATTATCCTTGTGGTATTGCCAGAACATCCAGTGATATGTAAAGTATTCACAATGAAGATGGAAATCCTTCTAGAGCCAACATCAAATAAGCTCTTGGTGGGTGACATGTGAGATCCTTCATGGATCCAACTTGTGACAACTGGAAAACAATGATGTGGCGATTTGCTTTTGGATCAACCTTGTTCCAGTAAATGAATTGATGGATGCTTTTGGAAAACCCCTTCGATGTGTTCAAAAATTGTTTTCGAGCACATCGACTGCACATAAAGTTTTCAAACAAAAATATTTGTGATTGAAACTTGATTTTGCTGATAAAACTTTCGTCGTATTGCAAAAACTCTTTAGTTAGCAATACGCGACTGTTTTTCAAATCAATTTCTCATTAATCAGTGAATCCTAATTCGCTGGTTCACTCACTCCATGTTGTCTACTTTGAGATTCTTCGGTTTGAGAATGGCTAGTACAGCTGTGAAACCCTGTCAAGGAGATTCTTCGGAATTCTACCTGATCACAGGCAGTATTTAACTGATCAACGGGGAACCGTGGTTCTTGCAACCCTATTCAATGAAAGTGAACAAAGACACTTTTGTATGTTTATTGCTAACTGTTGTTTGCAGGAATCCTCGACGGTTGCAGCTGATGGCCAATGAGATGTTAATTCATAGCCACATGCTCGTACTTCACACTCATAATCAAAGAAATCATGATAATTGAAAGACGTACAACACTGCTTCCGTAACTCTGATGCAAAATATCATGATCTAAAAAAGTATAAGCATGTAGGTCTGAAAGTCACAACATCACATGGAGGCTTTGCCACAATGGATGAGTTGAAGATTTACGGTGGCTGATGATCTCAAAGAAAGCTCAAAGATCACCCAAGTCAAAGGAACATTCATCCAAGGATCACTACTGGAAGTACAAAGACTACAGACCTTGAAGTATCAAAGACTACGATCTAGGAAATCGAATTCATGTAATAGAATGCTAGAATTCAATTTGTAGTATCCGGGGTGACCTCCCTTAGGGGGAGAATTTTAGGATTACGAAAATCTATATTAAAGACTTGGTCACCTCAAGTATCATCTAGCATTAGTTAGGTCGTAGACTTAATAGTAAATGTTAAGTTATCGTATCACCATGGAGTCGGGTCGGGTCATTACCCACTTTTTGCCCATTCCATAGCCCATAAGGGGCGTGCTTTATAAGTACTATAAATACCCTTTCACTCTAAGTGAAAGGGTTGGAGATTTTATTTTAATCTAACACATCTCATTTTCTCTTAAAAGAGTACTAAACAAATTAAACGAATCTCCCTATGAAATGATGCACTAGTAGGACTTTCTTATTGCTCTGAATTCGTCCTTCTGATTGTGTCTTGTGTGGTCAGCCGCCCCTTTTGTGTGTTGTATGGTGTGTCTTGAAAATTGTAGTCGATCCTCTATTTATACATTCTGGAAACAAAAACGATACTGTGTATCAGTTTTTTTGGTACGCCATATCTAGGTAACTTCGCGTGGGGTCCAAGATTATTATATTCTGTAATATTCATACACCGCCATATGATACGACGCATCTTCATTCTTTATACGACGTATGCTATCTTCAGTATCTTAGATTTTCTGGTGAAGTCTTGAGATTGATACGCCGCATCTCTGGGATGTCATGCCGGCGTATCTGGAGTGAATAAGTCAGATCTTCTTCGTTGACCAAGGTTTCATATACGGCGCATGGGATAAATCCATACGGCGTATGCTTCAAGGCAATGTTCTTCATATTCATCTAAGTCTTGGTGTATTGCGTATCTATCTAGAATGATACGGCGTATCTATCGTCAGTTCAATAGACTTTTCCAACTTGATCCATTTATCTCCAATTTGCGTCCAAAATAGCTAACTTTCACCAAATGCTTGTTTATAACTAGGATTTACAAAAGTAAGGGATTAAGTATCATTTCTCATATAAATTAATACAAAAGAAACAATATACATAGGATAAATAATGCTATTAATATGTTGTTATTTGATGTCATCAAAAATCCCCCTACTTGAACTTTACTTGTCCTTATGTAAACCTTAGATTAAACTTATGAAAATGTATCCTAAACATTATCTAGGATCTTTTATATTTAAGCATTCATTCATTTTAATCTCGATTTCACAACCAAACACCTCACGAAACACTCAAATCACTATACAAATCTATGTGGTATCATTTAAGTAATTCGGTCAATCGCTCGGTCGTGACGAGTATTATATCATAAGCTTGGCAAGGATACACATCTCCACCATTAAAGCTAAGGAGTAATAAGTCTAAAGCGGTAAATTGGGTTAAACATGATAAGGTTTTTCGTACTTATACAAACTCAATAGATTGCTGGCGCAAATCTTTGATTTCTCAAACAATAGATGGTCACTAGTGTGTATCTCAGTTTGCTGGCACATTATTTACATAACAGGTGGTCACCAAAATACACACCAGATCACTGGGCATCGTTTGATTCCTCAAAAACTCGGATGGTCACTACCTTATTCATGCATTTGACATTCTCACTAAGTTATAAAAAGGGGCAAGGATAAGGAAAATGTTGTTAAAATAATTCAAAAAACAAATAAATTAAGTCCATACAAAAATGAAATAATGTGGTTAATTACTTCCCGACCTTTCCATGAAAAAGACACAAATCATAGACTAACTCACGCTTTAATATGTAGACTCAAGCTTTAGCAGGAAGACACAAATTAAATTCAATGACGTCTCAATCAAAGAAGAAACCTTAGTTGGCATTCCCATAACGGCCAACTCCCTTGCAATCCATAAATATAATACATAACTTACATCGTTGGTTTATAACACGTACCAACGAATAATTGATTAGTTCATAATATAAATTCGCTTAAGCTTTTACAAACCGATTATCTCACAATCCTCCCTTATTTTTCTTTTATTTTATTTTTTTAATACTCTAAATAATGATTTAAAATTTTACCACTTCACCATCATAATATATATGGATAATTTTTCCTTTATAACTTCATACTTCTGATATAAAATATTTGTGATAGTAGTAAACACACGAAAATAAAAATAACTACTACTATCACATTCTCATTGCGATGTGAAATTCCCGACCAATACATAGATAAGAAATACACCCATTGCAATGTGCAATTTCAGACCTAACCATAGATAAGAAACATACACAAAAACATAATAAATAAACACATTTCAGAAAATAAACAACCACGAACTTAATCTATAGGGTAGACTAAGGTGTATAGGTGTAATGAAATAATTTAACATTGGTGTAAGAAACGAAAGGAATGGCTTTGAGGGTTTATCTAGGGGCATCTTACTCTAAAAATGAGAGTAACAAAAGGGTTTATACAAGGGTTAACTAACCAGTGTAGTTAGTTAATATAACATAACATATAAAGGCTTTTTTGATGTAATCATAGAAATTTATCAAGTTAGACAAGTCTGATAGCGTGAGTTCGAGGTCGAAAGACTTGCTTTTCAACGAGCAAGCTTTGCAACTCACTAGGCAGTGTACCTAATCGTTGCAGTGTAGTATTGGTAAGCTAGGGGATTGATCATTCTCTAGGGGAATAGAGATGCTAATAGAGATGTATGATGAAAAGGTGAGGTGAGGAAGATTCTTTTTTATCTTTTTATATTTTTTAGAAAAGCAAGTAAAATCTCTCGGTTTGAAGAGTGGGGAGTGGTAATCCTACCAATTAAACTATTTAACAATTAAAATTAAAACTAATTAAACTAATGAAAAGGAAAAGCTATGGATTGATTGAGTGAGTTCTTATGATAATTAAAACGGTATTTACTTAGATTTTCTTACTCCCTAGTTATCTCTTATTGGTCGGTTGAATTGTCACATCCTCATTCTAATTGGTGCGTTGTATTTCATGTTAGTCATAGTGGGTGCCTGATTCCCTAGTTCTATGAATCGTAACTCTCCTCTAGACTATCCAGGATCATCAAGTACCAAAGTATCTCCCCCAAATACTCTATCATCCTCAAGCTACAAATCACGCAATAAACACAATGATGGCCTAAGTGCACTCTCAAGATTTTTGCTATTTAGGACGTTCAAGCTCGCAACAATTAAAGAAAAAACCAATTTTCCTTACTCTAGCGTCTACCAATTAAAACAAGAGACAACCTAACAATAATCAACAACTAAGTTTTATTGGATCTAAGCAAACACTAGATTAATTTAGTTAAGCATGGTAGATAAGCAAGAACACAAACAAACAATTGAACATAGAACAAACATGGCGATAGATTGGATAAACAAACTTATCTTTGAGTGTACAAGAGGGTTTGGAACCCTAAAATATTGCCCAATTTGGACTATTAATGAACTAGGATTTTCTCTCCAAAATAATACACATCAAATACAGAAAACTCAAAGTCTATATATAGATTTACACTTTCGAAATCGTCGCCTTTTGATGGTGACACCATCTGGTCGCCGTCATGAGGGTTTTGTTTTGAACAAGTCATCATTGGGACGACGTCATGTGAGAAAGTGGGACGTTGTCTGGCTTCATTATGGATGTCGTATTGGAACGGACCTTGGTTTTCTGGTGAAAAAGTAAGGGCGACGCCTTTCTTGATTTAGGCGTGACGCCATCATGTGTTAGAACCAAAATATGACCTGAGCCGTCACTTGAGTCATTTTAAAAAACCTTGTGAGCGACGGCGTCGCCCTATGGGTTGGGACGCCTTCAGGTGTGAAAAACAGCCTTGAAATCTTGACTTTGTCATTTTCTTCATGTTGTCGCTCCTTTCGTCGAAAAGTGCTTGATTCCAGCAATTTGCTTCCAAAAGACCTAAAATGTCAAAAGGAACGATTTTAAGCAGTAACGGATATAAAATGTAAAAATTTAGGGCTTAAATGACCCCCTAAAAACGTATGTTTTAAATCCACATCAAATATTCCTATACTTAGAATTTGCTTGTCCTCAAGCAAATGTGCTTTTTGGCTATTTAATTTATGAGTTAGGGGTCATTTAATATTGGTTTAAAATAGCCTACAACAAGTACAAGCACCACAAAAGTCATAAAAAAGCGCATAAATTATACACTAGCAACTCACAATTGGTGTTTAGATTTTCTCATATCTCGGGTTTATATGAAATATAATATGTAAGTAAATGGAAGATAAACACTCACTACCTATCATTGCACATAGATTACCATATGCTTAAGAAGAGATCAAACCTCCACCGCTTTGGCGTAAGCACTAAGAATAACTATCTAAGAGTTCTTTACAAAGGGTTATAATGTTAGGTTTCGGGTAGGGAAATAAAGGGTTTTGTTGGATATGGTTACAATAATGCACTAAAGATGAGTGCATACAAGGTGGGCTAAGGCGATTTGGGTGTAACAATTGGGGGTGGATTGTAAACAATGCTCTTCATTGATATTTTTAAACCGGAACATCACGAGAACTGCGAAAAGATAGGCTCCGAGGGGTTAACTAGGGGTATCGTGTACTAAAGATGAGTACATCACAAGGGTGTGGAGAAAATTACTCAACCGATGTGGTCGACGTAATTAAATTACATGTTTAATACTAGGGTTGTTAAAATTAAAAGAAAAGTCAAAAAAATTATTCGGCTTTTTTCTAATTTTTTTTAACATTTAGGATGTAGGAAAAATAGTTTTGTGTTTTTAGGGTTAATATTTCTTAGTTTCACTTTTTAAGCTCGGGATTATCCTGGGCTTTGCCCGTTTTAGTTTTCCTTTGTGTTTTACCTTACGATTGCTTTACCTAAGTGTTCTAGTTGCTTATTAAGTTTTTTTATTTTATGTTCATCAATTTTAGTGTAAAAATCCAAAATATCCACTTTTTCACTATTCATAACACACAATCGTAACTCGAATCACGAATTCCATTCAACCTTCGTTGGAAAACTATTCGAGAATACATACTTCTTTTGAATCTCTTTGGAAAAACATATACTCTATAATTGAGACAAATCAGTGTGCATGCTTATCTATCATGAGTAGCCAAATTACAATTGTGTTTGCTTAGATCTATGAAACCTAGTTGTTGATTATTGTTAGGTTGTCTCTTGTTTTAATTGGTAGACGCTAGAGTAAGGAAAACTGGCTTCTTCTTTAATTTTTGTTAACTTGATCGTCCTAAATAGCACATAGCTGGAGAGTTCACTTGAGCCATCGTTGTGTTTATTGCGTGAGTTGTAGCTTTAGGATAACAGAGTATTCGGGGGAGATACTACCGTACTTGGCGACCCCGGATAGTCTAGAGGAGAGTTACGATTCATAGAACTAGGGAATTAGGCACCCCCTATGACTAACACGGAATATAACGCACCAATTAGAATGAGGATGTGACAATTCAACCGACTAATAAGAGATAACTAGGGAGTAAAAACATCTAAGTAAACACGCTATTAATTATCATAAGAACACACCAATCAATCCATATCTTTTATCCTTGTCATCAGTTAATTAGTTTTTAATCTTTGTTAGTAATTATTTAAAATTGGTAGAAGTACCACCCCCCCACTCCTAAACCCCGAGATTTTACTTGTTTTCTATAAAATTTACTCCATCCGTCCCATAATAATTGCCCACTTTTACTTTTTTGAGTCTTTCTTGTTTAGCTTTGATCATTAATATTTTTATTTGTGTTATATAATATTTGATAAAAATTATACCAAATGAAAATACATTTAAAACCCAATCTATTCATATATTTTTCATCAAGCATTATATTACCCAAATAAAAATATTTATGGTCAAGTTGAATAAAAAAGACTTAAAAAAGTCAAAGTGGACAATTATTATGGGACGAAGGTAGTAAAAGCTAAAAAAGAATCACCCTCAACCTCACCTTCTCATCATACATCTCTACTAGCATCTCTATTCCCCTAGAGAACGATCAACCCCCTGGGCTTACCCATACTACACTACAACGATTAGGTACACTGCCTAGTGGGTTGTAAAGCTTGCTCATTGTAAAGGAAGTCTTTCGACCCCGAACTCACGCATAATGTTTTTGGTGCCGCTGTCGGTGAATAGAATAACTAGTTAGTTTTCTATCTCGATTAGGTCTATTCGCTTGATTCCTATCAAGTGAGCTTTTTTTTTCTTTTTTCTTATATTTCTTTTAGTTTATCCCCCTTATTTGTGTTTTTGTTTGTAACTTTGTCACTTTTCATCATAGAAGGTGATAATCCACCCAACAACAATCCACCACTACATCATCCATTACCACCACCAAACCACTCACCCCAAAACCCACCACTTGATCGAACCTATGTCAACCAACTTCGTGCTCGAATCTGTAGTGAAATTGGGGAACTTAGGAAATTGAATAGGATAATTGAGAGCGCACCCGAGAAAGCACTTGAGGAGGCAACTAGTACATTAGATAGCGATTCCACTACAAGTGATGATTCAGATGAAGAACTTGAGGAAGGAGATTATAGGGTACTAGAAATTATGGAGGGTAATGGGGAAGAGGAACTTAATGAATACTTTGAGTCATACATCAATGGAAAAGAAATCTCCTATCATTATAACGTAGTTAATAAACCGCAACCACCTTTTAACCCGTGCCTAAAAAAGGGCGACCCTAGGAATATTAAGATCCCATGCATGATTGGCTACTTATATAGGGATCACACCTACATTGACTATAAGGCTCCTATGAACATTATGTCTAGGCTCTATTATAATTGGATCATGAGTGAGAGGCTAGAACCTAGGAAGGATCCCTTTTACCCTAGGAAATTGAGTAACTTTGTTGGGAGAGCTAGAGGATTGCATGTCTTTGGCAGGTAATTTCACATATAAGTGTGATTTCATGATCTTGTAAGATGTTAGAGGTATCTGTAAATACAAATAAACCATAAAAATGTTTATTTATATTTTACGATCTTCTAATATTTTGTCGATAACAAACGTAAAATCATTTTAACAAAATAAATAAAATACGTAAAAGCTTAGAGCCAATAATTTACTAACACACTTTTACTAAACTGTTAGGAATTAGAAAATTCCATGTTAAAGAGTCGGTCACCCCAATAATGGTCTAGCATATGTTAGCTCGTAGATTTGTCGTTGTTTATCGTTATTTACTGTTTTATTAGTTAGTTATTTAGTTTAGAGCAACACCGTGGAGGAAGGACTGGTCTTTACCCACTGTATGCCTGATCCACAGTCCGAAGGAGGACGTTTAGTTTGTAACTATATATACCCTCTACCTCCCAAGGTAGAGGGTTGGACCTTTCATTCATCTTAATCTAACCTTCTATGTTTTCTTTCACTTTCTCTCTCTAGAAAGGCTCCCACTTTCTCTCTCTAAAACCTCTAAATAATTCGACCATATTATTGTTTGTTATGTGTTTATGAAATCCAATATCCTACAATTGGTATCAAGAGCCATGGTTAGATCATCTCTTACATATCTTTGGATTTCTAGTGGTTTTTAGGTGGTTTTTGAGTTTGAGAAAGTTTTGTGGTTTTTGCATCATTTGGTTGATTTCTAGTGTTAAAGTTTGGATTTTGATTGTACTTTTGTGTTTAGGATCATCATAAGTGTTTAGGTTGTGATTTGAAAGGCTTGAATCATCGTGGTTGGGTTGTTTTTGGATTGAAAAGTGTGTTTTGGAAGTTTTTCAAGTTAGCGACTTGGCTCACGGTATAACTTTCTTGCTAGCGATTTGCTTCAGAAATAATTAGCGAGTTGTGGTGTTGTTTGGTGGCGAGTTGACCCTAGCGACTTGCCTTTAGAGACAAGCCGAAAAAAAGTACGCTTAGTGGATTCTCCACTACGGGTAGCGACTTGGGTAGCGACTTGGGTAGCGACTTGGTGTTAGCGATTTGGTGCTTAGCGAGTTGCTCTTTAGCGACTTGACAACTTAGCGACTTGGAGCTTAGCGACTTGCTGTCAAAATTTTCCTAGCGACTTGGTTCTTAGCGAGTTGCTCTTTAGCGACTTAGCTGTTTAGCGACTTGGTGCTTAGCGACTTGGTGCTTAGCGACTTGGTTCAAGTGTTATAGCGACTTGGTTGATTTTTACGAAGAAGAGGTTTGACCAAAGTTGACTTTTTACGACAAAACTTCAAACGGCCATAACTTTTGATCCGTAACTCCGTTTTCAGCGAAATACCTGTCAAAACGACCGGAACAGGCTGAATATTGTGAGGTTTCACGACGATGTCGTGAAACGAATTTTTCAAGGCCCAAATCCCCTCCAAAAGGAAGTTATTGAGGTTTTAAGTTTTTAGACCCAAAAATTCTCCGTAAAAACGTGCATCAACCAATCCAAATCTCAACCAATCAACATTTCAGCTTTTCCTACGAACAATATAAAGCCCTATCACACAATCGTCTTTCATTGTATCGATCCATCAGTCATCTTAACACATTCCATTGGTCATTACTTAACGGTTTGGTCTTGATTTTAGTAAAATCCCGCGAAAGATTTTATTTCTCGGTTTGAATCATAGACTTGTAAAATCCCGTGCATTCTACCACATCATGTCCTACTCTACTGACCCAGTGATTTCAGAAGTACTCAAACTGTATGATGCTGTAGACAACCATGAGAATACTAGCTATTCTAATCGAATACAAATGATGGAATCATTCAATGATGACTTGAGTTCTTCATGCTCTGAGTCCAATGAAAAAGAATTGCACCTGCTTGGACTACAGAATGCCATGCAAAAGGAAAGTAGCATTGAATCTTATCAACAACTTCACTCACACCTTATGTTACTCACACCGATTGGAATGGAACGAACATGCATTGCCCTTTTCCGTCAAGACTTATCCACATTAACGGGAACAGTACTATTGAACTTAGAACAATTGGAACAACAACTTGATAAAGAGAAGGTTCAAGAGGTTAGTTCCAGTGCTGCACTTCAAGTGATCCACAACCAATTTCAGTCATTCATCAGTGGGGAATTTACATCAGATTATGATCAAGACATGACTGAAATGTCTTTCAAGAGACACACTGGAATGGAAATTAGCGTGTTCATTAAGACATTCATACAACTCATGGATAATGTGGAGAAGTACATTGAGGAAGTTACACATAAAAATGAAAACGTGAATGAGTGTCAGGTGCAGTTGAGAGATAGTTGTGATAAGTTGGGTAATGTATCTGTTGAAGAATCAGGTGTTGCTGAATGCAGAATGTCAGAGTCAACATATAATGATGAGTCGGGTAAAGCACCAGATGATGGATCAGTTGGCACTGAATACAGAGGCTCAGAGATTGATAATCTTGACACATCCAGCGGTCCAGTGACTCTTGTTACACATGATGTGGATGCAGATATCAGACCAGAAATTGAGCAGGTGTCATGTAATGAGGTACCCTTTCCTGTTCAATATAGTGCATCTGCTAAAGTACTTAAATAAACTGATCATGATGCTGAACATGACTTTGTTAAATCTTCTGTAACTGAGGCTGAGTCTGAGATTAAGTGTTTCAAAACAAACAATAAGGTTGATAAAAAGGCTTTTGATGAACTTTCAAACAAATTCTCAAATCTTGAAAAACATTGCATTTCACTTGAAATTGCGATACAAAGTAAAGAAGAAAGTTTCCAAATTAACAAACCATGTAAAAATCTGGAACTTCCTGAATTCCGTGAACTTTTTGAAATGAACACTTTGAAAGCTCAACTTCAAGACAAAGAATCAACCATCAACAATTTGAAGAAACATATTTCTGGTATGCATGTGAAAAGTAATTTGGTTACAAGTAATTCGGATGTTAATGCTATTGATGATATTCAAATGAGAAATGATGAATTAGCTGTTTGTGTGGCCAAATTACTAAAGGAAAATGAGTCTTTGAGAAAGAATCACATAGAACTAAGTGACTCTGTCAAAGAAGCTAGAACTAAGTCAATGGAAACAAACTCTTTGATAGCAAAAATTGATGATCTCAAAGCTCATCTTCAGGAAAAGAGTTTCGCTATTGTTGCTTTAAAAAATGAGCTCAGAAAAACAAAAGGGAATAGTGTGAACACTAAGTTTTCAAAACCATCAAACTTGGGGAAACCGGTTATTAGACAACCGAATGCGTTTAGATCTGAACGACCAAAATTTTCAAAAACGCGGTTTGCCTCCCAAGTTGATGCGAAACAAGTTTTGACAAAACCAGTCACTTCACCTCACTTGCCTAGGAAAATTGATATGAATGACTTGTATAAGAACTCTTATCTTGAAATGGCTAGAAAGAAGGCACATAATCGTAAAGATGGAATTTTAGGTGCAAGACCTAGGATGATGAATTCTTCAAAATTTCAAGGCACTGCTAGTAGTTCTAAACCATTACCTAGGAACACTAATCTAAAGACTAGGGATTGGCGTACATCTAAGAGTAGTTGCGTTTCGATTAAAGCTATTCCCATAGCAGATCACTCTAAGAAATCTAGATCTATTTCTGAATCCAAACAAGCTGTTTGCTCAAAGTGTCTGAAATGTATCTTTAATGCTAATCATGATAAATGTTTCACAAAATCCCTGAAGAATGTAAATGCTCATGCAATGGTACAACCTGTTAAGTCTAGGATTCACACTAAGTCATCCACAGTGCATATGAAGCAAATGAAACCAAAAGCCTCACCTAGATGGTTACCAACTGCTAAATCTTTGGAAACTAGGAATAAGGATAAGTCTCTCACTATGCATAAGATGCCTAACAATCCTAGACCTTGCCATAAGTGGATACCATCTGGTAGAATTTTTAAGGATGCTAGACCTAGGTGGATACCTACAGGAAAGATGTTTTCCAATAGCATTCTCAATGTTGACCGTGAAACCCCAAAGGGTTTAGATACTGATGTCACTACCCATAATATATGCAATCAAGTTTGTAATATTAGTGCAGGTAGTCCTTACTCAGTTGCAGATACTTCGATCCTTCAATACATGGTCTGGCTTAAAGTATGGATAACAAAAGGATTGATATCTCATAATTCACGGGTTCTAGTTACTCAACATTGATATTCAATCGGCTATGACGTCTGTTCAAATCAGTTCAGGCCTCGTACTTCATCATTATGGCGTCTGCAGATAACACTTCAGGCCCCGTTCCTCAAAGAAAATAAAGGTGTACGCTTCAGTGCGCTTTATCTTCTTAAGAAGAGAAATCTTCATGTTTATGACCATTCTCATCGACATTCTTCATCAACATGCTTCATGCTTTTTCCATGCGCTTCAGTCATCAAGTGAACCGGACTACTGATAATTACTCTTATTCCTCTTGCTCAATATAATGAAGATGGCGACATCATGTGCTAATTTTGCGGGGGAGAAGTGTGAATATAATACATTTGGATGATAATCACTTGGTTAATCAAGAATGGCATCTCTGTATGCAATTCTTGAGGGGGAGAAGAAGTGTGAATTTCTTGCATGGTTGACTGATATTTGAGAATATATGGTCAAACAGCTCCTAACCCATGTAAGAACCGAGATTCTTCTTATCGGATCATCTTCACATGTAGTTTCTTCTAAGAACCGTTGGTTGACATCTTCACACGGGCTGATATGATTAAATGACAAAGTGTTTCTAGTTGCTGGGCTGATTTCTTTGATGAACATCTTTCTGTTCTTGTTTGATTGGGAGGGATTTTAATTAAGGGGATTTGCTATTTACAAGTTAACGGGAATGCCTTTGGTGTGAAGAAGATGTTAACTGTCTATTTCCCCATTCGGATAATCTTGAAGAAGGTCGAGTCTACAGTCTAATCTACATTTGAAAGCTACATGATTAGAAGACTAAAGACGAATTGCATTTGATGATCTAAAGACTTCTTCTTAATCCGGGCTGCGAAGAACACTTGAAAATCTTCGTCAGTTTAGGGGAGAGCACTAATTGGGGGAGATTGAAAAGCCAAAATTTTATCCCCAATTAGACTTGCTCAGATTCTTTAGCAATGATTCATTGCTTGATTTTTGATGACACTCCTCCAACGCCTAATGCTTCAATTACTAAGGATAATTGGGATTCATTGTTTGGGATTCATTGTTTTTCAAAGATATGTTTGATGAGTACTTCCAACCTCTAACGAATGTTGATCATCCAGCTTTTGAAGCTCATGCTCTGGTTTCTATTGACTCAACTGGTTCACCATCTAAGTAGTACTTCTTGGAATTCTCAAGAAACCTTATCTCTAGTTACTTCACAAGGCGTTGTTAATGACTATCATTGCAGTTGCACTCATGAATAGTGATCCGCTCTTTGGTACTCCTTTGCCAAATCTTCACGGATCATTGTTTCATTTTTCTTCTCCAAATGTGCACTCTGTAAATCAACCACATGAACATTAAGGAAAATGACTTCCTCATCCGCTTAAAAACATTATTGGTAAATCTTCCAGATCAGTTTCTACATGTATACCGTAAGGAAGAATGCATTGATGTTGAGGAATCATTTGCTCCGGTTCAGTCAGTGGGTCAATGTACATCTGATTGTATGTTTATTCACGTGTTGGACATTTGACACAAGTTGATTACTTCGAAGTTACTCATTTATAACTTATTTGAGGTTGAAGTTGACGTTCACAAAGGCGTGTTCTTATTTGATAACTTGCTCGGGCTTAAGTATTTGAGTTGAAGACTTGGGTTATCTAGTTACCAGCAGTCGAGGTGGATGATTGAAGACCTGGTTAACTATCACTATTAGGAGTTACTTTGTTTTACTCAGTGTCACACGCATATGACGGTGTGGATAATCGCAAGAGGTGTTAATGTCTCATACTTTGTTTGAGTAGTGAGTACTTAGAGATTTGCTTGAAGCATAGATTCTCGACACCGTTCTTCCATCTTTAAGTGCAAGCTTAAGACACAAATGCGGGGAATTCGACTTCAGTTTCAAGTTTGGTATATCGGGTTTTTCTTCAACAGTGGTCACTTCAAATTGTCTACATATAGGTTGATAAAGATAGTCAGAGAGAGTTTATGTAGCAGTTGATTCTCACAGGATTCACTTGGGCTATTTGAGTTCTTCTCACAAGATTTCAAGTTTATGGATATATTATGTTTTGCTGATTCTGAGGTATCAAAACTATTTGGGGGAAGGATATATTATTCCAACTATTTGGGGGAAGTGGTCTCTGGAGACCTTTGGTTTTTGTTACTTCAGTGTTCAGTTGGAAGAAATGTGAGAAGAATATTTGGAACGTGAGATGATACTGCCTATCGACATCTTATATACGGTTTATGATAAAGTGCTTCCGGTCATATGCACAACATGTTCACTTGATCGAGCTAATTCAGTTATTTCAGAGTTGACATCCACAGAGATGATTAGTGACTCAACATGTTACGTGGATGTCATCGTCTCTACTCTTGTTGGGTACATGTGTACATTATGTGCTGATTGGTTATATGTTATATAACTGGAATGCACTTGGTAAAATGAAGATGTTGATATATTGTTCCCCTAACTAGACAACTGGTCAATCTCGAAGAGTAAGGTGTACATCGGGGATGCACAACAGGTTCATGTGATCGGTCGTAATCAGTTAATCCGGATTTGATAACCACTGAGACGATCAATGTTTCAACTTGTTACTTCGATGTTCTCGTGTTCTTCAGGGTGCTGAGCTTCAATCAATGAGACCGCTTTGTATTCAACTCTACTTCTTAGGGAAATGGTCTTTATTCGATGTTTGTCGGTTTGGGGGGAAGCTACCAAAGATTCAAATTGAGAAGGCTCATGTTCAGACGATTTTCTTAGAAGCCTCGGATGCTTTGGTGGCGAAAGTTTAAGAGATGTTGATTCCTTTCTTCTACAACGTGCTGAACGATATCTTTATCTCGGTACTCATTTCATCATTCTCTTAAACTAATTTATCTCTTGTATATATTTATTCGAAAAACAAAATACAAAATTATAAAACCTACAAAAAGAAAATAGAAAAATATAAAATCTTCAAAAATCCATAAAAATCAGAAAATTTGAAAAAGACCAAAAATATGTTTTCTCAAGACATGTCTTCTGGTATCGATAACATCTACGGTCTTAGAAATGTCATTCAATAATGGCACGGGACTTTAGATGAAGTTCGAGCAGGAGGTGTAAATATTCCTTTTTAAACATGTCTCAAAAATATGGCTTACAGTTATTTTAGACTGTAACCCGGGCTTCAAATGATGGCTTACAGTTATTTCAGACTGTAACCCGGGCTTCAAATGATGGCTTGCAGTTACTTCAGACTGTAACCCGTGCTTAAACTATGGCTTGCTATTATTTCAGATAGCAACCCGTTTTTTAAAGAAGGAAAGTGCTACGCTTAAACTATTTTCCAAAATATTTCGTGCACTTATCCTAAAAACAAAACAAGGAAAGTATGTCGAAGGACTGCTGTTCCTACACAAATGTTTTTCCGTCTAAAATTCTTCAGAAAAATATTTGGTGTTTTCAAAAATGGTGGTAAATGAGTTGCTTTAAAAACAATCAGTTTCAGAGTTTTTATTAAATTTGCAAACTCAATCAATGACTTCAGCGCTTTTAAACTCTTCAGAAAAATGAGTCATTGATTGAGGGGGATAATGTTTTCAAATCTATATCATCTAACGAGCTTTCTTAATTATCCTACGTGCTTAATTAAAAATGATATTTGCCTGTGTCGAAGGACTAGGAATTTAGGATATGATTGTTAGGTTTAGATGATTAGAGTTTGATTAACACATAAACCCCATACCTTTTATGATCTGATTGATATGTTGAATTGACTTTTATTAGTCGATTGCTGTTTGGGTGATGTCGACCACCATATATCTGTATGTGTGTTCACTAACGTATGCAGGTATATTGGATATAAAAATGTTCCCTATCCGGATCCCACAAATGAAGATGATTGGATGCCGAAAGGAAAGGGTAACTATATCTTGGGTTGACAAATGAAGAAACGGAGCTTATTTGGACTTCTATGGAGAGTTGGCATAAATGCAACGTAAGAGGTCTCACTGCATCAGCAGATGGTTTTCTTCTAAGTGATTGAAGAAACGGAGCTTAATTTGACCTCAGTTGGCATTCAAAATGCAACGTAAGAAGAAGTCTCACTGCATCAGCAGACGGTTTTTCTTCCAAACCCTACAGCAACAACAACAGAAGCTTCTCAACCACCTAACGAATCTTTGTGCAGGATATCATTTTTAAACAATTTTGAAAAAAAAAATTTGAATTAAATTGATTTGAAAATGGAAAATATTGTTTTGAAAATAAATTGGTCTTAATTTTGAAAATCACCGGACTTCATTTTATCAAAACTTTAGTCACTCAATCATCGACTACTGTCATGGTTTGAGGGGGAGAGTGATTTTTAATAAAATATTTTCAAACAATATATCTTCAAAAGAGTCCGTTTGTACGCTAAAATGTGGTGATCTAAAGATTTAATGTTATGTCATGGTATGGTTTTCTTTAAAACCCAAAGATCTGTCAAAATGAAATTTTTTCTGTTCTTGTTTGATTGTAAAATTGTTTTATTTTACTTAAAGATCTCTTAAAAACTATCATACCTGACACTAACAATCTTTAATGTCTTAAATTGGTCCTTATCTGTCATTTTTCAAAAATTAAATCTTGCCACGTCTTTCCCCAAACTCTTTTAAATGATTTAAATCAATTGGGATCACAAATCTCAAAAGGTTTGAAATTTTTGATCGGGTGAGAGATCGTGATTTAAATCTCATATCTGTTTTAACGGAATTGGTTTAGTCCTTTATAGGCACTCCTACCTCCATGTGCCAAACGATTTCAAATACACAATGCACATGTTGAGGAGGAGGATTTATCCAAAAAAACCAGATGAGTATTTAAACAAGGCCACATTTTCTCCCATGTTTTCTAAACCTTATTAAATCACTTGGGATCCAAAATCTCAAAGGGTTTGATATTTTTGATCGGGGGAGAATTTGTGATTTAATAATGAAATTTGATAAAAGGTGATCGTTTTGATTTAATTGTGCACGCTGCTCGCTCATATGTGCTAAACGCTTTCGAATCTTGAAGCACATATTGAGGGGGAGCATAACTATCGAGGTAAAAAAGTTTTTAAAGAGATTTTTAAAGTACCTTGATTGAGTTTCAAATGGTTTTAGTAATGGATTTTGTGATCGTGGATGTGCTTCAAAAGAACTCTTTCCTCTATGTGATAAAATGATTTACTTATCCTATGCACATATTGAGGGGGAGAATTTTACCATGAAAATCAAAGGGCTTTTTCGTATGAAAAGTGTGATCAAAGAAAATATTTCAAAGTCTTCTTGCCTCCTTGTGCTAAACAATTTCTAAATCATACGCACATGTTGAGGGGGAGGTTTTCTAAAATGATCAAAACTATTAGGGTACAAAATGCTTTGATCTCGTATCACAAGTACCTTGATTGGTTTTCCAAAATGATTTTTCAATAGGTTTCAAAGAAGGAATGAACAATACCAAAAGACCGACCAATTTACTTTATGCATGGTGTTATAAGGATGGTTAGGTTAGGTATTCGTTCCCACGATCCGCCAGAACCGGAGGGATCTACCCAGGGACAATCCACTAGATAGTGTAGAGTCCTTAGGTATGATGAAAAAAAAAAAGGGAGAAAAATGAGAAATGGGAAGTGTGCGGACTGAGACAGAGCTAGTACTGGAATAAACCCAACAAGGTTCTAGTTATGAAGTCTCGGTAAGCACTGGAGGGGTTGAAGAATGAAAAAGAATTGAATGTGAAAAGGGTGAAAAGAAATAGCCCTCTAATAATTCAACCTTAGGGCAGTAACCGGGTTCAATACATATGCTACTGGTGTTTACTAAGGTAACACTGGTATTGAAGACAAGACGTCATGGACCCAGTGACGCACTGCACTACAATTCCCAAGCCACTCAAGTTCCTCTTAAAAGGGCTTGTTTCATTCTCACGGGGAACCGACATAATCTATCGACTTTCTCTTAGAGATGGTTGATATTGAAGTAGGAGACCCTCTCCCTAGTCTCCGGCACAGGAACCAAATGTGCACTATTGAGTCTAGAGCCAAGAGATCATCCACAATATCTCGTTAGGACACTAAATTCTTGAAGACTTGCTTTTTCACACAATGTGGAAAGTAACTATATATTAAGAGTCCTACGCATTATCCTTGTGGTATTGCCAGAACATCCGAGTGATATGTAAAAATATTCTCAATGAAGATGGAAATCCTTCTAGAGCCAACATCAAACAAGCTCTTGGTGGGTGACATGTGAAATCTTGCAAAAGATCAAACTTGTGACAACTGGATAGAAACGATGGGGCGATTCACTCGTGAATCAACCTTGGTCCAAGAATGGAATTGACGAATACTTTTGGAAAAACCGTTCGATGTGCAAACCTTCTTTTCTCTAGCACGTCGAATGTGTACTTATGTTTTCAAATTCAAAAAGTATCTCTGATTGAAAAATACTTTTAGAAAAACCGTTCGATGTGCGAATCTCTTCTTTTCGCTAGCACGTCGAATGTGTACTCATTCTCTAATACAAAAAGTATTTTGTTTGAAAATTGATCTTTCTCACAAAACCTTCGTCGTATTGCAAAACTCTTTCTTCAAGCAATACGCGATTGTTTTTTTTAAATCATTTTTCATCAATCAGTGAATCTCAATTCGCTGGTTCACTCACTCCGTGTTGTCTTCTTTGAGACGTTCCGGTTTGAGAACAGCTAGAACAGCTGCGAAACCCTGTCAAGGAGATTCTTAGGAATCCTACCTGATCACAGGCAGTACTTGTACTAATCAACGGGGAACCGTGGGCCGTGTACCTCAATTCAACGAAAGTGATCAAAGACACTTTCGTGTGTTTTATTGCTAACTGTTGTTTGCAGGTACATTTGGACGGTTGCAGCTGATCAGAATTGAGCGGTCAATCGAAAGCCGCATGCTCACAGCATCCACACTTAATTTGAAGAAATCATGACTGGTGCATAATCTACATAACCTGGTTCTGATATTTCTATACTATGCTTCTGCTACGCTGCTGCAAATATCATGAACCAGTAAGGCTTCCGCTACTCTGATGGAAAGATGTCATGATTCAAAAGTGTGAGCATGTCGGTCCAAAAGTCACAACTTCACATGATGGCAACACAATAAAGGGTGATCCAGAGATTTACTGTGGCTGATGATCTCAAAGAAAGCTCGAAGATCATCAAAGATGTGGATCAGTTAAAGGCCTCCACTAAAAGTACAAATCAATGCGGACTTTGAAGAATCGCTACAAAAGCACAAAGATTGCAGAAATTGAAGAATTCAAGTCTACGAGCTCCAGAACGAAGTCAAAGATAGAATGCTAGGAAGCAAAAATGTATTTCATGGGGTGACCTCCCTTAGGGGGAGATTGTTAGGAATTAGAAAATTCCATGTTAAAGAGTCGGTCACCCCAATAATGGTCTAGCATATGTTAGCTCGTAGATTTGTAGTTGTTTATCGTTATTTACTGTTTTATTAGTTAGTTATTTAGTTTAGAGCAACACCGTGGAGGAAGGACGGGTCTTTACCCACTGTATGCCTGATCCACAGTCCGAAGGAGGACGTTTAGTTTGCAACTATATATACCCTCTACCTCCCAAGGTAGAGGGTTGGACCTTTCATTCATCTTAATCTAACCTTCTATGTTTTCTTTCACTTTCTCTCTCTAGAAAGGCTCCCACTTTCTCTCTCTAAAACCTCTAAATAATTCGACCATATTATTGTTTGTTATGTGTTTATGAAATCCAATATCCTACATAAACAAATTAAAACCATCAAAACATGTTTAGTAAATAAGTTAAATAAAACCAAAGACATGTTTATAAAACACTAACAAGTAATATTGCTTACATCTTATAAAAATGTATATGTATAAACAAGTAATAGTGTCTACATTTTATAAAAATGTATATGTACTTTGTATATATTGTAATGGGTAAAAACCAAAGTCCATAAACCATGACCCATGACCCATGATCCATTGACTAGGTACAATGAATGGTGTTGGGTAAGAACCAATGTCCATAACCCATAACCATGGAGCATGATCCATAACCTATGACCCATTGCATGACATCATGCATGAAGTCATGTTGAATATTATCCATGATCCATGACCCAAATTCCATGACCCATGACCCAAGATCTATAACCCAATGACTAGGTACATTGCATCTTGTTGTGTATCCATAATCCAATACCCATAACCCATGGTCCATAACCCATAACCCGGTTTGAAACCCGAAACTTGGACTAAACTGACCCAGTAGCCGGATCCCAGGATTTGCACTAGCCGAATCCCTCTGGTGAGGGATCCGCAGGAACCGTGGGACAGTAGACATGTTTTGTCTAAAAATAGTGAGCCATTTCTCTCTTGCTCACTACCACTCTTAGATATACTTTCTCCCAGTATTCTGACATCACTAACCACAGATCCAAAGGATCATTCTATGTAGTTTTATGTTTGTGTGATTCTCTAGGTTCCTCTCAAAGGCGATATCACCAACTCTTGAAGATGTGCAAGCTCAAGGTCATAAGTTGCTAAGCTTCATCATCATCAAGACCACTGAAGTGCATCTTGTTGATAGTTCTTTCCTCCCTCCATAGAAGTGTCGTGTTTAAGGCATTAGTGAAAGGTACCGAAGTGTCATGTTGATGGCATTATTAAATGATGCCAAAGGTGTACATTCGATATGGTGTGTCGACGTACAAGTTGTGTAAGTTTGGGTTGGAGGATGTTGATATCCTTCTAGTGTTGTAAAAAGGAGTGTGTCTCCTTTGGGTATTTGTGTTGTGGTGTAGTGTTGGGTAGTAGTTCCTCCTTTAAAATGGAGCTCAGTATCTAGCCTTGTACCGGATAAAGTGTAGGCAACGTTGTGATAGGTTTGGGTCTACCTCATGGATGAACTCGGTGTCTAGCCTTGTACCTGATAAAGAGTAGGCGACGTTGTGAAGGATTCTCTGCCAGATTAAGGAAGTTGTGTTGTGTAGTGCTTACAAACTCTCGAGTGGGGTACTCGGGGAGTGGAGTAGGGTGTGACAACTCGTACTTTCAGGTCATTTCTCAAATTTACTATTCATCTCGAGAAATCACTATTCATCATTTTTCGTAAACTAGGTTTACGAGTGTCAAATACGCGTAACCTTAATGGTTTAGCTGCGAATTCAGGAACATATCATCGAGGACATTTCATATAGACTAAGATGAGTCTACCTATTCTAGGCATTTTATTTGTCTAATAGTCATATTTTATATGAACTATTGCTATTTTATTATTTTTACGTAACTTTTATACTTTTTATGTATTACGCCCATCTGAACCAACGTTAGTATATGTTAACAACGTATAAGCACGCCGTTAAACATATCACGCATCTAATATACTAATATAGAGTATATTGATAAGTTTTAATATTTTTATAAGTATTTTATTTTTATGTTGCCCGGTTTTAAGTTTCGTGACTTAAGGGCTTAACATTAGTAATTACCGAGACCAAACTATACCTTATAAAGTTAATACTATCTAAAATAAGACACAAATTCTTCTAACATGCAAAATTTTCCACGCCTACATATCACTTGTATACTATAGGCAAAAATAAACAAATGAAAAGGGTACTAGCAATAAATATGTTAGTTAGACACGTAGTAACTTAAGTTGGCATTAAAAAGGACACATGGCTTCATAATAAAAACGCTTAGTGTTTGTCTGTAGAGCACAAGCAGACTTAATCACCAATCTATCTGCATGATATATATTTAGAAAAGTAGCGCAAGGAGTATACGTAAAAATGTACTTTCTTATTTAGTTTTTCACAAGTAACAAAGGAGGAAACATATAGTCGGGGTAGAATATAAAAGCTATTTAAAGTTAAAGCATAAGTTGGCAAATAAACTATGCAAACTTTCGCTAAGGTGAGTTCCATAGCCCCGTTTTCAATTGTTTTTATACTACTTTTGGGGGAGATACATGCTCAACTATTTGCTTTATTTTAACTTCTACATGTTACTGTGAGTTCCATAGCCCCGTTTTCAATTGTTTTTATACTACTTTTGGGGGAGATACATGCTCAACTATTTGCTTTATTTTAACTTCTACATGTTACTGTGAGTTTCATAGCCCCTACTTTTATACGCTTGAATTACTTTTGGGGGAGATACATGCTCAACTATTTTCATTTACTTTCATAAGTACTCTAAACTTTTAAGGATTACTGTGAGTTTCATAGCCCCTAATTTTATACGTTTTGAATTACTTTTGGGGGAGATACATGCTCAACTACTTGCTTTATTTTAACTTCTACATATTACTATGAGTTTCATACCCCCACTTTCTATTACTTAATTGTTTTGAACTATCTTTGGGGGAGATACATGCTTTTAACAACTTTTATGACAATCATGATTATTTGCAAACTATATGTTTATCTGAACTGAATGTTTAGTCATACGAAGTAATAGTATTGCCATACTTAGAGTTTCTATATCATAGACCATTGAGCTAACTGACTTGGTATGATCACGATCTAACGGACTTGGATGATATTGAACTAACGGACTTGGTATAATGTTGAACTAACGGACTTGGTACAATCATGAACTAACGGACGTGGAACTATGATCATAATTGTTTCAAAACCGAATATTGTACTATATCAATTTTTCTTGTTTGCGTGCTATTGTTCTATGTCGAATAATGTGCTATGTCAGTTGACTACTGATACATTGAGTCATGTACTATTGATTATGTGCTATGGTTCTACGTCGAGTTAGGTACAATTGTGAATTCATTTAACATCATGTACTTGAACATAAACTATACACATTTTGGCAGTGGGTTGTGAACACACAGGTTGCAAGTTTTGTATGGGCGGAACTTGGAACTGAGTGGATTTACAATGCCTTTGCTGCATAAACGATTTTGAAAGGCTTTACATTTCAACACAAACTCTATGAACTCACTCAACCTTTGTGTTGACACTTTTAGCATGTTTTATCTCAGGTATCTAAGGCATACACTTCATGGCATGCATGTGGACTTATCATAGAGTCGTGGTGACGACGCGTCTCACATGGGATTTATATACTTTAAAAACATCATTTGGCTTGTAACAAACTTATTTCCGCACAAGTTGATTTTCATTTGGGACCTACACTTTGTAAACTCTGATTATTTTATTAAATCAAATGATGTATTTTCCAAACGACACTTTAGGTCGTTCAATATAACTGAGATTATGATGCTATGACAGTCAACCCCCAGGAATTCCATTCCGCTGCAAAATAGGTAATTTGGGGGTGTGAAAGATTGGCATCAGAGCTTCGGTTATAGAGAACTAGGTTGCATCATTGACCCTAGACTATAACTACATCATCATAGCATCTCATCATTTCATCATAAGTGCATATTCACTTTATATGCGGTTTATACGTACATTTTTCGAGTTATTTACTTTCATTTCAAGTCGATTGTCACATGGATGCCTTTAAATACCCATTCCATTATCCTTTCGTTAGACTCCAACGTGGAGAATGCCTTGTCATTCCCTATCACAATTTTAATATCAGTTGACTCATCACCGATAACGTCGAATGCCGAGACAAAACCTTCAAGGAGGGTGAAGTAGGTCTCACTCCTTTGTTTCATCACTAACATGTCGAGTTACACGCTATTCACACACTAAGTCACTAAACGGTCACTCATTTTGAAAAGTAACCTCAAATTTATCGCCTCCTATCGCATCTCTTTAGAGCGCTTATTCTTAACATAGGACTTTGCTACGTCTCACCTTTCCTCTTATTTTGAAGAGTTATGGCACCAAAGAAAGCTGAACCCGAATTGACACAAGCGGCTATGCAAAAGTATGTGAGGGATAGTATAGCTGAGGCATTAAGGACTGAAAGAGCAACAGTGGCGGCTGCTGCTGAGGCTGCGGCGACTGCCGAAGCCGCTAGACTTGCTAATGCTGCTGAAGCTGCAGCTACTGCTGAGGCCGCAAGACTTGCAACTACTGCCGAGGCTGCGGCAACTACTGAAGCTGCCAGACTTGCTGCTGCTGCAGGAATTGCAGGAGGGTCTGGGGTTCGAAGTTGTTCATATAAGGATTTTAAAAGCGGAGATCCCACTAAATTCAAGGGCACCGAAGGGGCCACTGCTATGGTTCGATGGTTTGAGAAAATGGAGTCTGTGTTTCTTTTATGCAATTGCCCTGATGATTGCAAGGTTAAGTTCGCTACAAGTACACTTTTAGATGGGGCAATGTCGTGGTGGAACTCGTATGCACAGCCTATGGGAATGGAAAATGCTTACAAGCTCACCTGGGAGCAATTTAAAGGGTTGTTGACAAAGAAGTATTGTCCGCGAACTGAGGTGAAGAAGTTGGAAACGGAATTTTATGAGCTAGTGACTGTTGGGTACGACAGCGAGACCTACATTCGAAGGTTTCAAGAATTGGCTGCATTATGTCCATCTATGGTTTCGGACAATGAAAAACTACTGGAAGCTTTCATAGGAGGACTTCTCCAGATTATTCAAGGTGATGTGATTTCTTTTGATCCGCAAACAATTGAAGGATCTATCAGGGTATCACAAAAACTCATGGCCCAAGTTGTGAAGGGGGAAAACAATAACAACAAAAACAACAACACCAACAACCAAACTAACCACAACAAAAGGAAATGCGAAAATGACCAGGGAGGTTATAATAACAACAACCAAAACCATAACACTAACTATTATCAACAACAGAATAGAAGAAAAGAAGTCGCCAGGGTTTATGTTGTTGCACCAATAGAAGGCAGAGGTTATGCTGGAACCTACCCGCTATGTAATCGATGTAAGTATCATCACTCGGGTCTTTGCCCTGCTAAGTGCCACAAGTGTCAAAAACTGGGACACCTTGCCAGGGATTGTATAGGCAAGGCCATAATTACATGTTTCGGATGTGGGGAGCAAGGACACTATCGGAACCAATGTCCCCAAAACCAAGGTCAACAAGTTGAAGGAGCTCATGGGAAAGCATATATGTTAGAAGGAGGAGAAGCTCACCAGGGTATCAACAACGCGGCAGACTGAAGAAGTTTAGAAACTAACAGTCTTATTTCCTTATGCACTATGTCGTACTAAGTTTATGTCTTCCATCGTATTCGGATCTTTATGACTTAAGATGTATTACTGTTTGATAAACCACTCGTTGTGAAATTCTCATCTATCGTACTTTCTTTTCCTTTCTGATTCGTTATCACTTACAAGAATTTTACTTCCTTTTACTTTAACTACCAATTGAACGACATGGTCTAAATCTATGTAAACATTGAGAGTTATAACAACTAAACCGAATGTCACATCATCGTTCCTTAATTTTACATAGCCTAGCTACCTATGTCTAATTCTGGAGGGATCATGTTATGTTGGGAGCAGTTATTTATAAATCTTAGTGCAAGCAAAACTTTCACATATTCCAAAAAGTCAAAGTGATGCTCATCGGAGATATTCATCCAATATTTTCTCTATTATGAAGTCTTGTACACTCTCGATCATCGATAACCGTAACGACACTTCTCCATGTCTTCTCTCCTCGTTATTCATCACAAACTCAAAAATTAGATAGACCAACACGAACTGAATTCAGGGACTGCATTCCTTTTTGGATGGGCGAATGTGACAACTCGTACTTTCAGGTCATTTCTCAAATTTACTATTCATCTCGGGAAATCACTATTCATCATTTTTCGTAAACTAGGTTTACGAGTGTCAAATACGCGTAACCTTAATGGTTTAGCTGCGAATTCAGGAACATATCATCGAGGACATTTCATATAGACTAAGATAAGTCTACCTATTCTAGGCATTTTATTTGTCTAATAGTCATATTTTATATGAACTATTGCTATTTTATTATTTTTACGTAACTTTTATACTTTTTATGTATTACGCCCATCTGAACCAACGTTAGTATGTTAACAACGTATAAGCACGCCGTTAAACATATCACGCATCTAATATACTAATATAGAGTATATTGATAAGTTTTAATATTTTTATAAGTATTTTATTTTTATGTTGCCCGGTTTTAAGTTTCGTGACTTAAGGGCTTAATATTAGTAATTACCGAGACCAAACTATACCTTATAAAGTTAATACTATCTAAAATAATACACAAATTCTTCTAACATGCAAAATTTTCCACGCCTACATATCACTTGTATACTATAGGCAAAAATAAACAAATGAAAAGGGTACTAGCAATATATGTTAGTTAGACACGTAGTAACTTAAGTTGGCATTAAAAAGGACACATGGCTTCATAATAAAAACGCTTAGTGTTTGTCTGTAGAGCACAAGCAGACTTAATCACCAATCTATCTGCATGATATATATTTAGAAAAGTAGCGCAAGGAGCATACGTAAAAATGTACTTTCTTATTTAGTTTTTCACAAGTAACAAAGGAGGAAACATATAGTCGGGGTAGAATATAAAAGCTATTTAAAGTTAAAGCATAAGTTGGCAAATAAACTGTGCAAACTTTCGCTAAGGTGAGTTCCATAGCCCCGTTTTCAATTGTTTTTATACTACTTTTGGGGGAGATACATGCTCAACTATTTGCTTTATTTAACTTCTACATGTTACTGTGAGTTCCATAGCCCCGTTTTCAATTGTTTTTATACTACTTTTGGGGGAGATACATGCTCAACTATTTGATTTATTTTAACTTCTACATGTTACTGTGAGTTTCATAGCCCCTACTTTTATACGTTTTGAATTACTTTTGGGGGAGATACATGCTCAACTATTTTCATTTAGTTTCATAAGTACTCTAAACTTTTAAGGATTACTGTGAGTTTCATAGCCCCTACTTTTATACGTTTTGAATTACTTTTGGGGGAGATACATGCTCAACTACTTGCTTTATTTTAACTTCTACATATTACTGTGAGTTTCATACCCCCACTTTCTATTACTTAATTGTTTTGAACTATCTTTGGGGGAGATACATGCTTTTAACAACTTTTATGACAATCATGATTATTTGCAAACTATATGTTTATCTGAACTGAATGTTTAGTCATACGAAGTAATAGTATTGCCATACTTAGAGTTTCTATATCATAGACCATTGAGCTAACTGACTTGGTATGATCACGATCTAACGGACTTGGATGATATTGAACTAACGGACTTGGTATAATGTTGAACTAACGGACTTGGTACAATCATGAACTAACGGACGTGGAACTATGATCATAATTGTTTCAAAACCGAATATTGTACTATATCAATTGTTCTTGTTTGCGTGCTATAGTTCTACGTCGAATAATGTGCTATGTTAGTTGACTACTGATACATTGAGTCATGTACTATTGATTACGTGCTATGGTTCTACGTCGAGTTAGGTACAATTGTGAATTCATTTAACATCATGTGCTTGAACATAAACTATACACATTTTGGCAGTGGGTTGTGAACACACAGGTTGCAAGTTTTGTATGGGCGGAACTTGGAACTGAGTGGATTTACAATGCCTTTGCTGCATAAACGATTTTGAAAGGCTTTACATTTCAACACAAACTCTTTGAACTCACTCAACCTTTGTGTTGACACTTTTAGCATGTTTTATCTCAGGTATCTAAGGCATACACTTCATGGCATGCATGTGGACTTATCATAGAGTCGCGGTGACGACGCTTCTCACATGGGATTTATATACTTTAAAAACATCATTTGGCTTGTAACAAACTTATTTCCGCACAAGTTGATTTTCATTTGGGACCTACACTTTGTAAACTCTGATTATTTTATTAAATCAAATGATGTATTTTCCAAACGACACTTTAGGTCGTTCAATATAACTGAGATTATGATGCTATGACAGTCAACCCCCAGGAATTCCATTCCGCTTCAAAATAGGTAATTTGGGGGTGTGACATAGGGCAAGGAGGGTGTCCTTGTATCCGAACCACTATAAATACTCGTGTCGTGGTTTTGTGTTCCTTTACTCTTTATCCTTTGCATTATTTACTTATATACTTATCTATCAATATCAAACACACCAACTAAATAGATTGACATAAGTAGAGCTAAATACTTTAAAACGAAGTTTTAATCGGTAAAACTATTCAACCCCTCCTCCCCCTTCTAGTTTTTCACAATTGGCATCAGAGCTTTGTTACCAACTTTCTTACAGTATATTGTACTTTAAAAACTTCATACGATCCATGTATGTTTGAAAACTACAAAGAAGAAAATGTTTTAAAACAAAAATTCATGTTTTAGAAATTTTTACATTTTAAATGTTGGATAGTGATATATCATTCTAACATTTTCTTTTGAGAAATCTTCATGCTAGGATTTGTTCAATGACTTCGTTCTATCTAAGAAAAAATGAAGTCAAAAACCAAAGAAGAATCCAAAGTATTTACAAACTTGCTTTTACAAAATACGATTAAGTATTTTAAAAGCTCATGAAGTAGTTCGCGTTTATGATTTTCAAAAATCATAAAAATAATATATAGCAAAGGTATGTTCTCCTAACTACAATTAGTTAATCTAAAAACATGCTAATTACTTATGGATAAAATAATGATATATGCTTCTATTAGGTAGTATTATAATATACTTGCATATATTTAATACTATGTAAAGATTCGTAGATTTAATGCTTAAACCGCAATGTCACAAACTCTCCAAAAAGTTGTTCTTCATATTTAACATATCATCAGGAATAACATTCTTGATTGATTTTCCTAAACACTACTATAAACTAGTCAATATACATCTTTACCTCGAAAAGAAATTTTTGCTAAGTCTTGATCCATCCTTCCTCACATAGAGATATTGGTGTTGCATTAGTAATCTACGTCAATATCATCTATTCAAATTATCTATATCATGTTAAAATAGAAATTGACATGATTCTTATCTTTCCTCGACTTATGGTTTATTCATAAAAAGGAACTTCGTCAAATGTGTTTAGTAAAACAGAAGACTCGTCAAAACCTTGTATCACACCTATAATAGATAAACCCTAAGATATAGAGCAAAACTATTGGGAAAATCAAAATCAAAAACTCCCGCATCAAAATTATCAAACCCACTAAAACTGTTTTCTTACTGAATAGCCAGATCCCTCAACTTTAACTAGCCGGCCCCTTTTTCAAGGGATTCGTAAGAACTGGCACATCAGCAAACAGAATAAGTGTTTGATAATTCAATGTGCACTTCTAATCCCCACTTTACTCTTTCATATACGACCATAAACACAACACTACTGTTCCTAGGAGCTCTTTTATCATCAATCCAAGCAACTCAATCACTTGTGTAAGTCTTATCTTCACTACATTGTGATTTTCATTCTCTAGTTCCTAGTTATACAATTTTTACATCTTTAGAATTTTGATTCAAGTGGGTTTGTCACAATTTGCTATCACATTGTTTTTAAATTAGCTATATAAGATAACTAATCAAAGAACAAATATTGTAATACAAATTAGAACTCATAATGAATTCAAAAGAGACGTTTTGAGCAAAATTCTGATGAACCTCAAAAGGAACTATTCTCATAATTAACACCACATTGTGGTTTTATTGTTTAGGATCACTAATGACTAGTTCCAAACAACAAGATTATCAAGACACCGCTCATTATATACTGATGCATCACCGAAAGGTGGTCTTGACCGTAAAGATAAAAAATATTTCAAAATGCTGCAAAAACAATTTTTTCATGAAGGTCGTGTGATTGATCAATCTTTTCTCAATGATACGACATTCCTGAAGTCTTTTCTAGGATCAATTTCCAGTGTCTCCTCCATATCAATGAACAAATATGTCCCGTGTTTGTTCTCGAGTTTTACAAAAGTGTTCGGATCATAAGAAATGATGACAGAACCATCTTCATTGCCTTTATCATCAACGAGTACAACTACACCTTAACCCTTGTTGAGTTTGCCCGGATTCTCCGCATTCCTCGCCATGGGGTGTGTATGTATTCCAATGATTGGTCACTCGCCAAGCTTCATGACATGGTTGATGATCACGAGGTTTATTTCACCCCCCTTCATGAACCAGCCACGGTAAGAGATGCCGTATTTGTCCAAACAACCTCTTAAACCCGAGTTACTAGGAACTGAAAAGTCATCCACTGAGATCCCTTTCAAATGGAGCTTTTCGAGATGTTTCCTATCTATAAAAAATAGGAACAAATTCTTAGGGAAAATGTTCTTTTCTTGGTTGGAAACAAGGATCATCCGAATGCATATCTTGTGTACATGATTTATTTCCTTGTCAACGAAACTCCCTTCAACCTTGCATATTACATGGTCAAAAGGATGGCTAGTGTTTTTAGGATGGACAAAATGATTCTACCATATGCTATGCTTCTAACTCGCCTAGCAAACTTTGTCTTTGCTTTAGAACCCTCTCCCTTTACGGATGCTCATTTATTTTGCAACCAGGTGATGGTACCTCTAACCGAGGAAAGAACATCAAGGTTCGTGATTGACGGTAAAAGGCCTCATCCACCTACGGACTCATCCGAGGAGACAGAAGGAGAAGCAAGCAACCCCGTCAAGAACTACCATCTCGACCCCGTGTCCTACATTGATCAATTGACAGACATTCAAGTCCTTCCCAAGAGTTCCAACAAAAAAATGAATGTTCAAATGCATTGCTCATTTCCTCATAGGGAAGAAGAAAAAGTGAGATGGAAGTTTGAGGGTGATTGGGGGTGATGTGTATGATCCCTATTTGAAACACGTGATGTATGTCTTAAATAATGTTGCTTTTATTTAGAACTAAGTAGTATGTGGTGGTATAGTGAAAAACATAGACATCTTAACTTAGAACAACATAATAGGAATTTTACAACTCTTTGATCTCGTATCAAAAAGTTGGTCTTCATCCTAATTTCATGCACATATATTGCTTTTACATGTCATGCTTGCTATGCTTTACTTACATACATGAATACTTGCTGTAGAAATCATTAGTTTCAAAATTTGATACTTGATGCAAATTCTTGCACGCATTGTGTTAGGAAAGCTGTCCCAGTTGCCAGATCCCTGGGCTATAACTAGCCGGATCCCTCAAATGAAGGATTTGTGGGATCCGGGTAGACAGAAATGCTATTTTAGCATCCTTGCATCAATCCAACCTTCCAGACCTTATTAGACTAGTTAAACATGATACATTAGGATCACTTAAGTTCCCCTTAAGCTCAGTTGATCCCAGATTCACTCATGGATGACTTAAGATCACATTCAAGGTGTTTTTGATTTATCACGACTTCAAAACCCACCATCTTTCCACTTCAACGTTTACACATTGTTTCTCTCATCTCAAAACACTTAGTTTGATATTTCTCTCAATTTTAGCAAATTGATTTAAGTCATCTTTATCTCAAAATGGTCTAAATAGTAGTTTCTCATTTCTTGTGATTTTTAAGGAATTTTCTAAATTTTCTTTAAGTCACCATCTAGTCTCTAGGATCATTTGACATCATTTGACACTCTAAAAAATTCTTAGTATTATCCTTGACCACTTATGGGTACTCATGAAAACTCCATCCCTTCATAAAAACCATCATTAGATATACTCACTTATTATGCTTGAACATTTAAGTCTCATACCATTTAAGATACATTAGGAAACTTAAACACTCAAGATATATAAGTATTAGACCTTGGTAGAACATCGTCACTCCTTTTCTTTGCCTCTGAGAGCCGGATCCTTGAAATTCAACTAGACGGATCCCTAAAACTAGGGTTCCGTGGGAACCAGCTGGACAGAATGGTCAAAAGTTACTAAACACATCAATTTCAAACTCTCTTTGGTAATCTAAACACTCCACTTTGCCTTAAATGACTCCCTAGGACAGAACAACACTATAGTTGACTTTAGTACATGCAAAGAACCTTAGTGGTCTAAGCTTTAATTCACTAACCTAATCTCATCCTTTATAAACTAAGTGTTTTTATGTTCTCAAACCACCATTCAAACTCAGTATCTAAAACACCCCTTACCTCCTACTTTTCACCATGACTAAATCATCTAGTACAACCTCGTCAGCCAAAGGTTCCTTCAAGAAAAATGCTCGTGTTGTTCATAAAATTTTCTCAACCGAGTCATCACCCGTCAAAACATCAAACACTAGAGTTCCTCCCCAACAAACTCAACCAATCAAAGCTAGGAGAACCACTCAAATTAGCATCCGACCTTGTGGGTTGGAAAGACTTTCACCAAACACTACCATACCCTCTAAACCAAACACACCTAGCTCCACTAAAACACCTAAATCCTCATTTCTAGAACCTAGATTACACTCCTTCACCACACCTCTTTCACATCCAAACCTTTACTCCTTGGAAGACTCACCACCTAGGACTTCTCATCCACCACCTTTCTCACCAAATGAGGAACAACCTTCACACCAAAACCTTGATGTTGGAACGTCACCAACACCCATATTCTATTCGCCTTCACCATCAAATAGTCCATCTTTGAGTGCAAGGAATCACCAATCTCAAAACCCAGACCATATGGATACCTTTTTATCTCCACCACCAACCCATATGTCACCACCTTCATTCTTAGTTGAACCCCGTCCTACTCCATTAAACTCACCTCCACAAATCCCTACATCCTTTGTGGAACCTCCTTCCTTCTCACCCAATATTTCACTTCAAACTGCTCCATCCTCAATACCTCCATCTCCTAGTCATGACAATAATTGCTCTAATTTTCAACATACCCAAGGGTTAGTTCAAGAAGTACGAGACGAGTTACGTTTCATGTTCCATCACTTTCTTAAACGATTTGACCAAATCAACAAATCTACTCATCCCAAAACTTAGGAATCCAAGCACATGTAGTGTTTTCTCTAGTCTTAGGCACAACTTAGAAATTGTTAGGAAATTTACTACATGTTTGTATCATTTTCTTAGTTTTAGAGATATGTGTACCATTTCTCTTGTTTTGTTGAATGAAACTACATGTTTGTATGCATTATAGTTATATGAATATGTTTGGTGCAATAATACATAACTTATTTTGACGTTTAAGTCACTATTTATATCAACATTGCTGCCAATAAGATGCAGGTACACGGTTCCCAGAATTTTGCTTAGACGGATCCCTCACAAGAAGGATCCGCCAGAACCGTGCAACAAAAACAATGTTTTAACAAATTTGAAGCTCATTTGCAGGAAACAATGCACCATATACTTGTTTTCTAACCTTTGTTTTGTAGATTTTCATAATACACATGAAGACTTTGATAACCTCAACAAGGGGGAGCTTTTCGTCAAAGCAAAGCATTGGAAAAACACTTGCAATATATTCACTTAGGATTCCAAACTACTTGATGCCCTCATCAAAAGGGAGCATTCATCAATGGGGGGCAATTTTTCAAAGACGAAACCATTGCAAAAATACTTGCAATACACTCACTTAACCTTCCTAATTACTTGACGCACTCAACAAAGAGAAGCTTCCGTCAAGGGGGAGCTAAGACAAGAATATCCTTCTTATCTTACTACTTCTCTTTACTTTTTTTTCTCTAACTCTTTCTCAAAACATTTTTCACAATGTGTTAGTTTCTTTTCGACCTCTTTTTGTTTCGACAAAAAGGGGGAGAAGAGAGTAAAAACTCCAATTTGAATTTTTTACGAATTTTATTTTCTTCTTAAAATAATCTTATGTTTTGTCATCAATAAAAAGGGAGAGATTGTTAATAAAATAAGCCATAAAAACGTTTATTTATATTTTACGATCTTCTAATGCTTTTTCGATAACAAACGTAGAATCATTTTAACAAAATAAATAAAATACGTAAAAGCTTTGAGCTAATCCTTTACTAACACACAAAACATGTTTAGTAAATAAGTTATATAAAACCAAAGACATTTTTATAAAACACTAACAAGTAATATTGTTTACATCTTATAAAAATGTATATGTATAAACAAGTAATAGTGTTTACATTTTATAGAAATGTATATGTACTTGGTATATGTTGTAATGGGTAAGTAATGGGTAAAAACCAGAGTCCATAACCCATGACCCATGATCCATTGACTAGGTACAATGCATGGTGTTAGGTAAGAACCAAAGTCCATAACCCATACCTATGGAGCATGATCCATAACCCATGACCCATTGCATGACATCATGCATGAAGTCATGTTAGATAATATCCATGATCCACGACCCAATTTCCATGACCCATGACCCAAGATCAATAACCCAATGACTAGGTATATTGCATCTTGTTGGGTATCCATAATCCAATACCCATAACCCATGGTCCATAACCCATAACCCGGTTTGCAACCCGAAATCTTAACTAAACTGACTCAGTAGCCGGATCCCAGGATTTGCACTAGCCGGATCCCTCTGGTGAGGGATCCGCAGGAACCGTGGGATAGTAGACATGTTTTGTCTATAAATAGTAAGCCATTTCTCTCTTGTTCACTACCACTCTTAGATATACTTTCTCCCAGCATTCTGACATCACTAACCATAGATCCAAAGGATCATTCTATGTAGTTTTATGTTTGTGTGATTCTCTAGGTTCCTCTTAAAGGCGATATCACCACCTCTTAAAGACGTGCAAGCTCAATGTCATAAGTTGCTAAGCTTCAGCCATCATCAAGACCACTGAAGTGCATCTTGTTGATAGTTCTTTCCTCCCTCCATAGAAGTGTCACATTGAAGGCATTAGTGAAAGGTGTCGAAGTGTCATGTTGAAGGCATTAGTGAATGATGCCAAAGGTGTACATTTGATATGGTGTGTCGATGTACAAGTTGTGTAAGTTTGGGAGGATGTTGATATCCTTCTAGTGTTGTAAAAAGGAGTGTGTCTCCTTTGGGTAATTGTGTTGTGGTGTAGTGTTGGTAATAGTTCCTTCTTTGTAATGGAACTCGGTATCTAGCCTTGTACCGGATAAAGTGTAGGCGACGTTGTGATAGGTTTGGTTCTACCTCGTGGAAGAACTCGGTGTCTAGCCTTGTACTGGATAAAGAGTAGGCGACGTTGTGAAGGCTTCTCCGCCACATTAAGGAGCTTGTGTTGTGTAGTGCTTACAAATTCTCTAGTGGGGTACTCGGGGAGAGGAGTAGGGCAATGAAGGTGTCCTTGTAGCCGAACCACTATAAATACTCGTGTCGTGGTTTTGTGTTCCTTTACTCTTTATCCTTTGCATTATTTACTTATATACTTATCTATCAATATCCAACACACCAACTAAATAGATTGACATAAGTTGATCTAAATACTTTAAAACAAAGTTTTAATCGGTAAAACTATTCAACCCCCTTCTAGTTTTCCATAATTAGCATCAGAGTTTCGTTGCCAAGTTTTTTTAGAGTATATTGTACTTTAAAAACTTGATACGATCCGTGTATGTTTGAAAACTACAAAGAAGGAAATGTTTTAAAACAAAAATTCATATTTTAGAAATTTTTACATTTTAAATGTTGGATAGTAATAGATCATTCTAACATTTTCTTTTGAGAAATCTTCATGAAGTATTTCGCGTCTATGATTTTCAAAAATCATAAAAAAAAATATATAGCAAAGGTATGTTCTCCTAACTACAATTAACTAATCTAAAAACATGCTAATTGCTAATAGATAAAATAACAATATATGCTTCTATTAGGTAGTATTATATATCATTTTTCAATTTTGTTTGCATGTTTGTTTTTCAAATTTGTTTGTGTGTTTCATATTTCTTTTTCATTGTTGTTTAATTCTCATGTTTATTTTGTGAAAATGCTTTATTTTGTTTTTAACCTAGTCTTAATTATATATAATGGTATTTTACAAAAAGATAAGTGTAGGGAAGATCACATATGTTTTTTAGAACTTGCATGAACATGAGATTAATAATAATTGGAATTGTATATAATTATGTGTTTGTTAGAGTCAAATGCTTGTATCGAGTCATAATGGATGTTTTGTAGTAATTTTTCCAGGTCTTTAAAAAGTAGTTTTTCCAGAATTTTTCCGGAAAACGCACCAGACCCTTTTTGTCAGAACAACCTGACGACGTCGGGACTAAAGCCCGACGGTGTCAGGCACTATAAAAACAGATTCACAATTTTCTTTTCTGTCTAAATTTGTAATTTTTGGAAACTTCCAATTCTTAATTTTCCAGAAAATATGCAAACATCCATTACACAAGTATTATATCTTACTTGTTTTCTAGTATAGTTTTGTTTTTATATATATAGTTTATACCGCCGATTTTACGCGAGGTTTCATTTCGTTTTCTTATAAGCGTGCAGGTTATATTAGACAAGAAGAAGAAGTACATGATTGAAGCAACACTTATTACTTGCTCATTCTTCTTAGAGGAGGATGTGGAAAACTAGAAGGGGGGGTTAAATAGTTTTGCCAATTAAAACTTCCTTTTAAACTATTTAGATCGACTTATGTCAATCTATTTGGGTGTGTGTGTTGGATGTTGATAAACAAGCATATAAAGGTATGTAATGAAAAAATAAGAGTAAGAAGCACAAAACTACAACGCGAGTATTTATAGTGGTTCGGCTACAAGGACACCTTCCTTGCCCTACTCCACTCCCCGAGTCACTTACTTGAGAGTTCGTAAACACTACACCAATCTCCTTATGGCAGAGAAGCCTTCACAACGTCGCTTAACCTTTTTCCGGTACAAAGCTAAATACCGAGTTCTTTCACACCAAGGCGAACCACACCTAACACAATGTCGCCTACCCTTTATACGGTGCTAGGCTAACCACCGGGTTCTTTCACTCCAAGGTGAACCACACGTACACAACGTCGCCTACTCTTTATAAGGTACTAGGCTAAGTACCTAGTTCCATTGCAATGGAGGAACTACTGCCACACTACACCAAAGACTAATCCCAAAGGAGATCTACTCCTTTACAACATCATCAAGGATATCAATATCCTTGGATCTAATACTAGTCTATCTTGTACATCGAAACACACCATATCGAATGTACATCTAAGGCACCTTTCACTAATGCCTTTGACTAGATCTACAAGACACCCTTCACTAATGTCGTGTGTCTTGACTTCTAAGCACCTTTCACTAATGCTTCTAGTCTTGACTTCTAAGCACCTACCACAAATACTTATGATATGGACAATAGATACCCTTCACTAATATCTTCGTCTTGACACTTGAGACATCTTTCACTAATGTCTTCAACACTACACTTCTTAGAAGAAAGAAATGAATCATCAACAAGAAGATTCAGTAGCCTTGATGATGAGTAAGCATGGCAACTCATGGACTTGAGCTTGCTCGACTTCAAAGGTGGTGATCTTGCCTTTAAGAGGAACCTAGAATACCATACAAAAACAAAACTACAAACATAGATCTCTTGGATCTGAGGTTAGTGAGTTTTTAACTCAGGGAGAAAGTGTGTTAGAAAGGGGTGAGAAATAATGAAGAAATGGCTCACTATTTATAGAAGAAAAAATCTACTATTCCCCGAATCCCACGGATCCCTTCCATAATGGATTCGTCTAGCGTTAAGCTAGGGATCCGTGGGACGCTCCCTTTTGCCCATGCGTATTTTGGTTATGGGTCATGGGTCATGGGTTGAACCATGTATCTTTAGCTAGATACAATGTATCTTTTGAGTGCAATGCACTTGGTCACTTGGGTATGGGTTGATCCATGGGTTATGGATATTATCCATGTATGATATAAGCATGATGTCGTGCAATGGGTTATGGGTCAAGCTCCATGGGTCATGGGCTTTGGGTTGTACCCAACTACATTCAATGTATTTGCCCAATGGGTTGTGATACTTAAGTTTCTACCCATTTATATTACCCAATATACTACATACTAGTTATGTGTATATTTTACCCAAATATGTAAACACTAGTTGTTGTACATATGTAATATTAAATCATAAAATCACTTATACTTGTTTTAGTGTTTTATGTGAAAATTTGAATATGTTAGAAACTATTAGTTCAAACCATTTACGTATTTTATTTGTTTCGTTAAAATGATTTTACGTTTGTTATCGACAAAACATTAGAAGATCGTAAAAAATAAATAAACGTTTTTACGGCTTATTTGTATTAACAATCTCTCCCTTTTTGTTGATGAAAAAACATAGAATTATTTTAAGGAAAAGCTAAAATTCGTAAAAGTTTGAAGTTGTAGTTTTACTTTCTTCTCCCCCTTTTTGTCAAAACAAAAAGAGCTTCGAAAGAAAGCAACACATTGTTTTTAAGAAAAACATGTGAAAGAAATAAAAAGAAAATAGAGAGCAAGTAACGGGAAATGATCTCGTCTTTACTTCCCCTTGACGAGTCCATCCCTATGTAAGGGCGTCAAGAAAGTGATACTAATCTAGTTTGTTTGCAAGTAAGTTTGCAAAAGATTTCGTCTAAGTGACGAATGTGCTCCCCCTTGATGATTGCAATTTTGCAAGGGGATGTCACGAAATGTAAACCTAATATTGCAAGTAATTTGCAATGTATTGCTTTGACATAAAGCTCCCCCTAGCTTTAGGATGTCAAAGTCTTCATGTGTAAATTAAATAACTACAAAACAAAGGTTCGACAACAAGTATAATTCACAATTTCCTGCAAATGTGGTCCAAGTTAGTAGAAAATAGTTTTCTGTCTCACGGATCCCACGGTTCCCTCCTAGTAGGGATCCGTCTAGGCAATTATGAGGGATCCGTATTAGCTGATGATTAATTTCAGCAAAGGTAATATAACAAGTAATGTTATCAAAAAAATGAGATATGAATACAATGTAATCATATACTCAGAAATATAACAAGTAGCATATAATTTCATTTAATAAAACTAGAGTTATGATATACATGACTCTAAAAACTAAGAGAATAAGAAAATACTTGACTAGGAATTTCTAGACCAACTATCACTTGATGCTAGGACACCACTAAAATCTTCTAGCTCAAGTTTTGTTTAGGTTTAATCTTGTCAAAACGTTCGAGGAGATGATAGAACATGAAACGTTGGTCTTCTCGTACTTCATGTATCAAACTTTCAACATGTTGACAATGATAGCAATCTTTGTCATGGCTAGGTAGTGGTGGTGGAAGAAATAAAATAGCTTGATGCGAAGGATCAAGTGAAGCGGCTTGTGGAGCTTCAAACGATGAAGGGATCTGTGGAGGCGCATTTGAGAATGGCTCGACCAAGAATGATGGTGGTGGTAGAGAAGTGTCAACTTCCATATGGTCGGGTGGTTGACTTAGATGATTTCTCATAATCCAAATGGGATTATATGATGGAAACGGCGAAAAGGAAGCCGGAGAAAGTGTTGACTCAACACCTTGATTTTGTATCATTATTCCTCCTAATGAGGAGAATGTTGTCGGCGGAGGCGGATGAGACGGCCTAGGAGGCAAATCCTCTAAATTGTAGAGGTGTGGTGATGATAGTGGAGATGTAAAAGAAATAGCTCTAGGAACCAATGGTGATGGTTTAGTGGAGATGATATTGTTTGGTCTAGGAGGTATGGTGGTGTTTGGCATAGGTAGTTTTGTGGATACTATCCTTTTAGGAATTGGTTTGATTGGTTGAGGAAAGATCCTATCTTTTGTTGGCTTGACCGGAGATGATTCGGTTGAAGAGATTTTGTATATAACACGAGCCTTTTTCTTGGGTGGTTCTTTGGTGGATAAGTTACTACTTGGGGTTTTTCTCATGATGAGATGATTTCAAGAGGTTTGTAAGGATTTCTAAAGTGCTAAAAGTTAGGATGAAGGTGATGACTATGGAAGTCCTAACAATGTGGTTTATAAAGCAAGAGATTTGGCAAGTGCATTCAAGCCTTAAGCCACTAAGATTAATTGGAATGTGATGATTAACATACACAAGAGTCAACTTTAGAGTTTGTGCTGATCTAGGAACTCATTTAAGATGAGATGGAGTGTTTGAGTTAGAAAGATGAGTTGAACAGCAAGAATTGTCATAAACTGTCATCCGGATCCCACGGTTCCCTCCTCAGAGGGATCCGTCTAGGCTAATCCTAGGGATCCGACTCTCAGCAGTTATGAAAGAGTGGAAATGATGTTTCTAAGATCTATATCATCTTGAGTGTTTCAGTCCTCCTAAGTGTCTTAAATGAAGGGGTGGTTAAGTACTTGAAGGTAATGAGTGATGTAGCTAATGATTGTCTTTTATGGAAGGATTTGGAACTTTCATGAGTACCAATGGATGAGCAAGGATGACACTAAACATGAGAGTGTCAATTGAAGCCAAATGATCCTAGAGATCAGGTTGTGACTTAGGATAGTATTTTGGAAAATATCCAAAAGGCTTTGAGATGGGAAAACTAGAATTTGATCAACTTTGATCATTTTTGAGGTAAGGATGATTTATGATCAATTTTGCCATAATCAAAAGATTTCTAAGGCTGGATGTGAGAGATCATGTGAGAATGATGAGTGTTCTAGAGATCGGAAGAGTAATGGATTAAAATGAGATGATAGATCTACAAGCGTCTTTGAGTATGATCTAGGTGAGTTATGTGTGAGTAGGAAGGATCTACTTAACTTGATAAGGACTTAATTTGCCTTAAGATACTATGTTTAGGTTAGTGTGAGGTGTTCTAAGGATATCTTTGAAATATAATGCTTGCAATTGCATTTTCTGTTTGCCGGATCCTACGGTTCCCTAAGTGTAAGGATCCGTCTAGCACAAACTTTGGGATCCGTCCATCTGCTCAGCAGAACCTTTACTAAAGGTATGCAATGATCTTGACAATGCATTTTATCCCAAGGTTGGTTTAAAGAGGTTCTAATACTAAGATATCAAATGTAAGATGTTTTATTTCATGAAAGAAATTGGATTACATTGATAAAGCACGAGTACGAGAGGATTGATCCTATTTGAAATACTACTAGGTTCTTTGAGTGTTTTCGCTAGGAGGATCATTACGTGATTGATGAGTGTTGGTGGAATCAAGAATGAAGAGAGTCTTCATGAGAGATATGTTTAGTGGTTCCATCATCTTGTTCACAAGTACGTACAACGGACTTTGAAATTGAGGATGAAAGTGCATAATGAAGGATCGTAATATTTATTGTGTTGATGATTCGGGTGGTCTTGGATGATGGAAATACATGTTAGCCATTTAGAGAGAGAAAGAGATGAGAGGGTGTTTTCTTGGTAGAGACTTGCTTCACAAATGTAAGGTTAGATTATGAGAAAAGCACCACCCCTTCCATGGATGGAAGGGGTATTTATACTTACAACTTATACGTCCTCCTGTCGGACTTTGGATCAGGCATACAATAGGTAAAGACCCGTCCTTCCTCCACGGTGTTACTCTAAACTATTCTACGCTACTGACTAACTAATTAACAGCTAAATAACATAAATAACTACAAGTCTACGAGCTAACATATGCTAGACTATAATTGGGGTGACCGACACTTTAACATGGAATTTCCAATTCCTAACATATGCTAGACACTTTAACATATGCTAGACTATAATTGGGGTGCTAGACTATTTTGTCTTCTGTTCCTAGCTCGTAGACTTCAATTCTTCAATGTCTGCATTCTTTGTGCTTTTGTAGTGACTCTTCATTGTCTGATTATTTTGTACTTTCAGTGGAGGTCTTTGAATTGATCCACATCTTTGATGATCTTCAAGCTTTCTTTGAGATCATCAGCCACAGTAAATCTCTGGATCACCCTTTATTGTGTTGCCATCATGTGATGTTGTGACTTTTGGACCGACATGCTCACACTTTTGGATCATGACATCTTTTCATCAGAGTAGCGGAAGCTTTACTGGTTCATGATATTGCAGCTATCAGAGCCAGGTTATGTAGATAAGCACTTGTCATGATTTCTTTAATTAAGTGTGGATGCTGTGAGCATGCGGCTTTGGATTGACTCCTCAATTCTGATCAGCTGCAACCGTCCAAATGTACCTGCAAATAACAGTTAGCAATAAAACACATGAAAGTGTCTTTGATCACTTTCGTTGAATTGAGGTACACGGCCCACGATTCCCCGTTGATCAGTACAAGTACTGCCTGTGATCAGGTAGGATTCCTAAGAATCTCCTTGACAGGGTTTCGCAGCTGTTCTAGCTGTTCTCAAACCGGAACGTCTCAAAGAAGACAACACGGAGTGAGTGAACTAGCGAATTGAGATTCACTGATTGATGAAAAATTGATTTGAAAAACAATAGCATATTTCTTAGAAGAAACAATTTTGCAATACGACGAAGGTTTTATGAGAAAGATCAATTTTCAATCAAAAATACTTTTTGTATTTGAAAAGAGTACACATTCGACGTGCTAGAGAAAAGAAGAGATTCGCACATCGAGCGGTTTTCCCAAAAGTATTTTTTCAATCAGAGATACTTTTTGTTTTTGAAATCTGAATACACATTCAATGTGCTAGAGAAAAGAAGATTTTCACATCGAACGGTTTTTCCAAAAGTATTCGTCAATTCATTTCCTGGACCAAGGTTGATTCAAGATTGAATCGCCCCATTGTTTCTATCCAGTTGTCACAAGCTTGATCTTTTGCAAGATCTCACATGTCACCCACCAAGAGCTTGTTAGATGTTGGCTCTAGAAGGATTTCCATCTTCATCGTGAATATTTTACATATCACTCGGATGTTCTGGCAAATACCACAAGGATAATGCGTAGGACTCTCAATATATATACTTACTTTTCACATTGTGTAAAACAGCAAGTCTTCATTAATTTTGTGTCCTAATGAGATATTGTGGATGATCTCTTGGCTCTAGACTCAATTGTGCACATTTTGGTTCCTATGCCGGAGACTAGGGAGAGGGTCTCCTACTTCAATATCAACAATCTCTAAGAGAAAGTCGATAGATTATGTCGGTTCCTCGTGAGAATGAAACAAGCCCTTTTAAGAGGAACTTGAGTAGCTTGGGAAGTTTAGTGCAGTGCATCACTGGGTCCATGATGTCTTGTCTTTAATACCAGTGTTACCTTAGTAACCACCAGTAGCATATGTATTGAACCCGGTTTCTGCCCTAAGGTTGAATTATTGGAGGGCTATTTCTTTTCACCCTTTTCTCATTTCATTTCTTTTTCATTCTTCAACCCCTTCAGTGCTTACCTAGACTTCATAATTAGAACCTTGTTGGGTTTATTCCAGTACTAGCTCTGTCTCAGTCCGCACTCTTCCCATTTCTCATTTTTCTCCTATTTTCATCATACCTAAGGACTTCTACACTATCTAGTGGATTGTCCCTGGGTAGATCCCTCCGGCTCTGGCGGGATCGTGGGAACGAATACCTAACCTAACCATCCTTATAACACCATGCATAAAGAAAATTGGTCGGTCTTTTGGTATTGTTCTTTCCTTCTTGAAACCAATTGAAAAATCATTTGGAAAATCAATCAAGGTACTTGTGATATAAAATCAAAGCATTTTTTACCTTAATTGTTTTGATCATTTAGAAATGCTCCCCCTCAACATGTGCATATGATTTGTAAATTGTTTAGCACATGGAGGCAAGAGTTCTTTGAAATAATTTCTTGATCACAATTTCCTTCAAAAAAGCCATTTGATTTTCTTGGTAAATTCTCCCCCTCAATATGTGCATAGGATATTTGAAATCATTTTATCACATAGAGGAAAGAGTTCTTTTGAAGCACATTCATGATCACAAAAGCCATTAAGAAACCATTCGCTCCCCCTCAATATGTGCATCGATATACGAAAGAGTTTGGCACATATTAGAGAGAACTTGCACTTTGAATCAAAACGATCATATTTATCAAATTTCATATTAAATCACAAATTCTCCCCCGATCACAAATACCAAACCCTTTGAGATTTTGGATCCCAAGTGATTTAATTAAGGTTTGGAAAACATGGGAGAATATGTGGCCTAGTTTAAATACTCATCTTGTTTTTGGATAAATACTCCTCCTCAATCATGTGCATCATATATTGAAATCGTTTGGCACATGGAGGCAGGAGTGCCTTTAAAGGACTAAAACATATTTGAGATTTAAATCACGATCTCTCCCCCTATCAAAAATTTCAAACCAATTGAGATTTGTGATCCCAATTGATTTAAATCATTTAGAAAAGTTTTAGGGGAAAGACGTGGCAAGATTTAATTTTGAAAAATGACAGATGAGGACCAATAACAGACATTAAAGATTGTTAGTGTCAGGTATGATAGTTTTTAGGAGATCTTTAAGTAAAATAAAACAATTTCACAATCAAACAAGAACAGAAAAAATTTCATTTTGAAAGATCTTGATTCTTAAAGAAAAATCATACCATGACATAACATTAAATCTTTAGATCACCACTTATTTTGTACAATCCGGACTTTTATGAAGAAATATTGTTTGAAAATAATTTATTTTAAATCACTCTCCCCCTCAATCGATGACCGTAGTCGATGATTGAGTGACTTATAGTTTTGATAAAATGAAGTCCGGTGATTTTCAAAATTTACAGTTTATTTTCAAAACCAATATTTTTCCATTTTTCAAAAACAATATTATTTGAAAATTGTTTAAAAAATGGTATAAAATTTCCTGCACAAAGATACGTTAGGTGGTTGAGAAGCTTATGTTATTGCTGTAGGGCTTGGAAGAAAAACCGTCTGCTGATGCAGTGAGACTTCATACGTTGCATTTTAATGCCAAATGAGGTCAAATTAAGCTCCGTTTCTTCATTTGCTGATGAAGAAAATGATCTGCTAATGCAGTGAGACCTCTTACGTTGCATTTTTCCTTGCCAACTCTCCATAGAAGTCCAATTAAGCTCCGTTTCTTCATTTGTCAACCCAAGATATAGTTACCCTTTCCTTTCGGCATCCAATCATCTTCAATTGTGGGATCCGGATCGGGAACATTCTTGTATACCAATATACCTGCATATGTTAGTGAACACACATACAGATATATGGTGGTCGACATCACCCAAACAACAATCGACTAATAAAAGTCAATTCAACATATCAATCAGATCATAAAAGGTATGGGAATAATGTGTTCATCAAACTCTAATCATCTAATCCTAACAATCATATCCTGGGCACCTAGTCCTTCAACATAGGTTAACATCATTTTTAATTAAGCATATAGGGTAATTAGAAAAGTTCGTTAGATGATACAAATTTGAAAACATTCTCCTCCTCAATCAATGACTTATTTTTCTGAAAAGTTTAAAAGCGCTGAAGTCATTGATTGAGTTTTCAATTTTTACGAAAACTATGAATCTGATTGATTTACAAGCAACTCATTTTACCACCAATTTTGAACAACAAATATTTTTCTGAAGAATTTTAGACGGAAAAACATTTGTGTAGGAACAGCAGTCCTTCGACATGCTTTCCTCATTTTGTTTTTAGGATAAGTGCTCGAAATATTTGAAAATTGGTTTAGCACAGAACTTTCCTTTTTTGAAGAGCGGGTTGCTATCGGAAATAATAGCAAGCCATGGTTTAAGCACGAGTTACAGTCTGAAGTAACTGTAAGCCATTTGATTTGTGACATGTTTTGAAAAGAAATATTTACACCTCCTGCTTGAACTTCATCTATGGTCCCTTGCCATTATTGAATGACATTTCTAAGACGGCAGATGTTATCGATACGAGAAGACATGTCTTGAGAAAACATATTTTTGGTATTTTTCAAATTTTTGATTTTTATATGGGTTTTTGATGGTTTTATATTTTTCTATTTTTTTTGTTGGTTTTATATTTTTGTATTTTGATTTTCTGAAAAATATATACAAAGGTAGAATAGATGATATAGTTTAAGAAAGATGATGATACGAGCACCGAGATAAGGATATCGAACAGCCCCGTTGTAGAAGATAGAAGTCATCATCTCTTAAACATTCACCACCAAAGCTTCCGAGGCTCCAGAATAGAAGATAGAACATGAGCCTTTGAGAAAGAGAGACTTTGGCAGCTTCCCCCCAAACCGAAAATCCATTAGATGAGAAGATTCGAAGCTCTATTTCAAGCTTGCCTTAGCCAGGTGCACGAAGAAGCACACCATTATCATAAATCCCGCTGCTCTATTTAAGAACGATAATCGAGGTTCTCCGTTCGGGGTTATATCATCCAATAGAAGAACAGCAACGTTTCATCCCACACTTAAATAATCTTCTCATATTTATTTTCAAGTGACGTCTGAAGCGATCCATTCCAAAAGGTGTCAAGAGAACAATTCCCCCAAGTAGTTGAATTGATGCAGTCAGTCTCTTTGTATAATGCTCAAGAACTTTCCCGAATACACATCATGAGGGTAATGAAGAACACCTCCCCAATGTTCACATCTTTCGTCCCTGATGATAGTGTATGAAGCTCAAGAACCCGAAGTACACCAATATCCAAGAACTCTCCCGAATACACATCATGCCCGGAGAGAAAACACCTCCCCAATGTTTGTGGTAAACAATGGCTTTCTTCCCTGATGATCGTGTATGAAGCTAAAGGACCCGAAGTACACACATTCCCCAAAGAGATAACAACCGGTAACATTGAAGAAGCAGGCCGAATCACTAGTTATCTCTGCGGATGACAATCTCTGCGGATGTCAACTCCGGAATAAGTGATTATATCTCTGAATCACTGATTAAGCCCTCAAGTGAGACAGCTGAGCACCCCCAATGTACACAATTCTCTCTCCCCTGATGATTGCGATAACATCGAGATCATCACACACTTGTGTACCTCTTATATCTTCAGAAAATTTCTCTAACATCACTTCCCCCACATAGTTGGAATAATAACACTAAACGTCTTGATGAGTAAACCCTTGAGTTTCTCTGCGGTCATGACATTCGTCTTCCTGGGATATCTTCAATTACTTAGAAGAATTAAGTTCATCAAGTTTACTCGCCATGAGTCAAACCTTGAGTTTCTCTGCGGTAATAACATTTGTCTTCCCGGGATATCTTCAATTACTTAGAAGTATTAAGTTCATCAAGTTTACTCGCGTTTAGGTGCTTGTCTCCTTCCCCCTTGCTGGTTTTGACACTTCGGAATCAGCAAAACATTATAAGCCCAAATACTTGAAATCTGTTGAGAAGATCGCTTGAAGTCTTTGTGAGAATCAACATGCTGAATAATATGAGCAAGTCTAATTGGGGATTAAATTCTACATATCACTCTCCCCCAATTAGTGCTCTCCCCTAAACCAACAATCTGTTTGATAAATGCCCAGATTAAGAAGAAGTCTTTGGATAATCAAATGCAACCCGTCTTTAGTCTTCTAACATGCAGCAGAAAATGTAGAACCGACTGTAGACTCGACCTTCTTCAAGATTGTCCAAATGGGGAATAGAAAGTCAACATCTTCAACTCACCAAATGCATTCCCGCTAACTTACAAATAGCAAATCCCCTTAAATCAAATCCCTCTCAATCAAACAAAAACCGAAAGATGTTCATCAAGGAAATCAACCCCGCAACTGGAAGCACTTTTTCATTTAATCGTATCAGCCCGTGAAGATGTCAACCAATGGCTCTTAGAAGAAACTCCATGTAGAAATGACCCGATAAGAAGAAGCTTGGTTCTTACATGAGTTTGGAGCCGTTTAACCATTTATTCTCTAATAACAATCAACCATGCAGAATTATCATACTTCTTCTGCCCCTCAAGAATTGCATAAGAAGATGCCATTCTTGATTGAATAAGTGAAATCATCCAAAAGTATTCAATTCACACTTCTCCCCCGCAAAATTAGCACATGATGTCGCCATCGTCATTATAGTTGAGCAAGTGGAATAAGAAAACAATCATCGGTAGTTCGGTTTACTTGATGAATTAGCGCATGGAAAAAGTATGAAGCATGTTGATGAGAATGGTCATAATAAGAAGATTTCTCTTCTTTAGAAGATAACGCGCACTGAAGCGTACACATTTCTTTTCTTTAGAGTACGAGGCATGAACTGTTGTGTTCATACGTCATAATGATGAAGTGCAAGGCCTGAACTGATGTGAACAGACGTCATAATCTCTCTCTTTTCATCATCTCTTGGCAAAACTTGTAATCACCCCATTATCATTCTGTAGGCTCTTTGTTGTGACAGCTGATGGAGAAAACCCAATATGATGAATTTGACCCTGAAGTAAACTAACTCGAACTCGTGACTTAAACTTGCACATATGTAACAAAGAGCGGTGCCGAGACTTCATCCTCCATTGAATCTCTAAGTACTCTATACTCTTCATCCAACCAACCATCAAGTATAAGACATACATTACCTCTTGAAAATCCACAATTGAATGTGACACTGAGCACTACAACGTAACTCCTTAAAGTGATAGTTATTTTGAGGTGATAAGAGCCCAATTCCCCCAAGTGGTAAAAGAAAAGGTAAAAGTTACCCAACAATAACTAGATTTCCAAGTCTTCGTTTTTGATAATAAGCTCGAACAAGGATCATGAAGAATCTTCATCCAACCATCCCCGATACCTTCAGATACTAAGTACACTCGCCCGTGATATTTCACTTCAACCTCAAATAAATAATAGTGAATTAACTCCATTGTCACATCTTCTTGGTTAAAAGCTCAAATCTAGCCTCCTTTGACATTTTAAGTGAACTATGATAATGGTTTTCATCCCGACCATAGTTAGTAGCACATAATCCCGTAAAACCAAGTAATAACCAAACTGCCATGACGAATAACCAAACACACATCCAATTCATGAAGTACACCCTTTTATCCCTTCTTCGAAGTAGAAACCGTAGCACCAACATCAAATGAGATCCCGAAATACACTTTCCTTTCTCCAGGATGGTTCCATCATTACGGGATTTTACAATTCTATGGTATTAAACCGAGAAATAGTTTCTTTCGCGGGATTTTACAAAACCAAGAATAAACCGTAAGATTGATCCAGAAATGCACTTTACTATTACCAGGATATTTCCATTGTCACGGGATTTTACAAGTCTTTGATTTAAACCGAGAAATAGATTCTTTCGCGGGATTTTACAATCTCAAGACAAAACCGTAAACAATGTCAGCTTGAATGTGTTATGACAACTTTGGTTTCGGTAAATATTTGTTTTAGGGGAACATGCAACGGTTCATCAGCGATTCATTATCCAACATCAACAATATCAACAACCATCCAATAAACACTTTGGTAAACACATCATCCACATATTCTGTCGACTGTTGCTGTGACCACATGGAGAAGTAAACCCGATATACCAAACTTGATCATGAAGTAGAATGCCCCAGATTTGTTACTTAAACTTGTACTAATCCTCGTGAAAAAGAAATGGTGTACCCAATGTACAAAACCTCTTGACATATCCTCAACTGCGTGAGACACCGAAGTGATAGTTACGTTGTGGGTTAAGCGAGAAATAATCACAACCGTAACTAAATAGACAAGTCTTTATCACACTAAATAATCGCCCAAACAAGTCATCTTCGCGGAAGGGTAGAAAGAAAGAAGACGAAACAAGTAAACATGCCCGGAAATCGCACTTCAAATTCCAATGAGAAATAACGCACAAACAACCCCGTAGTCAATATTTTCCAATAAACATTTCAAATCGTGACATTTTATTTTTCGTGAAAGTGCATACACCAAAGTATCAGATTACCAAATCTCATTATCGTCAAATCTCATCAGCCTCATATTATCGAATCAAGCCCATGTCAATTCAAGCCCGATCCAACTTCCGATCAAAGATGAACAATCAATGACCAAAGAATGTGAACGAGATTATGATCAAGTAGATCACAAAAAATAAATGAGATAGATGGGTGTTCATGACAATCCGAATATCATATCACAACTCTCGACCCAACACTACACCCAATTAACTTATTATTACTAATACCATACAAGACATCAAATAAATCATACGGGCCACTCAAGTAACATTTGCCTGAATCAATTACAGATCCATTGAAGCCCACGCACGAGACTAATGTACATCAAATTATACTCAGGCCCATACATGTTACCACACTTCAAAAGGCCATATTTGGAACCACTCAAAGCCCACATTTGCTAATGATATGAAACCCTAATAATACGGGTATTTAAAACACACATAACACAAATCAACCCTAAAAATCCTGACATATCTCACGCCTCCATCATAACCGTTTCTCTCACACTATCCTTTCTCCTAAATATTCTCACAAGACAAACCCTAATTCCATCTCCTGCCATTGTCCGCCCTCATCTCTAAAATAACACATCACCTCTGCCAATCATCTCTTATGTTAAATCAAACCCTAAACATACTCCAAAACTGATCCGCCCCTTTTTCTCTTTGATGTTCAGAATGACCTCGCCACAGGGATGGCTAGAGGGACATGATAAACGGCTTCAAGTTCGTTTAAGGATGTGCACAGGTAGGTTTTTAATACTTTATGTGATAATGTTTTATAACCGAACTAAAGTAAAGAGATAACACACTTGTTATAATCTTTAAATTTTCTGATTCGAACATGAATTGAAGCTTGGTTTCATACAAATAGATCGATGATGGTTAATATGTTCTCATTTGAGAGTCTCATTTAGACTTGTGATACCATGAACAAAAACTGAGATCAATACTTGTTATCAATATTTGTATCCTCTTTTATTCTTCAGTAAAGAAAAGAATTAAAGAAAGATAGTATAACACAATTGTTATGTTTATCTTCTTTATTAATTCTGATATTATTAAGAGAATACTTCTTGAAAGTCGATCTATGAAGATTTAGTTTTAATCGATCTGATTTGAGTCTTGTAATGGGAATATGGTTTTAGTATTGTGGATATGGTCTTGAATGGATGTAAGGTTGTTCTTCTTTTGCTCGGTTTATTTCGTTTTGACATGGACTGATGATGTATGAGTATAACTGAGGTCATGAGTTGTTGGTATATGGTATGTAGTTTTGTGGTCTTGGTCGTGTGGTTGTTTCTTCTTCATCCTTTCTGTCGTGACAAGTCGCTAGCAGAGTTTAGTGTTAAGTCGCTAGCTGAGTTTTGTGTCAAGTCGCTATTGACTTTTGCATTTTAACACACAAGTCGCTACATCTTTTTCCTTGACATAAGTCGCTATCAAAACAAGTCGCTATAACTTATTCAAGAACAAGTCGCTACTTCTATTTCATATATCACAAGTCGCTAACTTATAAGTAAAAGTCGCTAGTTGACCATGTTCTAAAACAAGTCGCTACTTGTTAAATAACAAGTCGCTACCATTAAAAAGGACACAAGTTGCTACTTAGATTCATAGAATCTGGACATAATGGACAACTCGCTATAATGAAACATAACAACTCGCTATGACGAATGACCCAGAAAAAACTGCATAAACTGCTTCTGTATTGCCCGTTTTGACCCAGTTTGACCACGAAAAGTGACCAGATTCACACAACCCATTTAAAGATAAAAATGTTTTGACCACAAAAACAGTTTAACCATTTGTAACACAAAAACAGTTTCATAAAACCCAAATGTAACACAAAGAAAAAAGTTTCTTGACCAACAAAAGGATGCATAAAGTTGTGTTAAAAATAGTTTAACCACAATACCCGGAGAAAAAACGATTTCCGACCAGAAAATAGTACAAAAATACGCAGTTTAACACAGAAATTCAAACCATAAAAACTCATCAAAAAACACAATAACCATGGTACGAAACCACACAAATCAACACAACACAATAACCATGGCCCTGGTACCAATTGAAGGATCGTAATATTGATTGTGTTGATGATTCGGGTGGTCTTGGATGATGGAAATACATGTTAGCCATTTAGAGAGAGAAAGAGATGAGAGGGTGTTTTCTTGGTAGAGACTTGCTTCACAAATGTAAGGTTAGATTATGAGAAAAGCACCGCCCCTTCCATGAATGGAAGGGGTATTTATACTTACAACTTATACGTCCTCCTGTCGGACTGTGGATCAGGCATACAGTGGGTAAAGACCCGTCCTTCCTCTACGGTGTTACTCTAAACTATTCTACGCTACTGACTAACTAATTAACAGCTAAATAACATAAATAACTACAAGTCTACGAGCTAACATATGCTAGACTATAATTGGGGTGACCGATACTGATGAGTGTCTAAATACTCATCATTTTTGTACCAATTAAACTGCAAAAACATCTGAAAACACTCAGAAATGCATCAAAATGATAAAAATATCACAAATAAGTGTTTTATGTGTTTTAAATGCAAAAATATCAAAATCTGGTGAAAAACGTATCAAATTTGCATAATTGGCAGTTTTAGTCCCCAAGTTTCAAAAGTTGTCAAAAACAGTCCCTGGTAAAACAAAATAAAGAAAAATGTTATTCAAGGTCCCTGAATTATTCTAACTTGTCAAAAATGGTCCTTGAATAAATCTTTTGTAAAATGGCAGAAAAGGTCCCTGAACTTTCAAAAATGTCAAGTTTGGTCCCTGGAAATTTGAAATTGTCAAAACTGGTCCTTGTACTATTGAAGTTTGTCAGTTTTAGTCCTTGTATCAACTTTGGAAAATTACAGGATTGGTCCTTCAAGAATTGGATAATTACATTTTGGTCCTTGTTATATTAAACTAAAACTTGACCCTTTCCCACATTTAGACCCCTGCCTTATCCTTTTTGGACCCCTATCACACTCATTTTGAACCCCTGGTCAAACCACCCAAGTCAAACACAGAGGTTTCCCTCCTTTATCCCCTTCTTCCCCCACTGGACCAAACCTCTGCAACCACCTCTCCCATCACCCTCACCTTATCCCAACATCTCTCACCACTCATCATAACCCCTACAAATCCACCCCCCCCTAGTTGCTAGCTCAGAAGTCAACAGAGGTCAAAAAGCAGGTTTCCCGCCAAAATTGCCAAAATGGCCAAAGCTCACAAAAGTCACCCATTGGCTCACAAGGGTGGTGGGAAACAGTCATAAGGACACGTGGAAGAGTTTTGAAGTATAAAAGAGGAAGAAGATTGAGGAAACAAGAGTAGTTAGTTATTTTTATTTACCTTAATGTCGTTTTTAAATTAAATGTTTTAGTTTTAGTTAAAATGGTGTAATTTCAGTTTCCATGTATCATTTTTAAGTTTATAAACCATTGTAAGTTACTTTTGACTACCAATCTAAATTTTCATATAAGTTTCTAAAGTTCATGCTACTGTTACAGTTTTCAGTTTCAAAATCCTAAGTACAAGTGTTAGTAGCTTATTGTTAAGCTCATACAAGCTTACTTAAGCTCATTGAAGCTTTTGTTAAGCTGGGAATTCAATTCTAAGTCATTTTGTTACATGGTCAACAGAAGTCAACTCTGAGCTTCATATGGTTTTGGAAATGGTTACTGGTGATGCAGAGGATGGATATGGGTTTAAATAGAGTAGGATAGAGTGGTTGTGTGTTTGGTTCTGGCCTGCAAACAACTGGGATACTTGTGAGTAGCATTTTCCATTTCAATTTTTACTCAAGTTGCATACTGTGGTTGTATTTGTGTTTTGTATTCATCAATTGTCAAAACCTGTTTCATTAGCTGTACTTAGGTCTTATTAGCTTAGTTTGATCAATGGTACTAGCCTGTTCACCACTTAGCCTTGTTAAACTTGCAAAACATAAGTTAAAAGGGTGTTTGGTTTTGCTGCATTTTCTGTCTCAGAGGTCTATTTAATAGTTAAGTTCTGTTGGATCATGTTTACTAAGTGTATTTGAGTTAATATCTGTCTTAATTTTGGTCTGCAACATCACCAAAGTCAAAAATCATCAAATCTGTCTTAAGCTTGTCCACTGTTGGAATTTTGAAAGGCAAACCACTTGTTTTGTGTTCAAAAGACATAGATATATATTGCAGTAGTCTCATTTCATGTATTCATATCATTTCCAGTCCACAAATCCAGATCAAAATCCAATATAGTCAACTTTTCATTTTTGCTCAAAAGTCAAAAGTTAAAAAACTCAGTTTTGGCCATTCTAGCAGGAATTTTAATGAGGTCATCTTTGGGCCAAATTCAGTTATTCTTGTTGTTTTAAAATATTTCCCTGGTCTATTTTCTCATGCTCATTTTAGTGTATTTTTGCAATTTTTTTTATAAGCTCAAAAGAGCTTGTCAAGGAGAGCTTAAGTGCCCTGTGCAGGGCACTGTTGCCTGCACAGGGCTTGTTCAGATTTTGTAGCTTCTGGACAGGTCTCATGTGAGCTCACCTAGGTCTGAAACTTGGTTTATAAGCTCTCAACCAGGTCCTCTTCATGTCCCAATTTGTAGTTTTCCTTATCAGCTTATTTTGAAGCTTATGCATAAGCTCAAAGTAGCCCCTCAGTCACTGTTTTAGCTTATTAGATCAATTCATCAAATCTATTGAGCTTGAGAATCAGAGGTTGTAGCTTGTTTAAACTTGTTCCATCTTAGTTACTTTAGCATACTGCATCTTGTGTATCAGTTTGGTGGCTTTTGAACTCCATTTGCTTATTTAAGTGCTTATTTCAATAAGCACTTTCTCATCAGTTGCTTATTCCTCCACACATGCACCCTTTTTTCTATTTTTCCTTTATTCCATATATTATTTTAGACTTTTCCTGAAATTTTCAGATTTTTCCAAGTTGTTTTGCTATTTTTCTTAATTTAAAATAGTTTTTAAGCATTTTTAATTAGTATTTAATACAAAAAATTAAGAAAAGGTTCAAAAAAATAATTTTTCATTTTTCTTAAGTTAAGATAAATATAAAAATACAAAAAAATATTTTTCCATATTTTTCTTAGTTAAATTTGTATTTTTAGATAATTTAAATAGTTTTAAATAGTATTTAATTCCTAGAAAATAGAAAAATAATCATAAAAATACAAAAATAGTTTTGAAAAGTCTATTTTGATATTTTAGACTTTTCTAAGTCTTAATTTTATTTTTCTAGCTTTATTTCCTAATTTCTTGTATTTTAGGTAATTATTTAATAGTTAAAATAGTTTTTAATTAATAATAATTAATTAAATAGTTATAAAAATAATTTTCTTTTTCTATAAATTTTCTTTTATCATTAGGTTTGTAAAAATTTATTTTTCATATTTTTAGGCTTAATATTGTGTAAGTTTCACTTTTTATTTTGTGCGTTTACGTAATTTTTATTTAAACGTAAGTTTTTAGTTTTAAATTTTAAACGTTCATCATTTTAAAAATAGTGATAGCGTTTATTTAATATTTCTTATCTTTTTAACTTTCTTTAATTTGCATTTAAGCCCCTGTAGTTTATGGGCTTTCTCTTTAGGTATAGATCAACCACAATCCTTTCCCGTTCAAATCCTCTCGATCACTTTACGTTTGACTATTCTCGCACAGCTCGTTGGGACTTAACGACCTGGGGAAACACTATACTCTCCTGATCTTCATTGCATTCGTGTTTGAGCAGTTTTAAGCTGACTACGGTCTGCCATTCACAAGTGGCAGGCTTGAGTGATTTAGCTTGACTGTTTTGCGCGGATCAAATTTTGGCGCCGCTGCCGGGGAGCAGTGCTAATAGTCTTACGTTTAGCAGATTAGTGATTTGACATCACTCCTTGTTTATATCATCTATAAAATCAAAAACCCAAAAAGATTTTCATTCTTAGTTTTTACATCATGTTTTTCAAAAATACAAAAAATATTCCTCTTTACCCTCTTACCCTTTTGATTCTTCATTTCTTACCCTCTGTAAACATTTGATTCTTTCTATGTCTTATCCTCACCCTCTTGGTTGTCAATGGTGTGGTGGTCCTTATAATGGTGGCAATTGCCCCAGTTGTAGCATGGTGGAATCAGGAAACGGGTCTGTCTATAACCAGGATCCCTATTCCTACCATAACACAACTGATTCATTCCATCAGCTACCACACTGTGAGACTCAGCAGTTTTACTGTTGTGAGTACTGTGGTGGTTCACACTACAGTTCTGATTGTCAATCGGGAAACACGCTTGTCTATGAGCAGGTTCCTGATAACAATTATGACTACAACACATATGACTCACAGCCACATCAGTTTTACTGTTGTGAATATTGTGGAGGTCCTCACTCTAGCTCTGATTGTCAAACAAGGAGTCCATTTCCTTGTAACAATTACGACTCTTCGTATCATGACCAACCTCTACAATACCAAGTAAATCAGGCACCACCTCAGCCTGAACCACTTCCTCAAAATCTTCTACTTGATCTTTTGGATTTAGTGAAAGATTTGAAGGAATGTAAACATCCCCAAAATAATCCAAATGAAAAATCCATGGAAGTTTTGTTAGCTGAAGAACGGACTGCTAAATTAGATTCCCAGATTGCCTTTGAAAAATCCGTTAGGGAATCAATTGCAAAAGAAAAAGCAGCCAAATCTAGCTCTCGATTCCGTTTCATTCCTGATGACGATGATGATGAAGTTACCCTTGATATTAGTCAACTTTGTACAGATTCATCAAGTTCATCAGTTGAAATTCCTTCCATGAAAAGTCAGGGAGAAAAGACTATGATGGAACTACTAGCAGAAGAACAAATGGAAAGTATAAAACATATGTATGCTAGTCCTTCTCAACTCCCTCAGTCAGTTGATTTCCCAGCAGTTGAGATTTCATCTCAAACAACTGCTATCACACCCGAAGCTCCTACTCACTCTCTGAACATGGGGGATGAGCATCTTGACACTGTTCCTGAAAAGGAATCGGACGAATTCATAAAGTCTAGTGTTGAGATCCTTGTCCCAATCCCGAGAGAGTCACAGGGAACTTCTGAGCATATGTGTGATTCTCCTTTCCCTCTTGAGTGTTCAAAAGATCATTTTGATACTTTCTCCGATCTTAGCGACGATTGTGCTTCTTATGAAGACATTGAGTATGTTGAGGCATCACTCCCACAGTCTGATCCTCTTCTTGAGGAGTTCACCGATGAACTCACTCACATCAGTCCACTTTCATCAGAAAGTGACGATGATCTCTTTGATTTCGAAGCCGATCTTGGAGAAACTAAAAATCTCCTATATAATGATCATCCACTCATTTCTTGTCCCATTTCCGACTCTTCCATTCCTTCTCTCACTCCAAATGAGGAAGATGACAACTTTTGGAAGGAGGTCGATGCTTTTCTTAGTGATGAGTCAATTCCAACAGGGATTGACAATACTTGCTATGATTCGGAGGGAGACATCCTCTTTCTTGAAAATCTGTTGATTGAAGAACCGTTTCCAGCTCTCCCTCCCGGTAATTTTGTTGCCAATCACCATACAAGCTTCAAGTCTAAGCTTAAAAATCTAACAAATGGTGATTTGCTCCTCACTAATGAAGAATGGGATTGCATTGTGATGCACATCTTTATTCCATTTTTCACAAATGGTGTGGGTTCTCGTTCCCTTTTCTCCTTCAGGAATGAGGACACTATTTTTGATCCCGGCATTTTCATTTATCATTTTTGAGCCGGTTCTATGTATATCTCGTCGGTGTGGAACTTTCACGTACTTCAATGTTTATCCAAACATCTTAAATGAAAGTCCGATGGAGATTGTCTCTTCCACTTACTTCCCCATGAACAAATTAATTCGGGGTCGAGTCAAGCTAGCGACTCGGTAATCAAAAACAGTAGTTTAACATGGGTTTTCACCCGTGTGTACCACCCTAGTGTGGGGGAGATGCCCCACATGTTGTATATAGATCTAAAAAATGAATGAAAATTGTAAATATTAAAAAAGAGAATAATTGTTGTGTTTCTACACTTAGCTAGTAATGTTATCTTTTTACGTTCTAAGTTTCGGCATAACAGCCGGTACTTTGAATATTGAGGACAATATTCATTTCTAAGTGTGGGGGGGAAATTCTGGCGAATTTTGATCATAAATGTACCCTTTTAGTCCCTTTTTCCCCCAAAATGGCCAAATTTAAATTTTTTTTTTTAGTGGAAGTACTATGTACTAAACACAACAAATGGTAATCAGTCCACCATGTCTAACCCACATAAGGATTGGCTAATCCAGGAGCAAACGGCTCTTGGTAAAGATATCTCAAATCCGTTGACGGCTTACAATTTGCCCAAAATTGTATGGTATTCAGCTCACCATATCCTTAAAAGTGAAGAGTTGGCTAGCCCGCAAGTTTATGGCTTGTGGTAAAGGCAGTGGAAAAACCATAATTGGTAATCAGCTCACCAAAGATAATATTGATAATTTATCTAAGAGTTGGCTAGTCCAGAGCAAACGGCTTCTGGTAAAGACAAATCAAAACCGTTGAAAGCTGGTGGTTTGCTCAAAATCACTTGGTTATCGGTGTACCAAGGTTCTTACTTGAACTGAAACATTTGGCTACTCCAGAAGTAATGGCTTTTGGTAAAGAGATTGAAATCCATTAATTTTTCTCAAAACATTGCTAGGGACTAGCAATATCTTAGTGTGGGGGATTGATGAGTGTCTAAATACTCATCATTTTTGTACCAATTAAACTGCAAAAACATCTGAAAACACTCAGAAATGCATCAAAATGATAAAAATATCACAAATAAGTGTTTTATGTGTTTTAAATGCAAAAATATCAAAATCTGGTGAAAAACGTATCAAATTTGCATAATTGGCAGTTTTAGTCCCCCAAGTTTCAAAAGTTGTCAAAAACAGTCCCTGGTAAAACAAAATAAAGAAAAATGTTATTCAAGGTCCCTGAATTATTCTAACTTGTCAAAAATGGTCCTTGAATAAATCTTTTGTAAAATGGCAGAAAAGGTCCCTGAACTTTCAAAAATGTCAAGTTTGGTCCCTGGAAATTTGAAATTGTCAAAACTGGTCCTTGTACTATTGAAGTTTGTCAGTTTTAGTCCTTGTATCAACTTTGGAAAATTACAGGATTGGTCCTTCAAGAATTGGATAATTACAATTTGGTCCTTGTTATATTAAACTAAAACTTGACCCTTTCCCACATTTAGACCCCTGCCTTATCCTTTTTGGACCCCTGTCACACTCATTTTGAACCCCTGGTCAAACCACCCAAGTCAAACACAGAGGTTTCCCTCCTTTATCCCCTTCTTCCCCCACTGGACCAAACCTCTGCAACCACCTCTCCCATCACCCTCACCTTATCCCAACATCTCTCACCACTCATCATAACCCCTACAAATCCACCCCCCCCTAGTTGCTAGCTCAGAAGTCAACAGAGGTCAAAAAGCAGGTTTCCCCCCAAAATTGCCAAAATGGCCAAAGCTCACAAAAGTCACCCATTGGCTCACAAGGGTGGTGGGAAACAGTCATAAGGACACGTGGAAGAGTTTTGAAGTATAAAAGAGGAAGAAGATTGAGGAAACAAGAGTAGTTAGTTATTTTTATTTACCTTAATGTCGTTTTTAAATTAAATGTTTTAGTTTTAGTTAAAATGGTGTAATTTCAGTTTCCATGTATCATTTTTAAGTTTATAAACCATTGTAAGTTACTTTTGACTACCAATCTAAATTTTCATATAAGTTTCTAAAGTTCATGCTACTGTTACAGTTTTCAGTTTCAAAATCCTAAGTACAAGTGTTAGTAGCTTATTGTTAAGCTCATACAAGCTTACTTAAGCTCATTGAAGCTTTTGTTAAGCTGGGAATTCAATTCTAAGTCATTTTGTTACATGGTCAACAGAAGTCAACTCTGAGCTTCATATGGTTTTGGAAATGGTTACTGGTGATGCAGAGGATGGATATGGGTTTAAATAGAGTAGGATAGAGTGGTTGTGTGTTTGGTTCTGGCCTGCAAACAACTGGGATACTTGTGAGTAGCATTTTCCATTTCAATTTTTACTCAAGTTGCATACTGTGGTTGTATTTGTGTTTTGTATTCATCAATTGTCAAAACCTGTTTCATTAGCTGTACTTAGGTCTTATTAGCTTAGTTTGATCAATGGTACTAGCCTGTTCACCACTTAGCCTTGTTAAACTTGCAAAACATAAGTTAAAAGGGTGTTTGGTTTTGCTGCATTTTCTGTCTCAGAGGTCTATTTAATAGTTAAGTTCTGTTGGATCATGTTTACTAAGTGTATTTGAGTTAATATCTGTCTTAATTTTGGTCAGCAACATCACCAAAGTCAAAAATCATCAAACCTGTCTTAAGCTTGTCCACTGTTGGAATTTTGAAAGGCAAACCACTTGTTTTGTGTTCAAAAGACATAGATATATATTGCAGTAGTCTCATTTCATGTATTCATATCATTTCCAGTCCACAAATCCAGATCAAAATCCAATATAGTCAACTTTTCATTTTTGCTCAAAAGTCAAAAGTTAAAAAACTCAGTTTTGGCCATTCTAGCAGGAATTTTAATGAGGTCATCTTTGGGCCAAATTCAGTTATTCTTGTTGTTTTAAAACATTCCCCTGGTCTATTTTCTCATGCTCATTTTAGTGTATTTTTGCAATTTTTTTTATAAGCTCAAAAGAGCTTGTCAAGGAGAGCTTAAGTGCCCTGTGCAGGGCACTGTTGCCTGCACAGGGCTTGTTCAGATTTTGTAGCTTCTGCACAGGTCTCATGTGAGCTCACCTAGGTCTGAAACTTGGTTTATAAGCTCTCAACCAGGTCCTCTTCATGTCCCAATTTGTAGTTTTCCTTATCAGCTTATTTTGAAGCTTATGCATAAGCTCAAAGTAGCCCCTCAGTCACTGTTTTAGCTTATTAGATCAATTCATCAAATCTATTGAGCTTGAGAATCAGAGGTTGTAGCTTGTTTAAACTTGTTCCATCTTAGTTACTTTAGCATACTGCATCTTGTGTATCAGTTTGGTGGCTTTTGAACTCCATTTGCTTATTTAAGTGCTTATTTCAATAAGCACTTTCTCATCAGTTGCTTATTCCTCCACACATGCACCCTTTTTTCTATTTTTCCTTTATTCCATATATTATTTTAGACTTTTCCTGAAATTTTCAGATTTTTCCAAGTTGTTTTGCTATTTTTCTTAATTTAAAATAGTTTTTAAGCATTTTTAATTAGTATTTAATACAAAAAACTAAGAAAAGGTTCAAAAAAATAATTTTTCATTTTTCTTAAGTTAAGATAAATATAAAAATACAAAAAAGTATTTTTCCATATTTTTCTTAGTTAAATTTGTATTTTTAGATAATTTAAATTGTTTTAAATAGTATTTAATTCCTAGAAAATAGAAAAATAATCATAAAAATACAAAAATAGTTTTGAAAAGTCTATTTTGATATTTTAGACTTTTCTAAGTCTTAATTTTATTTTTCTAGCTTTATTTCCTAATTTCTTGTATTTTAGGTAATTATTTAATAGTTAAAATAGTTTTTAATTAATAATAATTAATTAAATAGTTATAAAAATAATTTTCTTTTTCTATAAATTTTCTTTTATCATTAGGTTTGTAAAAATGTATTTTTCATATTTTTAGGCTTAATATTGTGTAAGTTTCACTTTTTATTTTGTGCGTTTACGTAATTTTTATTTAAACGTAAGTTTTTAGTTTTAAATTTTAAACGTTCATCATTTTAAAAATAGTGATAGCGTTTATTTAATATTTCTTATCTTTTTAACTTTCTTTAATTTGCATTTAAGCCCCTGTAGTTTATGGGCTTTCTCTTTAGGTATAGATCAACCACAATCCTTTCCCGTTCAAATCCTCTCGATCACTTTACGTTTGACTATTCTCGCACAGCTCGTTGGGACTTAACGACCTGGGGAAACACTATACTCTCCTGATCTTCATTGCATTCGTGTTTGAGCAGTTTTAAGCTGACTACGGTCTGCCATTCACAAGTGGCAGGCTTGAGTGATTTAGCTTGACTGTTTTGCGCGGATCAGATACTTTAACATGGAATTTCCAATTCCTAACACATAACGTTGTGATAGAGGCGCGTCAAGAACATTCCATAAGGGATGAGTTTATTCTTGGAGCCTTGAAGATTTACAATTCGCCTTGCGAAGAAGTAGGCGAGATTGTATGGTTGTTGTGTTAGCAAACAGTACAACATGTGAGCACAACAAGCGGGAAGGATTTCTCGATTTCCCCTAAGACTCCAAACATTTTCACGTAGGACGATTGCAAGGGGCTTGTACTCTTCTCGGATGTCCCGTGTGAAGATAATGTTTGGATCGGAGTAATATGGTCGAGGTTTGCATATTATGCGATGTAAATCTTCCGGGGAGGGTATGTGTGAACAATATGGACTATTTTCTTCATGAAAGTTGAAGAGAGAATCAAGAGACCAATCTTCGGTGAAGGCACATTGTCCATGATTTGGAATTCGGAGGATGTGAGCAAAATGCCCAAGGGTTAAAGTAAACTTTTGGTTTTTGATATAAAACCAAAGAGATAGAGAGCGATCCTCGTTACGAACGAGTTCAACTTGACGGAAGAATTCCATTATGAACCTTGGACATATCTTCTCGTTGATTTCAAGAAGACATTCTAATCCTATTGCTCGGAAGGAGGTATTGATACCTTCTTCGAATTGTAGAGAGGTGTCTACAATACGTCCTTCATGGAAGTGACGGTTTTCGAGGTTGTTGAACCCACGGACATGAATGCCAGGTGTGTTGGGTTCAAGGGAGATGTTCGGAGTGTAGACGCTAGTGAGTGACAAAATCAAACTCAAATTCATGCGTCATAGTTGAACCTGTAGAAATGATGAGTTAATAGAAGTGATGTTTGTGTTCAACCTATGATTATCTAACGTTTTTATTAGATTTTTATTAACAATGGTTTTTTAACAAGAAAGACACTTAACTCACTTATGGTTTTAACATACTAGTGGAGAATTACTTTTAGAAGAAAAGTGGTTTTTAATTTGCATGAAAAACTGTTCTCCAGTAGGACGGATCCCACGGTTCCTTTTCAAAAGGGATCCGGCTGGTATAACTTCCGGGATCCGTAGATCTGTAGTTTACAGAAACAGATTTTATGAAAAACATAGGTTTTTAGATTTCATAGTTTTATACCAAGATATGTGTTTTAGCCTATATTTTCTTTTAACATGCATACATGACTTCTAATGTATCACGAGAGAAAGAAATAAAACAAAGAAAGATGATAAACACATAACAACCTAGATAACTAGACTATTAGTAATATTTCATTTCAATACTAAGAATGATACAAAGGATTGAGTATATAACCCCAATGTAGATTAACAACACAAAGTAAATGTCTCTGTATGTGAACTTCATCATAGGGAACACAAGTGCGATAAGTGTTAAGGCGATGAGCACGAGGGCGATGTAAACCATGTTGAAGATGATCCTTCTTGGTTTCGGTTGAGACAAAAATGGAGAGGAAGATGAAGTTTTGAATGAGAGAAATTTTTGAAATTGGAAGATTTGAAAAAGTGAGGATAGAGTGATTGACGGTGGGAGTATTTATGGGAAAGGAGGAATTTTTGAGATTCGTGTTTTGTTTTATTATTGGATTAAAAGAAATAAAACATAAGTTTTATATACCACGACTTTAGACGAGAAAAATAACACGTATGTGAGAACAAAAAAGGCTTCCTAATGAAGCTTCATGTAAAACATGTATATGCACAAAAGATAATCATATAAATACCTAAATAGGCATACTTAATTATCAAGCAAAATAAAAAAGAAAATCATACCTTTAGCGCACTTAGGAATGTCTTTACAAATGACACAGCAAATGTCACTTAGACGATTCCCGCTCCTTTACGTTTAAGATACCTTCTTAAGGAAGGTATTCTTGTTACCAAGCGATTCCTATAGCTTGGTGGGTATGAGCTTTGACTAATCAATATGACAAAGAAGATTAGTGCAATTAATTAAAAAAAATGTTGTTATTAAATCAACATCCAAACATATAGTTTTAAAAGACATGGTGTTTGTTTTTATGAAAAACCTTCTTTGTAGTTTTCAATTAACCATGGATCGTATCAAGTTTTTAAAGTACAATATACTTCAAGAAACTTGGTAACGAAGCTCTGATACCAATTGTGGAAAACTAGAAGGGGGGGGGGGGTTGAATAGTTTTGCCAATTAAAACTTCCTTTTAAACTATTTAGATCGACTTATGTCAATCTATTTGGGTGTGTGTGTTGGATGTTGATAAACAAGCATATAAAGGTATGTAATGAAAAGATAAGAGTAAGAAGCACAAAACCACAACGCGAGTATTTATAGTGGTTCAGCTATAAGGACACCTTCCTTGCCCTACTCCACTCCCCGAGTCACCTACTCGAGAGTTCGTAAACACTACACCAATCTCCTTATGGCGGAGAAGCCTTCACAACGTCGCTTAACCTTTTTCCGGTACAAAGCTAAATACAGAGTTCTTTCACACCAAGGCGAACCACACCTAACACAACGTCGCCTACCCTTTATACGGTGCTAGGCTAACCACCGGGTTCTTTCACTCCAAGGTGAACCACACCTACACAACGTCGCCTACCCTTTATAAGGTACTAGGCTAAGTACCTAGTTCCATTGGAATGGAGGAACTACTACCACACTACACCAAAGACTAATCCCAAAGGAGATCTACTCCTTTACAACATCATCAAGGATATCAATATCCTTGGATCTAATACTAGTCTATCTTGTACATCGAAACACACCATATCGAATGTACATCTAAGGCACCTTTCACTAATGCCTTTGACTAGATCTACAAGACACCCTTCACTAATGTCTTGTGTCTTGACTTCTAAGCACCTTTCACTAATGCTTCTAGTCTTGACTTCTAAGCACCTACCACAAGTGCTTATGATATGGACGATAGATACCCTACACTAATATCTTCGTCTTGACACTTTAGACATCTTTCACTAATGTCTACAACACTACACTTCTTAGAAGAAACAAAGGAATCATCAACAAGAAGACTTCAGTAGCCTTGATGAAGAGGAAGCATGGCAACTCATGGACTTGAGCTTGCTTGACTTCAAAGGTGGTGATCTTGCCTTTAAGAGGAACCTAGAAGATCACACAAAAACAAAACTACAAACATAGATCTCTTGGATATAAGGTTAGTGAGTTTTTAACTCAGGGAGAAAGTGTGTTAGAAAGGGGTGAGAAATAATGAAGAAATGGCTCACTATTTATAGAAGAAAAAATCTACTGTTCCCTGGATCCCACGGATCCCTTCCACAAGGGATCCGTCTAGCGTTAAGCTAGGGATCCGTAGGACGCTCCCTTTTGCCCATGGGTATTTTGGTTATGGGTCATGGGTTGAACCATGAATCTTTAGCTAGATACAATGTATCTTTTGAGTGCAATGCACTTGGTCACTTGGGTATGGGTTGATCCATGGGTTATGGATATTATCCATGTATGATATAAGCATGATGTCATGCAATGGGTTATGGGTCAAGCTCCATGGGTTGTGATACTTAAGTTTCTACCCATATATATTACCCAATATACTACATACTAGTTATGTGTATATTTTACCCAAATATGTAAACACTAGTTGTTGTACATATGCAATATTAAATCATAAAATCACTTATACTTGTTTTAGTGTTTTTTGTGAAAATATGAATATGTTAGAAACTATTAGTTCAAACCATTTACGTATTTTATTTGTTTCGTTAAAATGATTTTACGTTTGTTATCGACAAAACATTAGAAGATCGTAAAATATAAATAAACGTTTTTACGGCTTATTTGTATTAACAGAGGATTTAACCGCAATTCTATGCATATCCTACCGAGCTAATCAGGGGATTTCATTTTACCTTTCTCTATCGTTACTTTAATACTTTTGGGGAACATTGGGGACAATGTTCAGTTTAAGTGTAGGGAGAAAGAATAAAACGAGAACTTAGAAACTATTCACTAACTTGATATTTGTCTTGTCCTTGGTAAATTGTGTAATAAACAATGAGAAATATATGTTAGGGTAATTTTAGCACCAAATTTAAAATAGTTTATGGCGTTTACGAGTAAACCTTTAGTCTTAATAAAGCATCTTAATAAAGCGTCTCATGGATAGGAATTATATGACTAGCAAAAAAAACCGTATACCACTCAAATTCCACCCAAAAAATGTGAGGTTCGCCCCTAGATCTTTAGGAATAAAAGCATTCATCTTTAATGCTTAGATTCTAGAACTTGTTTTGTGATGCATTCAGAGATCGCTAGTGAGACTACATTCGTGTACTTAGGATTAACTAAATGATAAGAGGCATTAGGATAAACCTTGTTTTAAACTTGTAATTTAATGATGTCAACCACATCAGTTCAGTGATTTTCCCCACACCTTTGCGATGTACTCATCTTTAGTACACGATACCCGTATTTAACCCCTTAGAGCCTATCATTTTCGCGGTTCTCGTGATGTTCCAGTCTCCAGAATATCAATGAAGAGCATTTTATACAATCCACCCCCAAAGGTTACACCCAAATCTCCTTAGTCAACCTTGTATGCACTCATCTTTAGTGCATTATTGTAATCATTGTTAAACCCTTATTTCAATTATCTAGTTACTTGCATGGTTCCTAAGTCGAGTCATATCTTTTGTATAAACTTTTTGGACGATTGGGAATCATGGGCTAAAGTAATATTTTATGGAGTAATGGGAAGGAATGATAAATTCAATTTCCCTTTGTCTAAATAATTAAGTACAACAAGTGTTTTGATCTTTTCAAATCGGGTCAATTAGTGTTAGTGAAATAAAAACTCAAGTGTAGGGATGCTCCTATAAATCCCTTTATTTTGATGTTGTCGTAGAGGATGGTAGAGTAAAAAGGTGGGCGGAAAAAAAATCGGAAAAAAAAAGAAAAAAAAGTTTAGTGAAAAAAATGAGAAAAACATACATACTACCATCCTAAATCCATCTTTATGTTTTACGTTTTTAAGTTTATGTCTTTTAATTTTGTTTCAAGTGTTTATTTAGTGTTAGTGAGTCGAGTCTTGGCTTAGCAACGCCACGCTTTACATGCTTGTAACATAAGATTTTTGACTTGTCATCACTAAATATCCCCATATCCAACAAAACCCTTTATTTCCCTACCCGAAGCCTAACATTATAACCCTTTTTAAAGACCTTTTAGATAGTTATTCCTAGGTGCTTACGCCAAAGCGGTGGAGGTTTAATCTATTCTCAAGCATATGGTAATCTATGTACTATGCCAGGTAGTGAGTGTTTATCTTCCATTTCCTTACATTTTATATTTCATTTAAACCTGAGAGATGAGAGAATCCAAACACCAATTGTGAGGTGCTAGTGTATAATTTATGTGCTTGTTATGACTATTGTGGCGCTTGTACTTGTTGTAAACTATTTTAAACCAATGCTACATGACCCCTAACTTATAAATTGATTGGCCAAAAGCACATTTTCTTGAGGATAGGCTAATTCCAAGTGTAGGGATATTTGATAAGGATTTAAAACATATGTTTTTAGGGGGTCATTTAAGTCCTAAATCGATACATTTTATATCTGTTACTGCTTAAAATCATTCCTTTTCACATTTTAGATCTTTTGAAAGCAAAATGTTGGAATCAAGAACTTTTGGACGAAAAGGAGCGAAAATATGAAGAAAATAACAAAGTCAAGAAACAAGGCTGATTTCTGCACCTGACGGAGTCCCAACCCAAAGGTCGACACCGTTGCTAAGGATCTTTTCTAATTAAATTTTAAGTGACGGCTCAGGCGTGATTTTGGTTCTACAACATGACGGCGTCACGCCTTATTTCTGGAAGGCGTCTCTTTTTATTTTACACCAGACGACGAAGACCCATTCCAAGACGACGTCCCTATTGAAGCCAGACAACGTCACACTTCCTCACATGATGTCATCCCAATGATAACTTGGCTCAAACGAAACCCTAATGACGGCGGCCATACAACGTCACAATCAAAAGGCGACACCGTCGCATTTGTAAATCTATATATAGACTTCGATTTTTATGCATGTAAAGAGTAATATTTTGGAGAGCAAACCCTAGTTCGTTCATAGTCCGACTTGGGAAGTATTTTAGGGTTCCAAACCCTTCTTTACACTTAAAGATAAGTTTTTTAATCCATTATATCACCATGTTTATCCTATGTTTAATTGTTTGTGTGTGTGCATGCTTATCTATCATGAATAGCTAAATTAGTATTGTGTTTGCTTAGATCTATGAAACCTAGTTGTTGATTATTGTTAGGTTGTCTCTTGTTTTAATTGGTAGACGCTAGAGTAAGGAAAACTGGCTTCTTCTTTAATTGTTGCGAGCTTGAACGTCCTAAATAGCACAAAGCTTGAGAGTGCACTTGAGCCATCGTTGTGTTTATTGCGTGAGTTGTAGCTTTAGGATAATAGAGTATTCGGGGGAGATACTACGGTACTTGGTGATCCAGGATAGTCTAGAGGAGTGTTACAATTCATAGAACTAGGGAATTAGGCACCTCCTATGACTAACATGGAATACAACGCACCAATTAGAATGAGGATGTGACAATTTTGTTGGATCGATATACTCTGACCAAACTAACTATGTAGCTTGTAAGGGTTTAGCAACCTTGGATAAATCCAAAAATACTAACAATGAAACACTGATATAACTCTATTAAGTATGCGGAATCTACTTTAACAAAGCTAAGAAGAATAACTTTAAACTTCAACGATTATATTAAAACCAAACTTTGAACCTGCTTGTTATACAGATTCACTAACAAACCTAATCGCTAAATAACTCTAATATCGTACTTGCATGTAAGTTCTAAGTAGCGTATCTCTAATGCCAATCTAGGGGTACTTTTATAGGCATAAGGAATACCCTAGTCGGTTTACAATTACAATCCTTGTATGACAAGTAATACTAATTCTAATCTAAGAATATTCTAGAATTACATAATAATCCTTAAACGATTTTGCATAGCAGTCCTTTAGCCTTGCAGTACTTTGACGAAGCAGTACTTTGACTTTCATTAGGCAGTACTTTGACTTTCTTCAGTACTTTAACTTTATATCCCAACAATCCTCCCCTAACTTGAATTCTACTTGCTTGATTTCAAGTTCCTTTGTATCTTTAACAGTAATATCTTTGTCTTCAAGGAAAGATTGTGTCTTTATCTTCAGATTTGTCTTTGCACTCACAGTGTTTGTATTATCATCATCAAAGTAATCGTTATAAGCAATCCTTTTCAGCAGCCATTATCAGGAACCTTCATCTTTTCGACTACTCAGCAACATATGGCAAAATGTACATCAGATCATAAAGTTTCAGACTATTCTCATCACTTCCAGGTGTGTAAACTCCTGTGAGAGATGAATCATTGAAAAATTAATGGATTTTGATGTCTCTTTACCAAAGCCATTAACTCTGGACTAGCCAATGTTTAGGTGTGTAAAACCATGGTACATTGATAACCATATGATTTTTAGCAAATCATCAACTATCAACGGATTTGTTAAGTCTTTACCAATAGCCGTTTGCTTTTGGACTAGTTAGTTCTTACAACCATGGTGAACTAATTACCATACAAATGATTTTTCCACAGCCTTTACCACAAGCTATTTTCTTGTGGGCTAGCCAACTCTTCACTATTACAGATATGGTGAGTTGAAAACCATACAAATTTTAGTAAATTGTCAACTAAAAACGGATTTGATAATCACATCAGATTCGTACCCTCATGATGAGTCAAACTCTTTCTTGTTTATTAAACATGGTGAGTTGATTATCATCAGATGTTACTCTCAAAACAATTTGTTGCTGTTATCTTGTGCTTCAAAAAGTATTTTGCACTTTACAAAAATATTTTTTATTAAAAGACTTTAACTGGTTTTGTGCTGCAAGCAGTACTTTGATAAAGTACTGTTTGTTCAGCAGTACTTTGAATAAAGTACTGATTTTTCAAAAGATTTAAAACCATACCAGTATTTATGCATCATCATCTGCTAAAGTTGTCCATTTGATAAACAACTCAATCACCATAAGAGCTGTTTCATTATCCTGTTCAACTTCCATACCATGATCTAGCATCCTGATCATAAGATCTCTTGTAAGTGGATATCTTCTTTCTGCTAACATATGGATCATGGTCCCATCTTCTAACTCTAATACATGCACTCTTGATTCTTCAAAGAATCTCCAGCTTGTGATTTCCCAATCTTCTTGATTATTCCAGAGCGCATCAGTACTTGTTTCTTCTGTCTCCCAGATAGTTGTAAGATCACCCAGCAAAACTAAACCCACTCCAGTTGGTGGAATATGCTCAAAATAATCTTGCACTAGTTGATACAAATGAAACAGATCTTCTCTATCTATCATAAGCAGTATGTCCCACAATAAGTTGAATGTTCTAAAACTTTCATCTTCTCTATGAAACATAAGATAATATCCTTCCTTTGATTCTACAACTTCAAATGTAGAAATCTTAGACTTCTTCTCAGCAACTTCTTTTGACTTAGGATGCTCAAAATCAACAACCCTTAGATAATTCCTCAGCTCATCAACTGTATCTGTTCTCAATTGTATTTTCTTTGATAGCTGTTCATCATGAGTTGTTCTCTTTCTCTTTAAACTTCTTTTTCTTGCATCCTCATTTTGCTTTTCATCATCAAAAGGAATAATACCTTCCAGTTCCTTTTGATAAGCTTCTCTAACAGCATCATATAAGTCTTTCATCTCTAAATATTTCAACTTCTGTAATCCTTTATATTCTTGACTCTTCAGATAAGCCATCATAGCATTCCTTTCGTTAGCAATACTTTGTGGTCTTTTTGGTATAACAGCTTGCTTCTCTGGTTTTTCAATTTCAGCATCTAATTCAGCTTGTAACTTTCTAGCAGCTTCTTCATTTTTAGCTACCTCAATAGCTCTTAATTCTGCCAAAGTAAGCTTCTTCTTTTTCTTTGATTCTACCAGAATACCTTTTCCTTTATCCTTTGAATCTAACTCTTGAGTAGGTTGAGAAGATTGCAAGACTTGAGATTGTTCAGCTCCAGGAATACTAATACCTCTTGGTCTTGACATGTTGAGCATTATCTGAGCAATGGTCTCATCATCACTAGCAGTATGTTCCTTAGAGGTACCAGCTTCTTCTTCATGTAAGGCTGTTGAAGGCCCAACTTCCTCATCAAAATTTAAGGTTCTTGGTGTAATAAGCTCTTGCCTAAAAGTACCTTGAAGAGCAGTACTTTGATCACCAGTTCTTTGAACATCAGTACCTTGAGGCTCAGTGCCTTGAGGCTCAGCTTGCTCAATTTTCTTAGTTCCTTTATGTGAATCATCATAAGTTTTAGCATCTGGTTCTTCATCTAGATCTTTATGAGGTTCAGCATCTTCATAAGGTTCAACATCTTCATTCAAATTCTCTTGCTCCAAATTCCTCCCCAATGTGAATGAAGATTGCTTTGTAGGCTTCGTTCCCTTAGAAACCTTCTTAGGTGTGCGACCTCTCCTTTTGTGTGACTTCACCCACAACCTGTGATGTTGAACAAGAGGCCATACAAATCTTTTCAATCTCTTGAACTTGTTGTTCAATTTCAACAGTTGTGCAACTTGAGCTTCATTTTCCTTCTTCAACCTCATTAACTCCCTTGTTAATGCATAATTATCCAGAACTACTCCCTCAGTAGCCATGACTCCCTCATCTCCTCCAGATGTTTGAGACCCATCTGTTGAAGTATAATCATTGGGAGATGATGGTGGATTTACATCTTGTTCAGGATCAGTACCTTGTAGAGATGCAGTACTTTCCCTTGAAGCAGTATGTTGAGAAACTTCATGATCTGGGGAAGGTGCAGTAGGAGAAGCAGTTCCTTCCCTTGAATATGAAGGCTCATTATCTTCACTTGATTCTGCTTCATCTCTAACAACCTGTGCTACTTCCATCATGTGAGCAGTTAAAGGTGTATTCCTCCCAGAAAACTTGTCTCTCTTTCTAGCCATGAAAGTAAACACTTTTGGAGGAACTACAACAGCATGTAACAGGCTTAAAGGTTTAGGGACATCCTTAAGCTGTTTGTTCAAGAATACTTGAACAAATCGAGGGTACATTAAAAATGGTGAACCATTTGAGATATGAGAAAGCATACCATCCAGAATCATTCTTGAAAAGTTAAAGGGTTGATTGGTAGCTAATCCCACTAATGCAGAGGCAATATTTGATCCAAATTGTTCCCATGAAGTACTTTTGGAACTTAAGCAATGAAGCAAAACATGAACGAGATATTTCCATTGAGGACTTAACAAAGGCTTCCTAAAAGTTGTTTCAGTGAGTGAACCTTCATACCCTATATCTCGGAGTGTATCCCAAAGCACTTGTTTCTCAAAACGAACATCACCTTCTTCATCATCAAACAATAAATCTTCCCTGATTGTGGCTTCAGTAATTCTTACTATTTTTCCAGCAAACTTAGCCTGAATAAAGGATTCGTCATCTTGCATATGAGATCTAGCAGTAGCCCAAAATTGTTGAATCCACGGTTCAATGATGTCAGGTTCGACTAGTAGAGCATAATTGATTGAAGATCCAGTTAGGAAGTCAATTACATCATGAAAAGTGACATTAGACGGTGTCTTGTCCAAGTTAGAAACCATGTTGTGCTTACTAACAGTGTTACGATTAGCCATTGTGTGTTGGTATAAGAAAGAATGGTGCGTTGAAGGTGTATGTTGAGGGAAAAAAGAGAGATGAATGGATAAGTATAAAGATGAGAGTAAAAATCGGTAGGATAGTTATTTATAGGTAAGATTTAAAAAATCAAAACCCAATTAATAAAGTTACCGTTGTTTGAATTTTACCCCTTATTTTGACCGTTGGAAAAGTACGTTGACAAGACTGCAGTGCTTTCCACGTAAGCAATACTTTTAAAGCAGTACTTTCAGATAAAATGTAAGCAGTATTGTCCATCCTCTTCTTCTCAATAGCAAAAACCTCAAAAAGCATTGTATAGCCTCCCTTTAAACAATGCATAGGACTAACTAACTAACTAATATTAAGTCCTCCCCTTAAACGTAGCTTAATAATTAATCATACTAATACTCACCACTAAATGGTTGAATCTTGAAACATCAAAGCCCTTTGTGAGTAGATCAACTACATTGTCATCTGTATGAACCTTGATAACATTAATGAGCCTATGCTCATAACAATCTCGAATAAAGTGATGCCTAATCTCAATATGCTTGGTCTTGGAATGATAAACATGATTCTTCAAAATGCAAATGGTACTCTCATTGTCAATGTAGATAGGAGTATTCTTAAAATTGAATCCATAATCCAAGAGTTGATTCTACATCCGTCCACAACAACTTGCAGCAGCAACATATTTTGCTTCAATAGATGATGTTGCTGCAATGGTTTGTTTCTTACATTGCCATGAAACTAATCTTCTTCCAAGATATTGGGATCCTCCAGTAGTTGATCTTCTATCATAATTATCACCTGCATAATCATTGTCTGAAAAGGCTTCTAAGTGAAAAGGTGAATCCTTTAGATACCACAATCCTAACTTAGGTTGTTGTTTTAGATAACTAAAAATCCTCTTGACTGCATTCATATGAGAGACCTGAGGTGAGACTTGATATCTTGCACATAAACATACAGCAAACATTATATCAGGTCTAGATGCAGTTAAGTACATAAGACAACCAGTCATTGATCTGTAAAGCTTGACATCCACAGCTTGTCCATCTTCATCCTTTCCTAATGAGTTTATAGCTTTAATGGGTGTGGTGACTGGCTTGATAGTACTAAAGTTAAACTTCTTAAGAATGTCAGTGACATACTTATCTTGACTAATAAAGATTCCAGTACTTGATTGTTTAACTTGAAGCTCCAAAAAGAAAGTTAATTCACCAATGGAACTCATTTGAAATTCTTGTTGCATGAGCTGCTCAAATTCTTTCACCATTGACTGTTTTGTAGCTCCAAAGATAATATCATCCACATATACTTGAACAAGCATTATATCCTTTTTGTCTCTCTTGATAAACAAAGTCTTATCAATAGCACCTCTCCTGTAACCATGTTGCAATAGAAAAGTGGAGAGTCTTTCATACCAAGCTCTAGAGCTTGATGAAGGCCATACAGAGCCTTAACAACTTTGTAGACGTTGGTTGGATATGCAGGATCATCAAAACCAGGAGGTTGTCTTACATAGACTTCCTCTGTAATTTTGCCGTAAAGAAAGGCACTTTTGACATGCATTTGATAAATAGGAAAGCCCATATAAGATGCAAAAGCAAGAAATAATCTTATGGCTTCAATCCTTGCTACAGGAGCAAACACTTCATCATAGTCTACTCCTTCTTCTTGTCTATATCCTTGTGCAACTAATCTTGCTTTATTCTTGATGACATTACCTCTTTCATCTCTCTTGACTCTGAAAACCCATCTTGTACCAATGACTTTCTTTCCATCTGGTAAATCACATAGTATCTAGACATCTTGAAGTTTGAATTGAAGAAGTTCTTCTTACATGGCTTCAACCCAACTCTCTTTAGCTAATGCTTGAGATATAGTCTTGGGTTCTTCTTGAGAAATAAAGCAGGGAAACAAGCATGTTTGTTGATCCTTATGATTCATCCTATTTTGTTTATAAACAAAGCTAAGCAAAGCATTATATGGCTTAGAGAAACCTTTAGCTTTTGTTCTTGTGAGCACTCCTGAAATAGAAGGTCCAATGATTTGACCAGCAGGATGATCTTTATGAACTCTTAATGTAGGAGTTTGTGGAACTTCAAGATCATCACCCAAATTTGTGAAATCAGCTTCTTCATTGGAATTTGAGAAAATACCTTCATCTTCTAATTCATCATCAGTATCTTCTAACCCAGGCATGTTTGGATCATTCAAATAATCAGAAGTACTGTCAATTGGTTCAGCAGTACTTTGATCCAAAGTACTGTGATACAAAGTACCGTGAGAGTAATCTGTAGACTTACCCTTTTTCTTTGCTGCTTTATAAGCTCTTCTTTGATCATCTTCATAAGATTTTGCTATTATTTCTTGAAAAAGCATCCTAGTAAGTTCATCTTGGAGAGCTTGATCTTCATCCGACAAAGTGGATTTTGGTTCAACAGTACTTTTCTCCTTTTCAATAGTTATGGGTTCTTCATCAGGAACATCATCAGGTCTAAGATTAACTCCATGAACAATGTACTGTAAATCTTCTTCTTTGTGAACAACTTGATTTTCTCCTCTAACAGGAACATAGTTCATAGAAGGAGTCAAAACATCAAGATCAAACATCCAATCAGGACCTTTACCTTTTTGATTGTCTTGATTTTCAAGGAATTCAACATGAAGACAATCTTGAACCTTTTTGGTAACCTTGTTGTACACTCTAAATCCTTTGCTATTTGTACAGTAACCCAGTAAGTATCCTTCATCTGACTTGCCATCAAATTTTCCCAGAGTATCAATAGTATTGAGAATAGTCAAAGGACAGCCAAAAGGTTTCATAAAATGAATGTTGGGTTTATTTCCCATAAGCAACTCATAAGGTGTCTTCATCTAAGGTTTAGTGACTGATACTCTATTTAACACATACCAAGCAGTACTTACAGCTTCAACCCAAAATTGAATAGGTAATAAAGAATCTGCAAGCATTGTTCTGGCTGCTTCTATTAATGTTCTGTTTTTCCTCTCTGCAACACCATTTTTCCGTGGAGTTCTAGCAATGCTAAACTCCCCCTTAATCCCTTTCTTGGCACAAAATTCATCCATAAAACTTGTTTTTGAATTCAGTCCCATTATCACATCTAATAGATCTTACTTTGAGTCTTAATTGATTTTCAAGGGCTATTATAAGATCATGAATAGCATCAAAGGTTTCATCTTTAAATCCCATGAAAAAGACCCAACTAAATCTACTGTAATCATCTGTTACAACTAAGCAGTATTTCTTCTTGTTTAAGCTCGCAACAGAAACAGGTCCAAACAGATCCATGTGCAACAACTCTAAAGGATCTCTAATAGTTCTTTCCTCAATCTTCTTGCATGAAGCTTTATGTTGTTTACCCTTCTTGCATGCCAAACATGAATGATCATTCTTGTATGTTTTGGAAGGTAAACCTCTAACTAAATTACCTTTAACCAGCTTGTTGATGTTCTTGAAATTTACATGTCCTAATCTTGTATGCCATATATGTGCTTCTTCAATTGTTTCCTTTGCTACTAAACATGTTGCCCTTTCAGTAGAGTTAATATTCTTCAAATCTAGACTGTACATATCATTGGTTCTTGGTACTCTCAGTGTTACTAAGTGATCATCAACAAGCTTGAACTCAGGGGAAAGAATAAGACATTCTGTGTCAGTGAATAACACAGGGTGCTTCTTGTCACAGATCTGAGATACTGAAAAAAGGTTGAACTTGAGCTCCTTCACATAACGAACATTTTCAAAATCAATGCTTCCTGCCTTGATGGTTCCTTTCCCAGAAATTCTACCTCCATTAGGATCATTCCCAAAAGCAACTCTTCCTCCAAAATATGATTTAAAATCTCTTTGTCTCTTGTCATGCTTCCAGAGCAACCACTATCAACAATCAAATGATCTTTAAGCTCCTCTTCTGGGTGGCCCTGCACAAAGATGAAAGAGTTAGTTTCTTTTAGGAACCCAAGCCATTACTGACTTGTGTTCCCCTTGTGGAGTGACATACTTAAATTCTTTAAGTATGTAATCTCCACTATTTTTGAAAACATGATTAATCATTTTCGTTTGTTCCAAAACTTGTGTTGGTTTTTCAGCAAAACTCTCCTTTTCAACAAAATTCTCTTTTTTTCAACAAAACTTGCTGAAAGTACTGTTTGTCCCCCATCAGTACTTTCTTTCTCAACCCAGTAGGTTTTAACATTTTGTGTTGATTTCTTTGATCTAGGTACTCTATTTGAGGTGTAATGCCTTCTAGGTTGATAGTGATTGAATCTCCTAGGGCTTCCATTCGAAAAAGTGCTAGCAGTACCCTGATTTGGTAAAAACCTAACAGTACTTTGAGAAGGTACTGCTTGAGAAACTTTTGACTTACTAGTACCTTGAAAAGTATTGCTTGAGAGTACTGGTGGTTTTGAAAAAAGGTCTTTTCTGATGAGGGTACCTATAGTCTTTTGAGAAATTACTATGGTTAACCCTATGTGAATGGTTCCAAACTGGTTTATTCTCCCTTGGCTTATGGTTGGTAGATGTAGTCTTTGGGAATTTGCTTAAATATTCTGAGTGAAAGTCACAGTCCTTAATCAAATGATCAGGACTATAACAAACAAAACATAATTTTTGACCCATAATCCCAAATTTACTTTCTTTAGTTCTATGACCAAAACTACCATGACTTTTTCGTGAATGATTAAAATTAGCAGTATTTCGAAAAGTTTTTCTTGAAGGTACTGCTGAATGTCTAGCAGTACTTTGAGATGAAGGTACTGCTGAACTTTTAACATTATCATCCTTAGGTTTCTCAACTGTTTCTTTTGGGGATTCAGAACTAGATGGACCTGAATTAGATGTACCCGTAAGCTTTTTCCTAAACTCTAAATTATCTACTCCAAAATAAGAAACATCTGTCCTAAGTGGTTGAAAACTACCAGTTGGTGGAGGAACTGTATTATAACCCTTATCTTTCTTAAATTCAAGAGGTGTTTGACTAATTGACTCCTCATTACTAGACGTGTTTTCTTCTGAGCTAATGATTTCATCATCACTAGTTGTTATCTCCTCTGAATCAATTTGTTCCTTATCACTAGTTGGGTTCTCTTCTGAACTGCTAAAGTCCATACCAAAACCTAGGCCAGTTTTAATGTGTGCTCTTTTTTGTTTTTCAACAAAACTAACATGTGAAAGACCAGATTCTTTCCAACTAGCAAAATTTTCTAACAATTCATCTCTTTCTTTAGTCATTTTTTCAAGTTTAGAAACCTTACATCCTAACTTCCATTCACTTAATTTTAATTGATAGTCTTGTTGCTCATATTTTTCTGCCCAAGCCATTTCATTATTTTCATGAGTGATTATTTTGGCTTCCATTGACTCTAAAGTCAATTGATAACCAGCTACCTCAGACCTAGCCCTTCTATAATTATCTCTTTCAGTCACATAATCTTTAAGCACTTTTTGATAAAAGTCATTACATTTGGAACATACCTCAGAGATAGTGGATAAACTTGGTGAAGTAGCTACCATGGCAAGCAGAACAGGTTCTTCTTCACTTTCCATGCTCCAATCAAAGCTTCCAAGGCCTTCTCTTGATTCTAAAGCAGCAAATCCTGGTTCCTCATCAAAAGTTGTGCTCCAATCAAACTCTTCCACAGTAACCATATAGTAGGTTACTGGTTCATCATCAAATTCAGCACTCCAGTCAACCTCTGATAGATTTTATTGAGCAACCAAAGCTTTTGGTTTTGGTTCAGTAATAGGAACTTCCTTTATTTCAAGCTTGGGTTTCTCAATCATTCTATTTGCCTGATATTTAGCAAACTTGCATTCTCTTGCAAAGTGTCCAGGCGTTTGACAATTAAAGCATTTAATCTTGGATTTGTCAAATGCTATTCCCTGTTTGGGTTTGAAGTCAATGCCTCTTCCTGTTTTCTTCATGAACTTCTTGATCCTTGCAGTGATCATGGCAACTTGCCATCTTATGTCAATTTCTTCTAGATCATCCTCTTCAATTTGCAACAAATCTTTTTCATAAGTGACAGGTAAAGTGGATTGTTGAGCAAAGAAGGAACATACAACATCATCAGAGTTGATGGTGTTTGATGGTGATGAGGTGGTAGTTGTCATGGTTGTGTAAATATGTTGTTTATCACCAACAGTACTTTGAATGGGATAAGCAGTACTTTTAGTGGAAGTACTGCCTCTGTTTTCAGAAGACACAAAAGCAATGCTGTGAGATTTTGAATTTGATTGACCATTCATCTCATGCTCATACACCTTTAAATTGTTGTAGAGATCATCAAAGTCCATAGTATCCAAACCAGATTGTCCTCTAATCATAGTAGCAACCACATGCCATACGGATGGCAAACTTCTTAAGAACTTCAGATTAGCATCTTCAACAGATACCTTTGCTCCATATAACTCAATCATACTAAGGAGATTTTGGAATCTGTCATAGGCAGCATCAAGGCCTTCTCTTTCACCAACGGTGAATGTTTCAAACTGTTGCTTCAATAGATTTCTATGCATCTTCTTGGAAGCATCATTACCTCCAAATCTTGTCTTGATAGCAGCCCATAATTGTTTTGCATCCTTAGCATCATGAAACTTTAGTAGGTGACCATCAGGAATAGCAGACAACAATATGTTGAGAGCCTTTTCTTGATTTCTTTTTGTAGCTGCTGGCAAGGTAGGCTTAGGTGGTTTAGGTTGTCCAGGAACTTCTACAGGTTCTTCAAGAACATCATTACCATTGACAATCACATCCCATAATACATGGTCTGTAATTGCAATGTACTGCCTCATCTTCATGCTCCAGAGATCATATTCTCCCTTTTTGATGATGGGAATTCTGAGTGAGGTGATGGATGGGAGTGGTGCAGCTTCAGTTGACATCTTTTAGGGTTTGTAGTTAAATCGGTTTTAAGGGTTTCTTCTTTATCAGAGTTTCCACACAAGCTCTGATACCACTTGTTGGATCGATATACTCTGACCAAACTAACTATGTAGCTTGTAAGGGTTTAGCAACCTTGGATAAATCCAAAACTACTAACAATGAAACACTGATATAACTCTATTAAGTATGCGAAATCTACTTTAATAAAGCTAAGAAGAATAACTTTTAACTTCAACGATTATATTAAAACCAAACTTTGAACCTGCTTGTTATACAGATTCACTAACAAACCTAATCGCTAAATAACTCAAATATCGTACTTGCATGTAAGTTCTAAGTCATGTATCTCTAATGCCAATCTAGGGGTCCTTTTATAGGCATAAGGAATACCCTAGTCGGTTTACAATTACAATCCTTGTACGTCAAGTAATACTAATTCTAATCTAAGAATATTCTAGAATTACATAATAATCCTTAAACGATTTTGCATAGCAGTCCTTTAGCCTTGCAGTACTTTGACGAAGCAGTACTTTGACTTTCATTAGGCAGTACTTTGACTTTCTTCAGCACTTTGACTTTCTTCAGTACTTTAACTTTATATTCCAACAAATTTAACCGACAGATAAGAGATAACTAGGGAGTAAGAACATCTATTATTGGCCTTTCTATTTCTGTAACAGAAGCTAATATCAAACATACAAGCGTTGCTCTTGAACAGGCTCGTGGTGATGAAATTCCAGTCGAATCTGGGTCTTCTATGGGCTGTGTTTCGGGTTTGATTAAGGGGTCTATGGTTGTTGTGTTTGATGAGGATTCTGAAAAATAGGTACATGTGTCGAGGTCAGGTCATGAGCAGGTATCTACTGCTAATTTTGAGTCCTATTATGTTAGGAACGATCAGGTATCTATTGTTGATGATGTGGGTATTCATACTAGTTGTGGTGAGTCAATATCTTTGATAATGAGCCCGAGTACGATCTTGATGTGGGGGCTGGGAAATTGGATATTACTTCTGATTTCGTGGGAACAGGACCTTCTTTGGTTCAACATAATCATGAAGTGCTTATGGATTCACCCTCATGTGATCAGGTTGATTTGGAAAAGGTTCATGCGTTAAGATCTAATGTGGTTATGGTTCATGAGGCTAAAGATGTATTGTCTGATAGTATGAAACGATTAAAGAGGGCAGTGGATGGGAACGATGCTTTCCCTCTTTTACGTACACTTTCTTCTAATGATACTATTGGTGCTAATCAGGTACATATGTTGAGTTCTTGTGATGTTACGAATGATAAGTTGTTGTCGGCGGCTAATGTTATTCCAATTGAAGTAGTTGACGACATGTGTGGGAAATTTGCTAATACACTTTATGGCTATTTCATTGGTCAATGACTAGCGTTCCCGATTGTCGAAGATTACGTCAAACATACTTGGGCTAAGTTCGGCTTGGAGCACACTATTCTACGGAATGATTTCTTCCTTTTCAAATTTGCTTCATTGGAAGGCATGACTAAGGTTCTTGATGGGGGTCCTTGGTTATTAAATCGGTACCTATTTTCTTACATGAATGGTGTCGGATACTAGGTTGGAAAAGGAGAAAGTGACTAAGGTACCGGTTTGGGTTTGTATCCATAATGTACCTTCCGTTGTGTATTCTAAAGCTGGTATAAGTTTGATTGCAAAATAGTTGGGGCGGATTATACGTTTTGATGCAGGTACTAATGCTATGTATAGCAATCCTTGGGGTCGTTATTCATACGCACGGGTTCTTATTGAGTCATCTGCTGATCGAGATGTTTTGGAATCAATTGATGTTGTTATTCCCCTACCTATGGGTAAGGGTCATTATATGGAAGTTCTTGAAGTCGAGTATGAGTGGTGGCTGCCTTGGTGCTCTAAGTGTGTTATTTTCAATCATGATGATGATTTATGTCCTCTTAGATGAAAGCGGGTTACTAGTGCTCTGACTAATAAAGATGTTGATGTTGATCGTCATGTTCACTCTCATAAGGCGGGTAAAGAGATTAGTAAATATTCGAAAGGGGCTTGGGTTTTTAAACCTAAGACCAATGTTATGTAAATACAAGTTTCAAAACCGGCTGCCAAGAAAAGGAACTCTTCTACACATAAGTTAGGGGCTGATTTTAAGCCGCCTAATGAGGGTTCTATCTCTCTTGGTACTCTTAATGGTGCGGTAAGGAGTGTTGATGGTGTGGATACGGTACAGGAGAAAATTTCACAGCCTTCTAATGTTGTCGATTCTTCATGTGGGGGAAAGGATAATACTGTTGAGGGTTGTAATCGTCAGGTACCTACGAGATGTAAGAATGGAGACTTGTCTGAGCGTTTCAACACCCATGGGGCTTCTACGAGTAAGGCGTCGAATCTTTACCCTAATATTACTGATAGGGCTTCAACTTCTCTTCAGGGTCAAGGTTCAAATGCGGATGGTGTTAGTGAAAGTGATGACGAAGTCTATGAGAACTATGATGATATCGAGATGTATGCTTCCAAATCTAAGAATTATAGTGGCTCCGCTAGAAACTTCAAGGTGCAACGACGCAAGAAGAATTAGCTTTATGTTTTTCTTTGTGTTTCTTGGTGTTAAGTAGCTTTTTTTAGCTTAGGTTATTTGTAAGTTGCACTTGTGTTGGTGCATGTCTATCGCCCTTTAGGGCTGAGATGGGGGACTCACTTCCATCCTTTGTACTTCAACGTTTTTTGGTGTAATGCATTTTACCAGGGTGAAACATCCCTTTTACCTAAAAAAAGAACATCTATGTAAGCACGCTTTTAATTATCATAAGAACACACCAATCAATCCATAGCTTTTATCCTCTTCAATAGTTAATTAGTTTTTAATCTTTGTTAGTAATTAGTTAAAATTGGTAGAAGTACCACCCCCCCACACTCCTAAACCCTGAGATTTTAATTGTTTTTTATCAAATATAAAAGCTAAAAAAGAATCACCCTCAACCTCACATTCTCGTCATACATCTCTAATAGCATCTCTATTCCCCTAGAGAACAATCAACCCCCTGGGCTTACCCATACTACAATACAATGATTAGGTACACTGCCTAGTGGGTTGTAAAGCTTGCTCGTTGAAAAGGAAGTCCTTCGACCCCGAACTCACGCATCAGTTTTACCAAAACCAGAAGCTCAGTGGACCCACGATGAGAGAAGGGTGGTGAATTAGGACCAAAGGCTCAAAAGCATCATTATATCATGTCTCCCTGATGATGTAATGGAATCAGTCTAGCTGTAGTACAGCCAAACAAACATGGAATGACTTGGTTCATAGCTATGAGTGTCCCTCGTATACCAAGGAAAACAGGATCATGGACCTAAAACTTGAGTACAACACCTTTAGAGCCAAAGACTTTGAAACCCTCTCTCAAACTTACACTCTTTATAAAACCTTGTTGAATGAATTGGCAAATGATGGTGTTAAACTATCTAAACATGAAATTAATGTAGGTTTTGTCAACAGTCTCCCTGAGAAATGGTTAAACTTCTCTCAGGGACTTAGAATGCAAATCACATTCAAACTATTGAACTTCCTGAAATCTATGGGAAGTTCCACTATGCAGATAATCTTATCAATAGACGATACCCTGATTTAAAGAAGTCTCGGGAGGTTAAAAAGTCCCTGACAACTACCTCAACACCTATTTCAACTACTTTCTTTTCAAACACTGTTGTTCAGTATTTTCAAGAAACCTCTGATGATGAGGCTGATGAAAGAACTAGTGAGGAGTACCTGAATGACTTGCACAATGAGTTTCAGGAAAGGGCACTCCTTGCTAATTCAAAAAGATTTATAAGAAGAAACAAAAACTTTTCAAGTGCTAAAGCTAATGAGGACACTGAGTGTTATAAATGTCACAAAAAGGGTCACTTTGCAAAAGATTGTTTTTTTAAAACTATTTTAGAACCCTCATACAGGTCTTCAGGGTCTAACCAGTCCTTTAGTTTTATTAAGTTTCAAACCAAGCTTCTTCAGTCTCCTCAAAATTATCAAAATAAGACTGGCCAAAACAAAACAGTGGATTTTGAAGCAAAATATAGGAAAGCTAAGGCTAAACTTGCTATTCTTGAGGCCACTCCCTCAAAAACTATTCAAAACACTAAATATGTGCATGGAAAGAACAAGGGTCGTGTAGCTAAAATATTTGACTGGGATGAAGAGCCAGGTTCCTCAGATGATGAAATGGTACAAGTCAGTGCACTAATTGCTCTCTCAGAAGAAGACAAACTCACAGTTGGAAAGAATCATGCAAGAAATGGTGAATGGGTTAACATCACCATGAAAAAGGTAAACATCTTACTATCCATGGATGATGATTTTGACTGGAAATCTTTCATGAATTATATAAATTTTGATCTTAAGTTTGTTGAAGAGCAAAGATTAAATCTGTTTTCCAAATATAACAAATTAAGCTTTGAGTTAAATAAGTGTAGAGATGAACTTCTTGCTTTAAAACAAGCTAAACTTGAGGCTGTTACACTTCAAATTCAAAACTATGAGTTAGTAAAACGAAATCAAGCTCTTCAAGAAGAACTTAAGAAAGAGAAACAAGTCATTGAAAGTTGGACCACTAAAAACCCTAGAGTCTATAAAACTGTTCAAACCCCTAGTAATAAAAGGAGAATACTAGGAGAGCATCAACTCACTGAACCACTCAGTGAAAGTCAAAATCCCAAACCTTTTGTGTCTGCTGGCATGCACTCTAATCAAGGGACAATACCTAAACCCAGTGATTGGGTTGAAAGAGTAAACCCTGATAGTAAGCTACCAAACTTCAATTCTGGAAGAATACTTGAACCTGAAAGTCAGGCAGTCAAAAACATGCTTGGACTCCCTGATGTACTCAGTCATACTGAGTCCATTACTAAGTCTGAAGCTGAATCACAAGCACCCCTTCCACCCCTGAAATCCCTTCAGGGAGCTACACCTAAATCTGAGCTTACTCCCTTGAAATATACTCCACACTCTCCCAAAGAAAGATCAGGCCTTGGTAGAACAATACTAAAAAGACCTGAAAAACCAAAAAAAGAAGATTCAGGTCCCACTGAAACTTCCACATCTTCAGTTCCTACTGAAGAAGACCAAATCAAACAGTTGACTGAACTTGTGAGGAAACTAAGTGAAAATATTAACTAAACTGAGAAGGTTCCTGATACAATAATCAAAGAACCAAAGTCAACCTCTTCAAGTTCCTCCAAGTCAAAAGCCAACTCCAAACCCAAACAGAAGTGTGAATTATGCCATTATACAAGACACTCCACTGATAATTGCTACAGAATTCTCTTTTGCATGATTTGCAAGAGAAGATCACAGAACTTCTGATCACTTACAATACACAAAGTCACTGAATGAAGCAAATTATATGAACCTTGGTCACAACTATGCTTCATCATCCAAGCAGGCCCCATGGCCAAAAGCTAAACCTTTTCCTCCTTGTCCACACTATGGATTTAATGACCATCATCCTAATGATTGTCTCATGAACTCCTATTGTGGAATATGTGTAAATCCAGCACATGAGACATCTCAACATGACATGGTCATACATGAAAGGAGAAGCACAAAATTCAAATCACCATGCACCACTGAGTCCTCCTCAGTAAGTAAGTGTAAAACTTGTGGTAGCACTGTCCACTCAACCACTGACCATGAGTCCATTACACAGTTCAAATAGTCCATTAGACCCAAGCCCACTAGTAAGTGGGTTAGCAAGAGAAACTAACTCAGTTTACTATTTGTGCAGAGACATGCCAGGGAGCTTGTTCGGCATCTAGATAGTGGATGTTCAAGAAGCATGACTGGTGTGAAGGAATATCTACACAAATATGTAAAAGAACTAGGACCTAAGGTAGTATTTGGTGATAATTCATCATGTCCTACTGAAGGTTATGGTTCAGTAAACTGTAGTGGTATAGTGTTCTCTAGAATTGCTTATGTAAATGTTCTAAAGTATAATCTTATTAGTGCCAGTCAGTTGTGTGAGGCAAAATACATTGTGCAGTTTGATGATAAACAAGGAACTATTTTTAATGCCAATAAAGAAGTTTTTCTTATAGCTCCTAGGAGAGATGATGTATATGTACTTGACATGTCAACTCTCTCTCAGAATGGAACATGTCTCTTTTCCAAGGCCACTAAAACCATTAACTAGTTATGGCACAAGAGACCGTCTCACTTGAATTTAAAAAATATTAACAACTTGGCTAAACAAAACAAAGTCTTTGGTTTACCATCTCTTGTATTTGCAAAGGATAAACAATGTCCAGCCTGTGAAAAAGGAAAACATCACAGAGCCTCTTTCAAAACAAAACAACATTTTTCAATAAAAAGTTTCCTTCACCTCTTGCACATGGATCTGTTTGGACCTGTCAATCCTAGATCAATCCAGCATGCGAAGTATACCCTTGTCATTGTTGATGAGTTTTCAAGATACACTTGGGTATATTTCCTCACCAAAAAGAGTCAGGCAGCTGACACAATAATGTCATTCATCATAAAGATTGAAAATCAAGATGACATTAAAGTAAAACAAATTAGAACTTACAATGGTACTGAATTCAAGAATCAGGAGCTTGAGTGTTTCCTTGATGAAAAAGCGATTTCTTAAAATTTCTCATCTCCTTATACCCCTGAACAAAATGGGGTAGCTGAAAGGAAAAACAAAACTCTCATAGAGGTTGCAAGAACTATGTTAAATGGTTCAGTACTCTCAAAGCACTTCTTGACTGAAGCTGTTAAGATAGCCTGTTATACTCAAAACAGGTCAATCATTGTCAAAAGACACAAAAAAACTCCCTATCAGATCTTCAAAGGAATACTCCCTGATATCAGCTACTTTCATGTGTTTGGTTGTTCAGTGTTCATTCACAATCACAAGGATCACTTAGGCAAATTTGATGCAAAATCTGATTATGGTTACTTCTTAGGTTACTCATTGGTGTCTAAGGCTTTCAGAGTGTTCAACACCAGAAGACAACAAGTCGAGGAAACCTTCCTTGTTACCTTTGATGAGAGCTCTAAAAGAATCAGGTTCTCTAACACCTCAGTAGAAGAAATATGAATTGATGACTCCTCTAGATATCCTCCTAATGAGTTCAGCTCTGAAAACAATTCCTCATGTCAATATCAAGCTGATGTTGACATCCCTTACTACATTATTCCTCACAACCACCCTCAGCCAAACATCAGTGAATTCATTGATACTCTAACAGTCCTTAGTGGGATAGGTCATACTGAACCAAATGTTCAGGAACCTGAAGTTCATGAATCCCAATCTGAACAACCAATTATCTCATCTGAAGAACCTCATAATTCTGTTACACTAGCTCCTGAGCCCATTCCTCAATTCCTAGTGGCCTCATCAAGCTCAGATTCCAAACAACAAAATAAGTGGATAAGTGTAAAACCCGCAAAATCGTGTAATTATATTTGCGTCTAATTTAAAATTTATTAACTCAAGGTACTAATTATGAAATTGATCTAAAATATTTAATAAACATTTGAAAATAATACTTTTAATTTAGTGATATCTGATAAATTAATAATAAGATTAAATTTAAATATATAGATACCTAAACTAATTCTATTAATAATTAAATACAAAAAATATAAAAACCCTAAAAATTCTACACCAAATTCTGCCCATATTTCCCCCTGTTAGGTCACCATCTTATCATAACAATATGTATTTCTAGAGAGAGAAAGTTTTAGAGAGAGAAAGTGGAAGGAACTAATGAAGGATTAATGAAAATGATAATTGTAATTAGAACCAACAACCCTCTCCCTTCTAGGGAGGGGGTATTTATAGTGTTTACATAAGTAGGGGTGTTTCCCCTTGGTTCTAGAAGAACCTTCTATCACAGCTCATGGGCTTACTACATGAGCTGTGAAATCAATTACAAACATTTATAAACCATATTAATTAACGACCTATTACAAATGAAATGACCTACACTTGATAATTAAAACATGTTCCTAACAATCTCCCCCTAAGGGTTGGTCATCATTTGTTGTCTTGCTTAGGTCGTTTGACGTCTTGAACTTCTTTGGCGTTCATGGCTTGTGACGTCTTTGATTCTTTGCATCTTTGTTCTTTGTTCTTGTTGTTGTGATCAGTTGTGAAATCTGCCTTTATCAACATCTTTAACTTTGATCTTTATCTCATAACTTTGCAGATTCTTTGACTTTGATGTAGAATCTTTATGAAATTTTCTTTGCTTTTTGAGAGAACTTCAATTAGTGTTGATGTTGGTAGAAGCATGTGAGAAGTCTGCACGATCTTTTCTACCCGTGAGCATCCATAAGAAGAAAAAACATAAAACATGGGTTAGAAATAATCCAGCGCTTACAAGTTTGAACTTCGAAAGTGTTAACAGCATAGTGTGAAAACACATCTCTAATTCTCACAAAGGCTGTTCCTGAACTGGAGTCCCACAAGTGAGATAACGCGATGTACCGAAATACACCTACAGTTCAGATGAGTCGCTGAGGTACACCGAAGCATCACCCCACGACTGTAGACCGTTTGAGACACACTAAGCGTAACCCACAAGGAGTTACCGAAGTGACCTGCTGTCAGGGCTGTTTGATGTTGACCCTGGCAGGAATTTCCATTCAATCACTGAAGATCACAATTGTGAATCCCCTCATAAATGTTCTGGCAGATTGCTAAGATCTGCGTAGGACTCTGGAAAAATGTCACTTGTGTCCTTATTGTTTGAACAACAAGTGATGAAATATATAAGTGTTCCTAAGAGATCTTTTGATGAATCTCATGGCTCTAGACTCGATTAGTGCGTTTTGATTTTCCTGAGCGGAGACTAGGGAGAGGGTCTCCTTCTTCAATACCAACAATCTCTAAGAGAGAGTCGATAGATTATGTAGGGTTCCCTGTGAGAATGAAACAAGCTCTTTTGAGAGAACTTGAGTGGCTTAGAAGGTTTAGTGCATTGCGTCACTGGGTCCATGACGACTTGTCTTCAATACCGGTGTCATCTTGTGACAACCAGTAGCATATGAATTGAACCCGGTGTCTGCCCTAAGTTGAATAATTTGGAGGGCTATTTCTTTTCACCATTTTCTTGAACTTTTCTTTTTAATTCTTCAACTCCTTCTTTCTCCGATTCTCATTTTCTCCTTTTTCAATCATACCTAAGGACTTCTAAATACTAACTATTTGTGGTGTCCTTGGGTAGATCCCTCCGGCTCTGGCGGATCATAGGACGTTTATTCCTAAACTTAGTCACCTTTTAACTCCATGACTATCCTATGTTGCCACAAAACTTTTTCTTGAAAATCTCTCAAGATGTTTATGATGAAAAACATGTTTTGGTAACACCTTGAGAGTTTTTGGTTTTTCAGAAATACTCCCCCTCCACATGTGCTTATGAGTTTTGACTGAAATCTGCACAGTGAGGGTAGAGCTCGCACTTTTGAATTGATCGACTCTTGATAGACAATTCCCCGCGAGACACAGTTACGTTGTATAGTTAAAGAGTTACATTGTCAGCTTTTAGGTGACAACTAGCTCTAATAACTACCTTGAAGATGTAAACACTCCTTGAAAAGGAGGTTAGACCCGTCAAAGTTCATGTCAATCAAGAGTGTCTCGAATTGGTACATTCTACTAAGATAAGTTTCGTTAGAAACAAGTCTGTTCGATTACTGACATTTCAAAGTTCGTCAATTCATTGGTGATATCTGAGTCGAGCACGATATGAGATTCCATAACTTCCTGATCAATCAATTTTAATCACATTTCTCCCCCTCAAAAATAGCATATGAATGGTGTTTTTGAAAAACATGTTGATTAAAATATGCTTTTTGAGGCATTGAAAATTCATTTGGGAAGAAGTGGATTTCAAGAACATTTGATTTCGAACAAAGAGTTTTTTTTTTGTTGCAAGACAGTTAAGAAGCTTTCGCTCCTTTCATTAGGATTGAGGCACTGAAACGTACCACAGGGTCCTTTCGTGGAATTAGATTTTGTTTTCGTTGAACAAAAGTACTCCCCCTCAAATACGGAAATATATTTGAGAGATAGCCTTCTTGAGCCGAATTTGAATCAGATTAATACACGTTGTAAAAAACATATTATCAGATTTGTTGTTCTTATGAAAATTCGAACTCAAGGTTTAACTGAAAAACATAATCAATTAAGATAAGCATACGAATGAAAGTAAAGAGTTAGAGTTATTACAGACATATGTTTAAATGTTCCAGTATTGTTTCAACAAAACTAACTAACTGCAGTACTTCATTCAGGTCGACGAAACGTCAAGATGTTCGGAACCCTTGCTCTTCCTCCAACATAGCCTTCCAGTCGTCTCATTTGAACGCGAAAATTGAGTCGTGAATTAATTTTCTTGACAAACTTTTCAGCTTGCTTAACATCGCTTCTCTTCCATGTCATGTTCCGCAACCAACGTTGTTTTCTGCCTGCTTGCAGATCGTCAAGAATGTTGACAAGCTCAACCTTTACCAGTATCAACGTATCATCACTGAACTTGTGAATTTCTTCATATCCCATGAATTTAACGATTTTGTTCCTGATGAAGTATAATCCAAAAGGTGTTGTGGTGAACGTATACGGTTGCTTATCATAGATGCCGGGTGGTTGGAGATCAGGTTTGGTAAGATTCAGACGTTTCTGATAACTTTCAACACCAAGATGAAGATCTTCAACTCTGGACTTAATGACAAGACTGCGGATAAAAATGAGGATTGAGTTGAAGATATCATATTGTAAGCTACCAGGAAGATGCTCAAGTTTTCCTTGAATTTTGAGAAGATACATATCTTCGATATCATTGAGATTCAGAAACCTGTAGTCAGCTTCATTGAAAGTGTATTCTTTATCGTCAGCTCGGCGAACCGTTATATTAGTCAGAAAATTGTACCCATATTTATCCATAATCTCAGCACTTTTAATGGACAAGATCCGGTGGTTATGACACACTTTGTGTTTTGAAGTGAATGTGAGATGCCATTTGTAAAACCATTTACGCATATTAGGCCAGTGAAAGATGCCAAGTTCTGCCTCATCATTATATGTAACAACCGAAGAACTAAACAATTCACCAACTTCTTCCTCCATTCCCTCTTGAGTGTAAACCGCAGCATGAAACTTAGACAGTGATGTTGCATATCGTTTCTCTGGATCTGTGTTGCCATACATCAAATATTCTAGATCATGATTAAAGAAATAAGGTGTGGGTACCTTGAGATTATGAGTATGACCCATGAGTGGTAACGGTTGAGAATAGTCATGAAACTTGAACGTTTTGGGAGCACTGGAGGGCAGCGAAACATCCCAAGTAATGTTCTCAGACATTGCTCGTGCAACTTCCTCGAGATTGTATTCAAATTGAAGCCTTGAAGTAGTGAAAGTCTTAAATTGTGTAAACCCTGCTCGGCGAATAGAGGCAATGTGAGACAGTTTAAGTTTCTGCACCTTCATGATCTTTTTCAAATTCTTTGTGAAACCCACAATGGAAGCTTCATTGGAAAGATCATCTTCTGGATGAGCATCAATCATATCTTCAAACCAGTCAAACTGAGTCATGGAAGAGTCAATCCATTCTGGAGCATCATCTTGTTGTATGTTCAATGGTGGTTTGGATATGACTTGAGAAACAGTCTGTTGTGGAGGTTGATTGGAAGATTGTGGTTGAATTTCTTCTTCAGGTGAAATATTTTGAGAAGTGGTTTGAAAACCCGAAGATGACGCTGCAGTGAATTTGGTACGTTTATCACGTGAACGTGATTCATCTTTATCATCCGGTCTGCGTTTACGAGGCGGGATATCTTTGCACGTTGCAGATGCACGCTTCTTATCAGCCTTCTTCATGGATTTGAGTATAGCGTCTCGAAGTTCCTCTTCGTCATCATCATCAATTATCTTCTCAAGCAGTTGACTTTTGAGATCAACGACAGGCAAATTGGAAGGTTTTGTTTCAAGAGTTATCGGGTGTGTTTGAAGATGAGTGGCTACAACACCTTGAATCTTGTGATTAACATATGTGCGTAATGCCAGTGGTAGTACTTCATTAATGCAACTCTTTACCTCTGTAGGAAGAACCTGTTTAAAGATTTCCTCAATTTTCTCAGGTAATGGAAACTTCTGAATCTGTTGATGTTGTTCTTGAAGTTGCTTTTGTTGTGTGTCAACTTGGGTTTGAAGAGAAGTAAGCTGTTCTTGAAGGACTTGAAATTTATCTTTTTCAGTTGCTTCAGATGTTTGTCGAGAAGGGAACCTGATCTTGAACGTGGTTTTTGAAGGAACATTCGTCTTTGACTGTTGATCTGATGATGTTGGAGGTGGTTGGGTTAGTGATGTTGGAAGACGAGCATCACTTTCTGGAGGTGGTTTATTAGTGAAAGCATCATCAAAATCTTCATTCTCAGATTCATCATTGTTGACAGAGGCTTCATGATCAGAACGAATGAATTGATCAGATTCATCTTTGGATGAAGAGAGTGTTGCAGAGTTTGAGTTGTCCGATTCGGAAGATTCTGATTCATTTATGGGTTGTTGAACTTGTTCAGAAATCACCTTAGAACCTGATCCTGCACCCTTCTTCTGCAATCTTTCAAGATCAGCTTGGTGATGACGTTTGGTGATAACCAAGGTTTTCTTCAGAATTGCTTGTTCTTCTTTGTGAGTGCGAGGAGATTGAAGTGATTGAGTTTGACTGCTGATGGTTTTACCACGTTGTCTTGCAGCTTTTTCTTGTTTCACCTGAACAATATTGAGAGTTTCTGCTGGATTATCATCTTCGGCTTGATGACTAATCTGTTCTTCTTCAGCAACATGTTCTGCATTGGACAAAACTTCATCAAGCAGCAAAGTGTTCTTTTGTTTGGCAGTTTTTCTGGTTCCTCTACCTTTAGGTTTTTCAGAAATAATCCCAACTGTTCCTGCTTTTTCTGCTTGATCATACATCATGTAAGCGGTAGTCTGCTTGATGCCATCAGTCATGAGACGATCAGGAATTCTTAAACCTCTGTTTGTTGTGCTAGTGGTTTGAATTTTAACATTTTTAAGCACATGATCCATGTTAGGAGTATGATACTTGTCACCACTTTCAAGTCGTCTGTTGATGCTTGGATCTTTTTGCATGAAGTATTCAATAAGAAGCTTTGTGTAACGAGCAAATGGAACTTTATATTCTTTCTTATTGCTAAACTGCCGTGCTTGATATATCATATCATTCCAAATAAACTGTGCATAATCAAGGTGTTGTGTATTAATCACACCCCAAAAAATTTGTAGAAGTTCCAAGCGTGGGTGTTCATGTCCAGTTGCCTTGCCTGTGACAGAGCGACTAAGTATGGAATACAATGTTAACCATGGTTGAGGAATGAATTTATGGTTCACATCAGAACTGTTTGACAGAGGTTGGGAGGACTCATCATAACCCATTCTTCGAAGAGATGCAGCAATTTGTGAAAACGATGGAGATGGCATGAACGAGGTGTGAGGCGGTGTATCTTCAAAAGGAAGTTGAAGGACATGACGAAGAATGCTAACATCAAATTGGATTGGCGTGCTGT
>BPTQ01000008.1:199361998-199739223 GCA_019973895.1 Chrysanthemum seticuspe | reverse complement strand
CGCGGTATTATTTTGAGGTATACTCTAACAAGTGTTGGCGTTTGGTCTATAGTCTATAAAAGTACAAAAACCACGTGAAACGATAGGTTTTTTACTAGCACTACTATAACCATTTGAAGTCGGCTTTCGACTGTAACCTCACAAGTAACCAATGACACTTTTAAGCTTTCCTAAATTTTAAACCTTAGCAGCTTGAGTTGTTTACTACCTTTGGCAAGTACAATTGAAACTACTCGAATGGCTTTACCGAAGACTCGTTTTAGCGAATCCTGGGCGTAGGTTGGCAGATTTGAAAGGAAGAAGTAGTCGACAAGGTGGGTACCTTAAGTGAGCAGTTGTTAACCTTTGAAACAAACGAGGAGACAAACTACTCTAAGGACTTTCATCACGAGGTCTACATAGCTGACAAAGGCGACGTGTGGGACGATACATCTGGAGCACTACTTTCAGGAATCTCATCAAACAGAGGAGCAAACAAAGTTTCCAATTGTTGACGAGTGAATTCCATGGGTGGAACAGCTGATGAAGAAGGAAAGTTTAGACGGTTGGATGCGGGTCCTAAGCGATTTTGCTCAGAAGCCATTTCGGTAAGCTCATCAAAGTTAACATGAACGGTTTCCATCATTTGTTGAGTTCGACGATTCCAAATTTTAAATCCTTTCGAATTTTCACAGTAACCAATGAACACTCCAATGTCAGCTTTCGGCTGAAGTTTACCAATATCATCACGATCATTTTTTGGATAGCAAAGTGCACCAAAAACATGAAAATATCTGATATCTGGTTTGCGGTTGTGAACAATCTCATATGGAGTTTTATTATGGCGCGTATGAATGATGGAACGGTTTTGAGTAAAACATGCAGTTGAAACAGCTTCAGCCCATAAGAAATCCGGTAAGTGTGAAAAAATCAACATTGTTCGAGCAGCCTCCACTAATGTCCGGTTTCATCTTTCAACAACACCATTTTGTTCAGGAGTACGAGCAATCGAGGTCTGATGTGTGATTCCAACTTTCTCAAAATATGCACGAAGTGTTTGATTTTTGAATTCAGTTCCATTGTCTGTTCGTATAACGCGGACAGTGTTTTTGAGTTGAACCTGAATCTTTGTGAGAAAGGTGATAATCATTGTTGGAGCTTGATCTTTAGTTCGGAGAAAATAGACCCAAGTCCATCGTGAATAATCATAAACAATAACCAGAATGTAACGTTTACCGTTCATACTTTGTACACGCATGGGGCCACATAAATCCATATGAAGCAAATTAAGAACATGGTGAGAACTTGGTTCTGGTTTGGAAGGAAAGTTAGATCTCTTGCTCTTGCCTTGTTCACAAGCCGAACATAAATGATCTTTGGTGTATCGGAACCTTGGAAGACCATCAACTAACTTATGACGAGCGAGTTCAGTCATGGTTTTGAAGTTTAAATGAGAGAGCCTTTTATGCCATAACCATGATTTTGTTGAAGTTGCTTTGGAGAGAAGACAAATCGGTGAAGATGCAATCATATCGGACATAGGAATCGTATAAAGATTTGTGCTCCGATTGCCGGTGAGTAAATCATGTCCTTCCAAATCACGTACATAACATGTGTTGGAGCGAAACGCAACTTCCAAATCAGCATCACAGAATTGTCCAACTGAGAAAAGATTGTGTCCAAGACCTTCAACATAATAAACCCGACTGATCTCTATGTTTCCATTAACATAATCTCCATATCCCATTATTGCAGCAAAATGATCATTCCCGAATCTGACAGTACCGATGAACTTTGAAACAAAATTTACTAAAAGCTTTAGATTGCCTGTCATATGCCGGGTACATCCGCTATCAACAATCCACAGAACAAGTTGAATCACCTGCAACACAAGAAGACAAAGAGGGTGGTATGATAGAAGCAGTGGAACCCAAAGAGTTAGTGGGTTCCATTATGTTAGTGTTACACACATTTGCACATTTAGGAATCCATTTAAAACTTGAGGTACGCTGCAACCATTGTTGCCATAACCAATTATTTTTCGCTTTGGTCTTAGTGAAGGCACTAGGTGAGAACACTTTCTTAGGAGATGTTTTTGCAGTAATGGGTGTGTCTACAGATTTCTCAGAATCTACACTGTGCACCTTCCCTAAATTTGATTTTGCAACTATAGTGGACCTAGAGGAAGGGCCAATAACAGATTTCTTAGAACGAGCTAACAGAGAATTTGCAACACATTTTTCATGATTACCAGACATCATACTTTTACGACAAAAAACACAGGAAGCATTAACGTTTGAAACGTTTACAGACTTATCATTCGTTACACTGACATTAGAATTACAATTTGCCAAATTTGAATCTAAAGCAGATGCAACATGATTTTTATTCGATTTCCTAAGATGAACTTCTACTTCTGATGTCGGACGAGTGCTCTTTCTATGTTGCGAGATCCTAGTATTTTCTTTTTGTCTCTTACTCTCGGATCTTCTAACATTAGTAGACGCAACTATTCCTGTAGAAGTGGAAGAAAACAAATTAGTTCCCTGAGTTTTATCAACTATATACATGCCAGGAGCAATCACTTTTGTTTTACTAGACTTGCTAGTTTCATGTTTAGCTAGCTTTTCTTTAAGCTCAATGATGATGTGTTTTTGATCCTGAATTATGGAATTTAATCTTCCTTGGTCACCCAACATTTGTCGAGTATATTCAACATGGTGATCAAGTTCTTTTGATGCTTCAGAACGAACAGTTTTGAGAGAATCAAAAATCGTTTTATATTCCTGTTTGACTTGTGCAATCTCTTGTTCATATTTGAAAATTTGACACTTTAACGATGCATTTTCATCATCAAGACATTCGACTTTTGAAATTCGCGACTGATCCAAAGACACCTTTTCCATGTGATTTTGTAAAGCAATTTCAGATTCAATTGTCTTAGACTGACACCATTGAAGTCTTCGTTTAAGTTCAGAAATCTCCATTGAAAGTTTAGATTGGACATCATCATTTTGTGAAAACATTTTTTCATTTTCCTCTTTTAATTTCTCAATTTCATGTCTTAACATCTGATTGTCCATTTCCAACGTTTGAACCATATTGAGATTCTCAGCAGTTAACACAGTATCATTCACAGAAGCAAATTCACAATATATAACCACAGAAGCAATATTAGCAGAAAGAGCATCTTCTAACAATTGATCAAAGGCATTTTGAAGATCTTGGTTTTTGCATTGTTCTTGTGAAACAGAGTTTTCAAGTGTGTTAAAAGCTTCAATCATTGAAGTCACCTCTTGTTGAAGTTCCCTTTCCCAGTGTGTTGCACACAGACGCAAATGTGCGACATGAGGTGAGATTTGAGTTTAAAGGACCATTTATTTGTGCAACATTGTGAACGGGGCCTTCAACACAAGATGCCTCAGTTAATTCAGAAAGATTATACGATGGTGTTGAAATGACATTTAGTTTGTAAGACGCATTTTATCTTGTGTAATCATATGGTAAAATTCCATTTTGTCGCATGTTTAAGCGACTTCGATCATCTTGTGCCCATTGTTCCTCACAATCAAATACAACAAGTTGCATGCTTGGATCTAAAAGACATTGAGCACTATACAATTTGGGCATGTCCTTGAGAGCTGTGTGAAGAAAACGTGGGTGATTATACCCAAGAGCAAAACGTTTTGAGTCATCAGGACTCGGAAGTAAAGTTGACATTTCAATCTGTTTTACTGAGTGACCAATCTTATATACAACAGTACCAAAATCTTTTAACCGTCTTTCCAATCGAAGAATTTCCTCGATTTGATCATCAATGCGTTTCTTAGATTTCTTCTTGAATTCAGAAAAATTTGACCGACTTTTTGAAAAATCTTGTTTAGTATTTGAAAGTTCCGTTTGAAGATTTTCAATGTTTTTCTGAAGTTCAGACTTTTCTTGTTCAATTTTAGAAATCTTGTCGTTATTTGACGCAACAATTTCATGCATTTGATGTTGAAGATTTTGTTCGTTAACGTAAGATTTTTGAAAGGCCACTTCAAAACTTGTTTCTCGATTGGTTTTTGTTTCAAAATCATTTATTCGTTTTCGACAACTCTCAAGTTCAGCAGTCAAGGAAGTAATCTCAGCCCTAAGGTTTTGGTTTATCTTATTACATTTTTCAGTTTTGGCTTGCAATGGCAGAAGTAATGAATTCAGATATTCTGAATCTGGACCATGAATTGCTTCACTCTGTTCAATAGGCTCAATATTTTCATCATCACTTAGGTCATCAAATGTAACCACGGGGTTAATTTGATCAACTTCATTATGATTAAATAATGATTCATGTTGAACAGATTGCTGCTCATCAGATGCAGATGCAGACACAATTTCATTTATGAGACATATATCAGTGTCAGGTACCTGAGATAGACCGTCTGTGTCATAGACCGGTCCATTTGCTGTTTGACTGATATGATGTTCTTGCATATTTGCCATCAAAACAACTGCAGCATTTGCTTCCAAATCTTCATATTCATCATCTGAAAGAGTATCTGCCATAAAACCTTGTTGAGTTTCACTGAGTTCCCCTCCTGCTTCATCCTTATATGCCATCAACATGACTTGCTTATAGTAATCTCCTCCTCTGGTTCGTGGTTCAGGACAAGCATTAGCAAGATGTCCTTGCTTTTTGCAATTATAGCAACGAATAGTAGATCCTGAAGCCGGTGAATTCCCTGTTTCCACAACTTGAATATTTCTCTTGAAGTTATTATTACCCGATCCCCCTGCTGATGTTTGACCATTCCCAGAATTACCAGAATACCCACTTGTAATCATACGACGACCACTAGTTCTGTTCTGAACCTCAACTTTGCCACCTTGGATAACTGCGTGACTTTTGGGATTTGATGATGAACGAAGACGATTGTTTGACTGAGTAGAGAACTTGGAGAAGGCTTTAGCAATAAAGGCCATTCCATGATTTAATGCTTCAAAGGCATCAACTTGATCATCATTGATTTGAGCAGAGTAAGCAGTGTTAGTATCTCCTTCAGGTGTGAGTTGATGAGAAGGTGTAGGTTGAGCATAACTAAAGTGACGTTGTTGTTGATCAAAAGCATGATTTGACTTTGGGTAAGGAGTTGGATAACCATGTGCCATGAGAGCAATCTGATCAGCAATTGGTGGTTGAGGGAAACCATGTGTGCCACGGGCTTCTTTATCTTTGAGAACTTCATATTGATGATGTCTCAGATAATCATACAATAACCCATGCTTGACATCATGAAGATCCTTAACTTGTCGAACAAAAGTAACATACTTGTGCCAATCCGGTCCTAAGGAGTTCAGAAACTTGGTGTTAATAGCAATGGTTGGAAGATCAATCTTATGTCGATGCAAATCATTGACCACATTTGTGAAACGATGATAATATGATTCAAGTGATTCCCCAGGCTCAATGGTAAACACATCAAAGTTGTGATATAGCTTAGACTCCATATCGACCTTATTCAGTTCAGTGCCTTCCATTAACAGATGAATTTGTTCCCACATAGCTTTTGCAGTTGTCTGTGCATCAATACTTTTGTAAATCGGATTCGGAATTCCAAGAAGTATTTGTTGCATAGCAAGCTCATCGGCTTCAAGATGAAGTAGTTGTTCTGGTGTTAAACGACTAAGTGGAACAATTGTGATAGTATCGGGTCTCGGTGGAACAGCTGTAGGATCTCCGGGAACAGTTTCAGTTGGCATTTGAAACGGTCCTTCTAATATCACCTTCTTTAGATACTTACCATGAGGTTTCTTAAGTTCCATATACCTTAGAAATCGACTTGACCATTGAACATAATTGCCTGGTGTAAGCATTGGAGGACGTGTATCCGACCCAGCTTCATGAATCGATTGTTGACTTGTAACAGCTTCACACATTTGAGAGAACCAAGTTTGTTGTTGAGGGATTTGTGGAACCGTTGGCATTGGTTGTATACCTTGTTGAAGATGTTGGGGAGTATATTGTTGATTAAATTGTTGCTGATAAATTGCTTGTTGTTGATTCCATTGTTGATGTTGTGGACTGAGTTGTTGTTGTGGTTGTTTATTATAATTGTAGGGAATGTAGTTAGATGAAGGTGGTTGAGACATATTTGTTGATTGATGTTGATCGTGAAAGATAATTAAGGTTGAGATTGATTAGACTTAGGTAGATGAGTAGAAATCTTGACAGAAACTCGCCAAAATTTCAGAAACTCGCCAGCAATTCAGAAACTCGCCAGAAATTCAGATTACTCGCCAGAAATTCAGAAACTCGCCAGAAATTCAGAAACTCGCCAGAAATTCAGAAACTCGCCAGAAATTCAGAAACTCGCCAGAAATTCAGAAACTCGCCAGAAATTCAGAAACTCGCCAGAAATTCAAACTTGCAGGAATTAAAGACGAAACTCGCCAAACTGCAAACTCGCAGAAATTAAAGTCGAAACTCGCCAAACTGCAAACTCGCAGAAATTCAAGTTGAAATTCGCCAACCTGCAAACTCGCAGAAATTCAAGTTTAAATTCGCCAACCTGCAAACTCGCAGAAAGTCAAAGGAAACTCGCCAGTTTTCAAGTGAAACTCGCCAGTATTCAAATGAAACTCGCCAGAATTCAAATGAAACTCGCCAGTATTCAAGGCTAACTCGCCAAACTTGCAGAAACACGTATTTCAGTCCATTAATTCCATAAATTTCAGTCTAAAACACGTTTTTTCAGTACGAATTTCTATAAAATCTAATCAATATTAACCTAAACTATCCCTTGGCTCTTGATACCACTTGTTAGGTCACCATCTTATCATAACAATATGTATTTCTAGAGAGAGAAAGTTTTAGAGAGAGAAAGTGGAAGGAACTAATGAAGGATTAATGAAAATGATAATTGTAATTAGAACCAACAACCCTCTCCCTTCTAGGGAGGGGGTATTTATAGTGTTTACATAAGTAGGGGTGTTTCCCCTTGGTTCTAGAAGAACCTTCTATCACAGCTCATGGGCTTACTACATGAGCTGTGAAATCAATTACAAACATTTATAAACCATATTAATTAACGACCTATTACAAATGAAATGACCTACACTTGATAATTAAAACATGTTCCTAACACCCCCCCCCCCCCTTTTTTTGCACCAACCTATTACACTAAAAGCACATATTCCCCATCAATTAGTATTAATTGGTAATTACTAGTTTCCTTAAAATAGAATATACATTTTCTATAAGCCGGATTTCCTTTTCCCCCTCCTCCCCCATACGACCTACATGAATTTGAGGCTGAGAAATCAAGGAGAGGGCTACCAAGATCGGAAGAAAAATCGTTTAGGCCTTTTTGCAATCGAACTTCCCTTAACCGCAAACTAGGTTCCGTGAAGCGGGAGTGATCATCTTGTGACCATTCTTTTACTGTTTACTTGCTTTGAATAAGGTACAGATATCCTGACCTTTCTCTTAAGGTTTCTCATGATCTCTTACATATATTTTGATCTTTAGTTATTTTTGGTTATGAACCTTTGCTATGAACCTTTGCTATGAACCTTTGCTATAAACCTTTGCTATGAACCTTTGCTATGAACCTTTGATTATGAACCTTTTATTTTGCTATTCTGATGACTTAGACATTTGCCAAACTTTTGACTTTGCCTTTGACCCTTCAGTTTGATACCCGATCCATTTTCCTAGCCATGAAGGTAACATGGGCATGTCATTGACGCACCAATGGCATGACTGCAGGGTGGTCGAGTGATGAACCATCCCGTCCCTTTTTTATATATATGAGATATATGCGCATTATGATTATGACTTTGCAGAGGCGTATGGATGCATCCTAGATTTGATCTGTATTTGATTTATATATGATATGATTAATTTGGTGACTGATGCTTGTGTGCAATACACGTCTTTCACATTTTGGGAGCTAGCTACTCCATGGTTACTTATGATACGATATGATTTGATTTGTTTGGGCTCGTGGTAGATTTCTGACAACCTTTACACTTTTGATACACCTATATTGTACCTTATGTTATTCCAAAATGCACCATATTCTGTATTTCTCATCTTTAGTTTTTTGTTGATTACTCATTCATTCAGTATCCTTATGTGATTCATCCGACTACCATACTATACTCCAGTTCATTTGATTTGTCATACTCACATTCCATTTTGGGTTGACTACCAAGCTTTTACTTCAGATTACTACCTCATCCGTTTACCCTGCTATTATATGATTAATATATGACTATCTGTTTACCATGCTATTATATGACTAATTGATTCACTCGTTTGCCATGCTAGTATGTAATTATTTGACTCATCCATTTACCATGTTATACCTCGTTCAGTTATTTTGTGGGCTATGATTATCATTTAGTATTCCTATTTGCTATTTGTGACTACCATTCTTTTACTTTTGGTTGGTATTTTTCCGTTGCTTACGATATTGTTTTTGGCTTAGTAATTGATGTTTACCAGACTTGTCAATCTGCCATGTTTACACTTCTGTTTATGCTTCTGGTTGATGAAGGAATATGGTTTAACTTATGTTATCTGTCTAGTTTAGTTTGCCATGCTATGTTCTTGTCTAGTTAATTCATTCAATTATGATGTTCGTTTGGTATTCCTACCAGATACATGTGACTATCATGCTTATACTGCTGTTAGTATTTCCGCTGGTTATGATACTTGATCTGTTTATTAACTGTGGGTTATCTGACTTGTGTGATTGCTATGCTTACATTCAATTCAGTTGCTTCCGCCTGCTTATAGAATTCAGCTTGGCTTATATGTATTCTGATTATTTGATTTATTTGTGTTGCCATATTTTTGTTTAGTTGATACGCTGACTGCTATGCTTGTACACTGATACCCGTACAACGTGCATTCGGGGTCAAAGGAACTTCCTTTTCGTCGAGCAAGTTTTTCAACACCCTAGGCAGTGAACCTAATCGTTGTAGTGTAATATTAGGGTAAGCCTCGGGAATTGATATCGTTCTCTAGGGGAATAGGAATGCTAGTGAGAAATTACTACGCTAAGGTTGGGGTTGAGGAAGATTATTTTTTATCTTTTTTATGTTTTTTAGGAAATGGAAATTACGAATCTCGGTGTATTGGATTTGGGGGTTTGGTATTTCTACCGATTACTTCTACTTATCTAATTATCTAACCTAAGGTGAGTGTAGTCTATGTCTAATTGATGTATGCTCTGATGATAGTTAAAATCGTATTTGCTTAGATGTTATTACTCCCTAGTTATCCCCTATTGATGGTTGAATTTTCACGTCCTTATTCTTAACGCGTTGTGTTTCTAAGGTTGTAGGGTATGCTAATGCAGGTTTTACTGACCAGGTCTTAATATTTATAGTGTCTCGTTATACCTATGGCCTACCCTAGTGCACTAACTGGCAGTGTACCCGGTCGTGTGTAGTGTAGTAATCGGTAAAGCCGAGGTCGTCCCAAGAGCTATATGTGATGGATTATTACTAAGTCTAGTGTCACAGATTAATAAAGGTTTCGATCGGGATTTAATTAATTAAACTACTAAAACAGAATAAAGCAAATAAAAGCAAATAAAGGATAAAGGGAAATCAGTAGAGGAGAGTGGTGCTAACCTAATTAATCCTCCTAGCTAGTTATGTCTACGTCTACTTACTTCCAATTACTTCAGGTGAGGTCAAATTCGAGAGGACAACATTTGGTCAATTCGCCCTAACCTATCAGCAAAGATGCCACCACAGGAGAAGTCAGGCGCACCGTCATAAGTCTTGTTGTTCCTTGTCCCCTAAGCCAAGTCATTAAGTACCGCTACATGCTAGATTTATAATAGTGAATGCCCGACCGTTAGGAACTTAGACACGCACCCCCTAATTCTTAAGTTCATCCAAATGATAGGTGATCAGTTGGTCAAATCGCACAAGTAGATAGGGTCGTCAGTTGGTCATATCTTACCCTTCCCGTCTCAGTCCGCTCACCTAGGGTCAGTTGGTCATATCTCCTAGGCAATTGGCCTCTATCGCCATTTAAAACTACCGAACCAAGGGTGGCTACCAATAAACTATGCATGTATACACTTAGAAATAATTGTACGGAAGTAAAGTAAATGCAAACAAAACAATTAAGGAATCATAACTAGGCTAGCACCAAAAGGTGCTTAGCCGCTCATATTAATCATGCAAATCAATTCAATATTCAAAGGTACGAAATACATGAACTGAAAGTAAAAGAAATATAAAATGCTAATGCTTATCGTAGAGGAGTGATTTCTCCCTTGGAGACGGCTCCGTATGCTCCTCTAGACCTGCCTTGAGCTTTTTCCCACGTTCTCAGAGTGTTGTGTGTGTAATGGAATGAATAGAAATGCTGGAATTCGTGGGGTATTTATAGGCTAGATCTGGGTTACGACGTAACCAAAATAGGAGTTACGCCGTAACCTTCTATTTCTTCAAATAATGCACTAGATATGCTGGTTATGGCGTAACCTAAAGAGTGGTTATGTCGTAATAGATGCAGTAGTTACAGCGTAAGTATCAGCGGCGTGGAACCTCATTTGACCTAATGTAGTTACGTCGTAACTTTTGGGAAGAGTTACACCGTAACCTAATGATAAGTTGGCTTTCTAAGTCACGCAATAGTTACGGCATAATGTGAGAGACGAGTTACGCTGTAACTTCTTCAAAATAGCATACTGTGATAAATCTTTAGATATTTCTCCAGTTTCGCGTCTCTATAGCTCCAATGCTCGTAATTTACCTGAAAGTGGAAAACAATGGAAAACAAGCGTAAATCCATATAAATGATATAAATTACAAGCATTATCTGGGGAAATTGACACTTAATATTCAGGACTATTTGATGTTATCAAATATCCCCCCACTTGAACTCTACTTGCCCTCAAGTAGACCTTATTAGAAAGATTCCTAAAAAAATATCTGCATAACCTGGAAAATATGAATTTACAAATCCCTTATGCTAGAATAAAACAAAGCCGAACACCTTACGAAATGGGAACAAAACACTCAAATCTCTCAACTATTCTAAGTGTCAATTTCGGGGTGATCACTCAATCGCACAGTCATAGCATGTATTTTATCATAAGCTTGCCGGTTACACAAATCTCCACCACTAGAGTTAAGGGCTAAACAATTCTTGAAGGCAATATGGGTAGACACGACAAAGGTTAAGGGGTGACTCGTCATTACTAACATGTCACGGCGAAGTGGACAAAATCAATGATACATGACCAAATCCATGGCCAAGACACCAAAGATTGCTCACTGCATCACCTAGACACGCTTCATGACAAAAGGGCAGGATAAGACATGGAAAATATAATTGGTGTAAAATAAAAATAAGCAGGTAGTCTAAATCTATAACCAAGTCATCACCACTTACCGTCTACCCAAAGTTCAAGCTTTGAAGTCAAGAAACCGGATCAAGAAATGCAAGGCAGAAGTGTCATTAGAGGACGTCGTGATGGGCATACTACCTTTTTCTCCAACTGTTGGCATAACTACCAACTCCAATCTTCAAATGTAACCGAGGTGGCCTCCTCGATACTAAATCATTAAAGCTCATACTACAGTGCTTATAACATTGCACTTTACATAATCATAACAACTTATTTCACTTTTTTTTTTTTTTCGAATCATTTTTTTTCAACATAACAATAAACACTAAACATAATATCCCCCCACTTGATATGAACAATGGGAATTTGAGGGGTCTTCAATGATGTTCAGAAATGTTGTCGATAAAAGCGTGATTTCTGAACCTTTCCACTCGAACCTTGAACTTAGGAAAATGATGACTTCCCAATCACAAATAAAGACTACAGGGTAGGCTAAGGTGTATAGGTGTATCGAAACAATATATCGGGTAAACAAAATGAAAGGAATGGCTCAGAAGGGTGTATCTAGGGGTATCTTGTACTAAAGATGAGTGCAACAAAAGGGTTTCACATGGGGGTCGAAAAGTCAAGGTGACTAATCGATAGACTCACAAAGGTAGGCTGTTTGGGTGATAATCCTATAATATTGCCTTCTAAAACTGAAAAGTCCAAATACATCGAACTAACTCAACATACCTCGTCTATGGTCTCGAAATGATGCAAAGGCCAAGTTCTAAAGTTTACAAGCTACCGGCACACTCATAATTTGGTGGATTTGGGATAAAATATTGGAAACGGATAAGGCTAATCTCACCATATAATATCAAGGGTTGTATGTGCTCGGCTAAGGTCTAATCTAGTTAGGTTAAGAAAAACATGTCAAAATAAAAATGGCATAATTTTTCAAAATAAACTAGAAAATGAGGGTGAAATAAAGTTCAAGAGATAATTCTACTCCCATCCCCCCACTTGAATTGTACAAAGTCCCATTTGTACTAGGCATTAAATAAAGGTGAAGAGAAAGGTAGAATTAGAGCGAGAACTTCCTTGAAATTTGTTCCATAAGGAAGGAAGGCCCACGAAAAAGAGACATGCCTTCGTATAAGCATCATGAACAAACTTCAATCCCTGAAATCACACTACCGACAAGCATAATTCTAAAAAGACAAAATAAAAATGAAAAACAAACCTAACTCACTTTCGTAGGAATCACGGTTGCATTTAGCGAATACAACAAGCCTTTTGAACCACTTGGTGTCCCAAGTGGACGAGTGAAGTCTCATGAGGGTTTACAGGGAACACACCCACAAAGTTCATTTAAAATACTAATACAAGGTTATTGTGTTTTAAAATGAAAGAATTAAAGCAGAGGAAGGTTACGTCGTAACTTTTTTTAAGGAGTTACACCGTAACTGGCAAAACCTGGTATAAGCTGTAAAGCGAGTAGTTACGGCGTAACCACAGAGATGGTATTACGCCGTAATTGGTAATGCGTCAAGAATTCTGCTGCTAAAGGGTTGGTTACGGCGTAATCACCAGGATGAGTTACGCCGTAACTCTGTTCAGATCAGCAAACTGCAACAGCAATTACTTCCTCGTTTCCTACAAAAATAGTTAGAAAACACAAAACCCAACAGAAATGGAAACAAAATAAAAGAAAGGGATAATTCGAGTTGTCTCCCTAAAGAACACTTTTCTTTATTTACGAGTCTTTAAGTTAGACTCAGAGCCGCGGGGCTTCTATGGGGGCCTTTGGATCTGGCCCACTTCCACCACCTATTGGCACTCATTCATCCATTTGTCGAACCTCATTTTCCTTGTAGAATTGATGATGCCATCTGTTCCAAAATTATGTGAAATCCATTTAACACATGATTTTCCTCGGTCATCATCTTCAGCAATAAGACTACTAGTAATACTGATGCTGGATCTTGCATTGTTCCTTGTGTCAGTGAGATGATCGTACTTATACTACTTAAGCAGCCCCTTATGGATTTTTGAGTTCCCAAATCTTATTTTCTACCAATCTTCCAATGCTAACTCAATATCATGTTTCTCTCCCTTATGAGGGTATATCCATTCATTTCCATTTCTTTCACATTTTTTAGGACGAGTAAACGGTGGCCATGTTGTCACTGATTCGCTATCCTTGGTTGACATCGATTTGCTAAAATGTTTGTTTGGAACCGGAGTTTCCTCAATGCTTTGGATAATTTCTTCCTGTTTCTGCTTACAATTATCAATATTCTCTCTACTATCATCAGAAATAGGATCAGAGTGTAGAGTGGGATCAAGCGATTGAACATTAACAATATCAACATTATTTGAACTTTCAATTTTTGGTTTTAAATGTTCTTTCATACTAAAAGTTATTCGATCATTTTCAGTTCCCAAAGAAATTTGTTTTTCAAAAACTTTAATCTGGGCCCTACAAGTGGCCAGAAAAGGTCTTCCAACAATTAAGTTGTAAGCCTCCCGCTTCCCCATGTCAATAACCACAAAATCGGTTGGGACGAAAATTTTTCCAATTTTTAAAAGCACATTATTCACAATTCCCCTCGGTACAGCTTTAGAGGAATCAGCCATTTCTATCATAATAGAAGTCTCTTTTAAATTGGTAAGTTTGATTTTTTCAGATAAAGTGGTAGAGATAAGGTTTACCCCGGCCCTTAAATCATCTAATGCGGGAATCTTAATGTTACCAATAGTGCATGGGAGAAGAAAACTTTCATGGTATTGCTATTTTTCAGGAAGTTGGCTTGGCAGGATCTCGTCATCTTTTGATTTATCATCCTCTCTTAGGTAGTTAATCCCAGAAAGATCATTAGTGATAGAGGATGTGCACTGCTCTTTCTTTGCTTTTTCTTGCGCGAATATGGCATTGCAGGCAATGGCTTTAGCATTTCTTGTTTCAAGGTTTTTAGCCAATTGCCCAATTTGTGTTTCGAGGTTTTTAATCATAGCATCTTGGTTACGTAGGTTCATATTGGTGTCCTCCTTCACCTTGACCATCCATTACTTGAGTTTATCTTCCTTTCTCGTAGCTTCTTCGATGTGCATGTGCATTATTTCTTCAAGGTTAGGTTTAGGAGGATTGTTGTTGATTCTTGTGTAGAACCCAGGGGATTTTTCTCGATACCTGGGCCCGTTATTATTGTAGTTGTTGAAAGGGGATTCTCTTCCATATTTAACCTCTCTGATCCTTTTAACTTCTTCGTTGGAGGAACATTCTTTAGAAGGTGGAGTCCCGTTTCGCTCTATTTGAATGGAATGCACATTTTCCTTGAGCTTCTTCATTTCTCTTCCAAGGCTTTCTAATTTGTTGTTTATTGCTGCAAGGCCTTCCATATCTCCATTCTTACTTCGGTTGCTCCCTCCATTGTGCCATTTGTGAGAGTGGTCTGCCATTTTTTGGATAGTTTCTAAAGCCAGAGTGGGTGTCATACTAGGAATCGGCCCTTGAGAATCAATCATTTGTCTTGAGGAGATGTTTATACCCTTGTAGAAAACGTTCATCTTTTGTTGACTGTTGAGATCATGAGTAGGGCATTTGTATAACAATTCGTTATATCTTTCCCATGCTTGGTATAACGTTTCACCACCCTCTTGCTTGAAGTTATGGATTTCTTCCAATTGCTTAGCCGTCTTTGATGGAGGGCAGTATCTCTGAATGAAACACTTTTTTAAGATAGGCCAAGTGTTGACAGTCCCAGCAGGTAATCGATCAACCCATCTTTTTGCAGCTCCCGTAAGAGAAATAGGGAATACTCGTAACATTATAGCATCGTGTGAGACTCTGGGAATCTTGAATATGCTGACAATGTACTCGACGTTGTCTACATGTTCATGGGCATCATCGGTGATGCTTCCAGAGAAGGGATTTGCACGTAATTCCTTCATGAATTGAGGTTTGATTTTGAATTGAGCATCTTCTGCAATAGCTGGCCTAACAATCCCTGGTCCTTGTTCTTCTCTTGTCAACGCCAAATATTCCTCAAGAGTGAGGTCATCGATGTTAACAACTTCCATGGTACCTGAAAACTTGAAATATGATTGTGAGAAAAGTTTTAAAACGAAATGAAAGACTTAATATCAATCCTAAAATAACTCCCCGGCAACGGCGCCAAAAACTTGATGCAGGTTTTACTGACCAGGCCTTAATATTTATAGTGTCTCGTTATACCTATGGTCTACCCTAGTGCACTAACGGGCAGTGTACCCGGTCGTGTTTAGTGTAGTAATCGGTAAAGCCGAGGTCATCCCAAGAGCTATATGTGATGGATTATTACTAAGTCTAGTGTCACAGATTAATAAAGGTTTCGATAGGGATTTAATTTAATTAAACTACTAAAACAGAATAAAGCAAATAAAAGCAAATAAAGGATAAAGGGAAATCAATAGAGGAGAGTGGTGCTAACCTAATTAATCCTCCTAGCTAGTTATGTCTACGTCTACTTACTTCCAATTACTTCAGGTGGGGTCAAATTCAAGAGGACAACATTTGGTCAATTCGCCCTAACCTAACAGCAAAGATGCCACCACAGGAGAAGTCAGGCGCACCTTCATAAATCCTGTTGTTCCTTGTCTCCTAAGCCAAGTCATTAAGTACCGCTACATGCTAGATTTATAATACTGAATGCCCGGCCGTTAGGAACTTAGACACGCACCCCTAATTCTTAAGTTCATCCAAACGATAGGTGATCATTTGGTCAAATTGCACAAGTAGAAAGGGTCGTCAGTTGGTCATATCTTACCCTTCCCGTCTCAGTCCGCTCACCTAGGGTCAGTTGGTCATATCTCCTAGGCAATTGGCCGCTATCGCCCTTCAAAACTACCAAACCAAGGGTAGCTACCAATAAACTATGCATGCATACACTTAGAAATAATTGTACAGAAGTAAAGTAAACGCAAACAAAACAATTAAGGAATCATAACTAGGTTAGCACAAAAAGGTGCTTAGCCGCTCATATTAATCATGCAAATCAATTCAATATTCAAAGGTACGAAATACATGAATTGAAAGTAAAAGAAATATAAAACGCTAATGCTTATCGTAGGGGAGTGATTTCTCCCTTGGAGACGGCTCCGTATTCTCCTCTAGACCTGCCTTGAGCTTTTTCCCACGTTCTCAGAGTGTTGTGTGTGGAATGGAATGAATAGAAATACTGGAATTCGTGGGGTATTTATAGGCCAGATCTGGGTTACGGCGTAACCAAAATAGGAGTTACGCCGTAACCTTCTATTACGCCGTAGTCTTCAATAAGCTCGATTACGTCGTAATAGATGCAGTAGTTACGGCGTAAGTATCAGCGGCGTGGAACCTCATTTGACCTAATGTAGTTACGTCATAACTTTTGGGAAAAGTTACGCCGTAACCTAATGATAAGTTGGCTTTCTGAGTCACGCAATAGTTACGGCATAATGTGAGAGATGAGTTACGCCGTAACTTCTTCAAAATAGCATACTGTGATAAATCTTTAGATATTTCTCCAGTTCCGCGTCTCTTTAGCTCCAATGCTCGTAATTTACCTGAAAGTGGAAAACAATGGAAAACAAGCGTAATTCCATATAAATGATATAAATTACAAGCATTATCGGGGGAAATTGACACTTAATATTCAGGACAACTTGATGTTATCATATGCGTTTATCCCTAACTCTTTGAAGTTACCTAAGGTTAATGACTACGAAGTCTCTTTCATAAACTTAACACTAAGGTGATCTTTGGATGTTTAACCTACAATTCCACTAGTAATTATAAGCTAAGGTTCAACAAAGATTAATCAAGCATTAATAAAACAACAGATGACCTATCGCAATACTAGGTCAATCACAATTAAGATAATAGACAACCAATCAATATTCAATAACTAGGTTTCATATATCTAAGCAAACACACAAGTAAATTAGCCGAACATGGGGAACATGCAAGCATACACACAAACAATTGAAGACATGATTGAATCAATGAAGTAAAACACTTATCTTGTTGTAAAATAGGGTATGGAACTGATAACGCTACACACGTCGTTCGGGGTCAAGGAAACTTCCTTTTCTTCGAGCAAGTTTTATAACACCCTAGGCAGTGAACCTAATCGTTGTAGTGTAGTAATTAGGTTAAGCCACGGGTATTGATATCGTTCTCTAGGGGAATAGGAATGCTAGTAAGAAGTTACTACGCTAAGGTTAATGTTGAGGAAGATTATTTTTTGTATTTTTATATTTTATGAAATGGAAAGGTACGAATCTCGGGTATTGGATTGGGGGGGGGTTGGTATTTCTACCGATTACTCTACTATTATCTATTTATCTAAACTAAGGTTGTGGGAGTCTATGTCTAATTAATGTGTGCTCGTATGATAGTTTAAAGATGTGTTTACTCAGGTTGTACTACTCCTTAATTATCTCCTATTGATGGTTGAGTTGTCACGTCCTTATTCTTAGTTGCATTGTGTGTCTAAAGTTGTAGGGTATGCGTTTCTCCCTAACTCTTTGAACTTACCAAAGGGTCTCGTCTACAAAACCCACTAGGGATAATAAACTCTTACTCTAAGGCACTCTTTGGATGGTTTAGCTTACAACTACTCAGGTAATTATATTCTAAGGTTCACAAAGATGAATCAAGCATTAAGTACACAACGAATGACCTATCGCATTACTAGATCATTAATCAACTAAGATAAGAAACAACCAATCAATATTCAATAATTAAGTTTCATACTTCCTAAGCAAACACACAAATAAATTAGCCGGACATGGAGAACATGCAAGCATACACACAAATAATCAAAGACATAATTGAATTAATGAAGTAAATACTTATCTTGATGTAAGATAGGGTTTAAAACCCTAAAATACTGTACAAGACACCTTAGGTTCGGTTTTAGGTTTTCACTCCAAAAGACTCTCCCTAAAACTGAAAAATTCGGATTCTATATATAAGATTACATATGCGACGGCGTCACCTTATGTTTCGTGACGCCGTCGTGTCGCCGTCATTAGGGTTTCGTCTTGGCCACGTTAACCTTGCGACGGCGTCACCTTATGTCCGTGATGCCGTCTTCTTCAGCTTCTGACATCGTCTGGATTGCATCTAGGCCGTCTGAGTAGCGACGGCCTACTCTTTTACAACTGGACGTCGTCACTTGAAAATACGAGTTTTGGGTTCTGAACCGTCACAAAAATCCTCGGACGGCGTCGCAATTAGCACCTGACGCCGTCGCCTTCTATTTTCATCAGCTGTGAGTGTCTCGATTTTGACTTTGGCCATTTTCTTCATATATTCGCGCCTTTTCGTCCAAATAAGTGCCATTCCAGCATTTTGCCTTCAAGAGACCTAAAAAGTGAAAAGGAACGATATTAAGCAATAACGGATACAAAAGTGATCAAATAAGGGCTAAAACGACCCCTCAAAATGGTACCTTTTAAAACCTTATCAAATATCCCTACACTTGTTATTTGCTTGTCCTCAAGCAAATGTGCTTTTAGCCAATTAATTTATAAGTTAGGGGTCATGAAGCATTAATTCAAAACGGTCCACAACACATATAAGCCCCGCAAAAGTCATAACAAGCACGGAAATTACATACTAGCACCTCACATGGGGTGTTTGGATACTCACATCTCTCTCGGGTGTATACATGAAATATAACAAATAGGAAATGGAAGATAAACACTCATTAACCGGTCCTAGTACATAGATTAGCATAGGCTTGAGAATAGATCAAACCTCCATCGCTTTGGCGTAAGCACCTAGGAAAGACTATCAAAGAGGTCTTTTAAAGGGTTGTAATGTTAGGCTTACGGTAGGGAAACAAGGGTTTGGTGGGATAGGCTATTTAGTGGTGGCAAGTCAAAAATCTCTATGTTAAATGCATATGAAGAATGGCGTTGCTAAGCCAAGACTCGACACTCTAAACACTAGATAACTGAAATAAACAAACATAAATTCAAAGATAGATGTAGGATGGTAGCCCGTATGTTTTTTTTTTTTTTTTACTCTATATTTTTTTTTCTTTTTCTCTTTTTCTATTATTTTTCGATTTTTTTTTTTTTTTTTTTTTTTTTTTTTTTTCATACACTTTTACTCTACCATCCTCTACGATAACATCAAAATACTAGGGATTTATAGGCATATCCCTACACTTGAGTTTTTATTACTCTAACACTAATTTGACCCGATTTGAAAAGATCAAAACACTTGGGGTACATTATTATGCAAACAAAGGGAATTTGAATTTAACGTTCCCTTCCCGTCATTTCATTAACTTTAACTTTTTCATGAATCCCAATCGTCCCAAAACTGTATACAAAGGATATGACTCGACTTAGCAACTTATGCAAGCAACTAGATAATTGAACTAAGGGTTTAGGGTGATAACAAACATTTGCACTAAAAGTGAGTGCATAAGGGGTAGGCTAAGGCGATTTGGGTGTATATTTGGGGGTGGGGTGTAAACAATGCTCTTCATTGATATTCCGGAAAAACCGAAACATCACGAGAACCGCGAAAAGGATAGGCTCTGAGGGGTTAACTAGGGGTATCGTGTACTAAAGATGAGTACAACGCAAAAGGTGTGGGGGAATTACTCAACCGATATGGAAGAAGTAATTATATTACGGGTATCAAACAAGGGTTATCCTAATGCCTCTTATCATTTAGTTATTCCTAACTACACAAGTGTAGCCTCACTTGCGATCTCGGAATGCATCACAAAACAAGTTCTAGAATCTAATATACTACCGGTTCACACTCTAAGCATTGAAGATGAATGCTTTAATTCCTACTAATCTAAGGGCGATCCTCACATTTTGGTGGAATTTGGGTGGTAAAGGGTTTTTGTGCTAGTCATGCAACTTCCTATCCGTGAGACGCTTTTGTTAAGACTAATGGCCCACTCCTATATGTCATAAAAAATTTTAAATTTGGTGCCAAAATTACCCTAACCGACATTTTCTCATGGTTTATTACACAATCACAATTGGACAAAGCAAATAGTCAAGGATAAGCATAGTTTCAAAGTTCCCGTTTTATTTTCCCTCCCTACACTTAAACTGAACATTGTCCCCAATGTTCCCCGAAAGTATCAAAGTTATGATAAAAGAAGGTAATCAAAAACGAAAGAAACTAGTACTCCCCTGATTAGCTCGGTAGGATCCGTGTAAAGTGGTGGTTAAATCCTTTTCAAGAAGAATTATTGCGTGAAAAGCTCCTTCCAATCTTATCTAACTTCTTCTTGACAAACTAAACCTGCACACTTAAAGAAAACAAACGAAACCTTCGCGTAAAATCGGCGGTAATAATATATATAAGACTCGATTTAAACTAGGATATAATGCTTGTGGAATGGATGTTTACAGAATTTCTAAGAAAATTAAGACCTGGAAAATTCCAAAAATTTATAAGTAGCTCAGAAAACGAGAAAAAAGTAATCTGATGTTTTTACTCCTTCCTGACGCCGTCAGGTTGCAATCCTGACGCCGTCAGGTTATCCTGACAAAAACTGGTCTGCGATTTTCTGGAAAAAATTCTGGAGAATTTACATCTTTAGAATCTGGAAAAAAATTCTGCAAAACATCCATTATGACTCGATACAAGCATTTGACTCGAACAAACAAACATAAATATCTTTTAGTTAATTGTTATTCTCATGTTTACGTTTCTTTTGAAAACGTGTGTAATCCTCCCTACACTTATCCTTTATGTAAAATACCTTTATATGCAATTAAGACGAAGTTAAAAACAAGATAAAGCATTTTTACAAATTTAAACATGAGGATAAACAATTAATAAAAGATATATGACACTAACAAGCAAACAATTAAGCATGGGTTGCCTCCCACGAAGCGCTTTTCTTTATTTAAGAGTCTTGTAGCTAGACTCATAGTCGTGCTCCTACGTTTCCTCACCTATCTTCTCGTGCTCATACTTAAGCCATTCCAACGCTCTTTCATTCTTTTTGCAATCATCTCCTAATTCAAGGCATTTTTCGTAATACCGCTTAGTTTTCTCATATGGGTACCTAAGCCCACTCTGCTTATCCCTTTCACTAAGCAATGGAATAGGGGTCATTCTATTACAAACCTCGATGTCCTTATGTTTAAACCTAGGATGAGCGCGTGGCATTTGGTAGATGAAATCTTCAACTTCATCAGAGAATGTAATTAGACCATCAATCATCCGTTCATTCAACCTAGTCAATTTTATGAAAGGTTTTCCAAAAATTACTTGAGTGAGGTCCTTATCTATAAATTCTCCTAAGTCTTCTAAGACCATAAACTCTACCAAATAAGCAAAACTTCTGACAAACACGTGCAAATAAATGACTACTTCAACAACATTGTTCCCTTGATAAGTTAACTCATTGACCTTGATTTTGTTGTATAGGTCCCTTGAGATTAAGTTTAAAGGTAAGAATGAATTCAAATAAGCATCGAACCCTTCTAGTCCTATTTTGCAAGGGAATTGCATGTTAAAGGGGCCATCTTTCTCAATCCTACACCTAGGGTCAAAACATTGGGAGGGGTCTTCCTCAATTTCATTAATGACCTCTCCTCTATCAAGTGCCTCACCATAATCAAATTCCTCATCAGAATCAGAGTAATAGAAAGGACTTTGTTGTTGCCAATTTATCTCATTATGCCCTACGTGATTACCAAAATGGTGAGTGGGTGAAGGGTTTTGTGGGATTGCGTTCTCAATCTCGGGATTGGGAACGGGTAGAGTGAAGAATCTTCGATGGAAGATACGGATCATGGTGAGTGATGGTTTTTACGAACGAGGGTCACGAAGAAGGGGGATAGACTAAGAGAAAGCTAAAAATGAGAAAAATTTACTTGATAGGAATCAAGAAAAGAACCTAAACGAGGTGGACTACTAACTAGCTATTCTATTCCCCGGCAGCGGCGCCAAAAACTTGATAACGCTACACGCGTCGTTCGGGGTCAAGGAAACTTCCTTTTCTTCGAGCAAGTTTTATAACACCCTAGGCAGTGAACCTAATCGTTGTAGTGTAGTAATTAGGGTAAGCCACGGGTATTGATATCGTTCTCTAGGGGAATAGGAATGCTAGTAAGAAGTTACTACGCTAAGGTTAAGGTTGAGGAAGATTATTTTTTGTATTTTTATATTTTATGAAATGGAAAGGTACGAATCTCGGGTATTGGATTGGGGGGGGGTTGGTATTTCTACCGATTACTCTACTATTATCTAATTATCTAAACTAAGGTTGTGGGAGTCTATGTCTAATTAATGTGTGCTCGTATGATAGTTTAAAGATGTGTTTACTTAGGTTGTACTACTCCTTAATTATCTCCTATTGATGGTTGAGTTGTCACGTCCTTATTCTTAGTTGCGTTGTGTGTCTAAAGTTGTAGGATATGCGTTTCTCCCTAACTCTTTGAACTTACCAAAGGGTCTCGTCTACAAAACCCACTAGGGATAATAAACTCTTACTCTAAGGCACTCTTTGGATGGTTTACCTTACAACTACTCAGGTAATTATATTCTAAGGTTCACAAAGATGAATCAAGCATTAAGTACACAACGAATGACCTATCGCATTAATAGATCATTAATCAACTAAGATAAGAAACAACCAATCAATATTCAATAATTAAGTTTCATACTTCCTAAGCAAACACACAAATAAATTAGCCGGACATGGAGAACATGCAAGCATACACACAAATAATCAAAGACATAATTGAATTAATGAAGTAAATACTTATCTTGATGTAAGATAGGGTTTAAAACCCTAAAATACTGTACAAGACACCTTAGGTTCAGTTTTAGGTTTTCACTCCAAAAGACTCTCCCTAAAACTAAAAAATTCGGATTCTATATATAAGATTACATATGCGACGGCGTCACCTTATGTTTCGTGACGTCGTCGTGTCGCCGTCATTAGGGTTTCGTCTTGGCCACGTTAACCTTGCGACGGCGTCACCTTATGTCCGTGACGCCGTCCTCTTCAACTTCTGACGTCGTCTGGATTGCATCTATGCCGTCTGAGTAGCGACAGCCTACTCTTTTACAACTGGACGTCGTCACTTGAAAATACGAGTTTTGGGTTCTGAACCGTCACAAAAATCCTCGGACGGCGTCGCAATTAGCACCTGACGCTGTCGCCTTCTATTTTCATCAGCTGTGAGTGTCTCGATTTTGACTTTGGCCATTTTCTTCATATATTCGCGCCTTTTCGTCCAAATAAGTGTCATTCCAGCATTTTGCCTTCAAGAGACCTTAAAAGTGAAAAGGAACGATATTAAGCAATAACGGATACAAAGGTGATCAAATAAGGGCTAAAACGACCCCTCAAAATGGTACCTTTTAAAACCTTATCAGGAACCCTAAGATACTGCCCAAGACAACCTTAGTTCGGTTAGGTTTTTACTCCACAAAACTACCTCTCTAAAAATGAAAAATTCGGATTCTATATATAGTGCTACAAACTGCGACGACATCACTCTTTAATTGTGATGCAGTCGGGTCGCCGTCATTAAGGTTTCGTCTTGGTCACGTTATCTTTGTGATGGCGTCACCTTCTACCTGTGACACCGTCACCTTCAGTCTCTGACGCCGTCTGGATCAAATCTAGGCCGTCTGAGCTGCGACGCCCTACTCTTTTAAAACCTGATGCCGTCACTTGTAAATAAGAAATTTGGCTACTGAGTCGTCACAAAACATGTTGCGACGGCGTCGCAGTTAAACGCTGACGTCGTCCCCTTCAGTTCCAGTACTTGAGTGTCTCGATTCTTGAGTTTGGCCGTTTTCTTCGTATATTCGCGCCTTTTCATCCGAATAAGTGTCCTTCCAGCAATTTGACTTCAAGAGACCTAAAAAGTGAAAGGGAACGAAATTAAGTAGTAACGGATACAAAAGTGATCAATTAAGGGCTTAAATGACCCCTCAAAAGTGTACCTTTTAAATCCTTATCAAATATCCCTACACTTGGTATTTGCTTGTCCTCAAGCAAATGTGCTTTTAGCCAATTAATTTATAAGTTAGGGGTCATGAAGCATTAGTTTAGAACAATTCACAACACATATAAGCCCCGCAAAAGTCATAACAAGCACGGAAATTACATACTAGGACCTCACAAGGGGTGTTTGGATACTCACATCTCTCGGGTGTATATGAAATATATCAAGTTGGAAATGGAAGATAAACACTCATTAACCGGTCCTAGTACATAGATTACCATAGGCTTGAGACTAGATCAAACCTCCATCGCTTTGGCGTAAGCACCTAGGAAAAACTATCCAAGAGGTCTTTTAAAGGGTTTTAATGTTAGGCTTACGGTAGGGAAACAAAGGGTTTGGTGGGATAGGCGATTTAGTGGTGGCAAGTCAAAAATCTTTATGTTACAAGCATGAGAAGAATGACATTGCTAAGCCAAAACTCGACACTCTAAACTCTAGATAAGTTGAAACAAACAAACATAAATTTAAAGATAGATGTAGGATGGCAGCCCGTATGTTTTTTCATTTTTCTATTTATTTATTTATTATTTTTTTTTTAATCACTCTTCTTTTTTTTCGATTTTTTTTTGATACACTTTTACTCTACCATCCTCTACGATAATATCAAAATAATAGGGATTTATAGGCACATCCCTACACTTGAGTTTTTATTTCTCTAACACTAATTTGACCCGAATTGAAAAGATCAAAACACTTGAAGTACATTATTACGCAAATAAAGGGAATTTGAATTTAACGTTCCTTCCCGTCACTTCATAAATTTTAACTTTTCCCATGAGTTCCAATCGTCCCAAAACTGTGCACAAAGAATATGACTCGACTTAGCAACTTATGCAAGCAACTAGATAATTGAACTAAGGGTTTAGTATGATAACAATAATGCATTAAAAGTGAGTGCATACAAGGTAGGATAAGGTGATTTGGCTGTACATTTGGGGGTGGATTGTAAACAATGCTCTTCATTGATATTTCGGAAAACAGAAACATCACGAGAACCACGAAAAGGATAGGCTCTGAGGGGTTAACTAGGGGTATCGTGTACTAAAGATGAGTACAATGCAAGGGTGTGGGGGAATTACTCAACCGATGTGGAAGAAGTAATTATAATACGGGTTTCAAACAAGGGTTATCCTAATGCCTCTTATCATTTAGTTATTCCTAACTACACAGGTGTAGTCTCACTAGCGATCTCGGAATGTATCACAAAACAAGTTCTAGAATCTATTATACTACCAGTACACTCTCGAAGCATTAAAGTGGAATGCTTTAATTCCTACAAATCTAAGGGCGATCCTCACATTTTGGGTGGAATTTAAGTGGTAAAGGGTTTTTGTGCTAGTCATATAACTTCCTATCCATGAGACGCTTTATTAAGACTAATGGCCCACTCCTACATGTCATGAAAAATTTTAAATTTAGTGCCAAAATTACCCTAACTGATATTTCTCATGGTTTATTAGACAAATGAAATTGGACAAGGCAAATAGTCAAGAATAAGCATAGTTTCAAAGTTCCCGTTTTATTTTCCCTCCCTACACTTAAACTGAACATTGTCCCCAATGTTCCCCGAAAGTATCAAAGTTATGATAATGGAAGGTAAAGAAAATGAAAGAAACTAATACTCCCCTGATTAGCTCGGTAGGATCCGTGTGAAGTAGTGGTTAAATCCTTCTTCAAGAAGAATGTATGCGTGAAAAGCTCCATCCAATCTTATGTATCTTCTTCTTGATAAATAAAACCTGCACACTTTAAGAAAACAGACAACCCAAAGCATCAAACCGAACAAATAAAAATCACAACAAGATGTAATTCCAGACTTAAATAAGATTAATGCTTGTGGAATGGATGTTTGCAGATTTTCTGGAAAATTAAGACCTGAAAAATTTCCAAAAATTTATAAGTAGCATAGAAAACGAGAAAAAGTTATAAGCTGTTTCTACTCCTCCTGACGCCATCCGATCCTGACGCCGTCAGGTTATCCTGACAGAAACTGGTGTACGATTTTCTGGAAAAATTCAGGAAAATTTATATCTTTAGAATCTGGAAATATTTCTGCAAAACATCCATTATGACTCGATACAAGCATTTGACTCTAACAAACACACATATATATCTTTTTCAAGAATTGTAATTCTCATGTTCACGTTCTTTTGAAAACGAGTGTAATCCTCCCTACACTTATCCTTTTTTGTAAAATACCTTTATATGTAATTAAGACGAGGTTAAAGACAAAATAAAGCATTTTAACAAATTCAAGCATGAGAATAAACAATCAATGAAAAGATATATGACACACAAACAAGCAAACAATTAAGCATGGGCTGCCTCCCACGAAGTGCTTTTCTTTATTTATGAGTCTTGTAGCTAGACTCGAAGTCGTGCCCCTACGTGACTTCATTGCCATCCTTCCTTTCTTCCACTAATCCTTCATCATAAGGTTGTAGACGTTGTATTCTCACCGTGAATTCTATTCCAACATCGTCTATTATGATAACGGTTTTATTTTTTAGATTAGTTTCTTTCACCGTATAAGGTCCAAACCACCTTGGCTTATTCCTTCCCCATAATGCTTTTATTCTTGATTTATACAAAAGTACCTTTTCTCCATTCAAAAATTCCTTAGGGTTCTTTTGAGTTTGTGGTATTGTGGTATAGTTATTTCCTAACTTTTTATAACGTTTCCACAATGTCGCATTTAACCCTTGAACCATGAATTCTCTAAGCCCTTTTTCCCATTCAACAATTTTCTTCTTAACGGCATTATTGGAGACCTGTGAATTCTTATCTTTTACCTTCTCCATATTCTTCAAAGGATATCTTGGAACAATAGGTATCCTAACTTGTCCTTTTCCACTTTTGAGTATCATAATCCCTTCACTGCATTTGATGGTTGCCTTGGCGGTGGTCAGGAAAGGTGTTCCCAGGATTAATGGCAGGTTTTTATCTTCCTCAATGTCTACAATTGCGAAGTCTACCGAATAGACAATATTGGCAACCTCGATTAAGACATCCTCCGCTATTCCTATGGGATAAACATATGAATGATTTGCTAAGGAAAGTCTAAGATTGGTCTTGGTCGGTTCCTCCTTAGTCAACTTATTACAGACTGACAGCGGCATTATGTTTACATCGGATCCCTGGTCGGCCAAGGCATTTAGGTTCTCTAAGTCACCTATGCTACATGGAATTACAAAGTTCCTTGAGATCTCTTGCTTCTTAGTTACTGGCTTTCTCAGAATCGACTCGTACATAGGTCCCATAGGCATGGTGTCATACTCTTCCTCTCCTATTTCACCTAAGAGGGCTTTCCTAAGAACATCATTGCACCTAAAGTTTTTCACTTGGTTAACGATTGTTTTCTTATTGATCTCATGCTTAAGTTAGTGCTTGATGAATTTGGGTTCATCATCAGTCCGAGCCTCATTCTTATCCTTACTATCCTTGCTGCTCTCAGGCTCCTTCTTCTCAACTGCTCCTACCTCATTGGAACCAATGGAAATGGCGTTAACAAACAAAGTGGGGGTGGCGTGCTCATCGCTACTCACTAGAACCTTCTCGGGAATCTTCGTCTTAGTGTACTCTTTCACTGAGTTCATCATCTCCGTCATTTTTGCCTGTATTTCATCCCTTTGTCCATTGAAGGCTTTTAAGAGGGTGTCGATCTTGGTTGTCATCTCGCTTTGTCGTTGCTTGAAATCGGCTTCAAGTTACGTTAATCGAGCTTCTTGAGATGACATGAATTTGGACACCATTCCCTCAATACTAGTGGAAGTTCTGGTGTTTGGAGGGGTTGTTGTAGGATTTTCCTAAGTTATTTGGCTCAAGCTTAGGAGTCTCGTAGGAGCTCATTAGGAATTTGACTTGATCTTCAAGTTCGAGCATCCTACGAATTGGAAGGTTGTGAGTCAATGGGAGGCAAAGAGACTGCCTTAATGGTTTTGGGCAACTCACAGGAGTCATTCCAACATTCGTTTTCATAGAGGGCAAGGTCCTCTATTGTACCCCACGATTCTTCCATGGTGAGTTTACTAAGTTTTCCACCGGCCGCTTAGTCGATGGATTTCTTAGTTGAGAAGTTGACACGATCGTAAAAGATTTGGACTTGAAGCCAAAGATCGATGCCGTGATGAGGGACTTTGTGTACTGAGTTTTGCCTTGACGTTGTTGTAACATCAAGATGTCATTCCTAAGTTTGGTAGTTCTCCCCGGTGGGAAAAATTGGGCGAGGAAACAAGTGGTGAGATCATCCCAACTTGAGATGGATCCAGCGGGAAGTCGGTCAAGCCAATTACTAGCTTGGTCCCGTAGAGAGAATTGGAAGAGACGCAAGCGCGTGGTCTCCCGAGTAGTAGCATCAAGGTCGATGGAATCGACGATTTTAAGGAAATCCTTAAGATGCTGATTAGGATCTTCAGAATGAAGTCCATGGAATGCACATCCGTTTTGCACCAACCGGATGGTGTCGGATCGGAGGTCTGTAGTTTGGGCTTGGTCGGGAAGCTCAATGGTGTTTCTATAGCCTAGGTGGCTTGGTCTTGAGTATTCACCAAGAGTACGGCCTCTTGGTGGGTCATTTGGTGGTGGGTTGATGAGTGGTGGTTGATTATCACCTTCCATGATGAAAAGTGATGGGATTAGTAACAAAGGTCACGAAGAAGGGGGATAGACTACGAGGAAGCTAAAAATGGGAAAAAAATCTTACTTGATAGGAATCAAGCAAGGAAACCTAAACGAGGTGGAAATCTAACTAGCTATTCTATTCCCCGGCAGCGACACCAAAAACTTGATACGCGTACAACGCGCATTCGGGGTCAAAGGAACTTCCTTTTCGTCGAGCAAGTTTTTCAACACCCTAGGCAGTGAACCTAATCGTTGTAGTGTAGTATTAGGGTAAGCCTCGGGAATTGATATCGTTCTCTAGGGGAATAGGAATGCTAGTGAGAAATTACTACGCTAAGGCTGGGGTTGAGGAAGATTATTTTTTATCTTTTTTATGTTTTTTAGGAAATGAAAATTACGAATCTCGGGGTATTGGATTTGGAGGTTTGGTATTTCTACCAATTACTTCTACCTATCTAATTATCTAACCTAAGGTGAGTGTAGTCTATGTCTAAATGATGTGTGCTCTTATGATAGTTAAAAATGTATTTGCTTAGATGTTATTACTCCCTAGTTATCTCCTATTGATGGTTGAATTGTCACGTCCTTATTCTTAACGCGTTGTGTTTCTAAGGTTGTAGGGTATGCATTTATCCCTAACTCTTGGAAGTTACCTAAGGTTAATGACTACGAAGTTTCTAGGATTCATAAACTTAACACTAAGGTGATCTTTGGATGTTTAGCCTACAATTCCATTAGTAACTATAAGCTAAGTTTCAACAAAGATTAATCAAGCATTAATAACACAACGAATGACCTATCGCAATACTAGGTCAATCACAATTAAGATAAGAGACAACCAATCAATATTCAATAACTAGGTTTCATATATCTAAGCAAACACACAAGTAAATTAGCTTGACATGGGGAACATGTAAGCATACACACAAACAATTGAAGACATGATTGAATCAATGAAGTAAAACACTTATCTTGTTGTAAAATAGGGTATGGAACCCTAAGATACTGCCCAAGACAGCCTTGGTTCGGTTTAGGTTTTTACTTCACAAAACTACCTCTCTAAAACTGAAAAATTCGGATTCTATATATAGTGTTACAAACTGCGACAGCGTCACTCTTTAATTGTGACGCCGTCGGGTCGCCGTCATTAGGGTTTCCTCTTGGCCACGTTATCTTTGTGACGGCGTCACCTTATGCCTGTAATGTCGTCGCCTTCAGTCTCTGACGCCGTCTGGATCAAATCTAGGCCGTCTGAGCTGTGACGCCCTACTCTTTTAAAACCTGATGCCGTCACTTGTAAATAAGCAATTTGGCTACTGAGTCATCACAAAACATGTCGCGACGGCATCGCAGTTAAACGCTGATGCCGTCCCCTTCAGTTCCAGCAGCTTGAGTGTCTCGATTCTTGACTTTAGCCATTTTCTTCGTATATTCGTGCCTTTTCGTCCGAATAAGTGTCATTCCAACAATTTTCCTTCAAGAGACCTAAAAATTGAAAAGGAACGAAATTAAGTAGTAATGGATACAGAATTTATCAATTAAGGGCTTAAATGACCCCTCAAAAGTGTACCTTTTAAATCCTTATCATACACTGTTTGGTTACTTGTTTTGCTTACGATGCTGTTTATCTATTCCTATTCATTAATGTCTAGTATTTATATGTTTGGTTATGTTATGTGTACTTATGTATGTTCGCTGATGCGCTGCTTTGCTTTGGTCTCCTTTGATTTATGTTCTTTTGGTTATCTGTTAATATTGTGTTCTGTAGGTTCCTCATTGACTCAATTTGTTCATATCTTTATTTTGTTTAGTTTTTATTTTGTCATATCTATACACTGGGCTTTTTAAGCTCAGCCGCACTTTCTTTTCCATGCGGGTACCTAGTAGGATGTTGGGCTTGATGGGCTGAGAGTAGGAGAATTTGAGTGAACCGACCCTAGTTTCCTTATCCTATTGGACTCTTTTTGAAGATCATTGTTTTGCTATTACATTTTTGACATATTGGATTTTGTTTTTTCCTTGTAAGTCATTCGTTTATATGGCTTGGTATTTTATTTTTTAAGACTTCCGCTTGCAAAATTTTATTAGTATGTTATGATATCACTCCATAATGTGACATTCAGACCCTTGTCGGGTTGGGGTGTTACAATTATGGTATCAGAGCTAAGGTTTCATCTTGTTGACCTTAGGATTGACATGTGAGGACTTGGGTAGACATTAGGCTTTCGTCTGTTTTGATCTTTTCCGATTCTTTTGATTTTTGTTCAGATTTGACTTTGATATTCTTTTATATTCGCTGATTTGACCTTCTTCTTTTCGCATTTAATTTTGTTTGTTTTATCTTCGCGCATTCATTTTTTAATATTTTAGATGGAGATTACTCGTAGAGTCGAAGATGATGGTGCCGACCGTGCGTTGCTGCAATAGTTTATGAACTGGAGAGGTTTGTGAAGCAGAAGCCGCACCCTACTGTAATGCTGCTGGAGACATCATGATGCTACTAGAGGAAGCTGGAAGGATCAACCAGAGGCGCAAAGACGGAGACAAGATTCAACTTGTGGACACTTGGAAGAGGTATGAGCAGAGGAACTATGACCGGCGTACTTTAGACGTGCGGAGAAACTACTACCAAGATTCGGACATATTGTGGTCAACAGTCCCACCGTTAAGATGCTATGAAGATTCATCTTCTTCATATGATTATGCGCGATTTGTGTTATTCTGATTTGTTTCGTCACGCATTTTGAGTTAGTTTTATATTTCGTTATATGATTTTGACCAATGGTGTTTTTCTTCGATTTTTTTGGGGCTTAGCTTGGATGATGGAGTTCTATGGCTTGACTCTTGGGTGTTACCACAACTTCGCGTTATGTTTTATATCTCTTTGTGAAATCGCAATTTTCATCCGTTATGTTTATATGATTTGTATCAGTAAGGTTAGACCTTGCGGCACTTTGTCATTTTTGTGAACCTAAGTCTATTTTTGGGTCGTCAGTAATGAGTCATGAGGAACCTTCTCAAGCAAGTCAGCGGCCTTCTTTCCTTTGTGGAATGGTATGTTGATTTGATGTATTATGTGCTACCTATATGTGAATTTGGTTTGATTTGGTATGTTACTTGCTACCTATATGTGTATCTGTTTTGACGCGATGTTGGTTATGTGGTTCATCATGACCCGAGATAGAATATGATGACAATAAGGACTTGTTATGTGATGCAAGTATTATGATGCCTGATCAACGTGATAATACTGAGATCATATAATATGAACTTATTGGAATCATACGACGTCCTGGGAAATGATTGAGGTTGGTACATTGGATGGACTAGGACTCATATCCGTTATTTGTCAGTTTTCATCTTCGTTTGGAATTATGTGCCTCCTTGCGAGTTTCTCACTGACATCTGTTACATGTAAGTTTTGTACTCTTTGGACCAGAAATTGTTAAGATTGTGCGAAACTATGGATTGCTATGTTTGCCTTAGACTAGTACGTCTCCGTTTACTTCTGCGACTTCAATTTCGCGGACGAAATTTTCTTTTTAGAAGGGAAGAGTTGTAAAACCCGCAAAATCACGTAATTATATTTGCGTCTAATTTAAAATTTATTAACTCGAGGTACTATTTATGAAATTGATCTAAAATATTTAATAAACATTTCAAAATAATACTTTTAATTTAGTGACATTTGATAAATTAATAATAACATTAAATTTAATTAAATAGATACCTAAACTAATTCTATAAATAATTAAATACAAAAAATATGAAAACCCTAAAATTTATACACCAAAATTTGGCTCATATTCCCCCCCCCCCCTTTTAGACCGACCTATTATATTAAAAGCACATATTCCCCATCAATTAGCATTAATTGGTAATTACTAGTTTCCCTAAAATAGAATATACATTTTCTATAAGCAGGATTTCCTTTTCCCCCTCCTCCCCCATATGACCTACAGAAACACAAACACACACACATGAATTTGGAGGCTGAGAAATCAAGGAGAGGGCTACCAAGATCGGAAGAAAAATCTTATAGGATTTTTTCCAATCGAATTTCCTTTAACCGCAAACTAGGTTCCGTGAAGCGGGAGTGATCATCTGGTGACCTTTCTTTTATTGTTTACTTGCTTTGAATAAGGTACAGATATTCTGACCTTTCTCTTAAGGTTTCTCATGATCTATTATACATCTTTTAATCTTTAGCTATTTTTGGTTATGAACCCTTGCTATGAACCTTTGCTATGAACCTTTGCTATAAACCTTTGCAATGAACCTTTGATTATGAACCTTTGATTTTGCTATTCTGATGACTTAGACATTTGCCAAACTTTTAACTCTGCCTTTGACCCTTCAGTTTGATACCGGAGCCATTTTCCTAGCCATGAAGGTAACATGGCCATGTCATTGATGCACCAATGGCATGACTTCAGGGTGGTCGAGTGATGAACCATCCCGTCCCTTTTATATACATATGAGATATATGCGTATTATGATTATGACTTTGCATGGGCGTATGGATGCATCCTAGATTTGATCTGTATTTGATTTGGATATGATATGATTTATTTGGTGACTGATGCTTGTGTGCAATACACGTCTTTAACATTTTCGGAGCTAGCTACTCCATGGTTACTTATGATACGATATGATTTGATTTGTTTGGGCTCGTGGTAGATTTCTGACAACCTTTACACTTTTGATACACCTATATTGTACCTTATGTTATTCCAAAATGCACCATATTCTGTATTTCCCATCTTTAGTTTTTTGTTGATTACTCATTCATTCAGTATCCTTATGTGATTCATCCGACTACCATACTATACTCCAGTTCATTTGATTAGTCATACTCACATTCCATTTTGGGTTGACTATCAAGCTTATACTTCAGATTACCACCTCATCAATTTACCCTACTATTATATTATTAATATGTGACTATATGTTTATCATGCTATTATGTGACAAGTATGTAATTATTTGACTCATACGTTTACCATGTTATACCTCGTTCAGTTATTTTGTGGGCTATGATTATCATTTAGTATTCCTATTTGCTATTTGTGACTACCATTCTTGTACTTTTGGTTGGTATTTTTCCGTTGCTTACTATATTGGTTTGGCTTAGTAATTGATGTTTACCTGACTTGTCAATCTGCCATGTTTACACTTCTATTCATGCTTCTGGTTGATGAAGGAATATGATTCAACTTATGTTATCTGTCTAGTTTAGTTTGCCATGCTATGTTCTTGTTTAGTTAATTCATTCAATTATGATGTTCGTTTCGTATTCCTAGCAGATACATGTGACTATCATGCTTATACTGCTGTTAGTATTTTCGCTGGTTATGATACTTGATCTGTGTATTAACTGTGGGTTATCTGAATTGTGTGATTGCTATGCTTACATTTAATTTAGTTGCTTCTGCCTTATTCTGATTATTTGATTTATTTGTGTTGCCATATTTTTGTTTAGTTGATACGCTGACTGCTATGCTTGTACACTGTTTGGTTACTTGTTTTGCTTATGATGCTGTTTATCAATTCCTATTCGTTAATGTCCAGTATTTATATGTTTGGTTATGTTATGTGTACTTATGTATGTTCGATGATGCGCTGCTTTGCTTTGGTCTCCTTTGATTTATGTTCTTTTGGTTATCTGTTTATACTGTGTTCTGCAGGTTTCTCATTGACTCATTTTGTTCATTGCTATGACCTTGATATCATTTTTCGTTGATTCCCTTCACATCTTTATTTTTTTTAGTTTTTATTTTGTCATATCTGTTCACTGGGCTTTTTAAGCTCAGCTGCACTTTCTTTTCCATGCGGCAGGTACCTAGTAGGATGTTGGGCTTGATGGGCTGAGAGTAGGAGCATTTGAGTGAACCGACCCTAGTTTCCCTATCTTATTGGACTCTTTTTGAAGATCATTGTTTTGATATTACATTTTTGGCATATTGGATTTTGTATTTTCCTTGTAAGTCATTCGTTTATATGGCTTGGTATTTTATTTTTTAAGACTTCCGCTTGTAAAATTTTATTAGTATATTATGATATGACTCCATAATGTGACATTCGGACCCTTATCCGGTTGGGGTGTTATAACAAGATCTCAGGACATTGAGCTTGTGAATATCATTGGAGAGCCCACTGAAGGCATGCTCACTAGGAGCATGGCTGCTAAGTTATCAGCAGCTTCAGCTAATGAGTGTCTGTATGCAGACTTTCTCTCAGAAGTTGAGTCCAAAAGTGTCTAAGAGGCTCTGAAACATCAAAGCTGGGTTCAGGCTATGCAAGAAGAACTTCATCAGTTTGACAGAAACAAAGTCATGACACTGATGAAATGTCCCAAAGATGTCATAGTGTTGGGAATTACAGATTTGATGATTACAAAACCACAAGCAGCAATGAAGAAAGAAGAAACAATGAGGACCTAATATCTAATAGATAGATAGCTTTATTAGTAAGATAGGGTTTGTAATCTCCCTCTATTATATAAAGAAGGTAGGCGTCTAGGTTATAGGCATCCATTCATAGAAGACTTCTCCAATGAGAGTCTAGAAAACGCATAGAGCGTGTAGTAGTAGTAGTAGTAGTAGTAGTAGTAGTAGTAATTTATATTTTATGAATAAAGAAAACCTTATTAGTGATGTTGATTGTGTTCTTATTATTCCGCAATGTTTCAATCAATCAATGTTACTCATACCCTAGTTGAGTCTAGATCTATGGATTCTACAATTGGTATCGGAGCCTCGTGGCTCTCGATCTAAGGTTTATAAGGTTTTCTTGTAATTAGGGTTTATACCCTAATTATTCTATTGCAGCAGATGTAAAAAAGAAAAGAGGCAGCAGGCAAAAAGGGGTTTTAAGGAGAGCAAATATGATGATGGTACGATTTGGTTTTTAATCGAATTTTGTTTCTATATGGCATTCAAACTTAGGATTAAGTGTGGAGCGGTGTATGGAGGATACGATGGGCTTGTCTTTGATTGATTCACGATGTTACACGCATACAAGAGTAGTACTGGTTTATTTAATTCATCACTTTGGTTTATGTATGCTGGTCCAAGATATTTGTTGATCACGTGGTTCTGTCGTATTAATGTTGGTCCCACTGAATGGCATTGCTGCTACCGTGTTGATTGAGGGGACAACAAGTGGGTTTATTAAATTAATACTACTCGATTTATGTTAATAATGGCAGCGTGTGAACTTAATTTTGGTCATCTAAAGTTTACACTGTTCATGATCGGTTGTTGTACATGTTAATTCTGGTCTTGACAGTTTGTGCTGGTCTTATAATGTTTTACTAGTCTTGGTGAGTTGAATTTTTATTCAACGATGAACCCTAGTAATTAACATATTTCGGCTTGATTTGATGTTCCTACTGGTTGCATATTCTGATTCGTACGCATTCCTACTGTTAGGAGTTCCTACTGGTTGGTTCCTCCTGGTCAGTTTCTACTGGTTGGTTCCTCCTGGTCAGTTTCTACTGGTTGGTTCCTCCTGGTTTGTTCCTACTGGTTGTTCTGGGTGTCTGATCATATCTCAAAGTGCGTGGTGAACACTTTGGAGATAACTTGTTCCTGCGTTAATGATGTGACAAAGACTTAATGAATCTAGTGAAGGAGTGAGATCTACAAACTAAAGGTGCTTAATGCTCACATTCGCTAGTGCTCAGTGTCTCATCTGAGTTTGGAGTCACGTGAATAATACAAGATATAAGACGCCTATGTTGGTGTTCCTACTAGTTCTCCATTCCTACTGGTACACTATTTTGATTATGCGGTTGAGTTGATTTATCTGTTGCTACTGCTGTTCTTGTTATTAAAAAAGAAAAAAAAAAAAAAAAAAAAAAAAGATGTTTTTGCTGGTTGTTTATTTGGTTCCTGCTGGTCGGTTCCTGCTGTTTGATTCGGTTTGTGTAGCTTTTGCTTTTATCTGGTATAGTATTCTAGGTCCAAAGATGCCCTTGGATCTTGGACGATGTGATGCTTATGGCTTGGTTACTTTCATTGATTTGGTTTGGTGTTTACAAGTCGTTTAGTACATAACATAATAATGGCGTGTTTTGGTCCGGGACCACACACATTATTATATTTTGATTTGATCTGAGATGGATCAACGGGAGGTTATGGTGAGGTAGGTCAGGGACCAACGATGATCCATAACTGAGGTGTAATAAACATGTCTTGTTCGCACTAAATCAGATAAGGATATTGTGAAGACATTTGATGCATTAGCTTTTTAATCGATTATGTAACAAGTTCACCCTTTTTGTGAGATGCAACAAAGGATTGAGGTAGATCGCCGGCTGAGGCAACAGTTACATAAGTGATGAGGATGTTATTGCACTTAGATGTTTCATTGATACCTTCTATTTCAAGCCAATTAAAGTCCGAGATTCATGAGATGGTTAGTATACTTTTAACCATCTACATGCATCACTTGAGGGGAAGCATTTACGAGTTGCACAAGACCCCTATTAGATGATTACAAAAAGGGGAAGAAGATTCATGATGTGCAGCTTATTATTGTGATGACATGTTTTAGCATTGTTTCTTTATGCATGTTGTTTTGTAATATCAAATAGGGAAAGATTGTTGGGAATTACAGATTTGATGATTACAAAACCACAAGCAGAAATGAAGAAAGAAGAAACAATGAGGACCTAATATGTAATAGATAGATAGCTTTATTAGTAAGCTAGGGTTTGTAACCTCCCTCTATTATATAAAGAGGGTAGGCATCTAGGTTACAGGCATCCATTCATAGAAGACTTCTCCAATGAGAGTCTAGAAAACGCATAGAGCGTGTAGTAGTAGTAGTAGTAGTAGTAGTAGTAGTAGTAATTTATATTTTATGAATAAAGAAAACCTTATTAGTGATGTTGATTGTGTTTTTATTATTCCGCGATGTTTCAATCAATCAATGTTACTCATACCCTAGTTGAGTGCAGATCCATGGATTCTACACATAGTCATATGGATGAAGTAGGTTTTCAGAAATAAAACTGATGAAAATGGCATTGTCATAAAAAAAACAAGGCCCGACTTGTAGCTAAAGGATACAATAAATAAGAAGGCATTGACTATGATGATCATTTTCTCTTGTTACTAGAATGGAAGCCATCAGGATCTTCATTGCACATGCAACATACATGAACTTCAAAGTCTACCAAATGGATGTCAAAAGTGCCTTCCTGAATGGTAAACTTAAGGAAGATATTTATGTTCAACAACTCATAGGCTTTGAAAGTAATTGAGTACCCTAACTATGTCTGCAAGCTTGACAAAGCCCTTTATGGACTGAAGCAATCTCCTAGAGCATGGTATGAAACACTCTCAACCTTCCTGATCCAAAACAAGTTTGTTAGAGGAAATATAGACAACACTTTGTTTATCTATAGGACAAAACAAGATGTGATACTAGTCCAAGTATATGTTGATGACATAATATTTGGCTCAACAAATTATAAACTTTGCAAACAGTTTGAAAAACGGATGAAAAAGAAATTTGAAATGAGCATGATGGGTGAACTCACATACTTCCTTGGACTACAAATCAAACAAACTGACAAAGGGATCTCTATCAGTCAAGAGAAATACACCAGAAATCTCTTGAAGAAATATTAGATCTCTGATTGTGCTTCAGTCAAGACTCCAATGGTCCCACCCAATAATCTCGGACCAGATCTCACTGGCAAATCAGTCAACCAAACACACTTTAGAGGAATAGTAGGGTCACTGGTGTATCTCACTGCCTCTAGACCAGACATACAATTTGCAGTATGCCTGATTGCAAGATTTCAGTCTGACCCTAAAGAATCTCATCTCACTGCAGCCAAAAGAATCCTCAGATACCTGAAGGGTACCCTAAATCTTTGACTTTACTATCCTAAATGTTTAGGATTTGACCTCAAAGGTTACTCTGACTGTGACTATGCTGGTTGCAACATGGATAGGAAAATTACTTCAGGGTCCTGTCAATTCGTTAGAGGAAATTTTTTTTGTTGGAGTACTAAAAAGCAATAATCAGTGGCTATGTCCTCAACTGAAGCTGAATACCTGGCAGCTGCAGGATGATGTGCCAATGTGCTATAGATGAAAAGTCAACTCAGTGACTATGACATCCATTACAAGATGGTACCTATCTTTTGTGATAACACTAGTGCTATTCCTATCTCCAACAACCCTGTCCTTCACCAAAGAACCAAACACAATGATATCAGATACCATTTTATCAGGGACCACATAATGAAAGGGGACACTGAACTTCATTTCATCCCTACTGAATATCAGCCAGCTGATATCTTTATAAAATCCCTAGATGAACCAACCTTCAGAAGACTGAAAGCTGAATTAGGAACGCTTGATATTGAAAGTCAGTAACCTGATAATCAATCCCAATCAGCAAATATGTCTTTTAAGGTCACTGGTCCCTGAATAAAAAGTCTCCAAAGCATACCTTCTCACTGAATGAAATTTCATTTAGGAACCATGTGCTTGGATGCCAAACACATTTATTATAGAACTAAATGCTCTAAGTATTTAGTTACTAAATGTCCTAGGTAGGTGACTGATAACATTTAATAAAGAATATATGTCCCTTCCTACCTAACTGGCATCCAATGCACATGGCTTCCACTCATAGCATATCTCCCCATTGGCATTTAAAGCCAACACTCACAAACAATATCTTTTGATATTTTTAAGTTGTGACATAATCTCTTCAAAAGTGATGTTGCACAACTGCGCAACTGTTTCCCTTGAAAGTCATGAAAATGACGGTTCAAATAGTGGTAGCATTAAATACGGTTACCTAAACAGGTCAATTAACGTTGTGAGAAAAAAAATGCACCACTTTTAACCATACTATAAATACATATCTATTACCAAAATCATCACACACAAATTTTGCAAGAAAATCATTTCAAATCTCTCTCTAAACTCTTTCAAAAACTTGCAAAATCAAAAAACCGCTTTTGTGTGATTATTTCTCCAAATCTTAATAATCTTTGAAATGGCTTCATCAAATGCTCTAAAATATGCTCCAAATGTTGAATTCACATTTGAGGGTGTTGAAATGTTTAAAAACAATGTTGTGGGAAACTTTGCATACCCAGAAAACTTTTCTCAGTACAAAGACATGGCGAAGTTTCTCCAAAACTATTTTCTCAACAAGGCCTTTACAATAACCCCAAAGGTAATCTATCATAACTACCTCAGGGAGTTCTGGTGCACTGCTATTGTTAAAACAGCAGATCCCATCAAGAACTCCACAATCGAGTTCACGGTAAAGAACGGGTCAAAACTGTTGATTTTAAACTTCTCGACCTTTATTAAAACCACCGGTCTTGATTTCACTGAAATACTAAGGAGGTAAAAGCTGAAATACTCTTGTTGGGGCCACATGACAAACATCACCTTAAAGTGGCCCAATGCAGCCTGATCACCAAAATGCCCATTTTGAAAGCTTGGTTCTCACCCGTTTGGAGGGTCCTGATGACCCTTGCCATTCAGGTCCTTGGTGGAAACAAATCCTGTTAGGTCACCATGTTTGTAACACAAGCATCAATATAAGAAAGATAGATGAAGGATAGATCGGATGAACAAGTTAACACAAATACACGAATATATGAAGAAAGTTTAGGCGTAAGTTTTGTGATAAAATGAACAACCAACCTTCAAGTGAAGGTTTACAATACTATTTATAGGGAAGGATCTAGGGCAACACACAAGCTCCCTTCCTTTCCTTATTGGGCTTGGGCCAAGGCTTATGGGCTTTCTACATAAGCCTTGCCTTAAGTACTAACATAAAAGCCTAATTAAGCTAACTATTACATATTCATTACTAACACTTGTAATCTAGTTTATGAGTGATTCCAACAATATCCCCCTAAGTGTTGGTGATTAATGATTAGAGTGAAAAACGTTGTAGGTGCTGATGTAATAGTTGCTTTGACGTCTTCTGAAATTATTCTTTCTTGTGAGAAGAAGTGTCTTGATTCCAACAATCTTCCCAGTGTAGGGATCTTGTTTACTTTGAAGTTTTACAGCTTTGACGTCTTCATTTTCTTTGTTCTTTGATCTTTATTCGTAGTGGTGGTAGTGATAGTATGTTGTGGTTATCTGCATCAGGTCCGCTTCGTTGCTCCAGTGTCTCCACGTCTTTCTTTAACATGCTCAAACGCTCTTTAACGTTGAATTTCAATACTAATGTAGTTCTCTTAGTCTTTAAACTTTGTAGATTCTTTGATTTTGACGAAGAATCATTATGACTTTGTGTTGCTAATAAGGTTTTAAAAGGTACCTTTTTGAGGGGTCGTTTAAGCCCTTATTTGATCACTTTTGTATCCGTTATTGCTTAATATCGTTCCTTTTCACTTTTTAGGTCTCTTGAAGGCAAAATGCTGGAATGGCACTTATTTGGACGAAAAGGCGCGATTATACGAAGAAAATGGCCAAAGTCAGAATCGAGACACTCAAAGTTGCTGAAAATATAAGGTGACGGCGTCAGGTGTTAAATGTGACGCCGTCAGAGGATCTTTGTGACGGGACAGAAGCCAAAACTCCCATTTTCAAGTGACGACGTCAAGTTATAAAAGAGTAGGCCGTCGCAACTCAGACGGCCTAGATGTAATCCAGACGGCGTCAGAAGCTGAAGAGGACGGCGTCACAAGCATAAGGTGACGCCGTCGCAAGTCTAACGTGGCCAAGACAAAACCCTAATGACGGCGACACGACGGCGTCACAAAACATAAAGTGACGCCTGATGAGTGTCTAAATACTCATCATTTTTGTACAATCTAAACTGCAAAATCATTTGAAAACACTCAAAAATGTATCAAAATGATGAAAATATCACAAATCAGTGTTTTATGTGTTTTAAATGCAAAAATATCAAAATCAGATGAAAAACGTATCAAATTTGCAAAATTGGCAGTTTTAGTCCCCCAAGTTTCAAAAGTTGTCAAAAATAGTCCCTGGTATATCTAAATAAAGAAAAATATCATTCAAGGTCACTGAAATATTTTAAATTGTCAAAAACGGTCCTTGAATGAATTTTTGGTCAAATGGCGGAAAAGGTCCTTCAACTTTGAAAAGTGGCAAAAATGGCCCCTGGAAATTGGAAAACGGCAAGTTTAGTCCTTGTACTTTTTGAGATTGTCAGTTTTAGTCCTTGGAGAAACTTTGCAGAATTGGCAGAAATGGTCCCTTGATTTTCAGAATTGGCACATCTAGTCCTTGGATTTTAAACCCTTTAAACCTTGGCCCCTTGTCACAATCCTATTTTGGACCCCAGCCAACAAACCTTTGGACCCTTTCCCAATTTTGGACCCCCTTGCAATAACACTGCCCTAGTCAACCCTTCCTGGTCAAACAAATACCCACTTGGCACCCTTTTAGTCTTCCTTCTCAACTGCTTCTCTGCAAGCTCAAGCTCCCCCTCACCTCCACCTCAACATATCCCCTCCATGTCCCCTCCACCTCATCTAAACAACAAAAATCATTAAATGCTCCCTTCACCCCTTTACTCTACCCCTCCAACTGTCAAAAATCCAATTCCCGCCAAAAACCAATCAAACGGCCATTATCACCTTGACCCATCCAATGGCTACCAATTGAAGTGGGATATGCTGAGAAGGCAAGTGGAAACACTTTTGAAGTATAAATAAGAGAAGAAAGAGAAGAAAAGAAGCCATGTAGTGTAGCTTTAGTTTTAGAAAATGTCGACTAGTAAATTTCTTTAAATTTCAATGTTATTTACGTTTCTAAGTACTTTGTTATGTAATTTTAGTATATTATAAAACTTTTTAAGTATTCAATTTCAGTTTCCAAGTACGAATCAAACTTATGTAATTTTCAAGTTCGAAATTTCAAATTTATTTGAATGTTGTTTGTATTTGATGTTATGCAATTATAAGCTCGTATAAGCTCACATATAAGCTTTTATAAGCTCAGTTTAGCTTATTATCTACTCAGAAACACAATACTCAGATTCTCATTCAAAGTTTACTTTGGTCAACGAAAGTCAACTGAAGTAAAACTGGTTCAAGATTGGAAATGGGTTGAAGCTGAGCTGGTTCTGGTTTGGATTTAGGTTTAAAATAGTGGTTGAGTTTTGTTGTAAGCTTACTTTTGGCTGGACTTCATGTGAGTTTGAATTCCATCATCTTTAAAACTGTCAATTTTAGCATAATTATTATCAATGAATCTTTGTTGTTTGAAGATGTGTTTCTGTGTTTTATTAAGCTCATTATCTCACATTACGACCTTATGATTCAGTGTTATGGTCTCAATGTCTCATTTGCTTGTTTAAACTTTAACAGTTAGTTATTTAAGGGCTGTTTGGATTTGCTCTTAAATCTGTGATAGAGGATATTTTATTATTTCAGAATAGTTGATACATGCTTAAATAGTTGTAGTATACTCATTTTAGTCCTTGTTTTGCATCTGCATGTCACAATAGTCAAAATCTAATTGAATCTTCTCTTATTTGCATTTCTGTCAAAATCAGTTGGTAGAACCTTGCATTTAGGTATATAAATAGCAGAGCTTGCTTGCATTAGTCTTGGATTGGTCTTAAACATCATTATCATTCAACAAATTAAGCTCAAATCTCACAGAAGTCAAAATCCATTTCTGTCTTCAATAAGTCAAAGTTGCATACCACAGTTTTTAGCCAATCTTTGTGGATCTTTCACAGCTTCATCTCTGTTCCAATTTTAGTGATATTTTAGATTTTACAAGTTCAGTTGGTCTAGTTTAATAATCTTAGTTTTGTTGAATTTTATCAAGCTTCTAAAAGCTCTAAATCAGCTTCTCAAAATGACCTCAGCTCCCCTGTTTACACTCAGTCATGACTGAGTGTGTCTGCAGACATCTTACAAGTTTTGCACAGGATTCAATCTAGATCATTAAGACCTGAAATTTGGTTTAGTGGATCTTTGGTTGGTAGTCTTGAGTTCCCAATTTCTGTTTTTCAGTTTGGTGCATTAGAATAGCTTATAAGATAGCTTAAATTAGGTGGGTTAGGCTGTTTGGATTTCTCAAGTTCTTATTAGTCTAATCATTGTACTTAGCATCCTAAAGGTTTAGATTAGTTTATATAGGTTTCTTTTAAGTGGGTTTTAGCATATTATAGCCTCTGTGATCAGTGGGTGGCCTTTGGTGCCCATTTGCTTATTTCAAGTGCTTATTTATAAGCACTTGGTATAGCAGTTGCATATTCCTCCACATAGCACCTTGTTTTTATATTTTTCCTTTATTCCTAATATTATTTTAGACTTTTCCTGAAATTTTCAGATTTTTCTAAGTTGGTTTGCTATTTTTCTTTATTTAATTAAGTTTTTAAGCATTTTTAATTAGCTTTAAATACAATTAATTAAGAAAAGCTTCAAAAAAATAATTTTTCATTTTTCTTAAGTTTAGATAAATATAAATAGCCTAAAAAGTATTTTTCCATAATTTTCTTAGCTTAAATAGTATTTTCTAGCATTTTAATTAGTTTTAAATAGTATTAAATTAATAATAAATATATAAAAAGTATAAAAAATATATTTTCAGTTTTAAAATTAGTTTTATCATATTTTAGATTTTTCTAAATCTTAATTTTATTTTTCTAGTCTTATTTCATATTTTCTTTAATTTTAGAGTATTTATAAATAGTTATAAATAGTTTTTAATTAATAATAATTAAATAAATAGTTGTAAAAATAATTTTCCTTTTCTGATAATTTTCTAATATAATTAGGATTGTAAAAATGTATTTTTCATATCCGTAGGTATTTTCCTTCTTTATTTTTACGTTTTATTTAGTACGTTCACGTAGTTTTTAATTTAAACGTACGTTTTAGGTTTTAAACGTTCATCATTGTAAAAATAGTGATAGCGTTTATTTAATATATTTTATCTTTTTAATTTTCTTAATTTGTATTTAAGTCGCTTAATTTTATAAACTTTTTCAGTAGTGTAATTATCCATCCAATTCCTTACTGATCACTATCATTAGTGATCATTCTATCGTCTGATCAAGTGTTTTACACACCATTGAGTCTCCGTGGGACATAACGACCCGGGAATTCATTGTATTCTCCAGGACTTCATTGTATTTATGTCTGAGCTGTTTTAAGTCTGTTACGGTTGGCCATTCACAAGTGGCCAGCTTGTGTGATTAGACTTGACGGTTCAGCACCAATCAAATTTTGGCGCCGCTGCCGGGGAGGCTTTAGCGTGTGTTTAGTCTTTTTCAGACCCATTCTTGCACATACCCCATTTTTTGTAAAAAGTTTTTTGTAAAGTTATCAGAAAATCAAAAAGTTCATTAACACTTTTCCTAAAGTGTTAACAACCCAAAAATATTTTCATTCTTTGTTTTTATAGCAATTTTTTTTTCAAAAATCCAAAAATATCCATCTTTTATCCTCTAATCTGTTTAATTCTCCATTCCTTTATCCTCTAATCTGTTTAATTCTTCATTCCTTATCTTCTTTAACCGTTTAATTCTCCATTCCTTTCCCTCTTATCTGTTTAATTCTTTATGTCATGGTATTTGACATGTTCCTGGTGTGGAGGTCCATTTAACGGTGGAAATTGTCGGCGATGTACCAATGTGAGTTTCGGAGAAAAGTTTGTCGGTAATCCCGATCCCATTTCAAATGAAACACCTGATTTTTCCTACCTACCTCCACAACCCCAATACGAATCCTACTCATGCGAGTTTTGTGGGAATGATTCTCATTACGGTTTTGATTGTCCACCACGGGTCCCGCTTGTCTATGAGCCGGAACCGTGTTACACTCAGAACTTTGGTGAAAGTTATTTTCCCAATTATCTCTGTTGTGAGAATTGCGGGGGTCCTCATGAGACTTTTGAATGTCAACCGATGAATCAAAATTTTCAAAATTCCAATTCTCCCGGTTTTGACAATTTCCAACCCCCACAGTATTCCATCAGTCATCAGACTTCCGAGCCTTCACATCATTTCAATGATTACGAGGAGTGTAATCTTCCTCAAAGTTCTGAAGAAATACGCATTCGAAAGAAACTGCAAATGAAAAGAATGGTGTGTAAGCTTCAGCAGATGAATATAAGAATCAGATATGATGACGATGATGATGAGGATAGTATTCAAATGAAGGAATAATTTGAGGACGACGAGGAGAGTGTTACTCAATTGAACGATCTTATTTCTCAACTCCCTCAGTCTATTGCTATCACACCTATCTTACCTATTATTGCTTCCAAAGACTCTCTCATAATGGAGGATGATCATCTCAGCACTATTTTTGGAAACGGAATCATCTAGTGTTGAGGATCTTGTCCCAATCCCAAGTGAGTCTGAGGATATATCCGATAGTGATTGTGATTTGCCTTTTTGTGATTCTCTCGAAATTTATGAGGTTACTTCCGGGATTTTTTCAAATCCTCTTTTTGAATTTAATAATGACTACACTTTTGAGAAAGTAAATCCTCTTTTCGATGAAATGTCTGAGGCCGATACAGAGACCATCACGGAAGTGGTGGAAATTGCTAGCTCTCAGAGCACACCACTTGTCCCACCTCTGTATTCTATCTTATCTCTTCCATCATGTGATGATGATTCTATCCTCACTGATGAGATTCATGATCCAAAAATCATGAATTCTCCTTCTGATAATGAGGAGTTAGTCATGATCATCATCATGATTCTCCTTCTTTTCTTCACATATGGTGTGACTTCTCCATGTCTTAACTCCTTCGGGAGTGAAGACATTATCTTTGACCCCGGCATTTTCATGTACCATCTGTGAGCCGGGTCTGTCTCTTTCTCTCTATATCTCGTCGGTGTGGAACTTTCACGTGCTTCAATGTTTATCCAAACATCTTGAATGAAAGTCCGATGGAGATTGTTTCTTCCACTCAGTTTCCCCATGAACCAATGAATTCGGGGTCGAGTCAAGCTAGCGACTCGGTAACCAAAAACAGTAGCACACACCATATGGGTTTTCACCCATATTTCTGACTTCTCACCCCTTTCTACCACCTAAGTGTGGGGGTGATGCCCCACATGTTATATATATACATATATTTCAAAAAAAAAAAAAAAAAAAAAAAAAAAATCTTTCTAAATAATGGCCGTAGTATTTCCCTTTTACGTTCTTTGTTTCGGCATAACCGCCGGTACTTTGAATATTGAGGGCAATATTCATTTCTAAGTGTGGGGGGGAATTCTCACGAATTTCATGTATTATCCACCCAATTCCCCCGTTTTTGGCCAAAACTTTTTTTTGGAGTAAGTGTTCTACACTTACTCAGCTTGGTTATCAGTCCGCCTTGTCTGTAAGACAAAAGGATTGGCTAATCCAGGAGCAAACGGCTCTTGGTAAAGATTTCTCAAATCCGTTTATATGGCTTGCAATTTGCCCAAAATTGTATGGTTCTCAGCTCACCATATCCTAAAAAGTGAAGAGTTGGCTAGCCCGCAAGATTATGGCTTGTGGTAAAGGCAGTGGAAAATCCATAATTGGTATTCAGCTCACCAAAGATAATTCTGATAATTTATCTAAGAGTTGGCTAGTCCAGAAGGGTACGGCTTCTGGTAAAGACTAATCAAATCCGTTTACAGCTTATGATTTGCTCAAAATCATTTGGTTATCAGTGTACCAAGGTTCTTACTTGAACTGAAACATTTGGCTACTCCAGAAGTGATGGCTTTTGGTAAAGAGTTTTTAAAATCCATTAAAGCTTCAAATCATTGCTAGGGACTAGCAATAGTTTAGTGTGGGGGATTGATGAGTGTCTAAATACTCATCATTTTTGTACAATCTAAACTGCAAAATCATCTGAAAACACTCAAAAATGCATCAAAATGATGAAAATATCACAAATCAGTGTTTTATGTGTTTTAAATGCAAAAATATCAAAATCAGATGAAAAACGTATCAAATTTGCAAAATTGGCAGTTTTAGTCCCCCAAGTTTCAAAAGTTGTCAAAAACAGTCCCTGGTATATCTAAATAAAGAAAAATATCATTCAAGGTCCCTGAAATATTTTAAATTGTCAAAAACGGTCCTTGAATGAATTTTTGGTCAAATGGCGGAAAAGGTCCTTCAACTTTGAAAAGTGGCAAAAATGGCCCCTGGAAATTGGAAAATGGCAAGTTTAGTCCTTGTACTTTTTGAGATTGTCAGTTTTAGTCCTTGGAGAAACTTTGCAGTATTGGCAGAAATGGTCCCTTGATTTTCAGAATTGGCACATCTAGTCCTTGGATTTTAAACCCTTTAAACCTTGGCCCCTTGTCACAATCCTATTTTGGACCCCAGCCAACAAACCTTTGGACCCTTTCCCAATTTTGGACCCCCTTGCAATAACACTGCCCTGGTCAACCCTTCCTGGTCAAACAAATACCCATTTGGCGCCCTTTTAGTCTTCCTTCTCAACTGCTTCTCTGCAAGCTCAAGCTCCCCCTCACCTCCACCTCAACATATCCCCTCCATGTCCCCTCCACCTCATCTAAACAACAAAAATCATTAAATGCTCCCTTCACCCCTTTACTCTACCCCTCCAACTGTCAAAAATCCAATTCCCGCCAAAAACCAATCAAACGGCCATTATTACCTTGACCCATCCAATGGCTACCAATTGAATTGGGATATGCTGGGAAGGCAAGTGGAAACACTTTTGAAGTATAAATAAGAGAAGAAAGAGAAGAAAAGAAGCCATGTAGTGTAGCTTTAGTTTTAGAAAATGTCGACTAGTAAATTTCTTTAAATTTCAGTGTTATTTAAGTTTCTAAGTACTTTGTTATGTAATTTTAGTATATAATAAAACTTTTTAAGTATTCAATTTCAGTTTCCAAGTACGAATCAAACTTATGTAATTTTCAAGTTCGAAATTTCAAATTTATTTGAATGTTGTTTGTATTTGATGTTATGCAATTATAAGCTCGTATAAGCTCACATATAAGCTTTTATAAGCTCAGTTTAGCTTATTATCTACTCAGAAACACAATACTCAGATTCTCATTCAAAGTTTACTTTGGTCAACGAAAGTCAACTGAAGTAAAACTGGTTCAAGATTGGAAATGGGTTGAAGCTGAGCTGGTTCTGGTTTGGATTTAGGTTTAAAATAGTGGTTGAGTTCTGTTGTAAGCTTACTTTTGGCTGGACTTCATGTGAGTTTGAATTCCATCATCTTTAAAACTGTCAATTTTAGCATAATTATTATCAATGAATCTTTGTTGTTTGAAGATGTGTTTCTGTGTTTTATTAAGCTCATTATCTCACATTACGACCTTATGATTCAGTGTTATGGTCTCAATGTCTCATTTGCTTGTTTAAACTTTAACAGTTAGTTATTTAAGGGCTGTTTGGATTTGCTCTTAAATCTGTGATAGAGGATATTTTATTAGTTCAGAATAGTTGATACATGCTTAAATAGTTGTAGTATACTCATTTTAGTCCTTGTTTTGCATCTGCATGTCACAATAGTCAAAATCTAATTGAATCTTCTCTTATTTGCATTTCTGTCAAAATCAGTTGGTAGAACCTTGCATTTAGGTATATAAATAGCAGAGCTTGCTTGCATTAGTCTTGGATTGGTCTTAAACATCATTATCATTCAACAAATTAAGCTCAAATCTCACAGAAGTAAAAATCCATTTCTGTCTTCAATAAGTCAAAGTTGCATACCACAGTTTTTAGCCAATCTTTGTGGATCTTTCACAGCTTCATCTCTGTTCCAATTTTAGTGATATTTTAGATTTTACAAGTTCAATTGGTCTAGTTTAATAATCTTAGTTTTGTTGAATTTTATCAAGCTTCTAAAAGCTCTAAATCAGCTTCTCAAAGTGACCTCAGCTCCCCTGTTTACACTCAGTCATGACTGAGTGTGTCTGCAGACATCTTACAAGTTTTGCACAGGATTCAATCTAGATCATTAAGACCTGAAATTTGGTTTAGTGGATCTTTGGTTGGTAGTCTTGAGTTCCCAATTTATGTTTTTCAGTTTGGTGCATTAGAATAGCTTATAAGATAGCTTAAATTAGGTGGGTTAGGCTGTTTGGATTTCTCAAGTTCTTATTAGTCTAATTGATGAGTGTCTAAATACTCATCATTTTTGTACAAAATAAACTGCAAAATAATCTGAAAACACTCAGAAACACATCAAAATGATCAAAATATCACAAATCAGTGTTTTATGTGTTTTAAATGCAAAAATATCAAAATCAGATGAAAAACATATCAAATTTACAAAAATTGCAGTTTTAGTCCCCCAAGTTTCAAAAGTTGTCAAAAACAGTCCCTGAGCACAAAATTTCAAAAGAAAAGTCACCAAAGGTCCTTTTAAATCATAATTTGTCAAATTTAGTCCTTTGGTGAAAAATATTAAAAGTTTGAGAAAATTGCAAAAATGGTCCCTCAAGTTTAAAAGTTGGCAGAATTGGCCCCTGGAAAATTGCAAAGTGGCAATTTTGGTCCTTATACTTTTTGAGATTGTCAGTTTTAGTCCTTGGAGAAACCTTTTCAGAATTGGCAGCCTAGGTACTTGAAGTTTCAGAATTTACACTTAAGGTCCCTATATTTATTAAGCCTAATACCCAATTTGGACCCTTGCTCTCATATGACCCCCTGCCAATAAGCTTTTTGAACCCCCCTTTATATTTAACTCTGGTCAATGGCAAGTCAAACAAGCACCAACTTGGCGCCACTTTTTCCACCCCTTCCAACTGCTGCCTGAAATTACTCCACACATCCATTCCCCCTCCTCACCTATCCAATATCTTGTCTCCTCCACCTCAACACAAAACAAAAACCATTTATTACCTTCACCCTCCTAAACACTCAACTCCTCCACCTGTCAAATTCCCATTTCCCGCCAAAATCAATCTATGGCTAAAAACTGTTTAAAGCCATCCAAGGGCCAGGATTTGTGGTGGGATTCAATCAAGGATGTGAGAGAAAGCTAGTGGGAGTATAAAAAGAGAAGAAGAAGCAGTTTCATAGAGTAGCTAGTTTTAATAATATTTCCTTAATGTCGTTTTTTTTAATTAATGTTTTAGTTTAAAATCAATGTTGTTATTTCAGTTTGTATGTATTATAATCAAGATAACAGAGCTTTGTAATGTATTTTTGGGTCATCAATCCAAGTTTTATATGAATTCCCAGTTTACTGTGTACTGTGGAGATTTTTAAGTTTCAAAATTTGTATCCAAGCTTCTCATAAGCTTTTGTTAAAATCTAAGGAGTTTATTTAAGCTTATCTTAAACTGTGGTAAGGTTCTTAATCAGTTTTAAGCAAAATTGTGAGTTGGTCAACGAAAGTCAACTGTCTAAGCTCATTTGGATTTGAGCATGGTTTGGGAGATTGCAGACTTGGACTTGGGTTGGAATTGTAGCAATTAGTGTAGTTATAGGTTTAGTTTTGGCCTGCAACAACATTTGGACAAGTGTGAGTCATTTTCCTGTCTTAACTTTTCAAGCCATTTTGAATATTTTGCTTATATCTGTAACTGTGGTCACCAATGGTTGAAGTCTGTTTAATTAGTTATTTTTAGGTATAGTTAACTTAATGTGATCAATATAGCAAGTTAGTTCATTAGCTTAAGTGATTTTAGTTGATTATCAGATTAATAAAGGGTGTTTGGCTCAAGTATTTAAACTGTCTTAAAGGTTTAACCAGTAGTTAGCATTAGTTGGGTTGCATCTCTTTAGTGATTTGAAACTCTTATCTGTCTTACCCTTGTGCCTTTTAAGCTCAAAGTCAAAATTTTACTTTAAGCCCTTTAGCAGTTCCACTGTTGAGATTTTCACAAGCCAAAAACTTGTTTTGTGTTCCAATTTCATAGAACTAGCTTGAATTACCTTCATTCCATCTTTAAACATCATTATCAGTTCTTAAATCCAGATCAAAGTTCCTAAAAGTCAACTTTTCATTTTTCTTCAAAAAGTCAATTTGCAAAAATCTCAGTTTGAGCCCATCTAGGAAGATTTTTAGTTCACTCATTTCTAGGTCATTTCAAGTGTGACTTGTGGATTTTAAAAGTTTACTTGGTCTACTTTCTTGTTGTTATTTTTGATTAATTTTGTGAATTTTCCTTAAAGCTCAAAAGAGCTTGTGATTATGGAGCTTAATCCCCTGTGCAGGGTACTGTTGCCTGCACAGGTTTGTGCAGGTTTTGCAGACCTTGCACAGGGTTCACTTGAGCTCCTCTGGGTCTGTAATTTGGTTTAGATACTCTCACCCAGGTCTTCTCCAAGTTCCAATTTCTGTTTTTCCATTTCAGCTTATTTTGTAGCTTGTGCAATAACTCAAAGTTGGTCCCTATTCACTGTTTTTAGCTTATTGCTCCATACCTCAAATCTTTGCATCTAGCTTATCAGTGGTTAGGGATTGTTGAAACTTGTTCCATTTCAGTTCTTTTAGCTTATAGTAGCTTCTGTTTTGGGTTGGTGGCTTTTGGACTCCATTTGGCTTATTAAAGTGCTTATTTATAAGCACTTTGTTCATCAGTTCCTTATTCTTGTACACAACCCCATGTTTTTCCATTTTTCTTAGCTTCCTAATATTGTTTTAGACTTTTCCTGAAATTTTCAGATTTTTCCAAGTTAGTTTGCTATTTTTCTTTATTTTAAGTAGTTTTTAATCATTTTTAAATAGCTTTTAATACAAATAATTTAGAAAAAGCTTAAAAAAATATGTTTTCTATTTTCTTAGGTTAAGATAAATATAAAAGTAATAAAAAGTATTTTTCCATAATTTTCTTAGTTTAAAAAGTATTTTTTAGCATTTTAATTAGTTTTAAATAGTTTTAAATTAATAATAAATACATAAAAAGTCTAAAAAATATATTTTTAGTTTTAAAATAAGTTTTAACATATTTTAGACTTTTCTAAGTTATAATTTCATTTTTCTAGGTTAGTTTTGTATTTTCTTGTATTTCAGTGCATTTTAAATACTTAATAAATAGTTTTTAATTAATAATAATTAATTAAATAGTTATAAAAATAATTTTCTTTTTCTAATAATTTTCTTTTATCATTAGGATTGTAAAAATGTATTTTTCATATTTTTAGGATTTATATTGTATAAGTTTCACTTTTTATTTTGTACGTTTACGTTATTTTTATTTAAACGTAAGTTTTAAGTTTTAAGTTTTAAACGTTCATCACTTTAAATATAGTGATAGCGTTTATTTAATATATTTTATCTTTTTAATTTTCTTAATTTGTATTTAAGTCGCTGTTATTTATTTTATAATCTTTTCTTTAGGTAATTATCTATCCAATCTAATCCTTTCTGATCGCTATCATTAGTGATCATTCTATCGTCTGAATCAGTTTTAACACACCATTGAGTCTCCGTGGAACATAACGACCCGGGAATCCCCTGTATTCTCTGATCTTAATTGTATTTGTGTTTAAGCTGTTTCAAGTCTTTTTGACTTGACGGTTTTGCGCGAATCAAATTTTGGCGCCGCTGCCGGGGAGCTGTGCTGATTATCTTACGTCTAGCAGATTAGTGATTTGGATATTCACTCTTTGTTCATACCATCCATCTGTATATGTTTATATTTTCTTATCCAAAAAAACACAAAAATATTCTTCTCATTCCTCTTATTCGTTGATTCTATTTCTCTTACCCTCTTTTGCCGTTTAATTCTATTCTTCGTATCCTCTCAACCATTTGATTCTCTTCTTAATCCTCTATATGTTTAATTCTTATGTCGACATTCGTCAACTTCATCGTCAGAAATGTGTGTGAGCGGTGTGGAGGGCCTAGTTCAAGCGAATTTTGCAAATCGTGCGAATTATCCGTCATAAATTCTTTTCAAAGTTATTTCGACCACCCGCCACAACCTGAAATACATTCTAATCTTGACAAACCAGTTCAAACATCGGAGCTACCCCAAGCACCCACCGAGGATTACGAGGACACTTTCTTTGAAGATAGAGCCCGTAATCTAATCGAACAAATTCAAGCCGATAAAAAAAGGTCGAGAATTAGAATTGATTACGATGAACCCGTTCAAACACCGGTGACTAGCAAGAATGACTTGCCTAATCTTCACGTTTCTCAAGAACCAAAACCGGAGACCATAACGGAAGTAGTGGAAATTGCTAGCTCTCAGAGCACACCACTTGTCCCACCTCCGGATTTTTCTGAATGTTCTTCGAGACTTGATAGTCATTCGGATCACCATGTTGGTTTTGTTGATTCTTTGAATAAACCGATTCCTCTTCATAACTCTCAAATGCAATCGTTTATTCCTTGTGTCGGTTGTGGTGAGCCTCTTTATGGTTCACCCTGTCGTTGGTGTACGTGTGTACAATGTGGTAATGATATCCATAACGGGAGTTGTTTGTTTTGTGGTTCGAGGAATTCATTTGATTATGATCCTAATCAGAACTCATTTAACGACTCCTCAAACTTTTCCAATTACCCACCACAGCCCGACTTATCATATAACCAACATACATGCTGTGAATTTTGTGGAGGTCCTCACCAAGGATTTGAGTGTCAATCCGGAAACACGTTTGTCTATGAACAATTTTCCAATGATGCTCAGAACTTTGGTTTTGACCAAAATCCATATGATTCACCATTCCAGACTCAACAGTTTTACTGTTGTGAGTACTGTGGAGGCCCCCATTTCAGCTCTGATTGTCAAACAGGGAATCCATTTCCTTGTAACAATCATGACTCTCACATGTTTGATAATTTTCAACCTCCACAGCACCATACGGCTCAAACTCCACCTGAGCCGTTGTCTCATGAAATCTCCCAGGATCTTGAAACCGCAATGAAAACACTTGAGGATATGATGAGTAATTTTAAGAATCAAGTGAGTGGTGAAAAGACCATAGGAGAATTGCTAGCCGAAGAACGAGAAGCTCGCAAATCTAGGGAAGAATTATTTATCCTAGAGCAAGCAGCTCTAAGGCGTTCCCAATTTATCAAGGCAGCACTTTATGACGATGACGAGGAGGGTTTTTATCCTTTTAAAAGTAATATTTCTCAACCCCCTCAGTCAGTTGATATCCCTGCAGTTGAGATTCCATCTCAAACAACTGCTATCACACCCGAGATTCACACTCACTCTCTTATTATGGGGGACGAGCATCTCGACACTGTTCCTGAAAAGGAATCGGACGAATTCATAAAGTCTAGTGTTGAGAACCTTGTCCCAATCCCAAGAGAGTCACAGGGAATTCTTGATCATGTGTGTGATATCCCTCCTCCTCTTGTCTTCCAAACAGATCATGTTGAGATGTTCTCCGATTCTGATGATGATTCGTTATCTTGTGGAGACATCGTTTATGTGGAAGATTCTCCTTCTGAGCTTGTTAGCTTAGAAGAAGAGAATGAGGAAGTTACTGACACTGAAATCAAAGATGAAGCTCTTCGAGCAACATTATTGAATGTCAGTCTTCTCATTTCTAAAATCGAGGCTTTCAAAGAGAAACCTATTTCATCTCCTATCCCCATTAAGGATAGTGACATTCTTTCCGATGATTCTATTCCGGAAATGAAAGCCTCCTGTTTTGATAATATGGGAGAGAAGATTAGTGGCAGTACCACTTTTCATTCTCATAATTCTCTCCCCGATCATGAATCATTTACTTTTGAGGAGTTCGCCAGTGAACCCACTCATATCAATTCTGAATATGATTCATTCACCTTCATGGAGTTCTCAGATGAACTCACTCATATCATATCTCCGCCGGAGTATGATAATTTCTACTTTGATCTAGACACACCCGAGATATGTCTAGACCAATTGAGCTTAACTGATGAGATTCATGAAACTATGAATTCTCCTATTGAGGATGAAGAGTTAGTTGATGAGTGTCTAAAAACTCATCATTTTTGTGTAATATAAACTGCAAAATCATCTGAAAACAATCAGAAACACATCAAAATGATCAAAATATCACAAATCAGTGTTTTATGTGTTTTAAATGCAAAAATATCAAAATCAGATGAAAAACGTATCAAATTTGCAAAAATTGCAGTTTTAGTCCCCCAAGTTTCAAAAATTGTCAAAAACAGTCCCTGAGCACATAATTTCAAAAGAAAAGTCACCAAAGGTCCTTTTAAAATCATAAGTTGTCAAATTTAGTCCTTTGGTGAAAAATATAAAAAGTTTTGAGAAAATTACAAAATGGTCCTCCAAGTTTCAAATTTGGCAGAAATGGCCCCTGGAAAATGGTAAAATGGCAAAATTAGTCCTTATACTTTTGAAGGTTGTCACTTGTGGTCCCTTGGAGTAACTTTTCTGAATTGGCAGATTAGGTCCTTGAGTTTTCAGAAATTACACATATAGTCCTTGTCATTAAAACACCTTTATAAACCCTTTTGGACCCTTGCCTTACCAAATGACCCTGCCAAGCCCATATGACCCCCTGTTTTGACCCCCCCTATTACTAATATCCCTGCCCAGTCAAACCCCCTTGGTTTGACCACCCACTTGGCGCCATTTTCATCTCTTCCCCACCTGCTACCCTGCTCACTCACACCACAATCAACCCCCCTCCTCACCATATCACTCTCATTGTCCCCCCACCTCATCACAAAAACAAGAATCATTTAATGATCCTTCAACCCCCTCACTCAACCCTCCACCTGTTAAAATCCTTTTGGCGCCAAAACTTGATTAAACGGCTCAGATGAAAGATAGCCATCCAATGGCTCTCAAACATGGTGGGATTTGTCTGACAACTCAAGTAGATCTCAGAACCTATAAAAGAAAGGAAGAAAGAGAAGCATAGTAGTTAGCAAGTAGTGTAATTTAGTTCTCAGTATGTCGTTTTAATATTTTTATGTTTTTCAGTTTATGTTTAAGTTTTTAAATGCTTTGTAATCTTATGTTAGTGTAATAAAAACCTAAGTTCAGTCTCAATTTCAAGTTTCATTTAAATATCAAGTTTATGCAAATTTTGAGCCAAAATCTCAAAATTGGCTTTTGTTGTTTATGGTTGTTGTTTTGAGCTCAATAAGCTTATATAAGCTCTTAGTTTCCTGTTTAGGCCAATGAAACCATTTATAGCTCAGTTCAAAGTTTTAACTTAAAAAATCTCAAAAATACAAAAAAATCACATTAAATCATTTAAAAATCAAAAATCACTTTAGATCTGTATTGAGGATTAATCCTGTACTGATTTACTGTTTCATAAGTTCATTTAAGCTTTTAAGTAGCTTAGTGTGAGCTTATATTAGTTTTAATCTCAAATTCACAAAAATCTCAAGCTTATATCAGATGCTACAGTGCTGTTCTGATCTTCTGGTTTTGGATCTGGATTTGGTGTGTTAATGATACTGGATTGGGTTGAGATTTGAGCTGGATTGGATTAGGAATAGAGGATGATAGGTTAGTGGTTCTAGATCATCAGTTTGGCAAGCCATAGTGGCTAGGCTTTCTTGTAAGTGCTCATATCTGCTTTGTACATTTGGTTATTGAATCTGTGTTTTGCATTTGATTTTAGTCATTATTTGAAATTAGTAATCTGTGGTTGATGTTTGTTTAGTATAAGCTTATCTAGCTCTGTCAGTTAGTTCATATTAAGTAGTTATACTAGTGTTTGGTATAGCTGATAAAACTGTATTAGAGATTAGCTTATAAGTTGTTAGTAGTTTACACTTGTTTAAGTTGGTATTTGGAAGTCATTTGAAGTCATTTTTACTGCAGTTTCACTCAAATGGTCAAAATCAAATTAGATCTGATCTAGGATTTATATCTGTTAGATTCAGTTGATGTAATAATCTGCAATTTAGTTCAAAACTCCTAGATCTAGCTTTTGGTGTTCACACTTAGTGCTTAAACATCATAATCAGCTCATTAGATTGGATCAAATCTGAATAAAGTCAACATAGCATCTGTTTTAATAAAGTCAAAAGTCATGCCTAAGCAGTTTTTCTTAGAACTTGCAGAGCTAGCAGTGATTTCATATCAGTGAGTTAGGAATTAAAATTTGGTGAAATTGTAGCTGGCCAGGTAGTCTATAGAACTGCATAAGTTGATTTTGGTTTAGCTTATTCTATAAGCTGGTGCATAAGCCCCAACAGTAGGGGTGTTCACTGCTTTGCTTAAATAAGCAGTTGGCTTATTTCTAGGATCTGAGCTCTTTGACTTGTTAGGAGTAGTTATAATTAGTTGCTTCTAGCTTATTTAGATAGACATTAGCTTTGTTCACTGTTTGGTTAGCCATTTAGCTTATTTGCTTATTAAACTAGCTTATTTCTCATCAGTTTACACTATAGCTTCCATATTCTAAACATAACCTGCTTGTTTATCATTTTTCATAGATTCTTAATATCATTTTAAAATTTTCCTGAAGATTTCATAATTTTTGGTCTTCATTTGCTATTTTTCTCAATTTAAATTAGTTTTTAAGCACTTTTAATTAGCTTTTAATACAAAAAATTAAGAAAAGGTTCCAAAAAATAATTTTTCAATTTTCTTAAGTTTAGATAAATGTAAAAAGCTTAAAAAGTATTTTTCCATATTTTTCTCCTTTTATTTGGTATTTTTAATAATTTAAATTAGTTTTAAATAGTTTTAAATTAGTAATAAATACATAAAAAGTCTAAAAAATATATTTTCAGTTTTAAAATTAGTTTTATCATATTTTAGATTTTTCTAAGTCTTAAATTTATTTTTCTAGTCTTATTTCATATTTTCTTTTATTTTAGAGTATTATTAAATAGTTTAAAATAGTTTTTAATTAATAATAATTAGATAAATAGTTTTAAAAATAATTTTCATTTTCTAATAAATTTCTTATATCATTAGGTTTGTAAAAATGTATTTTTCATATTTTTAGGATTTATATTGTATAAGTTTCACGTTTTATTTTGTTCGTTCACGTAGTTTTTAATTTAAACGTAAGTTTTTTTTCGTTTTAAGTTTTAAACGTTCATCACTTTAAAAATAGTGATAGCGTTTATTTAATATTTTTTATCTTTTTAATTTTCTTAATTTGCATTTAAGTCGCTTTTATTTATAACCTTTTTCAGTAGTGTAATATTCAATCCTAATCCTTTCTGATCGCTATCATTAGTGATCCTTCTATCATCTGAATTAGTGTTATACACACCATTGAGTCTCCGTGGGACATAACGACCCGGGAATCCCCTGTATTCTCTGATCTTCATTGTATCTGTGTCTGAGCTGTTTTAAGTCTGTTTGACTTGACGGTTTTGCGCGGATCAAAATTTTGGCGCCGCTGCCGGGGAGGCTTTAGCGTGTGTTTAGCCATTTTCAGACCCACTCTTGCACATATCACATCCTTTGTAAAAAGTTTTTGTAAAGTTATCAGAAAACCCAAAAATATTTTCATTCTTTGTTTTTATAGCAATGTTTTTCAAAAAAATCCAAAAATATCCATCCTTTATCCTCCAATCTGTTTAATTCTACATTTCTTCATCCTCAAACCTGTTTAATTCTTCATTCCTTATCTTCTTTAACCATTTGATTCTTCATCTCTTATCCCTCTTATCTGTTTAATTCTCTATGTCATGGTATTTGACATGTTCCTGGTGTGGAGGTCCATTTAACGGTGGAAATTGTCGGCGATGTACCAATGTGGGTTTCGGAGACAAATTTGTCGGTAATCCCGATCCCATTTCAAATGAAACACCCGATTTTTCCTACCTACCTCCACAGCCCCAATACGAATCCTACTCATGCGAGTATTGTGGGAATGATTCTCATTACGGTTTTGATTGTCCACCACAGGTCCCGCTTGTCTATGAGCTGGAACCGTGTTACAATCAGAACTTTGGTGAAAGTTATTTTCCCAATTATCTCTGTTGTGAGCATTGCGAGGGTCCTCATGAGACTTTTGAATGCCAACCGATGAATCAAAATTTTCAAAATTCCAATTCTCCCGGTTTTGACAATTTCCAACCCCCGCAGTATTCCATCAGTCATCAGAATTCTGAGCCTTCACAGCACTTCAATGATTACGAGGAGTGTAATCTTCCTCAAAGTTCTGAAGAAATACGCATTCGAAAGAAACTACAAATGAAACGAATGTTGTGTAAGCTTCAGCAGATGAATATAAGAATCAGATATGATGACGATGATGATGAGGATTCTATTCAAGTGAAGGAATATTATGAGAGCTTGTCAACTGAAATCACAACCGTAGCTTCCATTGACTCTCTCGTAATGGGGGACGAGCCTTCTAGCACTATTCCAGAAATGGAATCGTCTAGTGTTGAGAGCCTTGTTCCAACCCCAAGTGAGTCCGAGGTTATCTCCGGTAATATGTGTGATGAGCCTCTTAATGATGAGTCTTCTCCTCCTCTTGACATTCCATATGATCATGTCGAGATGTTCTCCGATTCTGATAACGATTGTACTTCGTTTGACGATTCTTTATCCTATGGAGACATCGATTATGTCGAGGAGCTACCTTCTGAGCTAGTTAGCTTAGAAGAAGTGAGAAATTCTGATGATCTGGAAATTGAGGACGAGATACTTCGTGAACAATTGTTCAATATAAATCTCCTCGTTTCTAAGATCGAATCATTCTGTGCTAAGTCAGCTTCATCTCCTATCCCCGTTGTGGATAGTGACTCTACATTGGACAAGCCCGAGCTTGAGGTTTTTTCCAATGATTTCCTTCATGAAGAGTTCTCCGGTGAACTCTCTCATGACATATCTCCTCTGGAATATGATCATTTCCATTTTGATCTTGAGGATGATATTGGCTCGGAGGAAGGTGTTCTCTATCATAAGAGTTTGCTTATTGATGATACTACCTTCACCCTTCCTCCAGATATGTCTACATTTGAGGATGAAGAATGGATCCTAATTGTTATAAACATCTTTCTTCCATTCCTCACATATGATGTGTCTTCCTCTCTTCTTCACTCCTTCGGGAATGAAGACACTATCTTTGACCCCGGCATTTTCATTTACCATCTGTGAGCCGGGTCTGTCTGTCTCTGTATATCTCATCGGTGTGGAACTTTCACATACTTCAATGTTTATCCAAACATCTTGAATGAAAGTCCGATGGAGATTGTTTCTTCCACTTTGCTTCCCCATGAACCAATGAATGCGGGGTCGAGTCAAGCTAGCGACTCGGAAATAAAAAACAGTAGCACACACCATATGGGTTTTCACCCATATTTCTGACTTCTCACCCCTTTCTACCACCTAAGTGTGGGGGTGATGCCCCACATGTTATATATATATATATATAAGATTTTGAAAAAAAAAAAAAAAAAAAAAAAAAAAAAAAAAAAAAAAAACTTTCTAAATAATGGCCGTAGTATTTCCCTTTTACGTTCTTTGTCTCGGCATAACCGCCGGTACTTTGAATATTGAGGGCAATATTCATTTCTAAGTGTGGGGGGGAATTCTCACGAATTTCATATATTATCTACCCAATTCCCCCGTTTTTGGCCAAAAATTTTTTTTGGAGTAAGTGTTTTTACACTTACTCATTTGGTTATCAGTCCGCCATGTCTGTAAGACAAAAGGATTGGCTAATCCAGGAGCAAACGGCTCTTGGTAAAGATATATCAAATCCGTTTATATGGCTTGCAATTTGCCCAAAATTGTATGGTTTTCAACTCACCATATCCTAAAAAGTGAAGAGTTGGCTAGCCCGCAAGATTATGGCTTGTGGTAAAGGCAGTGGAAAATCCATAATTGGTAATCAGCTCACCAAAGATAATTCTGATAATTTATCTAAGAGTTGGCTAGTCCAGAAGGGTACGGCTTCTGGTAAAGACAAACCAAATTCGTTTACAGCTTGTGGTTTGCTCAAAATCACATGGTTATCGGTGTACCATGGTTCTTACTTGAACTGAAACATTTGGCTACTCCAGAAGTAATGGCTTTTGGTAAAGAGTTTAAAATCCATTATGTTTTCTCAAATCATTGCTAGGGACTAGCAATATCTCAGTGTGGGGGATTGATGAGTGTCTAAAAACTCATCATTTTTGTGTAATATAAACTGCAAAATCATCTGAAAACAATCAGAAACACATCAAAATGATCAAAATATCACAAATCAGTGTTTTATGTGTTTTAAATGCAAAAATATCAAAATCAGATGAAAAACGTATCAAATTTGCAAAAATTGCAGTTTTAGTCCCCCAAGTTTCAAAAATTGTCAAAAACAGTCCCTGAGCACATAATTTCAAAAGAAAAGTCACCAAAGGTCCTTTTAAAATCATAAGTTGTCAAATTTAGTCCTTTGGTGAAAAATATAAAAAGTTTTGAGAAAATTACAAAATGGTCCTCCAAGTTTCAAATTTGGCAGAAATGGCCCCTGGAAAATGGTAAAATGCAAAATTAGTCCTTATACTTTTGAAGGTTGTCACTTGTGGTCCCTTGGAGTAACTTTTCTGAATTGGCAGATTAGGTCCTTGAGTTTTCAGAAATTACACATATAGTCCTTGTCATTAAAACACCTTTATAAACCCTTTTGGACCCTTGCCTTACCAAATGACCCTGCCAAGCCCATATGACCCCCTGTTTTGACCCCCCCTATTACTAATATCCCTGCCCAGTCAGACCCCCTTGGTTTGACCACCCACTTGGCGCCATTTTCATCTCTTCCCCACCTGCTACCCTGCTCACTCACACCACAATCAACCCCCCTCCTCACCATATCACTCTCATTGTCCCCCCACCTCATCACAAAAACAAGAATCATTTAATGATCCTTCAACCCCCTCACTCAACCCTCCACCTGTTAAAATCCTTTTGGCGCCAAAACTTGATTAAACGGCTCAGATGAAAGATAGCCATCCAATGGCTCTCAAACATGGTGGGATTTGTCTGACAACTCAAGTGGATCTCAGAACCTATAAAAGAAAGGAAGAAAGAGAAGCATAGTAGTTAGCAAGTAGTGTAATTTAGTTCTCAGTATGTCGTTTTAATATTTTTATGTTTTTCAGTTTATGTTTAAGTTTTTAAATGCTTTGTAATCTTATGTTAGTGTAATAAAAACCTAAGTTCAGTCTCAATTTCAAGTTTCATTTAAATATCAAGTTTATGCAAATTTTGAGCCCAAATCTCAAAATTGGCTTTTGTTGTTTATGGTTGTTGTTTTGAGCTCAATAAGCTTATATAAGCTCTTAGTTGCCTGTTTAGGCCAATGAAACCATTTATAGCTCAGTTCAAAGTTTTAACTTAAAAAATCTCAAAAATACAAAAAAATCACATTAAATCATTTAAAAATCAAAAATCACTTTAGATCTGTATTGAGGATTAATCCTGTACTGATTTACTGTTTCATAAGTTCATTTAAGCTTTTAAGTAGCTTAGTGTGAGCTTATATTAGTTTTAATCTCAAATTCACAAAAATCTCAAGCTTATATCAGATGCTACAGTGCTGTTCTGATCTTCTGGTTTTGGATCTGGATTTGGTGTGTTAATGATACTGGATTGGGTTGAGATTTGAGCTGGATTGGATTAGGAATAGAGGATGATAGGTTAGTGGTTCTAGATCATCAGTTTGGCAAGCCATAGTGGCTAGGCTTTCTTGTAAGTGCTCATATCTGCTTTGTACATTTGGTTATTGAATCTGTGTTTTGCATTTGATTTTAGTCATTATTTGAAATTAGTAATCTGTGGTTGATGTTTGTTTAGTATAAGCTTATCTAGCTCTGTCAGTTAGTTCATATTAAGTAGTTATACTAGTGTTTGGTATAGCTGATAAAACTGTATTAGAGATTAGCTTATAAGTTGTTAGTAGTTTACACTTGTTTAAGTTGGTATTTGGAAGTCATTTGAAGTCATTTTTACTGCAGTTTCACTCAAATGGTCAAAATCAAATTAGATCTGATCTAGGATTTATATCTGTTAGATTCAGTTGATGTAATAATCTGCAATTTAGTTCAAAACTCCTAGATCTAGCTTTTGGTGTTCACAATTAGTGCTTAAACATCATAATCAGCTCATTAGATTGGATCAAATCTGAATAAAGTCAACATAGCATCTGTTTTAATAAAGTCAAAAGTCATGCCTAAGCAGTTTTTCTTAGAACTTGTAGAGCTAGCAGTGATTTCATATCAGTGAGTTAGGAATTAAAATTTGGTGAAATTGTAGCTGGCCAGGTAGTCTATAGAACTGCATAAGTTGATTTTGGTTTAGCTTATTCTATAAGCTGGTGCATAAGCCCCAACAGTAGGGGTGTTCACTGCTTTGCTTAAATAAGCAGTTGGCTTATTTCTAGGATCTGAGCTCTTAGACTTGTTAGGAGTAGTTATAATTAGTTGCTTCTAGCTTATTTAGATAGACATTAGCTTTGTTCACTGTTTGGTTAGCCATTTAGCTTATTTGCTTATTAAACTAGCTTATTTCTCATCAGTTTACACTATAGCTTCCATATTCTAAACATAACCTGCTTGTTTATCATTTTTCATAGATTCTTAATATCATTTTAAAATTTTCCTGAAGATTTCATAATTTTTGGTTTTCATTTGCTATTTTTCTCAATTTAAATTAGTTTTTAAGCACTTTTAATTAGCTTTTAATACAAAAAATTAAGAAAAGGTTCCAAAAAATAATTTTTCAATTTTCTTAAGTTTAGATAAATGTAAAAAGCTTAAAAAGTATTTTTCCATATTTTTCTCCTTTTATTTGGTATTTTTAATAATTTAAATTAGTTTTAAATAGTTTTAAATTAGTAATAAATACATAAAAAGTCTAAAAAATATATTTTCAGTTTTAAAATTAGTTTTATCATATTTTAGATTTTTCTAAGTCTTAAATTTATTTTTCTAGTCTTATTTCATATTTTCTTTTATTTTAGAGTATTATTAAATAGTTTAAAATAGTTTTTAATTAATAATAATTAGATAAATAGTTTTAAAAATAATTTTCTTTTTCTAATAAATTTCTTATATCATTAGGTTTGTAAAAATGTATTTTTCATATTTTTAGGATTTATATTGTATAAGTTTCACGTTTTATTTTGTTCGTTCACGTAGTTTTTAATTTAAACGTAAGTTTTTTTTCGTTTTAAGTTTTAAACGTTCATCACTTTAAAAATAGTGATAGCGTTTATTTAATATTTTTTATCTTTTTAATTTTCTTAATTTGCATTTAAGTCGCTTTTATTTATAACCTTTTTCAGTAGTGTAATATTCAATCCTAATCCTTTCTGATCGCTATCATTAGTGATCCTTCTATCATCTGAATTAGTGTTATACACACCATTGAGTCTCCGTGGGACATAACGACCCGGGAATCCCCTGTATTCTCTGATCTTCATTGTATCTGTGTCTGAGCTGTTTTAAGTCTGTTTGACTTGACGGTTTTGCGCGGATCATTAGTCATGATTTCTATCATGATTTTCTTTCTTTTCTTCATATATTCTGTCACTTCTCCTGTTCTTCACTCCTTCGGGAATGAAGACATTATCTTTGATCCCGGCATTTTCACTTATCATTTTTTGAGCCGGTTCTATGTATATCTCATCGGTGTGGAACTTTCACGTGCTTCAAATGTTTTTCCAAACATCTTGAATGAAAGTCCGATGGAGATTGTTTCTTCCACTTTGCTTCCCCATGAACAAATGAATTCGGGGTCGAGTCAAGCTAGCGACTCGGTAATCAAAAACAGTAGCACACACCATATGGGTTTTCACCCATATTTCTGACTTCTCACCCCTTTCTACCACCTAAGTGTGGGGGTGATGCCCCACATGTTATATATATATAAAAAAAAAAAAAAAAAAATTTAACTAATGGCCGTAGTATTTCCCTTTTACGTTCTTTGTTTCGGCATAACCGCCGGTACTTTGAATATTGAGGGCAATATTCATTTCTAAGTGTGGGGGGGAATTCTCACGAATTTTATCATATAATTATACCAATTCCCCCGTTTTTGGCCAAATTTTTTTTTTTTTTTTTTTGGAGTAAGTGTTTTACACTTTCTCATTTGGTTATCAGTCCACCATGTCTGTAAGACAAAAGGATTGGCTAATCCAGGAGCAAACGGCTCTTGGTAAAGATATCTCAAATCCGTTTATATGGCTTGCAATTTGCCCAAAATTGTATGGTATTCAGCTCACCATATCCTAAAAAGTGAAGAGTTGGCTAGCCCGCAAGGTTATGGCTTGTGGTAAAGGCAGTGGAAAATCCATAATTGGTAATCAGCTCACCAAAGATAATATTGATAATTTATCTAAGAGTTGGCTAGTCCAGAAGGGTACGGCTTCTGGTAAAGACAAATCAAATCCGTTGAAAGCTGGTGGTTTGCTCAAAATCACATGGTTATCGGTGTACCATGGTTCTTACTTGAACTGAAACATTTGGCTACTCCAGAAGTAATGGCTTTTGGTAAAGAGATTAAAATCCATTATGTTTTCTCAAATCATTGCTAGGGACTAGCAATATCTCAGTGTGGGGGATTGATGAGTGTCTAAATACTCATCATTTTTGTACAAAATAAACTGCAAAATCATCTGAAAACACTCAGAAACACATCAAAATGATCAAAATATCACAAATCAGTGTTTTATGTGTTTTAAATGCAAAAATATCAAAATCAGATGAAAAACATATCAAATTTACAAAAATTGTAGTTTTAGTCCCCCAAGTTTCAAAAGTTGTCAAAAACAGTCCCTGAGCACAAAATTTCAAAAGAAAAGTCACCAAAGGTCCTTTTAAATCATAATTTGTCAAATTTAGTCCTTTGGTGAAAAATATTAAAAGTTTGAGAAAATTGCAAAAATGGTCCCTCAAGTTTAAAAGTTGGCAGAATTGGCCCCTGGAAAATTGAAAAGTGGCAATTTTGGTCCTTATACTTTTTGAGATTGTCAGTTTTAGTCCTTGGAGAAACCTTTTCAGAATTGGCAGCCTAGGTACTTGAAGTTTCAGAATTTACACCTAAGGTCCCTATATTTATTAAGCCTAATACCCAATTTGGACCCTTGCTCTCATATGACCCCCTGCCAATAAGCTTTTTGAACCCCCCTTTATATTTAACTCTGGTCAATGGCAAGTCAAACAAGCACCAACTTGGCGCCACTTTTTCCACCCTTCCAACTGCTGCCTGAAATTACTCCACACATCCATTCCCCCTCCTCACCTATCCAATATCTTGTCTCCTCCACCTCAACACAAAACAAAAACCATTTATTACCTTCACCCTCCTAAACACTCAACTCCTCCACCTGTCAAATTCCCATTTCCCGCCAAAATCAATCTATGGCTAAAAACTGTTTAAAGCCATCCAAGGGCCAGGATTTGTGGTGGGATTCAATCAAGGATGTGAGAGAAAGCTAGTGGGAGTATAAAAAGAGAAGAAGAAGCAGTTTCATAGAGTAGCTAGTTTTAATAATATTTCCTTAATGTCGTTTTTTTTAATTAATGTTTTAGTTTAAAATCAATGTTGTTATTTCAGTTTGTATGTATTATAATCAAGATAACAGAGCTTTGTAATGTATTTTTGAGTCATCAATCCAAGTTTTATATGAATTCCCAGTTTACTGTGTACTGTGGAGATTTTTAAGTTTCAAAATTTGTATCCAAGCTTCTCATAAGCTTTTGTTAAAATCTAAGGAGTTTATTTAAGCTTATCTTAAACTGTGGTAAGGTTCTTAATCAGTTTTAAGCAAAATTGTGAGTTGGTCAACGAAAGTCAACTGTCTAAGCTCATTTGGATTTGAGCATGGTTTGGGAGATTGCAGACTTGGACTTGGGTTGGAATTGTAGCAATTAGTGTAGTTATAGGTTTAGTTTTGGCCTGCAACAACATTTGGACAAGTGTGAGTCATTTTCCTGTCTTAACTTTTCAAGCCATTTTGAATATTTTGCTTATATCTGTAACTGTGGTCACCAATGGTTGAAGTGTGTTTAATTAGTTATTTTTAGGTATAGTTAATTTAATGTGATCAATATAGCAAGTTAGTTCATTAGCTTAAGTGATTTTAGTTGATTATCAGATTAATAAAGGGTGTTTGGCTCAAGTATTTAAACTGTCTTAAAGGTTTAACCAGTAGTTAGCATTAGTTGGGTTGCATCTCTTTAGTGATTTGAAACTCTTATCTGTCTTACCCTTGTGCCTTTTAAGCTCAAAGTCAAAATTTTACTTTAAGCCCTTTAGCAGTTCCACTGTTGAGATTTTCACAAGCCAAAAACTTGTTTTGTGTTCCAATTTCATAGAACTAGCTTGAATTACCTTCATTCCATCTTTAAACATCATTATCAGTTCTTAAATCCAGATCAAAGTTCCTAAAAGTCAACTTTTCATTTTTCTTCAAAAAGTCAATTTGCAAAAATCTCAGTTTGAGCCCATCTAGGAAGATTTTTAGTTCACTCATTTCTAGGTCATTTCAAGTGTGACTTGTGGATTTAAAAGTTTACTTGGTCTACTTTCTTGTTGTTATTTTTGATTAATTTTGTGAATTTTCCTTAAAGCTCAAAAGAGCTTGTGATTATGGAGCTTAATCCCCTGTGCAGGGTACTGTTGCCTGCACAGGTTTGTGCAGGTTTTGCAGACCTTGCACAGGGTTCACTTGAGCTCCTCTGGGTCTGTAATTTGGTTTAGATACTCTCACCCAGGTCTTCTCCAAGTTCCAATTTCTGTTTTTCCATTTCAGCTTATTTTGTAGCTTGTGCAATAACTCAAAGTTGGTCCCTATTCACTGTTTTTAGCTTATTGCTCCATACCTCAAATCTTTGCATCTAGCTTATCAGTGGTTAGGGATTGTTGAAACTTGTTCCATTTCAGTTCTTTTAGCTTATAGTAGCTTCTGTTTTGGGTTGGTGGCTTTTGGACTCCATTTGGCTTATTAAAGTGCTTATTTATAAGCACTTTGTTCATCAGTTCCTTATTCTTGTACACAAACCCATGTTTTTCCATTTTTCTTAGCTTCCTAATATTGTTTTAGACTTTTCCTGAAATTTTCAGATTTTTCCAAGTTAGTTTGCTATTTTTCTTTATTTTAAGTAGTTTTTAATCATTTTTAAATAGCTTTTAATACAAATAATTTAGAAAAAGCTTAAAAAAATATGTTTTCTATTGAGTCTCCGTGGGACATAACGACCCGGGAATCCCCTGTATTCTCTGATCTTAATTGTATTTGTGTTTAAGCTGTTTCAAGTCTTTTTGACTTGACGGTTTTGCGCGAATCACTAATCATTGTACTTAGCATCCTAAAGGTTTAGATTAGTTTATATAGGTTTCTTTTAAGTGGGTTTTAGCATATTATAGCCTCTGTGATCAGTGGGTGGCCTTTGGTGCCCATTTGCTTATTTCAAGTGCTTATTTATAAGCACTTGGTTTAGCAGTTGCATATTCCTCCACATAGCACCTTGTTTTTATATTTTTCCTTTATTCCTAATATTATTTTAGACTTTTCCTGAAATTTTCAGATTTTTCTAAGTTGGTTTGCTATTTTTCTTTATTTAATTTAGTTTTTAAGCATTTTTAATTAGCTTTAAATACAATTAATTAAGAAAAGCTTCAAAAAAATAATTTTTCATTTTTCTTAAGTTTAGATAAATATAAATAGCCTAAAAAGTATTTTTCCATAATTTTCTTAGCTTAAATAGTATTTTCTAGCATTTTAATTAGTTTTAAATAGTATTAAATTAATAATAAATATATAAAAAGTATAAAAAATATATTTTCAGTTTTAAAATTAGTTTTATCATATTTTAGATTTTTCTAAATCTTAATTTTATTTTTCTAGTCTTATTTCATATTTTCTTTAATTTTAGAGTATTTATAAATAGTTATAAATAGTTTTTAATTAATAATAATTAAATAAATAGTTGTAAAAATAATTTTCCTTTTCTGATAATTTTCTAAGATAATTAGGATTGTAAAAATGTATTTTTCATATCCGTAGGTATTTTCCTTCTTTATTTTTACGTTTTATTTAGTACGTTCACGTAGTTTTTAATTTAAACGTACGTTTTAGGTTTTAAACGTTCATCATTGTAAAAATAGTGATAGCGTTTATTTAATATATTTTATCTTTTTAATTTTCTTAATTTGTATTTAAGTCGCTTAATTTTATAAACTTTTTCAGTAGTGTAATTATCCATCCAATTCCTTACTGATCACTATCATTAGTGATCATTCTATCGTCTGATCAAGTGTTTTACACACCATTGAGTCTCCGTGGGACATAACGACCCGGGAATTCATTGTATTCTCCAGGACTTCATTGTATTTGTGTCTGAGCTGTTTTAAGTCTGTTACGGTTGGCCATTCACAAGTAGCCAGCTTGTGTGATTAGACTTGACGGTTCAGCACCAATCAACGCCGTCGCATGTGTAATATTATATATAGAATCCGAATTTTTCAGTATTTGGTGTGTAGTCTTTTGGAGTAAAAACCTAAACCGAACCAAGGCTGTCTTGTACAGTATTTTAGGGTTCCAAACCCTATCTTACACCAAGATAAGTGTTTTACTTCATTAATACAATTATGTCTTTGATTAATTGTGTGTATGCTTGCATGTTTTCCATGTCCGGCTAATTTACTTGTGTGTTTGCTTAGGGAATATGAAACTTAATTATTGAATATTGATTGGTTGTTTCTTATCTTAGTTGATTAATGATCTAGTAATGTGATAGGTCATTCGTTGTGTACTTAATGCTTGATTAAATCTTTGTGAACCTTAGAATATAACTCCTTGAGTAGTTGTAAGCTAAACCATCCAAAGAGTGCCTTAGAGTAAGAGTTTATTATCCCTAGTGGGTTTTGTAGACGAGACCCTTTGGTAAGTTCAAAGAGTTAGGAAGAAACGCATACCCTACAACCTTAGACACACAACGCAACTAGGAATAAGGACGTGACAATTCAACCACCAATAGGAGATAATTAAGGAGTAGTAAAACCTAAGTAAACACATCTTTAAACTATCATACGAGCACACATTAATTAGACATAGACTACATACACCTTCGATTAGATAATTAGATAAGTAGAGTAATCGGTAGCAATACCAACCCCCCCCCCCAAATTCAAACCCCGAGATTCGTACCTTTCCTTTCCTTAAAAATTTATAAAAAGATAAAAAAATAATCTTCCTCAACCACAACCTTAGCGTAGTAACTTCTCACTAGCATTCCTATTCCCCTAGAGAACGATATCAATACTCGTGGCTTACCCTAATACTACACTACAACGATTAGGTTTACTGCCTAGGGTGTTGAAAAACTTGCTTGACGAAAAGGAAGTTCCTTTGACCCCGAACGACGCGTGTAGCGTTATCAATTTTTTGGCGCCGCTGCCGGGGAATAGAATAGCTAGTTAGTAGTCCACCTCGTTTAGGTTTCTTTACTTGATTCCTATCAAGTAAACTTTTTTTTTCTTTCTCATTTTTAGCTTCCTCTTAGTCTATCCCCCTTCTTCATGACCTTTGTTCGTAGCCCCATCACTTTTCATCATGGAAGGTGATAACCACCCACCATTCATCAACCCACCACCAATTGACCCGCCAAGAGCCCGTACTCTTGGTGAATACTCGAGACCGAGCCACTCAGGCTATAGGAACACCATTGAGCTTCCCGACCAAGCCCAAACTATGGCCCTGCGATCCGACATCATCCGGTTGGTGCAAAACGGATGTGCATTCCATGGACTTCATTCCGAAGATCCAAATCAGCATCTGAGGGATTTCCTCAAAATTGTCGATTCCATCGACCTTGATGCTACTACTCGGGAGACCATGCGCCTGCGTCTCTTCCAATTGTCTCTACGGGACCAAGCTAGTAATTGGCTTGAGCGACTTCCCACCGGCTCCATCTCAAGTTGGGATGATCTTACCTCTCGCTTCCTTGCTCAATTTTTCCCACCAGGGAGAACTACTAAACTTAGGCGAGACATCTTGACGTTTCAACAATTCCAAGGTGAGTCTCTCTATAAAGCATGGACTCGATTTAAGGACCTACTCCGTAGACTTCCCCATCATGGCATTGATCTTTGGCTTCAAATCCAAATTTTCTATGACCATACCGATTTCATCACTCGACGATCCATTGATCGAGCCGCCGGTGGAAGGGTCAGCGACTTTAATGCAGAGAAATCTTGGGATATTATAGAGGAGCTTGCTGATCAAGGCTACGAAGATTGGAATGAGTCTCCTGAAACTCCGGTTAACGTAGTTAATGCCATATCAACTCCTTTTGAATCTTCCGACACCCTCGAGGAGCAAATGAGTGCCATTGAGAGAGGGATTGATTATCTTATGGAAAGGCAAAGAAGAGTCCACGTACAAATTCCTAGAGAAGCTGTCAAATCCGCCAATTCCACCAACCACCCCACACCTTTTTCGGAGTCCCCAAGTCGTGAGCAAAACCCAAATTCCGAAAGACGCTTCCGTTCTACTTCCCCAATACCACTTTCACCAAGCTTCAAGGAACAGATGAGGGAGTACATGGCAGCTCATACGGAGAGATTAGCCAAATTTGAATAGGAGGTTTATAGGTAGAGAGAGGAAATGCAAGCGAAAATGACGGAAATGATGAATTTGGTAATTGAATTTACCAAAACAAAAGTTCCTGAGAAGGTACTAGTAAGAAGCAACGATTGTCCTCCCACTTCATTTGTTAACGCCGTTTCCATTATGTCCGAGGATACAAGGGTTGAGATAAGGAAAACTGAGGAAAGCAAGAAGGAGGAGTCTGTGCCTAATGATGAGCCTGAGACCATTGAGTACTACCTTAAGCACGAAATTAACAAAAAAACCATTGCAAACCAAGTAAACAACTTTAGGTACAATGAAGTTCTTAGGGAGGCTCTTGAAGGAAAAATGACAGAAGAAGAGTATGACGCTTTGCCTATGGGACCCCTGTATGAGTTGGTCATAAAAAAACCATTAACAAGAAAATGAAACACCACAGGGAATTTCGTAATACCATGTAGCATAGGTGATATTGATAATATAAATGCCTTAGCTGATCAGGGGACTGATGTGAACATAATGCCATTATCAATCTATAATAAGTTAACTAAGGAGAAACCAGTCAAGACGGATCTTAGACTTTCCTTAGCTAATCACACCTATGTCCACCCCATAGGAATCGCGGTGGATGTTCTAATTGAGGTGGCTAATATCGTTTATCCGGTGGATTTCGTGATCATTGATGTTGAGGAAGATAAAAACGTGCCCCTCATTCTTGGGACACCATTTCTGGCCACCGCCAAGGCAACCATCAAATGCGGAGAGGGCATCATGATACTCAAAAGCGGAAAGGGGTACGCTAGGATACCCATCATCCCAAGGTACCCTCTTAAGATCATGGACATAATTACGGGGGGAAATCAAAGAGCCCCTAGCAATAGTGTTAAGAAGAAGATGAATGACTGGGAAAAAGGGCTTAGGGACTTTATGGTTCAAGGATTGTATACAACGTTGTGGAAACCCGACAAGAAGTTAGGAAATAATCCCACTTCAATACCTAAGACACAAAGGAGCCCTACGGAATTTCTAAAAGGAGAAAAAGTACTTTTATACAAATCACGGATAAGGGCATTACGAGGTAGAAACAAACCAAGATGGTTTGGACCTTTCACAGTGAAGGAAACCAATTTAAAAGATAAAACCGTCACCATAATAGATAACGTTGGCAAGGAATCCACTGTAAGCATACAACGTCTACACCCTTTCAACGAAGGGAAAGCGAAGGAAGAAGGTGGCGGTAATGAAGTAACGTAGGAGCACGACTACGAGTCTAGCTACAAGACTCTTAAATAAAGAAAAGCGCTTCGTGGGAGGCAACCCATGCTTAATTGTTTGCTTGTTAGTGTCATATATCTTTTATAGATTGTTTATTCTCATGTTTAAATTTGTAAAAATGCTTTATTTTATTTTTAACCTCGTCTTAATTGCATATAAAGGTATTTTACATAAGGGATAAGTGTAGGGAGGATTACACACGTTTCAAGGAAACGTAAACATGAGAATAACAATTCATTAAAAGATATATTTGTGTGTTTGTTCGAGTCAAATGCTTGTATCGAGTCATAATGCATCTTTTGCAGAAATTTTTTCCAGATTCTAAAGATGTAAGTTTTCCAGAATTTTTTCCAGAAAATTGCAGACCAGTTTTTGTCAGGATAACCTGACGGCGTCAGGATCGCAACCTGACGGCGTCATGAAGGAGTAAAAACAACAGATTACTTTTTTCTCATTTTCTGAGCTACTTAAAAAAAATTTGGAATTTTCCAGGTCTTAATTTTCCAGAAATTTTGTAAACATCCATTCAACAAGCATTATATCTTAGTTTAAATCGAGTCTTCTATATATTATTACCGCCGATTTTACGCGAAGGTTTCGTTTGTTTCTTCAAGTGTCCAAATCCTAAATAAGATAGGCTCCATATTGTACAAAAGTAGCCCATCCGATTCAAGGTTTGATTCAAATTCGGTCCATAAATTAGCTCACTATCCAAATAACTCACAAGTAGCTCATGGTGATAAAATGCACTCGATCCGAAAGAAATAAAATGTAGCCCACGTCAATTCTTATACATAAGTTTAACACACCCAACATCCATCATTTAAATCCAACCTCGGTTCTCAATTTGAGTATACAGGTAAGCTCGAATCCAAAGTTTCTATCCTTTAATCCTTATAGATGAGCCCATGAATACCCGAGTTTCACCTGATCCAATAATGACGAATTCGATCAAAGCCTACTCACATTCGGATCATATCTCATAACCCTAGCAAACCAGATTCGAATAAAGCACTCTTTTACAATCAGACACGTTTTGATCCAAGCCCACACACGTTTTAATCATCAAACTAGCTGGATTCGTATAGAGCCCACACATTATAAGTATCCCAAGGCCCCAGTCCAAAGTATAGTAATCAGATCCACTACCAAATACCCTAAATAATCGGATGTATAAAACACAACCAATCTCACAAACCCTAAAATCTCTTCTGACTATTTTTATGTCCGCCCCCATCTTCTCCAAAATGATGGATGTTGCATACGAAGTTGCAATTCTTGATTGAATAAGTGAAATCATCCGAAGGTATTCTTATTCACACTTCTCCCCCTTAAGAATTGCATCCGAAGTTGCCATTCTTGATTGAACAAGTGAAATCATCCGAAGGTATTCTTATTCACATTTCTCCCCCACAAAAATTACATATGATGTCGCCATCGCCATTTTAATTTGAGCAAGGGAAATAAGAGAGAAATCAAAGGTAAGTAGATCCACTTGATGTCTGAGCGCTCATGGAGAAAGCATAAAGCTTTTTGATGAGAACGGTCATAAATAAGAATATTTCTCTTCTTCCGAAGATAAAGCGAACTGAAGCGTACACCTTTCTTTTCTTTAGGGAACGAGGTTTGAACAGAAGTATTCAAACGTCATCTCTCTCTTTTTCTGCATCTCTTGGCCAACTTTTTATCAACCCCTTTATCATTCAGTAGGCTCTTTGTCCTGACAGCAGATGGAGAAAACCCAATATGATGAATTTGACACTGAAGTAAAATACCCCGAAATTGTGACTTAAACTTGCACTAATGTGTGACTAAGAGCGGTGAAGAGTGTTCATGCACCTTTGAATCCCTAAGTACTCTATACTCTTCACCCAACCATCCATCAAGTATAAGATGTACATCACCTCTTGAAAATCCACAATTTAACGTGACACTGAGCACTACAACGTAACTCCTTAAAGTGATAGTTATTTTGTGGTAGTAAAAAAGAAAAAATCACCCAAAAATAACTAGATTTCCATGTATTCGTCATTGAAAATGTTAAAAGCTCGAACAAGGTTCTCGAAGAATCTTCATCCAACCATCCCCGATACCTTCAGATACTAAGTACACTCGCTCGTGAAATTTCACTTCAACCTCAAATAACTAATAATGAATTAATGTCGTTGTCACATCTTGTGGTTAAAAGCCCATATCTAGCCCCCTTTGACGTTTTAAATGATCTTTGATAATGGTTTCATCCCGACCTTAGTCAAACGTACATAATCCCGTAAAACTTAGTGATAACTAAACTGCCATGAAGAATATCCAAACAATCATCCAATTTATGAAGTACACCCTTTATCCCTTCTTCGAAGTTGAAACCGTAGCACCAGCACCAGATAAGATCCAAAAATACACTTTCTTTTCTCTAGGATGGGTCCATCATCACGGGATTTTACAATTCTATGGTTTAAACCGAGAAATAGCTTCTTTTGTGGGATTTTACAAAACCAAGAATAAACCGAGAGATAGATCCAGAGATGCACTTCTCTTTCACCAGGATGTTTCCATTGTCACTATCACATCAAATTACACGTTTCTCCCCCATGATGGTTTCGAACTTTCGGAAGCATCATTAACGTGTATGACCACTTACACGAGAACATAAGAAAACATCTTAAAAAATTATGAAAGTCACTGAGGATTCTTGAGAGATTTTGCTTAGAATGTGAAGTCTCTTTAACATTATGTAGTGTTGGATATCCCATGAGAATTGCTGATCACATCTCATCCATTGAACACTTTGGCTAACATATCATTCACGTATTCTGCCGGCAATTGCTGTGACCACTTGGTGAAGTAAACCTGATATACCAAACTTGAAAATGAAGTAGAATTCTCCAGATTTGTTACTTAAGCTTGTACTAATCCTTGTGAAAAAGAAACGGTGTGCCCAACGTACAAAACCTCTTGACGAATCCTCAACAGCGTGAGACACCGAAAGTGATAGCTACTTTGTGGTATAAGTGAGAAAGAATCACAAAAGTAACTAGATAGCCAAGTCATCTTCGCGGAAGGAAAGAAAGAAAGAAGACGAAATAAGTAAACGTGCCCGGAAAACCTCAATAAAATCCAAATAAGAACTTCCGAATAAACAACCCCGTAGTCAACCTAGTTCCAATAACAATTCAAGTCGTGACATGATATACTCCGTGAAAATGTAGAAACCAAAGTATCAAACTGCATAACACAACAAATCTCATCATCAGATCTCCTCATCAAAACTCATCAAATTACAAATCTCATCATCAAATCACATGATTAACTTGCACGTCTCAAATCTCATCATCAAATCGCATCATCATCAAATCTCTTCAACAAATCTCATATTATCCAAATCTCATAAAGTCTCATATTATCAAATCTCAGATATATGATCCAATTTTGAGGAGCCCATTAATATCCGATCCAAATCATGTGATCCAGGGAAAATACAAACCACACCAATTTCACCCAAATATACTTCAAATTGCAGCACATACTATAATACCAAATCCTAAATAAGATAGGCTCCATATTGTACAAAAGTAGCCCATCCGATTCAAGGTTTGATTAAAATTCGGTCCATAAATTAGCTCACTATCCAAATAACTCACAAGTAGCTCATGGTGATAAAATGCACTCGATCCGAAAGAAATAAAATGTAGCCCACGTCAATTCTTATACATAAGTTTAACACACCCAACATCCATCATTTAAATCCAACCTCGGTTCTCAATTTGAGTATACAGGTAAGCTCGAATCCAAAGTTTCTATCCTTTAATCCTTATAGATGAGCCCATGAATACCCGAGTTTCACCTGATCCAATAATGACGAATTCGATCAAAGCCTACTCACATTCGGATCATATCTCATAACCCTAGCAAACCAGATTCGAATAAAGCACTCTTTTACAATCAGACACGTTTTGATCCAAGCCCACACACGTTTTAATCATCAAACTAGCTGGATTCGTATAGAGCCCACACATTATAAGTATCCCAAGGCCCCAGTCCAAAGTATAGTTATCAGATCCACTACCAAATACCCTAAATAATCGGATGTATAAAACACAACCAATCTCACAAACCCTAAAATCTCTTCTGACTATTTTTATGTCCGCCCCCATCTTCTCCAAAATGATGGATGTTGCATACGAAGTTGCAATTCTTGATTGAATAAGTGAAATCATCCGAAGGTATTCTTATTCACACTTCTCCCCCTTAAGAATTGCATCCGAAGTTGCCATTCTTGATTGAACAAGTGAAATCATCCGAAGGTATTCTTATTCACATTTCTCCCCCACAAAAATTACATATGATGTCGCCATCGCCATTTTAATTTGAGCAAGGGAAATAAGAGAGAAATCAAAGGTAAGTAGATCCACTTGATGTCTGAGCGCGCATGGAGAAAGCATAAAGCTTTTTGATGAGAACGGTCATAAATAAGAATATTTCTCTTCTTCCGAAGATAAAGCGCACTGAAGCGTACACCTTTCTTTTCTTTTGGGAACGTGGTTTGAACAGAAGTATTCAAACGTCATCTCTCTCTTTTTCTGCATCTCTTGGCCAACTTTTTATCAACCCCTTTATCATTCAGTAGGCTCTTTGTCCTGACAGCAGATGGAGAAAACCCAATATGATGAATTTGACACCGAAGTAAAATACCCCGAAATTATGACTTAAACTTGCACTAATGTGTGACTAAGAGCGGTGAAGAGTGTTCATGCACCTTTGAATCCCTAAGTACTCTATACTCTTTACCCAACCATCCATCAAGTATAAGATGTACATCACCTTTTGAAAATCCACAATTTAACGTGACACTGAGCACTACAACGTAACTCCTTAAAGTGATAGTTATTTTGTGGTAGTAAAAAAGAAAAAATCACCCAAAAATAACTAGATTTCCATGTATTCGTCATTGAAAATGTTAAAAGCTCGAACAAGGTTCTCGAAGAATCTTCATCCAACCATCCCCGATACCTTCAGATACTAAGTACACTCGCTCGTGAAATTTCACTTCAACCTCAAATAACTAATAATGAATTAATGTCGTTGTCACATCTTGTGGTTAAAAGCCCAGATCTAGCCCCCTTTGACGTTTTAAATGATCTTTGATAATGGTTTCATCCCGACCTTAGTCAAACGTACATAATCCCGTAAAACTTAGTGATAACTAAACTGCCATGAAGAATATCCAAACAATCATCCAATTTATGAAGTACACCCTTTATCCCTTCTTCGAAGTTGAAACCGTAGCACCAGCACCAGATAAGATCCAAAAATACACTTTCTTTTCTCTAGGATGGGTCCATCATCACGGGATTTTACAATTCTATGGTTTAAACCGAGAAATAGCTTCTTTTGTGGGATTTTACAAAACCAAGAATAAACCGAGAGATAGATCCAGAGATGCACTTTTCTTTCACCAGGATGTTTCCATTGTCACTATCACATCAAAGTACACGTTTCTCCCCCATGATGGTTTCGAACTTTCGGAAGCATCATTAACGTGTACGACCACTTACACGAGAACATAATAAAACATCTTAAAAAATTATGAAAGTCACTGAGGATTCTTGAGAGATTTTGCTTAGAATGTGAAGTCTCTTTAACATTATGTAGTGTTGGATATCCCATGAGAATTGCTGATCACATCTCATCCATTGAACACTTTGGCTAACATATCATTCACGTATTCTGCCGGCAATTGCTGTGACCACTTGGTGAAGTAAACCTGATATACCAAACTTGAAAATGAAGTAGAATTCCCCAGATTTGTTACTTAAGCTTGTACTAATCCTTGTGAAAAAGAAACGGTGTACCCAATGTACAAAACCTCTTGACGAATCCTCAACAGCGTGAGACACCGAAAGTGATAGCTACTTTGTGGTATAAGTGAGAAAGAATCACAAAAGTAACTAGATAGCCAAGTCATCTTCGCGGAAGGAAAGAAAGAAAGAAGACGAAATAAGTAAACGTGCCCGGAAAACCTCAATAAAATCCAAATAAGAACTTCCGAATAAACAACCCCATAGTCAACCTAGTTCCAATAACAATTCAAGTCGTGACATGATATACTCCGTGAAAATATAGAAACCAAAGTATCAAACTGCATAACACAACAAATCTCATCATCAGATCTCCTCATCAAAACTCATCAAATTACAAATCTCATCATCAAATCACATGATTAACTTGCACGTCTCAAATCTCATCATCAAATCGCATCATCATCAAATCTCTTCAACAAATCTCATATTATCCAAATCTCATAAAGTCTCATATTATCAAATCTCAGATATATGATCCAATTTTGAGGAGCCCATTAATATCCGATCCAAATCATGTGATCCAGGGAAAATACAAACCACACAAATTTCACCCAAATATACTTCAAATTGCAGCACATACTATAATACCAAATCCTAAATAAGATAGGCTCCATATTGTACAAAAGTAGCCCATCCGATTCAAGGTTTGATTCAAATTCGGTCCAGAAATTAGCTCACTATCCAAATAACTCACAAGTAGCTCATGGTGATAAAATGCACTCGATCCGAAAGAAATAAAATGTAGCCCACGTCAATTCTTATACATAAGTTTAACACACCCAACATCCATTATTTAAATCCAACCTCGGTTCTCAATTTGAGTATACAGGTAAGCTCGAATCCAAAGTTTCTATCCTTTAATCCTTATAGATGAGCCCATGAATACCCGAGTTTCACCTGATCCAATAATCACGAATTCGATCAAAGCCTACTCACATTCGGATCATATCTCATAACCCTAGCAAACCAGATTCGAATTAAGCACTCTTTTACAATCAGACATGTTTTGATCCAAGCCCACACACGTTTTAATCATCAAACTAGCTGGATTCGTATAGAGCCCACACATTATAAGTATCCCAAGGCCCCTGTCCAAAGTATAATAATCAGATCCACTACCAAATACCCTAAATAGTCGGATGTATAAAACACAACCAATCTCACAAACCCTAAAATCTCTTCTGACTATTTTTATGTCCGCCCCCATCTTCTGCAAAATGACAATTCGCTTCAAAAAAAATAACCAGATCTCACACAATAATCACAACTCATTTTGTTTCTCTTATCATATCATCACTGCAACCACTTCATTTCATCTTAGCAAAACGCACTTGCCCGCCACAGGGATGGCTTGAGCATGGAGAGGGATTAGAGATCTAATCAAGGTCTTATGTAAGTTTTATGATATTCGATAATTGATTTCCTTTCACACGAATCAAAGAAATGAAATGACATACTTGTTATTATCATTTCTTAACATTTGTATATTTATCAAAGGTTGAGCACAATGATGATTTCTTTTGATTGGATCTGAAAGAGGCTTGAGAAATCTTTTCAACCATAAAAATCTGAGATTATGATAAAATCTAGACCAATCAAGACTTAGACAAAGATAATAATGAAATTTTTATTGATCTTTTCTAATCGTTTGAGTACTTTAGTTTTTCGATTTGATTATTTTTCTTTTAACGACTTAAAGATTTGAATCAACAATATTGTTGAGTTCATTTCTTTATTTTCAGATATTATCAAAAAATTATGATCTATGATGATCTCTTTTGGTGATTGACCTTCGTTGTCATTTATCTTTGAATAACCCACCAAAGAGAAGCTAAGATTCTGAGATTCTTAGATGTCTTTGTGTTCCACGAATTAACATTATGAGTTTGATTTTGAGTTGATCTATGATGGTAAACATCTCCTTTTTGCTCATGTTTTAGGATGAGACCAATTTCATGACGAGATTAATCTGAGATCTAAGTTGTTGAATGAGTTCGAGTCTTTGAATGATGATGTTGACGTAGATTGTTTGAATAATGTAAGTCTGATGTAGATGTTTGAATGATGTAAGTCTGATGTAGATGTTTGTGATAAGGATGTTGTGTTTGAATTGGTTGTGATGTAAATTGATGATGATGTTTGTGATCTTAGTTGATCTTTGTTGATGTATACGATAGTAATGATGTTTTGATGTTGTTTAAGATGTTTCAGATCTTCAACATTTGTGATATTTAACTTGATACTTAGAGATACTGTTTAAAGAAAACCTCATCCGTCATCATCCTTTTTCATTCTGTCTTTAGCATAGTCAAACCGCTTTCTTGATACATATACATTTCCTTCATCTCATGTGTTTCAACTCGCAGCAGTCTTCAAATCGTTTATCAAAACGCCTTCCATTTACAAAATGCAGAGTCTCTATCACCAAAATGCATTTGACTGGTTCAAGTCGCAGTTAACCAGTTCAAATTGCAGTTGACCAGTTCAAATCGCTGTTGAAAGGTTAAAATAACTGTTGACAACTTCAAATCCCTGTTGACAGGTTCAAACCGGTTTTGACTTTACAAACCTCAGCAACCCTTTTTATCAAATACCCTCTTTATCAAACCGCAATAGTTAATGTCAAACCGCACCTGATGTCAAACCGCATAGAAGCCAAACCTCACCAGAACCAATGAATCTGAACAAACTTGTAAGACAAACTACACAGAAGAATCTCTTCAATCCGCATTGAAGCTCAGCGTCAAAACGCACAGTAGAATTAGACCTCAAACTGCACATAAGAATAAGCATAAAAACTGTTTAGAAACTGCTTTAAAAAAACCAGATTCATAACGAATTAACCAGCAGATTCACGATCAAAACAACTTATAATGACTTCAATAAAACCAACGGTTTTTTAAAATAACTTAAAACCAGCTTATGCTCATAATACCAGAATCAAAAACTCCTTAAAAACTGCTTAAAAACAACGGATTTAACAACGCATAAAACCACATCACCAAAAGCATCTAACAACAGCAACAACATGATACGAACAACAACAAACCTCATCAAAAACTCACAACGACTTAAATAAACCGCATCAAACTGGTACAAACTGCAACATAAAAAGGTACAAAAACGTGAGACTTATGACTTGAATCCACACAAACAACAAAGCCTTGGCTCTGATATCATTTGTAGGATCATTCTTTCTATAATGTTTAATGATTCGGGTGGTCTAGGATGATAATAGATCAAGTAAGGCATTTTAGAGAGAGAAAGTAAAGAGAGGGTGTTTTCTAGAGAGAGAAGTTAAACAAAAAGAAAAAGGTTAGATTAATGAAAGCACCTCCCTTCCCTTAGAGGGAAGGGTATTTATAGTTACAAACTACACGTCCTCCTTCGGACTGTGGACCAGGCATACAGTGGGTAAAGACCCGTCCGTCCTCCACGGTGTTGCTCTAAGCTAAACTAATAACTAAATAACTAACTAATAATGTAATGTCTAAGAGCTAACATATGCTAGACTAGAGTTGGGGTGACCGACTCTTCAATATGGATTTTCCAAATCCCAACATAACTAAGTAAGCTAGTTAAGTACTTTGAAAAATGTTGTTTTGCACAATCTCCCGCCTTAGAGTTCAAGTGTTAAAATGTGTCACTACTTTCGATGATTGTCTAAACATATAGTATCTTTGAAAAAGGTGTTTGGTACAATAACTATTATGTGCTTTATGGGATGATAACATTGCTAATAATCTATCATGTGAACTAACGGTTTATCTTGCAGATAGATAACATCTTCATGTTATCATTTTTATATTTATGCGTTTTCTTCAATATTTGCATTATATATTCCTATATTAGTGCATGATCCTCATTCACAAACATATTATAAACATTTAGAAATAAGTTTCGCAGAACTAGATCGCGTTACGGAGGGTCAAAAACACTATTTGTTGTAAAAACCACATTAGAGAGGCGCGGTTCATGCATACCCCTTTTAAGGGGTCTGTACCCTTCATCGAAGGGTGCCACTTGGTGTAGAGCAAACAAATAAAAAGTTTTTGAGTCAACACATTTTAAATTGTTCTTGGCATACTCTTAGGATCATTCTAATTTAGTTTCTATCACTTAGAGCATATAAAATCTAGCATAGTACATTAGGTTAGTATTTTTACACCACCACTGTGATTTGACCCAAGGACCCCTTTAGGAACAAAGAAGGACCTCTTTGAAAGGGACCTTTTGATCCATGGGTCACTGTAACTAGATTACCATAGTAATAATTACCTGTCATTTACTGCATTCTTCCATCCTTTACTCATCCTTCACCCATTAGCTTGACTTGTTTTGTGACTTGGCAACTTCCTAACAAATCTGGACTTATTATTTGCAAAGATAACATACAATATCAAAATCACAAGTCTAACTTATTACTATAGATATTGTCTTGTATCTATATATGTTGCATCACTTGGTTAGACATGAAAATAATGTGTCATCCTCCAAGACGATACGGATTTGCATTCTTCCATCCTTTACTCATATCAAAATCAAGTCTTGTTATCCTTGAGTGCGATCCAATCTCAACAAAGTAGGATTGACAACTTAAGTATTTCGCTCAAAATATTCAAGTAAATTTCACTTACGATTGTAGTCATTAAAAGTCATATCCGGAAAATCAACACCCAAGTATTTTAACAACATAGAAAAACCCTAAAATTATTCTCTCTCCCCTAGGGTAAAATCCGGCCGCCTGCCTCCACCCCTCTTCTCCGGCCACCTCAGCCTATAGAATCGCCTCTCTACCTTTGGCGTGCTGTGATTTTGCTTATTGGTCTATCATTACCTTCGTTAACCCTATCCCTACTTTAGGGCTTCGTTATTGCTTCTCTTATTAAGGTTACGATGTGATGGGCGATCTAGGTCATCAAGATGAAACCCTATCTTTAGGGTTTTTCTATTATTTGATCGTCACTTGTTTCATGGCAACTCATGGACTTGAGCTTGCTCGACTTCAAGAAGTGGTGATCTCGCCTTTAAGAGGAACCTAGAGAATCATAGAAAAACAAAAGACAAACTACATAGAAAAGATCCTTAGAATTTGTGGTTCAAAGGTTACAATACTTGGGAAAAGTATGTGTGGGAGTGGCAACCCAAAAAGAAGAAATGGCTCACTATTTATAGAAGAAAAAAGCTGTTGTTCCACGGATCCCACGGATCCCTCACTTGAGGGATCCGTCCAGTGTAATACTGGGGATCCGTGGGACGCTCCCCTTTGCCCATGGGTTTTGGGTCATGGGTCATGGTTTATGGATCATGGGTATCGAAGTAGATACAATGTATCTATAAGATGCAATGCATCTAGTTCATGGTTCATGGATTAAAACTATGGGCCATGGATTAAAACCATGTATGACTTAAGCATGATGTCATGGAATGGGTTATTGGTCAAGCTCCATGGGTATGGGTCATGTACTTTGGGTTGTACCCAACTACATTCAATGTATTTGGTCAATGGGTCAAATACTTAAGTTTCTACCCAATTGTATTACCCATTATAATACATACTAGTTATGTATATATTTGCCCAATATGTAAACACTAGTTGTTGTACATATGTATTACTAAATCATAAAATCACTTATACTTGTTTTAGTGTTTTATGTGAAGTAAGCGTGTTAGAAAACTATTGGCTCAAACCATTTACGTATTTTATTTGTTTTGTTAAAATGATTTTACGTTTGTTATTCGACAAAACATTTATTTATATTTTACGATCTTCTAATGTTTTGTCGAATAACAAACGTAAAATCATTTTAACAAAACAAATAAAATACGTAAATGGTTTGAGCCAATAGTTTTCTAACACGCTTAGTTCACATAAAACACTAAAACAAGTATAAGTGATTTTATGATTTAGTAATACATATGTACAACAACTAGTGTTTACATATTGGGCAAATATATACATAACTAGTATGTATCATAATGGGTAATACAATGGGTAGAAGTTTAAGTATTTGACCCATACCAAATACATTGAATGTAGTTGGGTAAAACCCAAAGTCCATGACCCATACCCATGGAGCTTAACCCATAACCGATTGCATGACATCATGCATAAGTAATAAATGGGTATTATCCATGACCCATGGATTTAACACATGACCCATGGACTAGATGCATTGCATCTTGTAGATACATTTTATCTACTTGGATACCCATGGTCCAAAGTTTAGGACCCATGACCCATGATCCAAAACCCATGGGCAAAGAGGAGCGTCCCACGGATCCCCAGAAATACACTGGACGGATCCCTCAAGTAAGGGTTCCGTGGGATCCATGGAACAGTAGCTAAAATTCTTCTATAAATAGTGAGTCATTTCTTCATTTTGGGTTGCCACTCCCACACATACTTTCTCCTAGTATTGTAAACCTTCTAACCTCAGATCCTAAGGATCTCTCTATGTAGTTTGTTTTTTGTTTTTGTGTGATTCTCTAGGTTCCTCTTAAAGGCGAGATCACCACCTCTTGAAGTCGAGCAAGCTCAAGTCCATGAGTTGCCATGCTTCGTCATCATCAAGACTACTGAGGTTCTCTTGTTGATAGTTCTTTCTTCCTCCATAGAATTGTTGTGTCAAAGGCATTAGTGAAGGATGCCGAAAGAGTCAAGACGAAAGCATTAGTGAAAGGTGCTTAAACGTCCGTGTCAAATGCATTAGCGAAGGATGCCAAAGGAGTCAAGACAAAGGTATTAGTGAAAGGTGCCTAACATCCGTGTCAAAGGCATTAGTGAAGGGTGCTTAGAAGTCAAGTCAAGTGGCATTAGCGAAAGATGCCAAGGGTGTATAATCGATAAGGTGCATCGATGTACAAATAGAGATAGGTTGTATCCAAGGATATTGATATCCTTAATGATGTTGTAATAAGGAGTGGGTCTCCTTTGGGATAGGTGTTGTCTAGTGTTAGGTAGTTGTTCCTCCATTGTAATGGAACTCGGTATCTAGCCTAGTATCGGATAAAAGGGTAGGCGAAGTTGTGATAGGTGTGGTTCTACCTCGTGGAAGAACCCGGTGTCTAGCCTAGTACCCGAAAAAGAGTAGGCGACGTTGTGAAGGCTTCTCCGCTATAATGAGTTGTTGTCGTGTAGTGTTTACGAACTCTCGAGTAGGTGACTCGGGGAGTGGAGTAGGGCAAGGAAGGTGTCCTTGTAGCCGAACCACTATAAACACTCGTGTCGTGGTTATGTGTTTCTTACTCTTTATCTTGCCATTACACATTTACATATCTATCTCCAATGTCCAACATACACATTTAAATAGATTAACATAAGTCGATCTAAATATTTTAAACGAAGTTTTAATCGGTAAAACTATTCAACCCCCCCCCCTTTCTAGTTTTCCACAAGGTTACATTGTATATATAGGGAAGGGAACTAGGGCATCCCTTGGCTTGGCCTTTTGTGCCTTTGCATAGGCTTATGGGCTTTCTACATAAGCCTAGCTCTAATTACATACATAAAAGCAATAATTAAGCAACCAATTACAAGTAAATGACTAACACTTGATAATACTAGTTACAAGTGATTCCAGCAGTAACTAAATGATAAGAGGCATTAGGATAACCCTTGTTTGAAACCTGTATTATAATTACATCTTCCACATCGGTTGAGTAATTACCCGACACCCTTGCGATGTACTCATCTTTAGTACATGATACCCCTAGTTAACCCCTCAGAGCCTATCCTTTTCACGGTTCTCGTGATATTTCGGTTTTCCAGAATATCAATAAAGAGCATTGTTGATAATCCACCCCCAAATGTACACCCAAATTGCCTTAGCCTACCTTATTTGCACTCATCTTTAGTGCATTATTGTTATCATTACTAAACCCGTAGTTCAATTATCTAGTTACTTGCATGGTTGCTAAGTCGTGTCATATCTTTTGTACACAGTTTTGGGACGATTGGGACTCATGGGTAAAAGTAATATTTTATGGAGTAACGGGAAAGAACGATAAATTCAAATTCCCTTTGTCTACCTAATTAAATTCTCCAAGTGTTTTGATCTTTTCAAATCGGGTCAATTAGTTTAGTTAAATAAAAACTCAAGTGTAGGGATGCTCCTATAAATTCCTTATATTTTGATGTTATCGTAGACGATGGTAGAGTAAAAATGTATGGAAAAAAAATCGAAAAAAAAGAGAAAAAACATACGGGCTACCATCCTACATCTATCCTTATGTTTATGTTTGTTTTTTTTCGAGTTATCTAGTGTTAGTGAGTCGAGTCTTGGCTTAGCAACGCCACGCTTTACATGCTTGTAACATAATCAATCGTTGAGGCCCTAGAGAACGAAATCAATCGTCGAGGCTTACCCCATACTACACTACAACGATTAGGTTCACTGCCTAGAGGGTTGAAAAGCTTGCTCGTAGAAAAGCAGGTTTTCTCGACCCCGAACCTACGTTATCAATATCATTTTGTCCATTACCGAGTTTGGTACTATTCTTGGCGTACCCGCTCATGGTCAATGTGCTTACATAGAAGACCACTCTTTATAGTCTCTTTTCTATCACTTAGAAAATGAAGGTCCATATCTGACCGATTTTCTTGATCCACAAACAATAAAGCAACATGTTAAAACCCCTTGAGTCACCAACACGTATAAAAAATGTGATGGTTCAACAGTCAACCTTGACCCAAACCAAATCTATCTCAAAGAAATCCTTCCCAATCTTAAAAATTGGGAAATCTTTCTACGTGAGAATGTCTTGTCTCTTGCAAGGAACCGTGATCATGTTCCGGAAAGTCTAGACCATATGCTCTATTGTCTTAGTACCGAGACTCCATACAACCTCGCGTACGGCATAGCAAAAAGAATTGCCAACATTCGTGGTTGGTCCGATAAGCTCATGCCATACGGTATGTTGCTTACTCGTCTCTTTCGGTGGGTCATGGCTAATCATCCACACCTCCAAAGTGATGATTACGTTCTTGTCAAACCCATAATGAAACCTCTTGGGGGACCACAACGTCGTACAAAGTAATATCGTCACAAAGGGTCAAAACATGGTCGTAAATCCACCTCCGATGCTACTTCCTCTTCATTCCATCATGGATCGTCATCCCAACGCGTGGATGATCATGATGATGATGTTGAAATGAATGATGAAGGAACATCTCATGCTCGTACTCCCTCACCCGATACATACATTCGTAATCTCAACACATTATCCTTCACTCACACAACCGACCTTCCATTTAACAACACCAACTTAAGCACCGTGATGCGAAGGCAAACCAAGATGTAAAATCGACAAGTGTCAATGCACGAGAAAATGATCGGGGGGTTCAAGTCAATCGAAAGGTGATAAAGGGCTTGGCAAGGCAATCAAGAAAGGGTTTCGAAAGTGAGGTCAAGAGTAATGAACAATATTAAATTATCAATTAAGTAGTATTATTAGTTTCTAACATATTATGGGGTATTGGCTACGGACTTATGACGTTAACTTACTAGTTTCACTATAACTTAAGTTGACTAATTTGTTATAATTAGTTTCGGGTGTGTCTTTCCATTTTACCACCCGACAGTTTTTAATCAAGTAAAATTCTTGGTTAAAATATAGCTTACTTGCATTATTATTTTTTTTTATTATTATTATTTTTTTGCATGCATCTAGATGATCATGTTACTTGTCTTTTTGCATGCTTGGTAGTAGCCTAATTTAGCATATCATATGTTTCTGTTTAAATGCAAGATGTAGCTAAAGATATGAAATTCATGAGATTATTCTTTAGTGACTTGAGGCAATAGGATTTGCTGCAAATAGTTCCTCTAGAATTACCCATTTAGGCAGCCTACCTCCTGCAAAACTGGAAAAATCGTGTCCAGCAGGTCACGACACCATTAATTGTGCCACAGCACCACTAAATTTAGTGGTACCGTGGGTGGTTTAGTGGTACCGTCCCCTGGGAATATGATTTTTTCCTGTTTACTTTCACATTTTGACCTCTTTTCCCTATCTTTCTGCCAACATTAGCTGATTCCAACACAAATCAATTCCTAAAACTCACCACCTCTTATTATCCTTCATACCTTACAATTCCTCACTCACATACATACACTTGCTTTAGCGATTTAAGCAATCCTCACGCATTCTTCCTCATCATCTTCTCAATCATCCATCACAAACTCTCCATGTCTTTCACCATTGCAACAACCTTAAACAAAGCCAAGAAACCAAGACTTTCCACTAAACCACCAAAGGAAATCATTTTCATTGATCTTACACCAGATGATGATGATGAGGAGGAACTTCATACACCACCACCTTCAAACAACTCAACTCACCCAATTTCTACACCAAATGCTCCATCAAAGACCATCTCCACTAGAGCCACTTCATCTTCCCCCACCACAATTAGGATAACAACTCACTCATCACCACTTAGTTATCCTCAACCTTTGGCATTAACATTTACTCTCTCACCAACAAGTCCACTTGACTTTTCCTATTTCGCACCATCATCTTCCACCTCTCCATCACCACAACCACTTATGGGTTATCCTATTCTCTACCCACTTGAACTACATAGCCAAAGTTGTCCATATTGTCACCAAAATCGCGAATTCATCTTTGATCATAGAGATGTGTTAAACTTCATGTTTTCCTATTTGGAACACCTCTTGACACAACCACAAGGGCTCATCATACTACCTTCTCCACCAACCAATAGCCCAACCAACTAAACATGTTCATGTTTAGTTTTCAAGAATAAATGTCTAGGATTCATTTTGAATCTGAAGCAAATCTTAAGGCCTTTCAAATCACTAGAGATTAATATATGCTTCATGTAGTTTTCATTTTCTTGTATTTATGTTGTACTCACACCTTATGTACGATCATCTATCATCAATGAATGCATGGGCTTGCTTCTTGTTTTATGGTTTGATTATCTTTTTCTTTTGGCTAGTTAGCCTCTCGTTTATTATTTTGGTGGATATTTGTCTTGGTTGCTACATGTTAGATAGTGTATTTGTGTTATCTAACTTTGTTTTGTACCAAGATCCATTGCTCGATTTCTTGGTGCCCTCCAAGCGAGGGGGAGTATACATCAAGGGGGGGGGGGGGGGGCTTACCTTAGTCTAGACTTTCTTTTTGCTTTGACAAAGAAAAGGGAGAAATGGGATATAAACTCAAATTAAAAATTTGTTAAAATTAATTTTCACCTAAAATGAATTTATGTTTTGTCATCATCAATAAGGGGGAGATTGTTGATGCAAATAATGTCTAAAAACGTTATTTCTATCTTAAGTTAGTTACATAAATGGTGACTGTCGTTTGGCCATTTTTTCACTTTCAGTCACTAAATTTGTTTTTTACTGGTTCAGTCACTGTGGCTTGCATATGTTACGGATCCAGTCCATATCCGAATGAAATGACCAAAAAGTCCTTGTCATCTTCTTTTTCAAACCTTTTGACAACTAAGTAACAGTCGTTAGTCTTTTATACTAACGGTCGTTAGTCCTTTATACGTTTTCATCTGTATTTACACGTTTTCGTCCGTATTTACACTTTTTTGTCCGTTTTACACTTTTTCATCCGTATTTACACGTTTCGTCCGTATTTACACATTTTCGTCCGTTTTTACGCATTTTAGTCGGTTTTTATACGTTTTTGTCCGTATTTACACGTTTTCGTCAGTATTTACACATTTTCATCCATTTTTACACTTTTTCATCAGTATTTACACGGTTTCATCCGTTTTTACACGTTTTCGTCCGTTTTCACACGTTTTCCTCCGTATTTACATGTTTTCATCCGTTTTCACACATTTTCATCCGTATTTACACGTTTTCGTCCGTTTTTACACGTTTTCATCCGTATTTACATGTTTTCATCCACATTTACACGTTTTCATCCGTTTTTACACGTTTCTTCTATTTTCGCATGTTTTCATCTGTGTTTACATGTTTTCATCCGTTTTTACACGTTTTCGTATGTTTTTACACGTTTTCCTCCGTATTTACATGTTTTCATCCGTTCTACACATTTTCATCCGTATTTACACGTTTTCGTCCATTTTTACACGTTTTCATCCGTATTTACATGTTTTCATCCGCATTTACATGTTTCATCCGTTTTTACACGTTTTCTTCTGTTTTCGCACGTTTTCATCCATGTTTTCGTCCGTTTTACACGTTTTCGTATGTTTTTACACGTTTTCATCCGTATTTACATGTTTTCATCCGTTTTTAGACGTTTTCATCCGTATTTACATGTTTTCGTCCTTTTTTACATTTTTTCGTCCATTTTTACACATTTTTATCCGTATTCCCACGTTTTCATCCATTTTTACGCGTTTTCGTATGTTTTTACACGTTTTCATCTGTATTTACATGTTTCGTCCGTTTTTACACATTTTCATCCGTATTTAAACCTTTCATCCATTTTACACTTTTTGTCTGATCTTTATATGTTTTCGTCCGTTTTTCACGTTTTCATCAGTATTTACACATGTATAAACAGATGAAAATGTATAAAGACAGACAAAAACATGTAAAATTGAATGAGAATGTGTAAAAATGGTCGAAATTGTGTAAGAATGGACGAAACGTGTAAATACGAATGAAAACATATATAAACAGAAGAAAACATGTAAAAATAGATGAAAACGTGTAAATACGGAAGAAAACGTGTAAAAACTGACGAAAACGTGTAAAAACAGACGAAAACGTGTAAAAACGGAAGAAAACGTGTAAATAAGGATGAAAACGTGTAAATACAGATGAAAACGTGTATAAACTGACGAAACGTGTAAATATAGACGAAAACGTGTAAAAATCGACAAAAACGTGTAAAGCGGACGAAAACATGTAAATATGGACGACAACTTGTAAATACGAATAAAAACGTGTAAAACAGGCGAAAACGTGTAAAAACGGACGAAACCGTGTAAAATACGGATGAAAACATGTAAAAATAGATGAAAACGTGTAAAAACGAATGAGAATGTGTAAAAACGGATGAAAACGTGTAAATACAGATGAAAACAAGTAAAAACGGACGAGAACGTGTAAATATGGACGAAAACGTGTAAAAATAGACGAAAATGTGTAAATATGGACGAAAACGTGTAAATACGGATAAAAACGTGTATAAACGGACGAAGACGTGTAAATACGGACGAAAACGTTTAAAAACCGACGAAAACGTGTAAATACGAATGAAAACGTATAAAGGACTAACGACCGTTAGTATAAAGGACTAACGGCCGTCACTTAATTGTCAAATGATTTAAAAAAGAATATGACAAGGGCTTTTTGGTCATTTAAATTCGGATATGGACTGGATCCATAACATATGCAAACCACAGTGACCGAACCAGTAAAAAAAAAACTTTAATGACTGAAAGTGAAAAAACTGCCAAACCACAGTGACCATTTATGTAATTAACTCTTCTATCTTTCGAAATCTTTACATTTTGATGATAACAAAATGTAAAAACACGTTACGTCAAAATTAGCGTAAACAAGTTTTCAGTCGAAATATCCCGTTTCTACATATAACACTCTAGGTATGAACAAACAAATTTACAATTTGACAAATGATCAAAGAAGTTAATTTGTGTTCAAACTTCACATTTTTAATGTGACAAAACATTTTTTTTCAAAAATACATTTTACAAATTATAATTTTTTTTTTTTGTAAAAGGGTTAATTCACCCCGGTAAACTTCAATTACACCAAAAACATTGAAGTACAAATGACATGGGTGAATCCCATGCCCTCAGCCCGATCCGGGCGACAAAAAATGCACAACATGTGCAACTTACAGACTCTTATATAAGAATGACACACCATTCCTATAACTTAACAAAATGAAACTACCAATAATGACAAAAGAAAAAGAAACATTGCAAAACTACTCAAGTAAAGCACTCGAGCCTTCTAAATCATTATGGCAATCCACTTTAACTTCCATGAAGAATCCACGTATAATATATCATGAATAAGCACCCAAAGTCCACAAACCCATATTATAGGAACCTCCAACTTACAACAAGTCCAAGTACCAGCCAAAAGGCACGTATACACAAAGACTCGTACCAACACAGTGCGTACCAACACACATGAACACGATCATATAATCACCACATGCAGAAAAAGACAATCCCTACTCAAATATGCATCAAGATGACCAACTTGCTCACAAACAAAGTATGCTACATGACCAGCACCATAAACGACCTGGTCAGCACCCATGTATACAGAAAAAAACCTGATCCGAGACCAAGATCTTCAACATGTACAAATGTGATCGTAGTAAAGCGTAAGACCGAATCAAAACCTAAGATCATGTTTAAACTCGTACAATAATGCAACCCAGAAACTACCAAGACACGACTTCTATAACATCATCAGCCGCCACAAACGACCAACACTTTCAAAAACACGATCCAACATCTGCTATTACTCCGTATTATGGACTTTAGAACCATACAGATCGGATCATAAGTAAACTCATCGAATCAATGTCATAAACACATCGAAACAATAGATAAACAAATAGGGTTTCCAAACTCTAACTTCAAACGAGAATGATCACAAGACCATATAATGAACAATAAGCACATGTCTACAAATTATTTTTGAATAATAAAGAAATGTTTTAATTGGAAAAATAAGTTTAAAAATCCCAACAACTATTTCCCCCCCAAAACAGCTCCAAACTTCCCCAAATAAACTTTCACCAATAAAATAAACTTTGGAGCGTCCTTGTCTTGGACGGTACCACGGTACCACTAAATTTAGTGGTACCGTAGGGTATTTAGTGGTACCGTCCTCCTGAATGGTCAGATTGTTTCTACCTATATATACCAGCCCACTTCAAAGTTTTTGGGCATCCTTTTTCACACAAAACTTTATAAGTTTAATTGATTTAACACACTCATATTTCTTTGATCATTTAGATAGTTTTATTTTGTTTAAGAGTGGTCATTTCTTCTAACCAAGTGATCACCTTCATTCCTCTGCTAGTGCAAGAGAAGAACACATTGTATCAAGAAGATACTAAGTGTTGTAGTTATGGTTGTGTGCACTTGTAAAACTTGTTACATACTTGTTGTATTTTGATATACATCAAGTAGTCTTGAGTCTTGTTTTGATAGCTTGTGTGGATCATTGTGATTGTTTTGAGATCTTGGAGATCTCTTGTAGTTTTTTTGATAGTGTGTTGATCAAGTGGATCAAGTCTATAGCGTGTGGATCTAGTAGGTTGTGTGATTAGCAAGGATCAGGTAGATCGTGTGTGAGATTGGTACTATCTAGATTAGTACTCGACATTTAGCTTAGTGTCAGAAATTGTGATAAGCAACGTTGTGCGGTTTTCTCTGCCTGAAGAGAGTTTGTTGACATAGTGCTTAGAACTCTCGAGTTGGGTACTCTGGGAGTGGAGTAGGGCGCAGAAGAGATTCGTTACCAAACCACTATAAATCTCTTTACATTCATTACTTACTTTTAATAGTTGTAGTGTGTTTATTGTAGTATTGTTAAGTAGGATTCATATTGTTGTGGTTTGATTTCACAAAGGATTGAATAAAAGTTTTTCGCAAGTAAAATTTTATAAATAAATTAAAAAGCAGTGAAACTATTCAACTCCCCCTTCTAGTTTCCCACACGGTCAACAAAGTGTCATATCCGTTAAACCATAAATTAACATTTTAACAACATATGTTGAAATGAAATCTCAAAGCTAAACATCGCAAGACATACACCCCAAGTGACAATGCCCCTTGAGGAGTATACATAAGAAACTCGAGTGGATCCCTATTGTCATCATCTAGTGAAAATAATCATCTTAAAACCAAGCATATTTAGGGTAGGACTATCTTTGATCTTATCTGGATCCTTTGGATCTTATCTAACTTTACTATTTTTCTCTATACCCATTTCCCCTTCAAACACATGTTGAAAGTTTTGTTTCAAACATTTTAGCTTCAAATATTCATTTAGGACAACATGATGTTTTGAAAACATTATGTCTAAGAATCAGTGCGTTAAGTGTTCCTTTTGTTAAAAGATCAATAACGGATAAAGTACACCCTATGCATCATTCTCTCCTTGTAACATGAATGGCTGTGTTACTAGAGATGTCATTACACCTCATTGGCTAAATGGTCTTGAACAAACTTCTATAAGTTCTATGAACTAGTAAGCATGATAACTTTATCCCATTGGAAAATCTTACTTGTTGAAAGATACAATTTGTATCTATTCCCTTTCAAGTGTGCATCATAACCAAACCTTGCTTATAATCTATTTCAAGCCTTGTACACATCTAAGGTTAAAACATACACATCTATAGAGTATACACACGATCTATTGAGGTAAGTAACCTTACTTAGATTCTTGTTTGTAAAACACCAAAGAGCATTCTCTAGAACGCTCTTATTCTATTGTTACACACAAACACATAGCTTGGTCATAGGTGCTCAAATTATATTTAAAGTATACACTTAAAATAAACATGTCATCCATTAAGTTATCTAATTTGAACAAACTTAGATTTCAAACACAAGATTGAAATATATTTTCTGCTTTCTAAATGTCAACACACCATAGTAAATTCTTGTGTATAACATGACATCTTCATCACCTTAGTTATAATCGATTTAGTTTAGTCATATTAAGCCAAGAACTAATGAGAAATCTAATTATCTTTATTACTCTTCGATTGGCCAATGTAGGAATACAAATAAAAAATAGGTAATAAATATTTTTTTTTTGGGTAAAGGGCATTCCACCCGGTAAATTATATTACACCAAAAAATCGTTTAAGTACAATGGAATGTGGCAGAAGAACCACATTAACCTCAAGCAACGCTTGAACTTCCAACTAACACGCTTGTGACAGGCCACTAAGCGTTAGAACTATAAATACATACAATAACCAAAACTCCTACCGAAAACAACCACCTAATCACACAAGAATGACCACACATATCCGCCCATCTCTTCGAAGGATATTGATGAACCAGATGAGCCTGCCTCCTTAAAAACCCTTTCCAAGAAAAAACCCAGTGGGAAAACTTTGGAGTAGGAAAAAAGAGTACAGCACTCACCCGCATCTCCAACGAACTCCACCAAACTCCAAAAGCATCAACCAGGGACACAAGACAAGCCTCACGCTCCCAACACAAGAAATCGGCATCAAGAAATGAACACTCCATTAAGAATGCGTAAGAGACATAGGCAACCGCCAAACACGCAATAAATCAATCACATTCTCCCTCCTTTTGAATCTACATGTAAGAATCTTCAAATGCACCGTTGATTTAATCACTTCAATCAATTGACTTTCAGACCGATGTTGGTGCTTGAAGATCCTGTTGTTCCTTTCTTGCCAAATAAAATAAGCAGTCGCCGCAAATAAGAGCTTCGAAACAACACTTCTCACAGACCTAGATGTAGAGATAGGAATCAATTGACGAACCACATCCTCTAAGGAATCAGGAATGTCCGTAAGACCAGCAAACATCTTCAATGAGACCCAAACCTGAAAAGAAAACAAACACTCAAAGAAAAGGTGGTTATGAGAATCCGGTTGAGTCTTGCACAAAGGGCACTGTCACAATTCTCAATTTCCGGTCATTTCTCAAACTCCATATTCATCATTTCATATCAATTTATGCATGGGTTTTGCCCTTTTCATTAAACGTATAATCTCATATTAAATAAACATTATCGCGTGATTAATTATTTTGAACAATTGATCCGTTACTTCCAAAAATTATCCCGATATATTTTTGTACTCATATTAAGTTTATAAAAATAATATTATGAGTTTACCCAATGTTTTAAATTTATTTCGTATATAAATTGTTATGTTTATATAAATTACGACGGTTTTCTTAAATTCAACCCGATAAATATTTATTCACTCAAATCTTCCAAGAAATGTATTTTTATAATTTTTATGACCTCAATATATTTTATCTTGACCCGTTAAAATTTATTATTAGCTAACGTTACCTTAAATGCTTAAATAAATACGCAAGTTATTAATTATCCTTACTTAATTACACATTTACTCTACCTTCATAAAATTGATTATTGTTAAATGCTACTAGTTTATTTTTTTATGGTATGTCGACCAAACAAGAGTGAGTCACACTTCAATTTGTAAAATATCTACCTAAACTTCACATATATCATTTTATACTTACACATAACACATAGATATCAAATACAAAGTGTAAAAAAAAATCAAATCCTCTCTTCCTCTCTTCTCTAAGTGACCGGCCACCCTAGAGGTCCAAGAAGGATTTCATCAAAATTTCTCTAATCAAGTTATTTACACTCTAGTATCACTCTTGAGTAAGGTTTTGAAATAAAAACCTTGGGTGATTAGGAAAACCATTGATCATAAACCTCATCAAGTTACTTGTAAGCTTTTCATATTCATAATCATATTTCATATTCATTGTTATGGTCATTTCATTTTATTTGAGAAAACATGCAAGTCTCATGAGGTTTATACCACGTTTTCATTGATTTTAAGAGTTATATATATTTATGTCATCCTATAAATACTCCTTGTAATATATCACTCTTGGTGATGTTTAGGAACCCATGACACCCTAAGAAGGTGTATGGTAGGATTAGAATAGCTTCGGAGTTGTTTTGAATGAGTTAAAATAGGTTTGGCGCGAGAAAAACTCATTTCGACAAGTTTTAAAAAGGGTCTGTCCTTATTTTCGAAATCTGTAAAATCCGACAGTAGGTAAATATTTTTGGGCTAGATATTTGGAAAATACACTTTAAAACGAAAACGTGGCCGCTTGAACGGATTAAAACGGAGCTATAACGAAGAAGTTATGAATTTTTCAAGTTGGCGACGAAAACTATAATTTTCTGGAAATTTCAGCATGTATTGTTTAATTTGTACGAGTCAAAAATGAAGCTTGGGCGTTGTAAATTATGTCGACTTGTCAAAAATATGTTAGTATACTTTGATACAAAGCTAAAGACCTTTAAAACGTAGAAAACGGATTTGTAACGATTAAATTATACACGTTTTCACAAAGTTGCCGTAACTTTATTATATAAGAAAAAAAAAACTATATTATTTCTAATAGGCAAGTTTTACGGCAAACAAAGAGACCAAGTTGAAGGTTGTTTTTAACATTGATGTAGCACTTTTTATAAAGTGATGTCTTCTAGTAAAAGTGAGTTCGCCAAGTATATTTTCCAAAATGTCCGACCGTTTGTCTAGCGTAGTTGTAATGAATTAATTATGGTCACTCAAACTTTGCCGAAAACCATCCTTTAAACTATACTTTGGACTAAAGTATCATACTTAACCAATATTTTTCTTTGTGATCGAGACCTCTAGGATGTAAACTTAAATGTTAAAACTTTGAGATAATGTTACAAGTTTCCCAAAACCGTTGAGTTTGTTTCCTGACACTCGACGTGAACCATTTTACGACTAGCTTTTCGAGGCCGTATATTCACTTTCATGAAAATTTTAACGACCCTATTTTACGACGAAAAGTTGTAATTTCATAATAAATCACAAAACGATTATCGTAGAATGTTGATTCAACGTATATACTTGTAAAGTATTTTATAAACATGACGAGATGTCATAAACATATATTTCGACGATAAATTCTATTTTCAAAAATGTACAAGTGGTATAGATTACATATGGATTTGCATGCACGACATTGTTTCATGACTTATATTAGAGCATATCATTCATTTTAGGTCGCGGATAGTTTCCGAGCCTCATTTTCGTGCACTTCATTTTGTTAGCATATCAATCATACCAGGTGAGTTCATACCCCGCTTTTACTCGTTTAAATTCTTACAAACTCTTTGGAGGAGATACATGCTTAAATACTTGTTTTACTCTTGCGAATACTCAAACCATTTATACAATTGTGTTACACTATACTTCTTATACACTTTGGACATTATGTGTGGTTTATTGCGATATGTGCCTTAATGTGCTAAACTTGTTTTCAATTATGCATCAACATACATACTTTAGCAACTGGTTCACTCCTGCGGGAGCCGGCGGAGAGGTATTGATAGTACTATCGGGCTGACGCCCCCACCCTTGGGTCCTTGATGACGTGACCTGGGGTGAATATAATCTGTTATTCAATGAAACATAACAAACAATTTAGACTTGTCAAGAGGTTCAGTTGGCTGTGATTCTTTGCATTAAGTACATGTATATATCGTATGCACATATGTCCTACTTACAAACAAGGCTGACAATTCTATATTAGGCAATGGGTTGTGAACACATAGGTTGCGGGTTTTGTATGGGCGGAACTCGGAACTGAATGGATTTGCAATACCTTTGCTGCATCAACATTCTTTATAGACTTTTCCAAATCATTTTCAACAAACTTATGAACTCACCAACCTTTGTGTTGACACTTTTTAGCATGTTTATCTCAGGTCGTAAGGCGATAGCATTTCATGGAGCTTTTGGGTCACATGGCATACATTGGAGTCTTGTACTTTTATCAATTACCATTCGACATGTTGTGTAAACCTTTATGTATTACCAAACTTTGGAATTTCTTGTTTTGTAAACTTTAACTTATTTAATCGAATGGTAAACTTTTCAAAACGTCTCATTATAGAGGTCGTTTTCTGTATCCATACTTTGTGCTATGAAGTCATACCCCAAAGACACTATCGTTCCGCTGTGATATTTTGGGGGTGTGACAGATTGGTATCAGAGCCTTGGTTATAGAGAACTAGGTTGCATTTTAGTTCCTAGACTATAACCGCTTTCACATCGATCCTTTCTTTTCTTATCGCCTTACACACTTTTGGTGCGCATATGTTTTCTTAAATATTTCTTCTAGAACCACCTCATTGGATAACGTGGTTTCCTTGTACCGATAGGGGAGTCCCAAAATCTAGTCAAGTCATTAAAAATATAGAGCTCAGTAATGAGCACTTATCTAACTTGATCTCGTGACAGTTCTTGTTTGATGAGACACGAGATCGAGCTAAATAAGTGTTACTATAAAGCTGTATAGATTTAATGATTTTGCCCGAGGATGGGAGTTCTCTTGAGGATACTTTGGGAACTGCTGGCGACCAAACCTCATAGTGACTTTAGCACCTAAGGGAATTCCCTATACACCAAGTGCAACTCCCCATAGATACCTACCCTAAATTCCTCCTCCACCGTTTAGAATCGGATGATAGAATGGCTACCTATTTCAGTAACATCAATCGCCGAGACATGTATGCTTGGTGGTATGTACACGTGTGAAATGAGGCAATTATAATTATGGTGGCCAACATAATTATAAATGCATCACAACCCACGTGGACATATGCGACCACGCATACGTAGATCGGTGTGGGCACACCTTAGGAACCAATTTGTGGCGTGGTATTATGTTTGAGGACGTTAAGTATAGACATTGGGAATTCAACGGTTCTTTCCCTTGCAGAGATCATGGCACCAAAGAGGGTAACACGCAGCACTAACCGAGGTGGTGCGGCGCAAAGGGGTGGAAGGACAGGTGAGCGTGGAGGTAGAGAAGGCGGAAGCGACATGGGTAACAATGACAACAACGCTGGCGGAAACCCTGATTTTGCCGCCATCATCGCTCAACAACTTCAAATCTTGCTTCCCACTATTGTCACACAAGTTGGAAACCATATGAATAACTCGGGAAACCACGGGAACGGGAATGTCGACACCAACAATGTAGTTGGCAGTGGCAACAATAACAACACCACCACCACCAACAACAACAACAATAGGATTGGATGCACGTATAAGGAATTTTCAGTATGCAAACCCGTGGAGTTTGATGGTATAGGAGGTGCTTTGGCGTATACTCGATGGGTAGAGAAGACAGAGTCAGTGATCGACATCAGCAATTGTGCCACACATCAGAGGGTGAAGTATGCATCTTGCTTGCTATCAGGGAAGGCATTGACATGGTGGAACACACAACTATAGGCTAGGGGCAGAGAAGCAGCTATAGGTATGACATGGGACGAATTTAAGGCGTTATTGCAAGAAGAGTACTGCCCGGACAATGAAATGCAGAAACTGGAACATGAACTTTATCATCACTCTATGATAGGAGCTGGTCACGAAGCCTACACAGATCGATTCCATGAATTAGCCAGACTAGTTCCTCATATGGTTACCCCTGAATCCAAGAGAATCGCGAGGTACATATATGGTCTTGTGCCTGAAATCCGTAGAACTGTGAAAACGACTGAGCCGTCTACAATACAAAGTGCAATACTGAGGGCAGGAACCCTGACATACGAGATGGTTAGAAATGGTACTTTGAAGAGCAGTGACAAGAGGAAGGAAGCGAGTGGGTCGAATAAGCAAATGGACATGGTAGCAGACAACAAAAGGGCAAGAGTTTTTGTGGCAACTGGTACTGAACAACGAGAGTATGTGGGTACACATCCCAAGTGTGCTAAATGTGCTTATCATCATCCAAAGACCAAGCCCTGCCGCTTGTGTACAAATTGCAATCGATACGGCCATTTTAAGGAGCAGTGTAAAACACAGGTAGCACCGGCTAACGTGGGCAACATGAGGAATAACCAAAGGACTTGCTTTGAATGTAATAGCCCGAATCACTTCCGGAATAATTGTCCTAAGTTGAATGGAACGCAGAGGCAACCACAAGGTAACCAACACCTAGCTTTAGCAATTGACGAAAACAACCCGAACCCTGTACTCAATATCAGTCCACCCCGAGGTCGAGCATTCTATTTAGGAACCGAGGCAGCCCGCAATGCGTAACTGGTACGTTTTCCCTAGACCATAAAGTGATCCACTGTATTATTCAGATTCAGTGAGCCTCACTAGATAAGAAACCTAGACACGTAAGTTTTGGCATAAGCACTTTGACCATACACCCTGATTTCGCGAAACCTAAGGGTAGACCTTTAAGTATCATCGATTGAATCACGAGGACGTGATTCCTCTGACATGGGAAGAATGTCACAATTCTCAATTTTCGGTCATTTCTCAAACTCCATATTCATCATTTCATATCAATTTATGCATGGGTTTTGCCTTTTTCATTAAACGTATAATCTCATATTAAATAAACATTATCGCGTGATTAATTATTTTGAACAATTGATCCGTTACTTCCAAAAATTATCCCGATATATTTTTGTACTCATATTAAGTTTATAAAAATAATATTATGAGTTTACCCAATGTTTTAAATTTATTTCGTATATAAATTGTTATGTTTATATAAATTACGACGGTTTTCTTAAATTCAACCCGATAAATATTTATTCACTCATATCTTCCAAGAAATGTATTTTTATAATTTTTATGACCTCAATATATTTTATCTTGACTCGTTAAAATTTATTATTAGCTAACGTTACCTTAAATGCTTAAATAAATACGCAAGTTATTAATTATCCTTACTTAATTACACATTTACTCTACCTTAATAAAATTGATTATTGTTAAATGCTACTAGTTTATTTTTTTATGGTATGTCGACCAAACAAGAGTGAGTCACACTTCAATTTGTAAAATATCTACCTAAACTTCACATATATCATTTTATACTTGCACATAACACATAGATATCAAATACAAAGTGTAAAAAAAAAATCAAATCCTCTCTTCCTCTCTTCTCCAAGTGACCGGCCACCCTAGAGGTCCAAGAAGGATTTCATCAAAATTTCTCTAATCAAGTTATTTACACTCTAGTATCACTCTTGAGTAAGGTTTTGAAATAAAAACCTTGGGTGATTAGGAAAACCATTGATCATAAACATCATCAAGTTACTTGTAAGCTTTTCATATTCATAATCATATTTCATATTCATTGTTATGGTCATTTCATTTTATTTGAGAAAACATGCAAGTCTCATGAGGTTTATACCACTTTTTCATTGATTTTAAGAGTTATATATATTTATGTCATCCTATAAATACTCCTTGTAATATATCACTCTTGGTGATGTCTAGGAACCCATGACACCCTAAGAAGGTGTATGGTAGGATTAGAATAGCTTCGGAGTTGTTTTGAATGGGTTAGAATAGGTTTGGCGCGAGAAAAACTCATTTCGACAAGTTTTAAAAAGGGTCTGTCCTTATTTTCGAAATCTGGAAAATCCGACAGTAGGTAAATATTTTTGGGCTAGATATTTGGAAAATACACTTTAAAACGAAAACGTGGCCGCTTGAACGGATTAAAACGGAGCTATAACGAAGAAGTTATGAATTTTTCAAGTTGGCGACGAAAACTATAATTTTCTGGAAATTTCAGCATGTATTGTTTAATTTGTACGAGTCAAAAATGAAGCTTGGGCGTTGTAAATTATGTCGACTTGTCAAAAATATGTTAGTATACTTTGATACAAAGCTAAAGACCTTTAAAACGTAGAAAACGGATTTGTAACGATTAAATTATACACGTTTTCACAAAGTTGCCGTAACTTTATTATATAAGAAAAAAAAAACTATATTATTTCTAATAGGCAAGTTTTACGGCAAACAAAGAGACCAAGTTGAAGGTTGTTTTTAACATTGATGTAGCACTTTTTATAAAGTGATGTCTTCTAGTAAAAGTGAGTTCGCCAAGTATATTTTCCAAAATGTCCGACCGTTTGTCTAGCGTAGTTGTAATGAATTAATTATGGTCACTCAAACTTTGCCGAAAACCATCCTTTAAACTATACTTTGGACTAAAGTATCATACTTAACCAATATTTTTCTTTGTGATCGAGACCTCTAGGATGTAAACTTAAATGTTAAAACTTTGAGATAATGTTACAAGCCTCCCAAAACCGTTGAGTTTGTTTCCTGACACTCGACGTGCACCATTTTACGTCTAGCTTTTCGAGGCCGTATATTCACTTTCATGAAAATTTCAACGACACTATTTTACGACGAAAAGTTGTAATTTCATAATAAATCACAAAACGATTATCGTAGAATGTTGATTCAACGTATATACTTGTAAAGTATTTTATAAACATGACGAGATGTCATAAACATATATTTCGACGATAAATTCTATTTTCAAAAACGTACAAGTGGTATAGATTACATATGGATTTGCATGCACGACATTGTTTCATGACTTATATTAGAGCATATCATTCATTTTAGGTCGCGGATAGTTTCCGAGCCTCATTTTCGTGCACTTCATTTTGTTAGCATGTCAATCATACCAGGTGAGTTCATAACCCGCTTTTACTCGTTTAAATTCTTACAAACTCTTTGGGGGAGATACATGCTTAAATACTTGTTTTACTCTTGCGAATACTCAAACCATTTATACAATTGTGTTACACTATACTTCTTATACACTTTGGACATTACGTGTGGTTTATTGCGATATGTGCCTTAATGTGCTAAACTTGTTTTCAATTATGCATCAACATACATACTTTAGCAACTGGTTAACTCCTGCGGGAGCCGGCGGAGAGGTATTGATAGTACTATCGGGCTGACGCCCCCACCCTTGGGTCCTTGATGACGTGACCTGGGGTGAATATAATCTGTTATTCAATGAAACATAACAAACAATTTAGACTTGTCAAGAGGTTTAGTTGGCTGTGATTCTTTGCATTAAGTACATGTATATATCGTATGCACATATGTCCTACTTACAAACAAGGCTGACAATTCTATATTAGGCAATGGGTTGTGAACACATAGGTTGCGGGTTTTGTACGGGCGGAACTCGGAACTGAATGGAGTTGCAATACCTTTGCTGCATCAACATTCTTTATAGACTTTTCCAAATCATTTTCAACAAACTTATGAACTCACCAACCTTTGTGTTGACACTTTTTAGCATGTTTATCTCAGGTCGTAAGGCGATAGCATTTCATGGAGCTTTTGGGTCACATGGCATACATTGGAGTCTTGTACTTTTATCAATTACCATTCGACATGTTGTGTAAACCTTTATGTATTACCAAACTTTGGAATTTCTTGTTTTGTAAACTTTAACTTATTTAATCGAATGGTAAACTTTTCAAAACGTCTCATTATAGAGGTCGTTTTCTGTATCCATACTTTGTGCTATGAAGTCATACCCCAAAGACACTATCGTTCCGCTGCGATATTTTGGGGGTGTGACAGGCACACAAGGGCGTCTCTCGAAGGATCATTGGAGCGAAGCATATCTTGATTATGAAGCCTCCTTCTCAAAACCAACCACAAATGAAAAGCATGCCTAGGAATACGGTGCGTGAACCAAACAAGATGAAACCAATCAACAACCTGTCCACGCGGACGAATACACTCCCACACAGACGAAACAGAAAAAGGCTTAACATGACCATCCCCCGTCTTCCAAACTAAACGATCATCCACATTATCAATTAAATTAGGAACCGAAATCGAAGTAAGCATAGGATACCTAGTTCCCCACATAATCGGCCAAGCCCAAGAGTTCCCCAAGATAATGTCCCGAACCAAAGTATTAGAAGAAAAACCCGCCCGGTAAATATCCCGCGAAGAAACAATAAGAGAAAGAGGACCAACCGAACACCACTTATCAAACCAAGCAGAAGCCTTCAAACCATTCCCAAGATTATACCAAACAAATTGCCTAACAAGAGGCCTAATTTGAAGAATCTTCCGCCAACTCCAAGACATATTACCAAGCCTTGGAACATCCCAAAAGTTACGACCACGTAACCTATAAGTATGAATCCATTTCACCCATAAAGAATCCATAGAATTGAACAAACGCCAAATATGAGCAACAATGAGAGCCGTATTAAACGACTCAAGTCTTCGAATCCCAAGCCCACCCTCCTTTTTAGGCAAGCACACAACCTCCCAAGCAACTTTAGATTTACCTTTCCGACCATTACCAGAACTCCAAAGGAAACCCCTCATGAGCTGTTCAAGATCAGACACAATACGAACAGGAAGAACAAAAACCGAGGCCCAATAGATGTGCATAGAAGACATAACTGACTGAATAAGCTGAAGCCGACCAGAAAAAGAGAGAGTGTAACACCCCAACCCGACAAGGGTAAAGATATCACAAATACGGTTTCATATCAGAACCTATACAAAACTTACAAAAGAAAATATAAATAACTTAATAATCAAAATAAATCCAAGATCCCTATTTTCAAATCTTGCTCTTGTCTCTACTCTCAACCCAGATCAGCTATCCCATAAGCTCATCTTGAATGCTTAAATACCTGCCGCAGAAAAAAAATGCGGCTGAGCTTACAAAGCCCAGTGAACAGATATAACGAATGATCTCTCCCGGACCACCCTCTTTTATTTCTCCGTCACACTTGTTAACCGTAACAGATGATAAAAGGGCGACAGCCCGGGAGAGAAATGCAAGTTTACCAAGGATTAAAAATGTCCTTGGATCGTTTATGTCCTGGTGAGGCGTGATATTCCACATACAATGACTTGTGAATGCTGAAATGATATAGAATGTACAAAAACAGGAATCTGATTGACTAACACTATGAATAGTAATAGCTCTGTCACAGCTATGTCAATAAAAACGTACAATCAGAAGCCTAAAAAACGATTATAACTATAGTAGGGATTTGCATGTCTTAGCGACTTAAATGCAAATTAAATAGAATTAAAAAGTTAAAATCTATTAAATAAACGCTATCACTATTTTTACAGATCGATGAACTTTTATTTGATTTTATAAAATAAAATAACTTAAATAAACTATCTTAACTAAAACGTAAACTCAAATTACCTAAAAACGTTACTTAAACTGAAAACGAGCGTTATTTACAAAAATGACGCTGGAGCGCAAGCAAAAACGTAAAATTTATGAAATAAAAGGCCTACGAATGTAAAACTAATTTTCTTACAAAATATATGATAAAAGAAAATTTTAGGAAAAAGATTTATATTTTTTTTGACTTTTATATTTTTTATTATGATTTAAATACTATAAAACACTAATTAAATGTTTAAAAATATTAAAACTAATTAGAAAAATCTGAAAAAATCATAGAAACTACTTTACACTATGGGGAATCTAAGAAAAATAGAAAACGTGGTGGTTGCCTTGTAAAATAAGCTCCAAATAAGCTAAAAAGAGCTTATGGCAAAAACTGCCAAACACCCTTATGTATTAGATTTTGCAAGCTATGACAAGAAAGACCCAAGGGCGCTTATGGTTCCAGGTACACTCACTATCACTCTATCAAGGGGGAGGTCGCATGTTCGAACCTTGACCTCCCCTTTTTGCAAAACAATTTTTTTTCTTGATTTTTCTTTTTGCAAACTGTACATTAAGCTAAATTATGTATCTTTAACAAAACCAACTTATCCAAAACTTGGAAATAAGCTCTGTGGGAGCTTATTTCCATAACAGTTGGCTTATTAAGCCTAAAGCTTCCACATAGAAGCTAACACTTGGTGTTAAAGCTTGTTTTAGGAAATCTGTTTATATGAAACTGAGTATAAACAAGCATAATACATATTTACTAAAAATGGAACTTTACAAACTTATAAATAAGCTATACATGAGCTTATGAGTCATTCAGTCAAGCTTATGGGCTCACAGTGGACTCATAAGCTCACAATAAGCTTGAAAAAGCTATACAAAGGAAACAAAAGGTAAAAGTGTATAAGCACAAGTATAATAAGTATATATGAACAAAAATAAGCACTGAGAAGGGCTTATAAGTACGAGCTTATGGTTTAGACAGTTTAGCTTATTAAGCTAAACTTGGATGGAATGGAGGCTTCAAAGAACCTGTAATAAGCTCCATACTTAAAAATTAAAAGATAAAATACATAGGTACAAGTATAATATACATGTATGAAAAAGCTTATGCACTGGAATGGGCTTATAAGCTCAAAATAAGCTAATAAGCACTTATGGCTCTACTACTCAACCAAACAGGCCTGCAGCTATTTTGAATGACAAATTAAGCTAAGAGTTTAAGCTTAAAAAGGCAAAATAAGAATTGGGGTAGCAAGCTGAGCTGGTTGGCTTTCCAAAAAGCCAAAGCTCATCAAGTGGGACCCACTGATGAGCTTTTGAGAGGCTTATGAAGATGGTACCAAATCACTGCTCAGCTCTAGCTGAGTCAGTGAATGCTGAGTTTTGGGACAAAACAAAAAGCTTGTGCAACCCTTATTAATGAGCTGCAACATGGAAATTAAGCACATGATCAAAAAGTTGGGTAGCTTGGCTTCCTAAAAAGCCAAGCCACAAAGACTAGTGATCACTAAGGAGCTTGGTATGAGCTTGTGGAAATGGTGCAAGTTCATGGTTTGAACTGAAGGAATGGGCAAACACAAGCTCTATAGGACTTATCTAATAAGCTCTTAAGAGCTCAACTTACACAGAAACATTGAGATGGATAGCTTGGCCTTGTGAAAAGCCAAGTGTCACAAACTCAAGCTCAGTAAGGAGCTTGTTAAAAGCTTATAAGAATCAGCTCACTTCACTGTTTGCTTCAGTGAAGTGAGTAGATGAAACAAAAAGTTGGGGTGTAATAAGCTACCTGATTAAGCTAATAAAGGAAAAACAAGCATACACATAACCAAATAGCCACCAGGGCAACACTTAACAATAACAAACACAGGCACAAATCCAATATTCAACAAGCTACAAGCTTGTGAAAATGGACCTGTGTACCTGATACAGGGCAAAAACAGGTATAAATAAGCTAAGAATTAAGCACTTAAACATGGTATACAAAAATTAACAAGAATACATTTAACAATACTAGCAACAAAACTATAAAACCCTAAAAGGATTAAGCATGAAACTAAATAACAAAGCTGTAACAAAGTTATCTATTCATTCAAAAACCTGAAAAACAACATTTTGACTTTTTTAAGTTTATGATCAAAGTTGACTTTGATCAACTTTGATCTGAAGTTAATGACTAAATAAGTTACATTAAGCTAAAAGAACATGAAACTAACAAAGATTAACAACATTTGAGCACATATGCAAGGTTTTAGGTTATGACAACCTCAGAATGCTCATAATGACACAGTCAAGTGTCAAATTGACTTTTCATCATGCTACACCTGTTGGTTAATGTTTCACTGAGTCAATTTGGTCATATATGGCATATATCTAACAAGAACAACACAATACATGATCATTAACTCAGTTTATCTATCAAATCCAAACAACCCTTTAAACTACTGATTTTGAGGATTTCAAAGTGTAAGACTATATAAACCTATAAAATCAAATCCAGAGGTTTTAATCTGTCAAATTAGAACCTTTTTTAACAAAAACAAGTAGTCACACATGTTTTTACCTAGGATTATCAAAAATTGGCCTATAGGCAGTCCAAACTTGATATCTTGCAACAAGTAATTCCAAAACACAAACAACTAATATTAAGCTATAAAATCATTAACTAGCATCAAATAAACATGAAAACATGAAAATTAAAGCTGATAGATAACTTAAGCAATAAAATGCAAAAATTGTAAAAATGGCTTACAAGTGTATCAAGGCTGAGAACATGAAGCCAAGTGACCACAAGTTAGTCCTAGGCTTCCCATGAAGCTCTAAACCAAAGGGCCATCAATAATTCACCCTGCTCCAAGCTTGTACATCAAGAACACAGACTTTTTGATTTTTCAATGATTTTCTGGATTTTTTAGTGATTTTTGAATTTTAACGACTATAACTGATTAAAGGTTTCTACAAGCTTTAAAGCTTTTGTCAGGAGCTTATATGACCTATTGAATCCATTAAACAACTAATGATCAACAAGAATGTAAATGACTTGGAAATTTAAAGTGGTACGAATTGAAAAACTTGAAATGTAAAGATAACATGAGATTAAAGTTGAAAATGAGTTTCATTACACTAATTTAAGAACTATTACAAGATTTAAAGTATTGAAAGACATTTAATCTAAGAAAGCAATAAAGTTTAATTAAGCTACGTGACTAAGGCTATCCCAAAGTGGTTTCTTCTCTGTCTTTCTTCCTCTTTTATAGCTTCCATGGCTTCCACGTGGCCTCTTCTTCAAATCCCACCTCTCATCATGACCAATGGTTGAGTTTTAAGCTTTTTAGCCGTTTTTATATTTTTGGCGGGAAGACCTATTTTGACTTGTAGGTTCTGAAACAAGCAGGTAGGGGGGGGGGGTGGCATTAATTGTGGGTGGTGGATGATGATGAGGGGTGGAGGAAAGTGGAAAAGGTAAGGTGATGGGAGGAGAGGTGGCTTGCAGGCAAGTGGTGCAGAGGTTGGGGAAGGGTGTACAGTGTGGGGCGCGTATTCTGCTTGTTTGACTTGATGTTGACCAAGGGTCCAAAAAGAGAGGGTCAGGGGTCACAAGGGAAAAAGGCAGGGGTCATAATCTATTTTGACAAGTCTTGGTTAGTTTAACATGACAAGGACTTGTGATGTAAACCTGCCAAACTAGAGGGATCAAAATTGTAATTTTCCAAACTTGTTTTAAGGGACCATAATTGACAAGCTTTGAAAGTTAAGGGACCTAAGTTGTCATTTTTGAAAGTTAAAGGACCTAAATTGTAAATTTGTAAATTTAATTCTCAAGGACCAGTTTTGACAACTTAAGAATCCTTAGGGACTCAAAATGATATTTCTCTTTATTTGGTTTTACTAGGGACTGTTTTTGACAAGTTTTGAAACTTGGGGGACTAAAACTGCCAATTATGCAAACTTGATACGTTTTTCACCAGATTTTGATATTTTTGCATTTAAAACACATAAAACACTTATTTGTGATATTTTTATCATTTTGATGCATTTCTGAGTGTTTTCAGATGTTTTAGCAGTTTAAACAGTACAAAAATGATGAGTATTTAGACACTCATCAACGAAACAAAAGCTAAACGTAACAAATATACAAATAACGAAATCACAACGGAATGAGAATACTGAATCATTGAGGATTCTGCGGAAGCACAAATATACAGAAATCCAGAAAAAAACACATAACAGTTAACGATCACCTCAGAACACATTTATGACACAAACGCAAACACATCAGAATAACCAAACACTTAACATATCAAGAAAAATAGATTACATGTCAACCAAACGAAGAGTCTAAAAGCTAACGGAAACAATTCCTAGAAAATAAACAGGGCATTCATACAAATCAATTAATCTACATTTAACACACTTAATTCAATATCGTAGCAGCGGAAATAGCAGTCAAATCATGGCAGTCTTTCATACAGATAGAAACACAGTAGACATACTATAACAAAATAGACAAAGACATATCATAGCCATTAGTAATTACCAGAACAGATATCATAAGCTAAACCAGTTCTCAGATCGAATCCTAACATCAGCAGAGTTTTAACATGACAGGTCACATATGCAGACAGATAACAAATCAATAGGCAAGGTTTATAAAATTAACTGAACACTCATACCTACTAAACTTTCAGGATACTTACTTTCACACTAGCACATTCATCTCACAGATCAACGAATTCACATAACGTTAAACTAACATAATATCAGATATACGAATCATGTTTAAACATATTAATCCTATCCTAGCATGGCAACTAGTAATCACTTAAACATGTACGTCATGAGCACATTCACTAATACATCATAAACCTAATACATAATATAAACACTCGAAGATACCGAATCATAACAGAATACTTATCACTGACATAACAGATAAAGGTTTAGTTAACTACCTCGAGCCCAGAACATATCATATCAGAAACATCATACTTATACAGAGATAATCTCAGAAAATAATTTGGAGTAGCTAGCTCCCAGAATTTTGTGAAGACGCGTATTGCACACGACATCATTCACCAGACAATTCATATCGGATAACAGATCAGATCTAGGATGCATCCATACGCCCCAACAGACGGATAGTGGCCATACTATCAATAAACAGATAACGGAAAGGGACGTGGCAGAACATCACTCTACTGCCCTAGAGTCATGTCAGAGGTGCATCACTGACACGGACATGAAACCCCCATGACTAGTGAAATATTGGCTCGGGTATCAAACTAACTTAGGTCAAGCAGATTGTCATAAATGACACAGATCATAATCAAACACAAAGTTCAACAGATAACATATCAGATAACTCATATCATAAGGTTCATATTCGAATATTCAGAGGTCAGAAATTCATATCACAGTCACAAATCGTACATTCATAATTGGAAGTTCATAATTAAACATAGTAAGGTTCAACAAATGTGCATATCAGAGTCTTCATAACACAAGTTCAAATCAGATATTGCATGGTTCAATAAAACAGAAGTTCAGATAAACAACAGATCAACAATCAGAAAAGGGTTCATAACAATGGCATCGGAAACCCTAATAAGCATAAGAGAAATGACAAAGAAGGGAAAACATGAGGAACCTTTACTGAAAAGGTCAGAATATCTGTACCTTAAAGCGAATGAGAGAAAAGCAAACGAACGAGTGAATCACGAAGATATAACGGCGCGTCTCCTTCAACGAATCTACACGGATTATGATTTATTTAATAATTATTAGCATCATTAATTTATAACGGATTCATCACATTAACATTCTTAGAGTTGTAAGTTTATTCTTATTCTTAGTGACGGACGGAATTACGACATTTTAGAGTAATAATCATTCATTAGCCAAACTTATGGGTTACAAATAGTAAATGGTAAACTTAAGGGTTTAATATGACGAATATCTTATTTAAGGACTTATATGATCATCATTCAAAGTATAGGGTTTATAAATGTCAAAAACGGATTTTAGGACTCTCTTTCCAAATAGTTTACACAAGCCTTCATAACTTACATGATTAATCAAGACTCACATGTAACATTGTTCGAACACAACCTTAATGAAACCATGCATACACTTCTTTAATTCATGATACCTTGCATAAAATCATAACTCACACACGTTTACAGACATACTGGTTACTAGCTCGTTATACACGTAATCAATCGTTATTAATGACCTTCAAAGACTTATTACTCTCACATGAATTAACGAGACAACACACCCAGCTTTTAACCCTAATCGACCCTAATTATGTCCTAGGGTTTTTCCCAAACTTTTAATATCATATTAATACGCATTGAATTGACATGTTACGGATTAAATGACCAAACTCCTTGACCTAGAACTTGTGAAAAACCAAACGGAAGTTGAACAAAACTCATGCATGTTTACACTAATAACTCACACCACATTGACTTGTATAAATCATGTTAACGAGACCAAAGCTTACTCGTTTCCCGACTCACAGCCCATTCGACACCCACACGACATGATACTAACCTACATTCCAACCATGAGTACGTCGATCACCAAAAGTTGTTTTTAAAAGATTTTCGATAGGGAAGACATGCATGCACTCGACACATTACAAAGTCACAACAGTAGATAAATGTGAGGCGTATTTTATCGACATGTAGCTTCATTAACGCGACCAAAATCTCATGCTCATGTTTATTTACGGTTCAAGTATCAACACATTCATAACCTACAAACCATGCGTTAACCTTAAATGTATTATACATGTTCATGATTCATGTGGCTCGACATAATTAAGTGTTTTACGTTTGCATGTTTTACAAATACTTAAACGCGTGACATGTTTCATTCATATAGTCCAATTCATACACGTTGCTTGTAATATACCTCACGGGTCCAAACATCTATTTAACGTGTTGCATGCAAAAGAAGTTTAGACGGAGGAAAAGTTATACCTTGTCTTGTTGGAAACAAACTCTCGACACCAAGGGTTTAGGTTCGGCCGAATAGGAAGAAAAGAGAGAAGAGGCAAAACTAGGGTTTCAATTTGAGGTTAAGTGATTGTATTTATATTTGTACAAATAAGTTAGGGCTTTAGATAGGGTGGGTTTCGGCTTGGGTCCAACCGAACAAACAAACCCACGCCCTTTTGGGCTCCCGGCGTCTTGATCCAACCGAACGCAACAACACGCCCATCTTGGGCTCACCAAGAAATGAAACAAGGCCCAAACGATTTAGCGAGACGTTTAACTTTCGTCGTACAATGTCGATCACGTACACATATTAGTTAAGTTTTTAATTATTCGTAAGTTAGGTTTTAATTTCGTTAAACGAACGTTATTATATTTTACGTAGTTTATAATTGTTTACGGTGAGGGTAAATTAGTCTTTTGATATGTTTTATATTTTTAGGGTTTTACAGAGAGATTTATTCCTCCAATCATTGATGCGGTTAGACAACTTCTCCACCAATTCCTTACAATCTCTAAAGATCAATCTAGTAGTAACCAACGGCACCCCAAGATACTTCACAGGCAAGGACCCTTCAACAAATGGAAGAATCTGTAAAATAGCAAGCTTAACATGATTAAGAACATTACAGAAATAAGCAGTACTCTTAGGTAAACTAGGGGACAGGCCCGAAACATCCTTAAACTCCTCTAAAGAATCCATAATAACACCAGCCGAATGAGCATAACCATGAGCAAACAAGAACAAGTTATCAGCAAAACAAAGATTAATAATGTTAAGTTGAGAGCATTTGTGATGAAAAGTGAACATCTCAGAATCCCGAACACGACGCCTCAAGATAAGGGTAAGCACCTGCATAACAAGCGTGAAAAGATAAGACGATAACGGATCACCTTGCCTTAAACCACGCTTACCCTTAAAATACCCATGCAAAATGCCGTTCACACTAATAGAAAACGAAGTAGTAGAAACGCACTCCATAATCCAGTGAACCATGCGCGCATGAAACCCAAAATGAACCAAAATACACCTCAAAAATTGCCAATTGACAGTGTCGTACGCCTTCTGAATATCCACCTTAAAAGCACACCTAGATGGACCACGATGAGGTAATAATTGTGCATAAGCTCCTGAGTAAGCAGAATGTTATCGGCAATCCGTCTTCCAGGAACAAAGGTAGACTGATTCGGACTAACCAAAGTACTAAGGCTCTCCTTTATCCGGTTGGCAAGAATCTTACTAATACACTTGAAAAGCACATTGCAACACGAAATAGGCCTAAAATCAGTAACCCGAGTGGGAGAATTGATCTTAGGCAAAAGGGCAATGGTAGTTTGATTAATCTCTTTCAACAACTTACCATTAATAAAAAATTCCTAAACCGCCTTAGTAAGATCATCCGAAATAATATCCCAAGCACCCTTAAAAAATGCAGCCGAATAACCATCAGGACCCGGCGCCTTATCATCTCCCATAGAAAAAATAGCATCTCTGACCTCACGAGACGTAACATCACGAACCATATATAAAGCCACATTAGGATCAAGAGTCGATGTGAAAAAATCAGAATCATGCAATGGCAAAATAGGCCCCTCTTGACCAAGGAAAGAAGTAAAATAAGAGACAAAGGCATTAGCAACCAGGTCCTCCACCAATTGCACACCATTACCATCCATAATAGCATCGATTCGACTCCTAGATTTCCTACTCTTAACGACTTTATGAAAGTATGCAGAATTCAAGTCACCAACCCGAAGCCATTCAACCTTAGCCTTTTGCTTGAGAAAACATTCTTCCTTCAAAACAGCTTCATTGAAAGCATTAAGATAGCACGCTTCCTCCTCACGTAATACAACGTTAAAAGGATCCAAATCAAGGGCACATTGAACCGTATCCAACTCATGACGAAGTTTAGTAACTTTCTCATGAATATTACCCTCGTTAAACAACAATCTCCGCAGCGGCTTCTTAAGAGATTTCAACTTATTGACCACTTGATACATGTAAAAGCCACTATACTGCTTACTCCAATATTCCTGAACCTGTAATTTAAACCGAGAATTCTGCACAAGGATATTAGAAAACTTGAAAGGCCTAGGTTTAAACTTAAAAGAAGTAGGAATATTAAGAATAGCAGGAGAGTGATCAGAAATACGGTAAGGCTGAAAAATAGCATGAGCACCAATAAAAGAATCCATAAAAGCAAGATTAGCCATAATGCAATCAATCTTCTTCAAAGTACCATCTAAACCTTTCGGCTTTTGATTCCATGTAAACTGCAGCCCTGTCCGATTAATGTCCGTCACCTCGATCTCATCAACACAATCCTTAAACTCCCTCATAGCTATATCAATAACCGAAGACCCCTCAACCTTATTTTCCAAATTCAGCGCCGAGTTGAAATCTCCAAGAATACACCAAGGACGCATATGAACAACATTCTTGTGGGCACCAATATTATTCCAAAGAGGTCTCCTATGCGTGTACCTGTTATGAGCATAAACAAAAGAACAAAACAGCTCCTTTTTATCCCCCTTGAACCGAATAAAAGTGTGAATAACTTGGTCCGTCATACTAATCACATTAAGGTCAACATCATCCATATTCCAACCTAAAATGATACGAGACCCTTTATCGCACAAATGACCATTAGAGGTCCAATCCCACCTACGAAAAACCTTAGCACATAAAACCTGAAGACGAGAGTTAGAAATATGAGACTCCAATATAGCACATATAGAAAGATTATTCTCACCAAGAACCTGACGAACCTCCTTTTGTTTAGGGGATTGGTTCATTCCCCTTATGTTCCATGAGGCAATACTATACATGAGGAACGAAGTGCTTGCTTCCTTAAGATTAGTCGTCTTAGAGCTCGTTTTGTCAACCATATCCATAACCTCATCAACTTCACTATCACTATCCAAAGTATAAGAACCCACATCCTTTTCCGTATTAGTAGGAATGTCATCAGACTCGAAAGGATCCTCGCCACTAAGAGCCGCAAAAGAATTTTTTAAAGAAACAATATTAGAAGCTACATTACCATTACTAGTTGATGCGACTGTAGAAGCACTTTTCATAGCATAAGTAGGAGCACCACTAACATTCGTACCCTTTTGACCATCATTAACCAAATTACTCGAATAAACATCCTTTTTAGTTCCATTACCCAAATTGTTAGGAGAAGAAATGGGATTAGTTGAACCATTACGAACATTCGATTGTGAACTTTCCTTAGAACCACTCAAAGAAGATGGTCCCCCATCTTTCACTGTCACTTTAGGCTCCCATCGATAATGAAATGCAACCTTCGGTTTTGTAAACCGAAGACCATCAATATGCTTGTCCTTGTTACCTAGCTTCCCTTTACCCTTACGTTTGTTGACTTCCACAAACCCATCATCATCAGCAACTGGTTTTACATTTGTAGCAATGTTTTTAGGGCACATATCATCATTATGATCAAAAATCTTGCATGTATCACACCTCGGAGGCTGCCATTCATATTCAACCTCAACACGTTCCAAAGAATGACCATTCCCATTAGGATAAGGGATAGCCACAACCAAAGAATCCACTAACGCATTGAGCGAGGAAACTTCCACTAAAGCGCGAGCATACGAATTTCTCCCCCAAGACTTAAGACACATTGTGCTACTATACGAATCCAACATAAGAGGACGACCTAATTGTGTTGTAATCAAACCCAGCACAATCTCCGAATACGCGGCTATTGGCACATTATGAAGCTTAACCCAAACTGGAACCGACGTTATCTCATCTTTTTTATGCTTGGAATTAGGAGTCCAAATATTCAAAATGATAGGAACAAGACGAATTAACCATGGACCAGATTCTAGAACTTGTTCCATACCCTCTTTCATCGCGAATTGAAACAAGAAAAAACCATTTTTTAACATAATCCGTTCCAAACCAAATTTAGCCCAAGTATTTTTCACATAATTCTCCACAACGGGAAACGCAAGTCGCTTCCCAATAAAGTAGCCATAAAGAGTATTTGTAAACCTAGATGAAACCTCATCGACAGCTTCAATAGGAATCGTAACATTTGCCCCTTCAACACAATCTGCATTATGCATTTCCACAAGATTCACAGTCTTAGGAGTACTACGGGTCTTAAATATAGACGCATATGAAGACTTAGGACCATCATTCATAGTACTTCGTAAATGAGCAGTAGGAAAATTAAAAGTAGAACCACGAGACGTACCATTAAGTGGGGCATTAGGAGCATAGGCAGATTCAAAAGTCATAGCAGCAGCATCAATAGTAACATTACCCACATTAGATGCACATTCATCTTGTTTGCATGCATGGCCAACATGTGTCTTTACATTGACCTCCACGTGACCAGGAGATATATCAACCCCACCCATAGCATAAGAAACATTAGTCCCACCCATAGTGCTCAAAGTATCACTCTCCTCATTATGCGTATTATCAACATATACTTTGAATAGGTAATAAATATGACTTCACTTTCGTTAGTTTATCAAATCTACTTGCATTACATATACAAGCGTTGATTACATGTTTTTGTTTGATATGATTAAGTGTCTTGACTTTATCTTTCTGTTCGATAACTATTTGATTAATAGTCAAATGTGTAAACCTTGGAAAGGTTTATCTTTATACTTATATGTTTCATGTTACTAAATGTTTAAACTTAAACATGATTTGCATGATTCTTGTAAAGCAACATTGTCCCTTGTATGATGATTAGCATAATTAATGGGTACTTTTGAACTCATAATATGTCATGATTCTAATATGGATCTATCTATGTTTGAAAGCTCCTGTCTTTCGTTGGAATTCCTTAAATCTATAAGTAGGATGGTCTAAATGATATATGCTCCAAAATGTTATAATTTAAACAAGGTTTGCATAAATTTTTCATCTTGCTTTTTATGTGACATTATCACGTTGTTTGTTTGCTACATATGTGCTTATATTTTATCAAAGTGCTTTTGGTATGATAAACATTTAGAATTCTTTTTATCTTACATAGATTATTTTGTTTGAGTGTCAAAGTCTAACAACAAAACAATTTCACAATGAAGTGTTTTAAATAATATAATGATCTTGCATAATTTAATTGGTTGTCTTGTTGTCTGATGATTTCTTGTCTAGTAGTGGAATGTCTTATTTTTGCTTGTATAGGATGTTACCTTATGATTTCTATCATATTGACATCTTTTGTCACTAACAATTTTATTTTGTAGGTTGACAAAAAATAAATTTTTTATCTCATTTCATTTTAACTTTTATATGCTTATTTTGCATAATTTTAATCTCGTTATTGCTATTCGTTGTTTAGTGATGTGTCTTTCAGGATCCTTGCACTCGCACATAATATTAGAACATGTAAAAATAAGTTTAAAAGGATGAAAATACATTTTTAGTGGCCAAAATGACCACTAATTGGGTTTGCTATCTCAAAGACTCACGGACCCCTTTCAGCAAAGGGAACGGACCCCATAAAAAGGGTTTGTGGGATCCATGGTAGTTTGAGACAGCAGACCAACAAATGATTATTGCATATTTACTACATCTTCACTTCTTTGAACCTATCTATAACCAATTATCACTATTCCTCCTTCAAAAATCACCTCCTTAGGTGTAACAGTACTTGAAAACCACACGCCTCGTCATGCGATTTTCTCAAAATAATTGAGAAGAGCTACGTGACTTCAAGGAGGAAGTTCTTTCTGTACTAACCAACATCCATAAAAACATTACTAAGCTTATTACTTTCATTAACTTGCAACATCCTGTACACTTTATGTTCATTCTTTATTTGATGCATTACACATTATGTTGGATGTCCACCGATTAAGGGGGAGAGAAATTCATTCACATAATTGTGTTTTGCCAAACTTTATTAAAGAACGCACACTCATGTTTCTTACACCCTAAACTATCAACACATAGGTACACACCACTTAGCTAAAACCGGTTCACGAAACCACTAGTATTTCCAGCCTTAATAGTGATAGTTACTTCAAGAATCTTCGATTCTCGCAACCATTGTACACAAAACATGCATCTACAAAACCATTCGCTTATAATAGGATCACATAATCATTTAACACATATAATGTACATCATTTTCAGTGCAAACGATATGTTAATTAAAATTGTCACTTTTTTTAAACTGATACTAAAAACCCTAATTTTCTCTCTCTCTCTGGTGATTTTCGGCCGCCACATTCTCACCCTTCTTCGGCCAAAAACAAACCCACTCTCGTCCTCTCTACCCTCTAACCTGTTATTGGGTATGCAATACGATCATGTGGTTTTGTTTTACAATCTAGATGTGGCGGCTGATGATACTTTTATGGATCTATTCTTATGAAATCTCCAGGTTTCGAAACCCTAACTATCCTTCTTTTTCAATCGATCTATTGGTGGTCGACTTCTTTAGGGTTTCGATCTTCATGTTGGTTCCAATCCCTAAACGACCTGATTGTTTATTCTATTATGGATAATCATTATTTTTAGGGATTAAACCGCCTTTGGGGTTGTAATCGATCTTCTAATCCTATATGATTATAGTCGGTTTCTAACTGACTTTTATCTACTTAAGGATCGATTTTCTTCTTGTTGCTCATAGTTTTAATTCTATTCGATACTTTTTTTAGGGTATCGATTTTTTTGGTGGGCAGCATGTTGGGATATGGGTTGATGCTTACGGTTAAGAAACCCTTTTTTAGGGTTTTGATTATTATTGATTTGGGACGTGTTTTCATATGGTCCTTATTATGATGGCTGTTATTTTTACGTGGGTTTGAGAGAGATGGAAGTTTTTTATGTACATATTTGGCAGTTTGATTTATGATTGTTCTTCGCTTGTAGTCTGCCATGGATGGGTGTTGTGTTACTTGGGTTAGGGTTCGTAACTACCCTATTGTGAGTTCTTGGTTCGTATATCACATGGACCAGCTGCTGTTGTGATTGAATCCTGTTGTTGGTCTGCTATACGACGAGATTTGGTTGTTTCTTGTGAAGTTAGGGTTTCGTAATCTTCTAAACTGATTGGTTTTGCTTGTTCTATTGCTGCTGCAATGGTGTTTGTGAAGTCAGTGAGGGTTCGTTAACCCTATGTGTTTACCTCTATGGACATGTATTGTGGCATGCAACAGGTTTGGCGAGGGTTTTGGTCCTTTTTGTTGCGTTTCAATGTTCTATTATTTTGTTGCATATGCGCTGTCATGTCTTAGGTCCTTGTTGATGGAAGTTAAGTTTGTGGGGGCTCTTGTTCAAAACCCTATTCACACGATGCCATGCACTTTCATTCATTTTCTATTGATCATGGCTGGGAGGATCGATCTATATGCTATGGTTTTGATATTCTTTTTGGATCGATGCTTTTGTTTGCTGGACGTTAGGGTTTTGACCCTATGGTAGTCCCATGTTGTTCTGGTCCCTTCATTCGCCTGGAGCTTTCATGGCTGTTTTGGGAAAAGGAAATCATGGGGTGTAAGTTGATGGGTTGTGGCGTTTTGGTGCTACAAGATCATGAAGGTTTTGTTTGTGGTGTTCTTTTCTACTACAAACAGATGATATGTTGAAGAATGCTTGGATGTTCTTACGTGGATTCTTCATGGAAGTTAAAGTGGACCACAATAGTGATATAGAAGGCTCAAGTACTTTTCTTGAGTAGTTTTGTAAAATTTATGTACTTTTGTCATTATTGGTAGGTTCATTTTATTGTAAGTTATAGGAATGGTGTGTCATTCTTATATTCGAGTCTGTAAGTGTCCTAAGGGACTGAGATGAGGGAAATCACCCTCATCCTTTGTACATCAACGGTTTTTGGAGTAATGCATTTTACCAGGGTGAATTAACCCTTTTACCCAAAAAAAAATCGTCACTTTCTCAACACGTTGGTCAATCCAAACTCTCTCCCATCCTATGATGTCATTCTCATCCTCATATAAGCAATTAGTGTTCTTATTTTTTCATTTTTCATATGGAATGTCTGTTCCTAGGTACTTATTGTCTTCTCTTCTTTTTAACTCTTTTCAAGCATATACAATGGCATGATACATTCACCTTTGGTAGATGATAATTTCGTAAAAGATCATATCGGTCAAAACCATGTGAGTACTCTCTCTCCCAATGTCACTTTAAATAGGTAATTTTTAAAATAATTTATGTCAAATCAATGAACAAATTTCGTTCTCAATTAGCGTCAATGATATTGGTCAAATCATATAACCCTTAACCATCATTGAATAGCAAATGTCAATTCATATTCTCTTTTTCTTCTCGGTCACTTGACATCCCAAAAGTCATATTCCTTTGTTTATCCCTCAAATAGTGAATTTTAGACAAGGATTACATGAGTTCATATCTTCAATGTTTTATTCGTTCTAGCATTTGCTATACATACGAGTTTCTAATTTTTGTATTTCCTGCATTATCACCACCACCTTCCATCACCTATTTCACTAATCATCATCACCATGGATTAGCGAAAAATCTAGTTTTATTAGTCTTGGGTCGTCTACTAAGTTATCACCACAGTCTAACTCTTAATATTCTAACTTCACTTCATATTTTATTTCTAGGCATTATTTTTTACGCCTTTATTTTTAGAGATTCATATTATATACTTGTTTTCTTTTCTTATGACTGTTTGTATTTCTTATTAGAAGATTACACTTCATGAGATCTTTTTCAGGTCTCTCTAGCTTGAGTTACTCATGATTGCTTCATCTATATATATATATATATATATATATATATATATATATATATATATATATATATATATATATATATATATATATATATATATATATATATATAAAATATGCAAAAAAAACCCTAATTGGTTCTCTCTCTAGGTGGCGACAAAATAAAAAACGGCGATCACATAACCTTCCCTACGATTTAGTTAATACTATCAATCTTAATTCATTATCTTTGGTGGATAGTGATTGGTTGCTATATCAAACGTGGGATGGTGGCTCTTAATGATTCATTCGCTGTTTTTTCTTAGCTTGTCGTTTGTTGCATAGTTGTATACATGCGTTTAGATCCCACATGATTGGTCTATTCCAATTTACTCTTGATTTGTGCTACAATTAATTTATTTTACCTAGATCGTGGGTCGGTGTTTAAGTATAATAGATCTATCAATTCTACGTGAGGACTCTTTATTATCTGCATGTAACGCTAGGGTTTTCTTTCTTAGCGTTGGGTTTCGTTTGCAAGTAAACCGTTTTTAGGTTTTTTTGGTTTTTTCAGTTATTGTGAGTGGGTTAAAGAGAGATGGATGCTGGGAAGCCTTCGACTAATATAACATGTCCAGTGGTTGATTTGGATGCATTACAGGCTCGTATGAGTCGGTTAATTAATGGTGAAGCTGGGTATATCGGGGCTGCTACTTGTTAGGAGGCTGCTAATGAAGGTTTGGTTCAAGACATGGGTATGAGCGTGGCAAGAGATTCGGTTGTTGAGTCGTCTTCAAATAATTATAAACCCATTGCTACTGCTGTCCCATCTAGTGTTGAATCGGATTGCGGGGTGTCGTTTGTTGTTCATTCAGATTCTGTTCCTAAGGTTCTTATTTCGACTTCTATGGATGAAGGTAAAGTTATGGGTGCTACTGTTTCGAATGCTAGTGTTACTGCTGCTGTCATGGGGTCTAGTACTAGTTGTGGTAAGTCGAATTTTTCGACAATGAGCCCTAGTACAACCTTTGCATCGGCTTTTGATATGGGGACAGCCAAATCAGATGCGGTGACTACGCCGGGGTTGCTACATGATTCTGATTGTGTAGAACCTCGTACTACTGTTTTACAAGTTGATCCTCCCTCTTTCAATCATGTTGATATGGGTAAGGTTCGAATGTTAAGTTCTACTGATGATTTGGCGCAACATAACAACGTATTATCCGATAGTATGAAGCGGTTAAAGCGGGCTGTTGATTGTAACGAGCCTCTATTACGTACAACTACCTTTTCAGTGGATGTTATTCCGGTTCATATGCCGAGTTCTTGTGATGAGGCTACTGTTGCGGGTGCAAATTTAGAACCTGGTCTTGTATCCTCTTCTGATCATATCTTTAATTCAAATCAGGTACATGAGTCAGAGTATACGTATGATAAGTTTTTATCGGCTGCAAACGTTGTTATTCCAGTTGAAGTAGTTGATAATATGTGTCAGAAATTTACCAATTCCCTGTATGGCTATTTCATTGGACAACGTCTTGCATTTCCGATTGTCGAAGACTATGTCAAGCATACTTGGGCTAAGTTTGGCTTGGAGCACGCTATATTACGGAATGGTTTTTTCCTTTTTAAATTTTCTTCATTAAAAGGTATGACTAAGGTTCTTGATGGGGGTCCTTGGTTTATTAAATTGGTACCTATTTTCTTGTGTGAATGGGTGCCGAATACTAGGTTGGAAAAGGAGAAAGTGACTAAGGTACCAGTTTGGGTTCGCATCCATAATGTACCTTCCGTTGTGTATTCTAAAGCTGGTTTAAGTTTGATTGCAAAACAGTTGGGGCGGATTATACGTTTTGATGCGGGTACTAATGCTATGTGTAGCAATCCTTGGGGTCGTTATTTGATTCGTTGTATTGTAGGCTTAGGGGTATGTGTATGGATAAAACCACAATATCGATATCAAAAATAATCACGAAGATAGATTAAAAATTCCTTTAGGAAAAAGAATATTAAATCAAATCCCGTGTGTGATCGTGATACGGATTAGTCAACCTGAATCGTTTCCCAACGAGGCGTGAATTGCCAACGTTCTTTTTTGGTTTGGAATTTAATGCTCGATGTTCTGATTTGTTGAATTTTGATTTTAAAAACTACGGAAATTGGGAAAGTAATTAAGGGAATCTAATCTACGGGAAATCCTAATTACGAGAATTAACCTAAAACGTAATAAACGGAACGTTAATAAAATGCAACTACGTCTAATCTATATCCTAAAAATGTCCTAATATTACTTTTACTCTAAAAATACAATTTGAAAACTATTTATGAATTAAAACTAATTTTTAGGATTTTTCTGGAATTTATTTGGATTTAAAACTAATTTTTAACTTTTAAATCTAAGTTAAAATACTAGAAATTATGAAAATTAAGGGAAAAATTATGAAACTATTTTTCAAAAATCTAAAATTACTAAAAAGAATTATCAAAACTAATTTTGTATTTTTCTGATTATTTTTCTATTTTCTACAAATTTAAAACTATTTAAAACTATTTAATTGGCTAAAAATTACAAATTAAGCTAGAAAAAATCTGAAATATTATTTTTTTTTCTTTTTTTGAATATTTTCTGATTTAATTGAAATAAAAGCTATTAAAAAAAATACTAAAAACTGTTTTAAAATAGGAAAAATACTAAACAGTGATGAAAAATTATGAAAAATTCAGTAAAAGTCTAAAATATTATTCTAATTTTATGAAAAATATAAAAACTATGGCTTATGTGAGAGATTTAGAAGCTGATGTGTAAACTGATTAAGAATAAGCACTTAAGAATAAGCAAATAAGCACTAGAAGGCACTAAATGAATACAGAAGCTAGATTATACTAAAAGTTCCTAAAAGCAACTTATTCCAGCTATTCCTAACCTCTAATGTGCAAATTATCAAAGATTTGAGCTAATTAGCTACTTCAGCCAAACAGCCTAATCCCCTCTTTTTAAGCTAATGCACAGACTTAATCAATAAGCTAATGTGAAAACCAAATCTGTGGTCCTCAAGACCACCAACCAAAGAGTAATTGTACCAAATTTCAGATCAAGACAAGCTTAAATGAAGCTAATATAAAGCCTAGAAAGTTTGATGCAAACTGGTTTGGATACTTTTGACTTTTATAATAGATTTGCAAAGTTTGACCAAAATGAAATTTGAATCCAATTTAAGAACTGAAAATGATGAAATAAGCCATTCTAAGGCTAAAATAAGCTATTCTAACGAATTCACAACCCAAATCAAGCTTATGATCTCTAAAATCCTAACTAATATGAAAATTAAGAGTGATTAAATGATGATTTTGACTTTTGGTGAACAACTGCTATAAACTAAGTCCTAAAATGACTATCTATAACCTAAATGAGCCTGGAACAATCACTTTTCTCTTCTGATTTAACCTCTAACACTGATCAATATTTAGATCCAAACACTCCTTAAATGACAATTTTGCAATTACTCTACCTGAATCCTAAACAATAACCTAAGTTCTAATAGTAAAATAGCTATTAATAACAGATCTAACAATGATATACAAGCACAGCAAGGAGTAATTCAAATGAGCAGTAAAACAGTTATGATTTTAGACTAAAATAGAACTCACATGAAGTCCAGCTAATTTTTCAGCTTATCTCAGAACCAAAGTACCACTATTCTAATCAAAATCAAACCCAAATCCAGCTCTGCATCATCCCATATCTAACTCAATATCAGCAAACCAGATCCAAGTCACAATTGAAACAGTAAGTTGACTTTTGTTGACTGTGGTAATATTTGAGAGAATTTCTGAAATTGAAAAAGAAATAAGCTCACTATAAGCTACTAAAAGCTTATATGAACTCAATGGAACAGTAGCTTAAGCTTTGTACAAGCTTATAAGAATTTTGAAAGTATTTTTTTTTTTTTTTTTTATATTTTTCTGATTTTTTATATTTTTGGATAATTTTGAGAAATAAGCTGAGATAACTTTTTAAAATAAGCTAAATTAAGCTAAACAAACTGAATTCAGAAACATTTAAACAATGATCAATGATCTAAGTATAAAACTGCAATTTCATTATCACTTAAAAAAAACTGAGTACAAATTACAAAAATCTGGAAATACATTGAAACATTAAAAACAGAATTGAAAATACAATTTTAGCTACTGAATTAAAGAAGAAAAGAAGGTGTCTTAAACAATGAGTGAAGGGGTCTTTATATACTTGAGCTTGAGGCCTTGGAAGCATCTAGAAATCCCATCTTGTGCTTTCTCTTGGACGTTTTGAGCCATTGATCATCCCTCTACGAATCCCATTTGATCTCAACCCTTGGATTGCACATGCCACGCTGTTTCCACCAATCAGAGAAGAGTATTTAGGTGTATAGCACACGGATTGGTGACCTGGAAACCCCCATGTGTCAGATGTGTCATAATGTGTCAGGGAAAGGACGGAATTACCCTTAATTGTAGTGAATTTGGCTTAATTGGTGCAAGGGTAAATTAGGGTTCATACCCTGGGTTTATTTGGGGGGAAATTAGGCGCGCTTGGGTTTTTTTTATATTTATTTGGTTTTGGTTGACCGGGTAAAAATGGGTTGACTTGGGTTTAATAATGGGTAACGGGTGTAGTATTTAAACTGTGGGTTATAATTTGAACCGGGTAATTTGCTTTGGGCCGTGGGTTTGTGTTTGGGCCAAGGGATAAGTTGGTTTAGATTTAGGACTAGATAGGGGATCCGTTTGGTAGGTTATGGACCCAAGGTGTAAAATCTGAATTTCAAAGGACCATACATGTAAATCTGAAAATGTGATCAAAGGCTAATTTTGCCAATCTTCAAATAATCCAAGGGCTGAATTTGCAACTTCTGAAACTTGAAGGGTCATTCTTGCCAAAAGCTCAAAGATGAGGGACTGATTCTGAAAATTCTTCAAACTTGATTATAACTTTCAAAAATCATCCTCAAAGAGTAGAAATCTCCTCAGAAGCATAATTTTGATCTTCCGGCTAAGCTTAAGCTCTCTTAATCTCTCGTGCTCGGATTTTCGTCTGATTTGGCTTCTTTTTTGTGTGTTTTGACATATCCGTACTTGCACAAGCACAAACTCAAGAAAACAACAGATATTAGCAATAAACGGCTCTTTCTTGGTTATTTTGGGTTTTATTTGATAAAGAAATGATATGTGTTTTTGCACATATCAAAATACCCCAGACGAGACCATTGTCATGTCCTCACGCAATGTAATCAACTCACGCTTCTAAAACCAAGGATTTCAACCTCTTTCTACTAAACCTATGAAGAAGTAGCAAAGATTCCTCAAAAGAGATTAAAAGATCCCTAATTTTAAAAACGCCCCGTTTACCTTTTTATTTATATGTAGATATTACGATTAAGCACATTCCGATTATGAGTGACTGTTTGCTGATCTTTCATGTCGATCAATAACTCCAACATTTTTCAAACGAAATGTTAGGATCACGGAGTAGGAAACACAACACAGCGTGAAGTGACCATACGGATAGAATACATCATCCCTGATTTTTCACAAGTCCCCAAACTAAGCGTAAAATCGAAATCATTGTTAAATATGATTCTAGATGCTAACACTACCCATGGAAGTTACTTGTGTAATTACCGTTTGTTCCCATTTTCCTATTTTCCTCTAGATTTTTTTATTTTTGTGAGAAATGAATTTCTTCAAGTTTCTCGTTTCGATAACTTTTAATCCGATAAAGATATAAAGCTAAGTCGATAATTAGTTATCCATCTTCTCTCAAGAACCATTGTCTCAAAAATGAGGTCCACATCAAGGAATTTTTATTCACTTATATTTTTTACTTTTCCATTTTTTTTATTATTTATTTATTTTTTCATTATTTATTTTTTTTTCTTCATCATTTTTTTTTTTTTTTTTTTTTTTGCACTTATTCTTTTACTTATATGAGCTATGAACTACGGAGCTTCACGGGGTAATTCCAAGACTATAGGCTTCATGAAATGAGGATCCCGGTTGGTTGGACCAACACCCTCACCCAATCCTGGCTAAAGATCCAAGGGTCCGATCTCGACACCGCAGCTCATAACTTTACTTATTACTTATTTATTACTTACGGATCCTTGATGTGTACCCAATTTTTAAAACAAAGATTCTTTTAAGAAGATAAAAAACTAACTATCGCCAAAAACTCAACATCTCTAATTATTAATTCACAAATATGGGGTGAAACAATCTTGTGGGAACAAAAAGCCATAAGTACCTTCGATGGGCTCTAAAGAGAACCAACTACTCCACGCTTAGCATCTAAACTCATAAGTAACTCTATCATTTCTCGATCTCCGCAAATTTAAAATCCCAAATAATGAGATCCGCGGATGCTTAGCCGATAATTTTTAGATTATCTATGGTTAAGAGAACAAGCTAGGGCTCAACACGCCCGGTCAAGTCAGAATTCTATTCCTACTCTCACCAGCGGAAAGTCAACAAGGTGTCAAAACATATATTAACTTAGCTAATGCTTCGTAAAATAATCTCAAGTCTCGCATTTTTAAAGTCACTTATTAGAAACTAGCAAATTCTTGTTTAAGCTTCGCATATTTAAAATCACTTAGGGAGACTTGCAAATTCTTGGCCTTGTGAGCTAGAATCGCATTTTATAGCCTCTTGTCTAAGCAATTAGCAAAGGCTATTTCAAGAAAACGCATATTTAAAGAAACTTCTAAGAGACTAGCAAGAGCTTTTCAATCATAAAACTAACAAAAGCTTACAAAAATTTTTAAAATTTTCTCATTTTTGCACAATTTTTCATTTTCTAAGGAAAAACGGGGTTTCGAGAATTCACGACAAAAATAAGCAAGTGCGGTCAAATCAAATCGAAGATTACCCACCCCAGACTAAAACGAAACATTGTCCTCAATGTTTAAAGGTAAGGGTATCAACGAAAATCTAAAAGCCATTTATTAAGTATGCTAAAAGATAAACGTTAGTCGATAAGATTTCGGATATAGGATTCCACAAGCAACGATCATGAAACTCGAGTGGAGAAAAGACAAACTTCAAGCACGAGAGTCTTCATATCGGGAAAATCCTAGACAAAACATCACAAACAACCAAACACGAGAAATCGAAGAGGCTAACCCCTTCACGTTACTTATTAGAAAATAGAAAGAAAATAGAGATAAGCATGGGGTGCCTCCCATGAAGCGCTACTGTTTTTGGTCACCAAGTCGCTAGCCTGACTCGTCCCCGAATTCATTTGTCCTTGGGGAAACAAGCGGAAGGGATACCCGGATCAAAGATGGTATCCTCACTCCGGAGGGAAAGAGAATGGGTGGGTTGGGAGGGAAAGAAAATGTCGGGCTTCAGCACATACGGAATAACATCTCCCAAACTCACAAAATGTTTTTCAAGAAAGATTGATCCATCATCCGGCGGTTTAGCGGGCGGACGAAGGAATGAGGGATCACAATAATAATACTCCATAGAAGAAGGGAGTCCATGGTACAAAGAAATGCATTTCGAAGGTTCAACAATGAAGGCATCCAAGATAGGATCCTTTTTCCGAATAACTTTGGTGATAAGAATGTACTCTTCGATGAGTATCCCAGGGTTAAAAATATTGTCCTCGGAGAGGAAGGAAATCAAAGTATCATCTACGTGAAAATCCTCACGAGGAGAGGATTCACTTTCGGATAAAAAATAATGGACCTCAGTATCAACAAGCTCATCAGTCGTAATCGTTGCTTCCTTTTCTTTCTTCGGATAAATGGGATCATCGTATTCATTTTCTTCATTCTCAGAAAGGATCGAGTCGGTGGTAGCGAGTTCATCGGCGAACTCCTCGATAGAAAAATCCTTAAGCTCGGGTTCCGAAGAAATTTCATTAGACGTTTGAACTTCTTTAATTTCTTCAATCGTGATCTCGTTCGGAGGGAGTGACGGTGATGGATCTTCATTCAACAATTGTTCAAGATAAAGGATATCTCCCTCCGAATCATAAAAACCATCATCAATTCCCGGTGGAATCGATTCATCGATAACAAGAAACTCATCGATCTCTTTCAAAAAGAAGTCTTCTCCTTCAAACGGAGTAAGAGGAGGGGAAGAATTAGAAGACGGAGTGGGATTGCCACTCAAAGAAATCTCGACGTTCTTAGGAACAAGATCAATTCGATACAAAGAAAACGGAGGTGGGACAAGTGGTGTGCTCTTAGAGCTAGCATTTTCCACCACTACCGTTGTAGTCTCCTTTTCTAGTTTCTTCTTTTGCTCAGCACGTATCGTAGACAAACTCTTAACCGTGAAACGTGAAAGACTTGGTTCAATTCTCGATGATTTAGGCTAAACTTTTTGGACCACCGGAGGCTGGACATTTTTGGTAATTCCGTTATTGGTAGGAATTCCTGGGTCCTTTGTCACCTCGGTGTCATTAATTTTAGCCACATCATATTGGTTGGTTAGAGATTGAGAAGTATGGTTAACGTTAAATGTGACGGCTTCTTTTCCTACTCGTAAAGTGATTTCTCCTTCATACACATCAATCAACGCATGGCCCGTCCTTAAGAAGCATCTTCCGAGAATAATGGGTACACGAGGGTCGGCATCAAAATCAACGACAACAAAATCCGCGGGAAAATCAAACTCCCCCACTTTAACAAAAACATCCTCGGCTATACCAATTGGTTTCGTAGTAGTACGGTCGGCTAGCTCGAGGGTCATACACGTTGGGGTAAGTGGGGGTAACGAAAGCTTCTCGTAGATTGATTTCGGCATCAAATTTATACTCGCACCTAGATCGGCCAAGGCGGAGCATTGAACAATTCCTTGAAAATCGCATGGAATGAGGAATTTGCCGGGGTCACCTAACTTTTCGGGAAGTTTCTTGAGGATAATCGCCCAACAATTCTCATTCAGAGATGTCGTAGCAAGCTCATATAGTTTCTACTTGTTCGTAAGCAATCCCTTAATCGTAGAAGCAAGTTTGGGCATCAAGAGAAGGGCATCTGCAAAACTGATCTCCACATTCAAGTCTTTGAAGATTTGGAAAAACGTTTCCATTTGATGATTCGACTTTTCACGAAGAGTTTGATCTTTAAGACGAGACGGATATGGGATAGACGGTTTCAGATTAGATTTCTTCACATTAACGGGAGCATCTTCGGGCTCAGAATCTTGGACAACCGTGGGTTTGACATTCACAGTACTCCCCTTATTAGTAGGAAGCACCGGGTCCTTTGTCACCCCGGTCTCACGGTCTACTACACGAGACGGAGAAGAAGGATTAGTGGTAGGAGCCGCGGGTCCATCGTAAGCAACACCACTTCGGGTAGTGATCGCTTTCATGTCACCTCTCGGGTTAGGAATCGTATTACTTGGAAGAGAACCGGAACCCGAGGGTTGAGAATAAGAAGTAGACGGTTGATTGGCTTGAAAGAAACTAGCCATCATATTCCGTATTTCAGTCATCTGCTTGTTACTCGTAGCTTCAATTTCCTTTTTGAAATCCGTCCTCATGCCGTTAATTTGAGTTTGCAAACATTTAATGGTGTTGTCGGAGTTCTTCATGTAAGTTAAAAACTCGTTGTTCGGAGCAACTTGATGAGAAGGTTGTTGATATTGCTGTTGAGGAGGTGGTGGTTGTTGGTAAACTTGAGGTGGAGGAGCTTTGTAGTGTTGATTTCCATGATTAGCTCCTCGGTTTTGATTGTTGTTACTATTGAAACGGTTTTGATTATGGTTTTGTTGTTGAGGTTGGTTGAAACCGGGAGGTCCGAGATAATTGTTTGAACGGTAGCTAAGAAGATTTCGATCTCCTTGCGGTTGATTGTAGTTCCCTGTAGCAGCATAAACATTCTCATGTGCGTAGCCACCGGCGGCTGTGCACTCGGAATAAGAATGTGGACCTCCACAAGTCTCACAAGTCGGGTGTACCGCTTTCACTTGTTGACTTTGACTTGACAGATGCATTTGGTACATTTTCAACATAGCCGTGTTCAAATCATCAACTTTCTTATGAAGAGCCGTATCGTGAGAAGAAGACGAATTTGATCTAAATGATTCACCCCTTTCGGCGGTAGAATCCCAATAATTGTGATGAGCGGTCATGTTCTCAATAAGATCGTAACATTCTTCGGGACGTCTTTTCATGAAAGTTCCACCGGCAGCAGCATTGATTGTATCACGATGTCTCAATGTCAAACCGTTATAAAACGTATCAATTTGAGTGACAAGCAACATGTTATGATTCGGACATCGATCAATTGCAAGCTTATATCGTTCCCAAGCTTCAAACAAAGATTCGTCGGGATATTGTCAGAAATTACTAATATCGTTTCTCAACTTCGTCACCATCGATGGTGGAAAGTACTTTGCCAGAAACTTCGAAACCATTTCCTCGAAGGTATGAATCGAATTCTTCGGGAGTCGATCAAACCAAGAAGTGGCATGATGAGTCAAAGAGTATGGGAAAAGATAGAGACCAAGGGCGTCATCGGAGACCCCATTTTGTTTCATACTCTGGGTGACGGTTAAAAATTTTATCAAGATGCTTGTTTGCATCGTCATCGGGTAAACCATGAAATTGACAACTGTTTTTTACTTGTTCTATCATATGATGTTTCAAGCTAAAATCGGTAGCTTGAATATTAGTCGGTGCAATGGGTCCTCCCCTCCCGTACATTGTAGGTTGACATAGCTCCTCCATCGTTCGGAGATCGGGAGCTACATTTTGATTAACGGGAGGAGGATTAGGACCGGGGTTTGGTGGTACGTTGGCAGCAGCCATGTTACGTAACTCGGGTACGTTCTAATTCTGATTCTGAAGTCGTCTTGATCGAGAGCGAGTGCGCATGCACTTAAAAACCAAGGCAATTAAAAGAGACCGATATTCGAAAACACAGTGAACTTAACCAATAATCCCAAGTGAATAAATCACCTCTATAAGACAAACGCACAAGCGAGCGGAGAAGCTTTTTTAGGTCAGCGCGAAGCTTATTAAAAACCCGCCTCTTTTCAGCCGCAATTTAATGCCAGGCCGTCCTTATACCCACCACACAGTTTGTTTATCCGATAGAAATAAATCAATTCACAAGCGACACAAAGGCAAGTTTTTGATCTTTAGTTCGGGAACTTATTAATGATAACACCTCCGTTGAGAATGTTATATAATTGGTGTCTTCTATTTAAGCTCAAAAACACAAGAGAAAATCTTTTTGTATTTTTTAATATGATATATATATATATAAAAGAAAAAGGAAAATATTTTTTACTTTTTTTTTATTTTTAGAAAAATAGTAACTTCACGAAGGAAGGATCTCGAGTCACTAATCGTCAAACCGTTAACGATATTGTCGCGACACAACCTCCCCGGCAGCGACGCCAAAATTTGATTCGTTGTATTGTAGGCTTAGGGGTATGTGTATGGATAAAACCACAATATCGATATCAAAAATAATCACGAAGATAGATTAAAAATTCCTTTAGGAAAAAGAATTTTAAATCAAATCCCGTGTGTGATCGTGATACGGATTAGTCAACCCGAATCGTTTCCCAACGAGGCGTGAATTGCCAACGTCGTTTTTGGTTTGGAATTTAATGCTCGATGTTTTGATTTGTTGAATTTTGATTTTAAAAACTACGGGAATTGGGAAAGTAATTAAGGGAATCTAATCTACGGGAAATCCTAATTACGAGAATTAATCTAAAACGTAATAAACGGAACGTTAATAAAATGCAACTACGTCTAATCTATATCCTAAAAATGTCCTAAAATTACTTTTACTCTAAAAATACAATTTGAAAACTATTTATGAATTAAAACTAATTTTTAGGATTTTTCTGGAATTTATTTGGATTTAAAACTAATTTTTAACTTTTAAATCTAAGTTAAAATACTAGAAATTATGAAAATTAAGGGAAAAATTATGAAACTATTTTTCAAAAATCTAAAATTACTAAAAAGAATTATCAAAACTAATTTTGTATTTTTCTGATTATTTTTCTATTTTCTACAAATTTAAAACTATTTAAAACTATTTAATTGGCTAAAAATTACAAATTAAGCTAGAAAAAATCTGAATTTTTTTTTCTTTTTGTATTTATCTTAATCTATGAAAATTGAAAATTTATTTTTTTGAATATTTTCTGATTTAATTGAAATAAAAGCTATTAAAAAAAATACTAAAAACTGTTTTAAAATAGGAAAAATACTAAACAGTGATGAAACATTATGAAAAATTCAGTAAAAGTCTAAAATATTATTCTAATTTTATGAAAAATATAAAAACTATGGCTTATGTGAGAGATTTAGAAGCTGATGTGTAAACTGATTAAGAATAAGCACTTAAGAATAAGCAAATAAGCACTAGAAGGCACTAAATCAATACAGAAGCTAGATTATACTAAAAGTTCCTAAAAGAAACTTATTCCAGCTATTCCTAACCTCTAATGTGCAAATTATCAAAGATTTGAGCTAATTAGCTACTTCAGCCAAACAGCCTAATCCCCTCTTTTTAAGCTAATGCACAGACTTAATCAATAAGCTAATGTGAAAACCAAATCTGTGGTCCTCAAGACCACCAACCAAAGAGTAATTGTACCAAATTTCAGATCAAGACAAGCTTAAATGAAGCTAATATAAAGCCTAGAAAGTTTGATGCAAACTGGTTTGGATACTTTTGACTTTTATAATAGATTTGCAAAGTTTGACCAAAATGAAATTTGAATCCAATTTAAGAACTGAAAATGATGAAATAAGCCATTCTAAGGCTAAAATAAGCTATTCTAACGAATTCACAACCCAAATCAAGCTTATGATCTCTAAAATCCTAACTAATATGAAAATTAAGAGTGATTAAATGATGATTTTGACTTTTGGTGAACAACTGCTATAAACTAAGTCCTAAAATGACTATCTATAACCTAAATGAGCCTGGAACAATCACTTTTCTCTTCTGATTTAACCTCTAACACTGATCAATATTTAGATCCAAACACTCCTTAAATGACAATTTTGCAATTACTCTACCTGAATCCTAAACAATAACCTAAGTTCTAATAGTAAAATAGCTATTAATAACAGATCTAACAATGATATACAAGCACAGCAAGGAGTAATTCAAATGAGCAGTAAAACAGTTATGATTTTAGACTAAAATAGAACTCACATGAAGTCCAGCTAATTTTTCAGCTTATCTCAGAACCAAAGTACCACTATTCTAATCAAAATCAAACCCAAATCCAGCTCTGCATCATCCCATATCTAACTCAATATCAGCAAACCAGATCCAAGTCACAATTGAAACAGTAAGTTGACTTTTGTTGACTGTGGTAATATTTGAGAGAATTTCTGAAATTGAAAAAGAAATAAGCTCACTATAAGCTACTAAAAGCTTATATGAACTCAATGGAACAGTAGCTTAAGCTTTGTACAAGCTTATAAGAAATTTGAAAGTATTTTTTTTTATTTTTTTTATATTTTTCTGATTTTTTATATTTTTGGATAATTTTGAGAAATAAGCTGAGATAACTTTTTAAAATAAGCTAAATTAAGCTAAACAAACTGAATTCAGAAACATTTAAACAATGATCAATGATCTAAGTATAAAACTGCAATTTCATTATCACTTAAAAAAAACTGAGTACAAATTACAAAAATCTGGAAATATATTGAAACATTAAAAACAGAATTGAAAATACAATTTTAGCTATTGAATTAAAGAAGAAAAGAAAGGTGTCTTAAACAATGAGTGAAGGGGTCTTTATATACTTGAGCTTGAGGCCTTGGAAGCATCTAGAAATCCCATCTTGTGCTTTCTCTTGGACGTTTTGAGCCATTGATCATCCCTCTACGAATCCCATTTGATCTCAACCCTTGGATTGCACATGCCACGCTGTTTCCACCAATCAGAGAAGAGTATTTAGGTGTATAGCACACGGATTGGTGACCTGGCAACCCTCATGTGTCAGATGTGTCATAATGTGTCAGGGAAAGGACGGAATTACCCTTAATTGTAGTGAATTTGGCTTAATTGGTGCAAGGGTAAATTAGGGTTCATACCCTGGGTTTATTTGGGGGGAAATTAGGCGCGCTTGGGTTTTTTTTATATTTATTTGGTTTTGGTTGACCGGGTAAAAATGGGTTGACTTGGGTTTAATAATGGGTAACGGGTGTAGTATTTAAACCGTGGGTTATAATTTGAACCGGGTAATTTGCTTTGGGCCGTGGGTTTGTGTTTGGGCCAAGGGATAAGTTGGTTTAGATTTAGGACTAGATAGGGGATCCGTTTGGTAGTTTAAGGACCCAAGGTGTAAAATCTGAATTTCAAAGGACCATACATGTAAATCTGAAAATGTGATCAAAGGCTAATTTTGCCAATCTTCAAATAATCCAAGGGCTGAATTTGCAACTTCTGAAACTTGAAGGGTCATTCTTGCCAAAAGCTCAAAGATGAGGGACTGATTCTGACAATTCTTCAAACTTGATTATAACTTTCAAAAATCATCCTCAAAGAGTAGAAATCTCCTCAGAAGCATAATTTTGATCTTCCGGCTCAGCTTAAGCTCTCTTAATCTCTCGTGCTCGGATTTTCGTCTGATTTGGCTTCTTTTTTGTGTGTTTTGACATATCCGTACCTGCACAAGCACAAACTCAAGAAAACAACAGATATTAGCAATAAATGGCTCTTTCTTGGTTATTTTGGGTTTTATTTGATAAAGAAATGATATGTGTTTTTGCACATATCATTATTCATATGCACGGGTTCTTATTGAGTTATTTGCTGATAGAGATGTTTTGGAATCAATTGACGTTGCTATTCCTTTACCTATGGGTAAGGGTCATTACATGGAAGTTCTTGAAGTCGAGTATGAGTGGTGGCCGCCTTGGTGCTCTAAGTATATTATTTTCAATCATGATGATGATCTTTGTCCTCTTAGACGAAAGCGGGTTACTAGTGCTTCGACTACTAATGATGTGGGTGTTGATCGTCATGTTCACTCTCATAAGGCTGGTAAAGAGGTTGGTAAAGATTCTAAAGGGGCTCGGGGTTTTAAACCAAAGACCAATGTTATGTATAGACCAGTCTTAAAGCCGGCTGCCAAGAAAAAGAACTCTTTTAAACATAAGTTAGGGGCTGATATTAAGCCGACTAATGAGGGTTCTCTTTCTCTTGGTACACCTAATGCGGTAGTAAGGAGTGATGATGGTGTGGTTACGGTACAAGAACAAATTACACAGCCTTCTAATGTTGCCGATTCTTCATGTGGGGGAAAGGATAATGCTGTTGAAGGTTGTAATTGTCAGGTACCTGCGAGAAGTAAGACTGCAGATTTGTAGGAGCGTTTCAACAACCATGTTGCTTCTACGAGTAAGGCGTCAATTATTTCCCCTAATGTTAGTCATGTGGCCTCAACTTCTATTCAAGTTCAAGGTTTATGTGTGGATGGGGTTAGTGTAAGTGATGATGAAGTCTTTGAGAACTATGATGATATCGAGATGTATGCTTCCAAATCTAAGAATTATAGTGGCTCTACTAGAGATTTCAAGGTGCAAGGACGCAAGAAGACTTAGTTTATGTTTTCTTTTGTGTTTCTTGGTGTTAGTAGCTTTGTTTAGCTTAGTTTATTTGTAAGTTGCACATGTGTTGGTGCATGTCTATTACCCTTTAGGGCTGAGATGGGGGACTCACTCCCATCCTTTGTACTTCAACGTTTTTTGGTGTAATGCATTTTACCAGGGTGAAAAATCCCTTTTACCCAAAAAATAAACCCTAACAGGGTTTACCATCAATCAGCAAGATAAAAAACGAAACCCTAATACTAGGGTTTCAAATGCATCAAAGAATCATTCCCACATCAATCGATCCCAATAATCAGATCCATCGAAACCCTAATTAAACCGATAATATAAAGATAAGAATAGTTAGGGTTTTGAAAAAGATTGCAACAAACACACACTAGCCGCCACCTCAATAGAAAACAACCACAAAAACGTATTGCATGCCCAAGAACAGGAATCCAAGGGTAGAGAGGATGTTTTTGGAATTATTTTATGGCTGGAATGAGAAAACTAGAGCGATTTATGTAATATAGCAAAGTAAAACCAGCCCCACAATCCAATCAAACCTTGATCTAACTCGTTATAATTCAGTAAACAAAGAAGATTAAAGAAAAAACGAATAAAAATTGGAAGAATTGAAATCAGATTTGATTGAAAGGTGGGGGCTGGAAATCGCCTAGAGAGAGAGATTAGGTTTATTTAGCGCTACATAATTTATTCTCATATGATTGTTGGTTATTACTTGTTGGTTGGAATGATTTGTATAAGTGTGATGATGATTACTAACCTTTCTTTTGTAGCTTTTCACAATCCATGTATCCTTCTCTTGGCACCCAATTAAGGGGGAGCATTGACTAAGGGGGAGAAAATGGCTCGGGCTCATTGCATCTTCCGCCTCGCCTCTTCTTTTCGTTTCGACAAAAAGTGGGATAATATTATTGAACTTGACCATTGACTTTCAATAAGTCAACATCATGCTTTGACTTTCAAATAGTCAAAATTGTTAAAAGCCAAATAATTGGATAAAGTAGTCATAAGATAAATAAGCTTCTAATTGTCAACTTTATCTAACTAACTAGTTCTTCCAAGTTCAAATTAATCTCATATTTTTATAACTCTTGTACAACTTTACATCTTTGATAAAAATAAAATTTATGTTTTGGGTAAAAGGGATTTTTCACCCTGGTAAAATGCATTACACTAAAAACATTGAAGTACAAAGGATGAGGGTGAATCCCTCATCTTAGTCTCGTAGGACACAAATATATAACCACTATATAAGAGTGACACACCACTCTTATAACTAATATATGAACAAAAATTACAACGACAATAAGATTACAAATAGCTTGATTCTTCACAAGTCGTCATAGATGTCCATAACCTTCAACGATGCAGCCATAGCATTGTTAGTACAAATAGCACCAATCCACACCAAACAACTACATCGACCCCCATTGATCCAAAAGGAACCAAACCAACAATGTCCATAACAAGCACATATACTACGACTTGATCCAATACCTCATCTGCTAACAATTCCAAAGGGATGAAACTCTAGCTGAGAATGTAATCCAATGTATCTTGATCAATCATAGACATAAAATAGGGTTACAACCCTAACTTACAACATCCAAATGTCTCAAACCAGCCCCATACAACATCATAGGAATAGACGAACACCAATTGTAGTCGCCTAGCAACCACGAAGAAAAATCCCATACAAAAGGGGATATTGTTAATACAAATATCTTCATTAAACGTTATTTATATTTTATGATCTTTACCTAGTTTTGTTAACGACAAAAGTAAATTTCATTTTTGTAAAGTATAAAGCTTGTCAAGATTAATAAACATTAAAACAAGCTTTCCTTAAATAAAGTCTTCATAAATTAAGCATTTACATCTTACCACATTTTGATTAGTTATGTATCAATTAACATTGATATCTTTCTAAACCATAATTTACATCAACATTTTTAGAACAAGTATGTTTTAGTTTCTTAAACACAACATTACATGTGTATTTACTTTTAACATATTAATTCTAAAAATAGAAAACAACATATGACATCATGGCTTGCATCACATTGGAAATCTTTAGAAGATTTCATAGAATATTTTGTTTAGATTTGGACTCTACATATCTTACATGATCTTGGTTAGATTTGGGTGATCTTGGAAAGATTTGTGTAATCTTTCTGTCAGACCAACGGAACCAAAAAATAACAAGGGCGGAACCCTTTTTTGGTTCCGTGGTCCGTGGCCACTGCTGTTCATTTGGCCTATATATAGCAAGCCAACCCAAGTTGTTTTCTCATCTCTTCTTAGCATAAAACACATATATTCTCTCGTTCTATTACATCTAACTCAGTTTCATTTCATTCTAGTGATCATCTTTTGTAGCAAAGAAGATCAAGGCATAATCAAGCTTCAACAAATAATTGGAAGGCTTGTTTCTTTTGTTGTTGTGTGAGCTAGTATTGTTCATACATCATTGTTGTACCAAACCATTTTAAACCTCTTAGTGTGAGTGGTTAGTATTTTAGTCCTTAAAATACATAGTGTGTGGGAGTGGTTGTACCCTTGTAAAAGAACTCGACATCTAGCTTTGTGTCAAAAATATTGTGTAAGCGACGTGTAAAGGTTTTCTCCGCCGGTTAAAGGAGCTTGTTGATTAGTGAAGATAACTCTCAAGTTGGAGACTCGGGGAGTGGAGTAGGGCAAGGAAAAAGAATCCTTGTAGACCGAACCACTATAAACAACTTGTCGTGGTTTGATTGTTTCTTTCCTTACTTACCTATTATATATTGCTTGCATATTATTCTTCACTAACATATCTTTGATCAATATCAATTGATCTTACAATTAAGTTTCAAACAAAGATTTTAAACGGTAAAACTATTCAACCCCCCTTTTAGTTTTCCACAAACACTTTGCTCCTTGTCGGATGCAGATGCAGGCGGAGATATTTTTTTTGGGTAAAAGGGGTTTTCACCCTAGTAAAATTTATTACGCCAAAAAACATTGAAATACAATTGACATGGGTGAATCTCATGCCCTCAGCCCATTAGATAGGCGAAAAACTACTGCAAATTGCAGAACAACCACACAGCTAAACGCTATAACTAACAATTACATTTAAAAAGACTCTAAATGTAATAAAACAACGTTCAAAGAACCACACCCATAGTGAGCGACTCTATCTTCAAATAATTTTCATTGCTTTACCCACGAGTGCAACACCAACTTCCACTTCCATAAGCATCATAGCACCAGAATTGATGCCAACAATAATATCCAGACCCACTACAACTGCTATTATGAATACGCAAGATGCGAAACAATAATAACCTAAATAAGAATGTAATCCAAACCAGTACGGATGTGAAACATGAGAATAGGGTTACTAACAACCTTAACTTCCAGCAAACAAAGAAACCTTGAACCAGCCTTCGAAAAACAAGCCGAATGTAGGAAAAATCAGAATCATGGAGACAACCAAGGACCAAAGTCTCACTAAACCATCCAACAGAAACCTCCATTGCATCCACCCAAACATCCAAACTCAACAATTAGAGCAGATTAAACCTCTAATAAAAAGAACCAAACGAGTACCATTAGGGTTACCAAGAAACCCTAACAATCACAAAAGGTCTAGACCAGCCCCAACTAGCTCAAGATCCAACATAGCAGATGTTATTAGCATCAATAACGATTGAAATTGAAAGAATGTAACATCGCAAAACTGATCTTGAAAAGAAACGAAAAATAAGGTTAACCTATACAACCCTAACGTCCCAAAACATCCATTCTCAAGACCCTATAGATCAGAAATACGCCAAACATATACAGATTTGAGAAGGAAGAGCCCATCGACAATAAACCAGATAGGAACATGTAACCTGAAAAAATCCCGATTACAAGACCCATCACTTACCTATAAACAATCAAAGAAGGAATCCAACCCTAATCCCAGCATTAACGCCTCAATTAACCATCACGTAACAGGATTGAACGACATCATTGACAATTATAACAGAAACGCGCTTAGCCAACCATGAAGAAGACCATGCTGCACTAAATCACGACTTACATCACAAAACATCAATACAATAACGGACCAAAAACCGAAATTCGACTCATCAACTCTCCTACCCACCCACGTACAAACAAATCCAATCATACAAGATGACATTCATCATGAAGAACTTACAAGGTAGGTAGAATGAAACTTTAAAAAAAAAATTGGATAAAGGGGAGTAATCCTGCACCCTGGTAAAATATTATTAACTAAACATTTTTAGTACAAAGGGCGAGGGTGATTCCCTCGCCTCAGTCCCTTAGGACACTTACAGACACTCATATAAACGTGACAAACCACGCTTATAACAAACATTGAACACAAACTACAACGACTATATATAAAAAATAAAATGCAATTCAAGTAGACAATCCGTGAATCTTCAAATCGTCATAGTAGCTCAAACTTCCAGCTTCAACCAATTGCGTCTTCTATTAGTATTATGCAAAATGCATAATCTAATAACCTAATAAGAGTGACTTCCGTAGCAAATCGACTTGAAGCATAAACATGGTCTATAACTCAACTTCCAATAACCAACCCACAAGGACCTCATGATCTGAATTATGTCCACGCAAGCGGACCATTATGAAACTATAATAGGGTTAAAAGTCTCTCTCTTGTGTGGGCGATTCCTGCCTCCCCTTCCTAACAAAAATCCGGCAACCATTCTGTCTATCCCATGCGTTTATTCTTTAATCTTTCACTGGATTATTTGAATTCACGTTTAGATTTGGATCTGTTAGGGTTGGGGAGTGGGTTTCGTTTGTTACATCTTTTAATCGCCCTTTATACGAAACCCTAAACATTATTGTTAGGGTTCTTTCAATCGATCCTGATCCTTTATTCTATTATTCGGTTATTGATAATCGACTATATATTTGATCGATCTCTTTATTACTGCAAATTGTTTACTACTTTGTTCGATATCCTTTTAGGGTTTCGATGTTATATATTATGCAGTAAAGGGTATTGGTTTTTTACGATCGTACCTCCTATCCTTTTCTCTGTTATTATCATTCATAGGGTCGATCTGAGTAATCAAAACGTATCCCTATTGCGATCATTAGGGTTTTTCATGAACGAGGTCCTTTTTTAGGGCTTGTTTTATTCGGTTTTGATTTGCTCATTATTGGGATTGGTGCTGCTGTTCGCTCATTTATATATTCTGTGGAATGCATGTTGGATTCACCAATCCATTCATTCATGGTTAGTCGACCTGGTGGTCGTAGTTGTTATGCTGGGTTGTGATGATTAATTGTGGAAGTGGGTTAAGAGAGTGGTGGTGATTGGTTAACGATCTGGTTGTTAGGGTTCAGAACCCTTGATTATTGCATATGCGTGATATTTTTACTGGCTACATGATCGAAACCATTTGGAGATTTTCGTTGATGGCTGTTGGTTGCATGGTTGGGTCTTTGAAACCTTATTGTTGCTGCTGATTGATCGCTATTGCTGGAAGTTATGTGGGATATGGGTTTTAACACATCTCATCTTTCAAAGTCATGTTTTTGAGTGAGTATTGTATTGGTGCTATGGATTGATGCTGATGTATGTTATGGAGTTTTGCATTTTTTTACTTGATCATTTAGTGTCTTCATGTGTTTCATTCGTATTGATTGGAAGAAGGGGTCAAGTTTGGATATGCTGGAAGGTTGGGTCGCTTAGACCATGTTTATGCTTCAAGTCGATTTGCTACGCAAGTCACTCTTATTAGGTTATTAGATTATTCATTTTGCATAATACTAATAGAAGACGCATTTGGTTGAAGCTGGAAGTTTGAACAACTATGACGATTTGAAGATTCAAGGATTTGTCTACTTGAATAGCATTTTATTGTTTATTTTTATAGTCGTTGTAGTTTATGTTCAATGTAAGTTTATGTTCAATGTAAGTTATAAGAATGGCGTGTCATTCTTATATGTGAGTCTGTAAGTGTCCTAAGGGACTGAGATGAGGGAAGTCACCCTCATCCTATGTACTTCAACGTTTTTTGGTGTAATGAATTTTACCAGGGTGAATTAACCCTTTTACCCAAAAAAAAAAAACTATAATAGGGTTCGCCAAACCCTAACTTCCAGCAATACGAACGCTAGACCCGTAATGGAACAACAACAACATATATCTTGACAAGTGTCGCCCAAAAACCAAGTCAATATATGCATACCAACAGCAGGTCAACATAGTACAAAGGAAATGGCCAGGACAAAACATCCTAACAAATGTTAGGAACATCCAGAAATCAACCCACGAACCTGCACAATCAACTTCGCATCAACATCCTTGCCATCCAGAACCATCACCAAGTAAACACATCATGATACTCATCTGAAACCGAACATGGAGTCTTGAACATATACGAAGTAGCAATCAAGGTCCTCCAAACGACAAACCAATAGACCTTAATTACCACCACAACCATCGTATTATAGACAAAAATCAAGCCTGCCAAACACCACCAATTCTGTCATAATACGAAAGGAACCAAATCGACAAATAGGGTGAACAACCCTAACTTCCAGTAAAACAGACATGAGACCAAATAATAGAACGTGTAGCACAGGTCTATGAACACACCGAAGGTTTTTGAACAAGTATACCCCCAAATTTGACTTCCATCTCTCTTAAACCCACTTACATACCCCATCAGTCTGTTAAAGAACATGTATAAGAACAACCAGATATAATCACATGAAAGATCAGTTAAACCCACACAAGGGTTACATGCCACACATACAACTAATGATAAAACAAAACCCTAAAAATTAGGGTTCCATTCAGCAGATAAGAGTAGACGATAATCGATTGAAGGTAAAAACCAAATAAGGTTTTATAAGCATTAAGGGCAGATCCAACAACAAAGAGCCTCAAAGATTAAGCAATAAGAACATGAAGAATAACAGATCGTTCCAAATAAATAGGACAGTTTGAAGATCAAACCGCCATAAGAGTACAAACCATGAAACCGATCGACACAAAACAACCAAGCAAACAAACGTCACAGGAAATAAAGAGATAAAGGAAATCGATAAGAATATGATAGATATATTTAGGGTTTTGGCTGTTTAATGAAGGACGATTAATGAAAAAACAATAAGAAAACCGACCCAAACCCTAACAATCCAGTTCTAAATCGTTAAATCAACAATCAATAAATATTAAAGAAAGAACTAATCAGATAGAAAGAATTGTTGCCGGAATTGTTAGGGATTTGGTGGTCGGAAATCGCCCCTCTCAAGGGAGAGAGAGAATTAGGGTTTTATTTTGAGTGCCTATTGGAGACTAATGAAACTTTAAAAATTAGGGTTTCATAAGCATCAAAGTAATAACCAACCCATTAGATCGATCAATGATAATCAAGTGTTACAAATCTTTGGTAAAAAGATCATGTTATAGCCGTCACTTCGAGAGAAAACCCTAAAAAGCTAGGGTTTCGAACATCATGACAAATCAGATGACGACCATAATCATCAGAAAACACCCCTCCACACAGTAGATAATCAATAACAACACACTAATAATAGGGGTAAGGTAGACAGATGTGAAACCAAATAAGAACGATTTTAAAACTGGATATATAAGCAATAGCACACCGCCTCAAAGACACACAACCTACATAACCGATTACATACCTAAAAATAGGTAGAGACGCGGATATAGAGACTGATTTGGCCGGAAAAGAGGGGTGGGAGGCGGCGGCTGTGATCGCCACTAGAGGGAGAGAAAACTAGGGTTTTTTTTTTTTTTTTTTTTTTTTTTTTTTTTTTTTTTTTTTTTACCGTTCAGGAGGAGATATTAGATCATGTACGAGACACATATTAAGATCCGTTACCTGAGACAAGCCATCAGTATCATAAACTGGGCATGTATTACTCATATGGAGTTCTTACATGTTTGTCATTAACATCACAATTGCTTTAGCTTGCAAGTCTTCCATATCATCATCAGATTCTGCATTTACCATGAAGTTTTTTTTCTTGTTTGTAAGAGTTCCACCAGCTTCATCTTTAAGAGCCGAGTAATGCTAATAACAAAAAAAAACCCTAAACAAAAGTTCTCTCTGTTGGCGATTTTCATCCGCCATCAACATCAACCAATCCGGAGGTAATTCTTCCTATGTGTTACATTTCTCTTATTATCCCTTGGGATTACTAGTTAAACGTTTGATTGGTGTTGATTGGTTGGTTCATTGCCTTTATCGCTTTATCTTTTATTTGTGATCTTTTGGTAAACATTGTATTGGTTATTATTATATCATGGGACGGTGTCAAAAGATTCCCTCATACTAATTATGAATCGACTATCCTGGTGGGTATATTAATCATGGGACGGTGCATTGAATGCTACATATATTCGGTTTTGTATTCTGGTGATTATTTTTATTATCTTCGCTGATTGGTTCTATTTGCATATACGTGATCATGGGTCGGTGGTTAGTGTCTATTACTAATCATTGTTCTACTACCATAATAGAACTGATTATATATCTTGGGTGTGATGCGCTATAGATGCGAAACCCTAGCTTTAGGGTTTCTTATTTTTCATGTGGTGGTTCCGTATTCTTTGATTGCTAATACTAAGCATTTGGGCTTGGTTACTTCTTGATGGTGGTGTGCTTGTATGCGGATTCTCGCTGGTATGTGTTATTACTATCAGTTAGTGACTATGAATGTTAACTTTGTTATGGATTTGTTAATCGACTTTAAGTTCTACAACAGATTCGAGTTTAATGAAAATGGGTTAAGGAGAGAGATTTTAAGTCAAGTTTTTGGGTAATCTTGTTTAAAAACCCTATTGTTGTTTACGTTCACAAGATCTGTTGCCGATTATTATATTCTTTTGGTTTTGTGATCGGTATTTGATGGTTATGCAAGCATGTGTAAGTTAGGGACCGTTACCCTATTATTCGTCTATGACTATCGATATACATTGGGTTACATTCTTAGCTAGAGCTTTCAATCATTTGAAACCTTTAGCAGATGCGGTATTGGATCAAGTCATAGTGTTGGCACGTGGTTGGGTGTTGCTGGTAGTTTGGTCTTTCTTGGATCAATGTGGGTTTGGACTTCTATGACGACGGTTGAAGATCAAATGTTTCTACTTGATTTGAGTCTAATTTATTATCTTTTTATAGCCGTTGTAATTGTATGTTCAATTATTAGTTATAAGAGTGGTTTGTCACTCTTATATTTTGGTTATTGGTAGGTTCATTTTGTTAAGTTATAGGAATGATTTGTCATTCTTATATGTGAGTCTGTAAGTGTCCTAAGGGACTAAGATGAGAGAAGTCACCCTCATCCTTTGTACTTCAATGTTTTTGGTGTAATGCATTTTACCAGGGTGAAAAATCCCTTTTACCCAAAAAAAAAAAAAAAAAAAAGAGCCGAGTAATGCTTCCTTATGATAAGCACTTCCTCTAGTTCTTGGTTTTGGACATGCATTAGCCAGATGACCCTTTTCATTGCAGTTGTAGCATCGAAGGACTGTATTCCCATTCTGAACATTCCCTTACAATTTGAACCATTTGCTAAGGAGCAGCCATATTGTTCCTACCAGAAGCATTATACCCAAGTCCACTACTCATGTAGCTACCATTTCCCATCGGATGTCCATTGTTTATGTTCTGAACTTCAACCCTTCATTTCTGAACAACAACTTGATTCCTTGTATTCAATGAGGTACAAAGACGATTGTTGGATTTGTTTGCAAATCTTCCGAAGGCACGAGCAATTAGTGCAAATCCTTGATTCAATGTGTTGAATGCTTCTTCATCATCATTCTGGGTTTTACTGTAAAGTGTTGAATCTGAGTTATTGTTGTAAGGAACCAGTTGAGTATCATTTGATTGTTGTGGGGGATCATATGGAGTGATCTGGGCAGATGGTGTTTGTTGAAGGCAAGCAAAAGCCTTGTTGCTGCTGTGGAAATTGAGGAAATTGTGGTGCAAATGATTGAGCAATCAAAGGAAGTGAATTAGCATTTGGTAAATGTACATAGATTCCACGAAGAGCTCGATCTTTGTCCACTTCCTTCTGATGGTGCTTTAGATAATCATACAACAACCCATATTTAGCATTGTGAAGGTTCTTGGCTTGACGAATAAATGTGACATACTTCTCCCAGTCCGGACTAAGACAACTTAGAAACTTTGTGTTAATTGCAATTCTGGGCAAAATTATGTTGTGTATGTCCAAATCATTGATTATGTTTGTGAATCGATGATAGTATGACTCTAATGACTCCCATGGATCAATCATGAACATTTCATAAGCTAGGTAAAGTTTTGACTCCATGTCCTCTTGATTGAGTTCATTGCCTTCCATAAAGAGATGAACGTGTTCCCACATGTCATTAGCAGTTTTATGAGAATCAACACTGCAAAGAATTGGATTGCGTAATCCTAAAAGAATATATTCAATTGCGAGCTCATCAGCTTCTTGGTAAAGTATCTATCCGCAGTGAGTTGAGACTCAAGGACAGTGGAAGTAGGGTCAAGTCTTGGTGGATTAGCCGTAGGATCGCTGGGAATTGTCACAATTAGCATTTGAAAAGGACCTTCAAGGATGACCTTCTTCAATATTTTCCATGAGGTTTCTTAAGATCGCAGAACCTAAAGAACCAACTGAACCATTGAACATAGTTTCCGGGAGTGAGCATTGGAGGTCTATCAAGAGATCCAACTTCATGAACTGAGTGTTGACTGCTGATAGCCTCACACATCTTTGCAAACCAATGAGGTTCCTTCTGTGTCATAGTAGTAGTTTGCATAGCATATTGAGGTGGATATGGATATTGAAAATAGTTAGAAAATTAAGGTTGTTGTGGAGGGAGTTGTTGAGGGAATTTTTGTAGTTGTGGTTGTGCAAATGATTGTTGTTGCTGATAAACTTGTTGTTGTGGTTGTTGCGGGACTTGTTGTTGAGGATATTGTTGTTGCTGCTGAGGATATTGGTGAGGAAAGTAGTTGGAATATGGTGGTTGCGACATCTTGAAACTTGTGTTGATGATGGATATTTGTAGATGATTGAAACGTGATTTGTTGTTAAAAAGTGAGATTCGTAAACTCCTTAGTCGTAAGGTTGATGATGCTTACTCGTAAACTGCTTCTTATTTGTAAACTTCCTCTTAATCGTAAGATGATCTTACTCGTAAACTTTGTGGCTTATACCTAACCTTAGTCGTAAAATCAAACTTAGTTATAAAGGACATTATTAGTAAGATAAGCCTAGCACTATTACAAATATATAAGCCTATTAAGCAACCTATTACATAGTTAATGACTTACACTTGAATAATAGTTACACGTGATCCCAACAAAACCCTTTTGTTGCACTCATCATTAGTGCAAGATACCCCTAGATACACCCTTTAGAGCCATTCTTTTCATTTCATACCCTTATTATGTTTGTGTCGTCACACCCTTTCGCCTTAGCCTACCGTGTAATCTTAATTTATGGTCGGGAAGTCATTGTTTGCCCAAGTTCGAGGTTTGAGTAGAGAGGTTCGGGAATCATGCCTATGTCAAAGACTTACATTTGAAGATTATTAAAGACCCTCCATATTCTCCATATATGTTCATCTCAAGTGGGAGGATGTTTAAGAAGGGAATGAAGTCATATACTCAGGTGTTTGATGATATCGTATCTATTGTTCGTTTGAAGATCCTTTCGTTTCGATTCACGAAGAACACTATACAGATTCGAAGGGTTTTGGATACATGGAAGTTACCTGGATCGATGATCATTGCGGATGGTTCAACGTCTTAATGGAAGTTCTACAATGCTTAATTTGTTCGCAAAGGGAGTGCCAGGAATGGGTTGTACTCTTTTTCCCTACTCCAAGGTTTTTCATTTCGGGGTTTTTCTTGGAAAGGGTTTTTAAGGAGGCAAACTTCCTGGGTCGTCTTGCTCCTTTTGTGTGTATGGTGATTGCGGGATGTTCGCTTGTTACAAGTTTTCCTTGTTTTATGCCTGGTTAGATGATTAATGTATAGCTAGGTTTATTGTGTTTATGGCATGTCATAAACACTAGTTGTTAAGCTTTAGCTTGAGGTTAATGTGGTACTTCCATAAACGACGCACCTCTATCAACCAATAACCAGCTCCAAGAATCTTCAGTATTAGAACCCACCATTAGGAATGTAAAAGAGAGAGAGGCTTAAGAAGAACCGTAGACTTGATAATATCAATAACTTGAACTTCCGATCTACTTTGCTGCTTAAAAATCCTGTTGTTCCATTCTTGCCATATGAAATATGAAGAAGCCGCGAAGAGAAGCTTGGAGACAACACTTTTAACCGACCGTGACTTCGATAAGGGAATGAGATAGCGAGTCACATCATCCAAAGAATCCGGAATATCCTGAAAACCTGCAAACGCCTACAAAGAAAACCAAACCTGGAAAGAGAACACACAATCAAAGAAAAGATGATCGTGAGAATCAGGTTGAGTACTGCAAAGAGGACACACCAACGAAACACTATTAGGGTCATTATGGCCATCATGAAATCTCAACATATCTTAAGTCCGTAAACGTCTTTTCAAGACCAGCCAAATATGGAACGCATGCCTCGGGATACGATGAGAGAACCAAACAAGATGATACCAATCCACCTGCGGACTCCTAGGACGAATACAGTTCCACGCAAGAGAAACCGAAAATGGCTTTATGGAATCGCCATAACGCCACAATAACTTATCCTCCAAATCATCAGTCAAATTAGGGACCGTAATAGAAATAATACCAGGATGTCGATCAGCCCAATTACTAGGCCATGACCAGGAAACCCCATTAAGCACATCATGAACAGGATGTTGAATCTAGTTGCTGAACTGATTCTCAACCTTTGCAAGGGGTAATTTGATGTTCGTTGGTTATGTTCTTAATGGTTAAACCATGATCGTGGATTGGGGAGATCGATATTCTGGTGTGAGCTCGTATACATTGTATATGGTTAGGGTTCGTAAACCCTTGTACTACAACCATTGGTTTCGATCTAAGACAAGCTGTAACGGCTTGTTATTGTTGCTGCTGGTTGTCTTGCTTTAGGGATCATTGTACATCGTTTAAAGTCATGCTGCCAATCTTATTAATATTTCCTTTTGATCGATGATATTGGTTTCTAAGGAAGTTAGGGTTGTTTGATCATGATATCGTTACTTAGACATGGTATTGTTCTGGTTATCTATTGGCCTTGAATGATGCTGCTATTGTTATCAGCTTGTGATCGTGTCAATGACATGGTATGTCTTGTTATGATTGTTGATGGATGTTAGGGTCGCTTACCCTATAGTTTTCTTGTACGTGTGGCAAACATGGATTGCAAGGGCTGATGTCATTGGATTCTTGAATGTTTTGCTGTTGGTACGATGGTGTGGACTTGGTGGTTGTTTGATTTGATCATCATTGGTATACAACAGGTTTGGCGAGGGTTATTTGTCCCTTTGCTGCTTATTCATGGTCTATCATTGTTGTTGCTAATGATATCATGTCATGTTCCATCATTGTTGTTGCATATGACTTGATCCTTGGTTGTTGTCTTCATGTGTTTCATTCGTATTTGTTGGAAGATTGTTTCAAGTTCGGATATGCTGGAAGGTTGGGTCACTTAGACCATGTTTATGCTTCAAATTCGATTTGCTACGGAAGTCACTATTATTAGGTTATTAGATTATGATTTTTGCATAATACTAATAGAAGACGCAATTGGTTGAAGCTGGAAGTTTGAACTACTATGACGATTTGATGATTCAAGGGTTTGTCTAATTGAATTGCATTTAATTTGTGTTATTTTTATAGTCGTTGTAGTTTATGTTCAATGTAAGTTTATGTTCATTGTAAGTTATAAGAATGGCGTGTCATTCTTATATGAGAGTCTGTAAGTGTCCTAAGGGACTGAGATGAGGGAAGTCACCCTCATCCTATGTACTTCAACGCTTTTTTTGGTGTAATGAATTTTACCGGGGTGTATTAACCCTTTTACCCAAAAAAAACAATAGAACTAGGAGAAAAACCCGCATGATGTATGTCTATAGAAGAAACAACAAGCGATAAAGGCCCTTCCGGGCACCACTGATCAAACCAAGCAGAAGTCGACCGCCCATTACCCAACTTATGCCAAAAGAACCTACGAACAAGCGGTCTAAGCTGAAGAATCTTCCGCCAACTCCATGTCATATTACCCCTACACGGGGTATCCCAAAAGTGACGCCCCCTCAACCTATACATATGGATCCACTTAACCCATAAAGAATCCTTACAAGTAAACAAGCGCCAAATATGAGAAGCAATGAGAGCATTATTAAAGGAAACAATGCGACGAATACCAAGACCACCCTCATGTTTGGGCAAACAAACCACATCCCACGCAACCTTAGGCTTACCTCTCGCACCATCGTCATAACTCCATAAAAACCCTCTCATAAGTTGCTCAAGGTCATGAAGAATACTAGATGGGAGAATAAAAATAGAAGCCCAATAAATATGCATAGACGACAAAACCGACTGAATAAGCTGTAAACGACCAGCAAAAGATAACGATTTGTTGCGCCAATCCTTGATACGATTGGATAACCACTCAACTAACTCCTTTCAATCCCTAAAAAGCAGCTGCGAAGTGATCAAAGGAACCCCAAGATACTTGACAGGCAACACCCCTTCTTCAAAAGGAAGAATCTGAAGAATAGCAATTTTCACATAATTAAGAACATTACAGAAATAAGCCGTGCTTTTGGGCAAGCTAGGAGAAAGACCAAAAACATGCTTAAATTCTTCCAAAGTCTCCATAATGACCCTGGCCGAATCCGCATCACCATGAGCGAATAAAAACAAATCATCTGCAAAGCAAAGATTAGTAATACGTAATTGAGAGCATTTGTGGTGATAAGTAAAACGCCCGGAATCCCTAATCCTCCGCTGAAGCATAAGCGTTAACACCTCCATAACAAGAGTAAACAAGTAGGGAGAAAGAGGATCTTCTTGCCTAAGCCCACGCTTGCCCTTGAAATAACCGTGCAGAATGCCATTCACACTAATCGAAAAGGAAGTGGTAGAAACACATTCCATAATCCAATGAACCATACGCGAGTGAAACCCGAAACTGATCAACGTATGACGCAAAAACTGCCATTCAACCGTATCATACGCTTTCTGAATGTCCACCTTGAAAGCACACCTAGCTGGACCACGATCAAGGTGATAATTATGCATAAGCTCTTGAGTAAGCAAAATATTATCCGAAATCCGGCGACCAGGAACAAAAGCAGATTGATTCGACCCAACCAAATTTGTAAGACTATCCTTGATACGATTGGCAATAATCTTACTAATACACTTAAACAACACATTGCAACAAGATATAGGCCTGATTTTGCTCTGGAGAAAAAAAAGATAAAACCGAATCCCTTACAAATCTAAAAATTCGACATCATGCAAGCTCTAATCTCTTGTTTCTTACTCTAATTCGTTTCAGTTATGTGATTACATTCGTGTTTTACGTAATTGTTCCTGATTTTAGTAATCGATTGGAGTTAGGGTTTTGTTCTTGTCAGTTTTTACTTTTTTAGGGTTTCGCTATATATAAATCGATTCTATTAATCTTATGTGCTTCATGGCTGATTTTGGTTTGTTTATTTGCGCATCAATTCATGCCTTAGTCTCACTAAGGCCTTCGTTGTGGAAGATTGACGTGGAATTCCAGATTTCTTTGTTTAACGTTTTTTTAGGGTTTCGTTTGGTCGTATTGTTTTTTCGGGTTCTGTCTTAGTTTGCTGCTATTATTTGATTGTATTATGGATAAGAGTGGTATGGTGAACGTGGATTTGGATGCCTTGGATGCTCGTATGCGAAGGTTGAAAGGGAACGAGGCTGGTTCTGAGGTTGCGCATAAACCTAGATTGCCTGTTAGAATTCTACGCAACCCTAATTTAGCTACATCTTATGTTGACTCCAATATTGCTCCTAGGGGTTCTTTTGCTTCTGATTCGTACCAAGAGATTGGTCTTCGCTATCGTGCGCTTAACAAAGATTTGAATGATAACTCTAACGTGCAAGACTCGTTATTTTGGGGTGAGGATGGTAATGGTAATAATCAATATACCCAATCTGATTTCCCTTCTCTTGAGGAGGTTATTGGGGTTGAAAAAAGTGGTGATCAGGTTGATAACCAAGCCGAAGGGGCTGCTGGGGCTTCATTGGGTGCTATACCGATATCGGGAAATCATGTTATCAATCTGGATAATAGTAATTTGCCTCAAGGTGATGGGATTAGTGTGGGTAACAAAGCTGGTAAACTCAAATGTATGATCACGCATGATTCCTCTAAGGAGAGTCCTATCGTTCAATCGGCTGAAGTTGTGCATCCTTCAACCTATGTTGGAGTGGTGAGTGGTTCACAAAGTGCGCGTCCCCAAGAAAATCACTCTACCCCTGCTAAAGGTAAGTCTAACTTTCGTGCACTTAAAGTTGATAATATGTTTAATGGTGTTGACGTGTCCCTTCCCCTTAAGGTGGTACAAAATATTAGCTCTAAATTTGATAACACCTTGTATGGATACTTCATTGGTAAGCGTATTGCATTTCTTGTGGTTGAGTATTTTGCACGTAACAACTGGGCTAAGTATGGTTTAAAACGGATCATGATGAATGCAAAAGGCTTCTTTTTCTTTAAGTTTGACTCTCAGGTTGGTTTGGAGGCTGTTCTTGAAGGAGGTCCGTGGATGATTAAGAATAGTCTTATTATTCTTAAAAAGTGGACCATGAGTACTAGTTTGACGAAAGAGGAGTTAACCCGCATTCCGGTATGGGTTAAACTTCATGATGTTCCGTTACAGGTTTTCTCTGAAGATGGAAGTAGTATTATTGCAACACATATTGGTACGCCTATCATGCTTGATTCTTATACTAGCTCTATGTGTGTTGAATCTTGGGGTAGGAGTAGTTTTGCCCGTTGCTTAATTGAAATTGACTCTCATGTTCCCCTTAGGGAATCTATTACTATTGGGGTACCATATTTGGATCAACCTGGGTTTTCTTCTGAAATTATTAGGGTGGAATATGAGTGGAAACCTCCTAGGTGCGATGTTTGTTTAATTTTTTGCCACTCTGGTGACTCTTGTCCCAAGACAATTGTGACTCCACCAGTTGTGGAGGATAGATATGATGGGTTTCAACTAGTTGGGAAAAAGGGTAAAGCTAAGAGGAATGCTAAGGACAATAAAAGTGGTACGGTTTTTAACGGGGTTCCAGTTGGTAAAAATATGCAATATAGACCCAAAGTTGTTAACACTCCTTCCACTAGCAAACCCCCTCAAGGCGTTGCTAGTACTAGTACGGGTCCTTTAATTAATCAGGTAGGTAATATTGTTTCAACTAATAACTCTACATCTAATGACCCTACTGATGTGTCTACTAAGGGTAGTCAACCTGCTCATGCTTCACCTAAGGTAAGTAATCCAATTCTGGCTCCTAATATATCTACATCTAAACCGTTTGGTTCTTTGGCTACTTATGATGATGTTGATGAGAATAATGGTTTGGCGGATGATGATGAGGTTGAAAATGTTTATGATGAAACTGGTAATTTGTTTGATAAATCGGGGGCAAGCACTCCTGTTCTGAATGTCCCTGATGTTTAGTATCGCCTCTTGGAATATAAGGGGTTTGAACCATTCCCCTAAACAAAAAAGAGGTTAAACAGGTGGTAAATGATAATAATCTTAGTGTACGTGCTATATTGGAATCTCATGTTGATGTATCGGTGGTGTATGATACATGTCGTAATGTTTGTCGTCGGTGGAAGTGGACGTCAAATGGTAGTCTGTGTGATAAGGGGTCCCGTATTATTCTTGGTTGGAATGATGATATTGTTGATGTTATGATTATGTCTCAAACTAACCAGGTTATGCATGTTCAGGTAAATACTCGGACGGACAGCAAAACATTTTTCTGTTCTTTTGTGTATGCAGATAATTACTATGTTCATCGGCGTGCCCTTTGGTCCAACCTTCTTTGCCATGCTGGATTTATGCGTAGTCGGCCTTGGGTTTTGTTGGGTGATTTTAATGCGGCAATTAAGTTGGAGGATCATTCATGTAGTAGTTATGCTCCTGACATTGCTATGCGTGAATTCAAAGATTGTGTTCAGAAAATGGAGGTTGAGGATCTTAATTGTACTGGTCTTCACTTTACTTGGAATCAGAAACCAAGAGGCTCATTTGGTACATTGAAGAAAATTGATAGGGTGATGGACAATCTGAAATTTGCTGACTTGTTTCCAGGTTCGTTTGCTATATTTCAACCTTATCGTATTTCAGATCATTCTCCGTGTGTTCTGCGTATTCCCCAGGTAACTAAGCCGAAGCCTAAACCATTCAAATTCTCTAACTTTTTGGTTCATAAAGATGGGTTTATTGATACGGTTAATGCGGGATGGAATCTTAATGTTCATGGTTGTGCTATGTATCGTGTGGTTCAACGCTTAAAGGGGCTGAAATCTCCTTTTCGTAAGCTTTTGTACAGTCAAGGTAATCTGCATGAGCGGGTTGTTAGGATTCGGAAGGAGTTAGATGAGGTCCAAAAGGCTATTGATACTGATCCGTCTAATTCAGACCTTCGTGATGATCATGCTCAGTATCTTCTTGCATATAAGGAGGCTACATTAGATGAAGAACGGTTTTTAAAGCAGAAATCTAAAGTCTAATGGCTTCATGCAGGTGATTCTAATACGGCTTACTTTCATAATATTGTTAAAAGCAAATGTGCCCGTAACCGAATTGAATTGGTGAGAGATGCAAACAATGTCTTGTATGAGGGTCATCAGGTTGTAGGTGCTTTTGTTGCTCATTATGAACAGTTTCTTGGAATTGAAGGCAATTGTAGTCCATTTGATGAGTACGGTATATTTTCTAATGTTCTTTCTGTAGGATCATTATATTTATGTGTTTGATGATTCGGGTGGTCTTGGGAGATCAAAATACATGTTTGCCATTTTAGAGAGAGAAAGTAGAGAGAGAGAGGGTGTTCTTGCTAGAGGTTTACTCAAAGTATGAAAGATTAGATTATGAAGCACCACCCCTTCCATGGATGGAAGGGGTATTTATACTTACAAATACACGACCTCCTATCGGCCTGTGGATCAGGGATACAGTGGGTAAAGACCCGTTCTTCCTCCACGGTGTTGCACTACGCTAAACTAAACTAATAACTAACTAATAAACTGCTAAATAACGTAAATAAAGATATGTCTACGAGCTAACTTATGCTAGATAATATTAGGGGTGACCGACTCTTCACTATGGAATTTTCTAATTCCTAACAATCTCCCCCTAAGGGAGGTCACCCCATATTTTACATTTTGAATCCTAGCATTCTATTCTTGACTTTGTTCTTGAGCTCGTAGACTTCAATTCTTCAATTCCGCAATCTTTGTGCTTTTGTAGTGCAACTTCAAAATCCGAGTGCATTGTACTTTTAGTGGAGGTCTTTGAACTGATCCACATCTTTGATGATCTTCGAACTTTCTTAGAGATCATCAGCCACAACAAATCTCTCTGGATCATCCATAGTTGTGTTTCCTTCATGTGATGTTGTGACTTTCTGACCGACATGCTCACACTTTTGAATCATGACATCTTTCCATCAGAGTAGCGGAAGCCTTACTGGTTCATGATATTTGCAGCAGCGAAGCATAAGCATAGTATGAAATATCAGAGCCAGGTTATGTAAATATGCACCAGTCATGATTTCTTCAATTAAGTGTGGTTGCTATGAACATGCGGCTTTGGATTGACTCCTCAATTCTGATCAGCTGCAATCGTCGGGGTGTACCTGCATACGACAGTTAGCAATAAAGTGCACGAAAGTGTCTTTGATCACTTTCGTTGAATTGAGGTACACGGCCCACGGTTCCCCGTTGATCAGTACAAGTACTGCCTATGATCAGGTAGGATTCCTAAGAATCTCCTTGACAGGGTTTCGCAGCTGTTCTAGCTGTTCTCAAACCGGAACGTCTCAAAGAAGACAACACGGAGTGAGTGAACCAGCAAATTGAGATTCACTGATTGATGAAAAATGATTTGAAAAACAATCGCGTATTACTTGAAGAAAGAGTTTTGCAATACGACGAAGGTTTTATGAGAAAGATCAATTTTCAATCAAAATACTTTTTGTATTAGAGAATGAGTACACATTCGACGTGCTAGCGAAAAGAAGAGATTCGCACATCGAACGGTTTTTTTAAAAGTATTTTTCAATCAGATATACTTTTTGAATTTGAAATGAATACACATTCGACGTGCTAGAGAAAAGAAGGTTTGCACATCGAACGGTTTTTCCAAAAGTATTCGTCAATTCCATTCCTGGACCAAGGTTGATTCAAGAATGAATCTCCCCATCGTTTCTATCCAGTTGTCACAAGCTTGATCTTTTGCAAGATTTCACATGTCACCCACCAAGAGCTTGTTTGATGTTGGCTCTAGAAGGATTTCCATCTTCATCGTGAATATTTTTACATACCACTCAGATGTTCTGGCAGTACCACAAGGATAATGCGTAGGACTCTTAATATATACTTACTTTCCACATTGTGTGAGATAGCAAGTCTTCAAGAATTTAGTGTCCTAACGAGATATTGTGGATGATCTCTTGGCTCTAGACTCAATTGTGCATTTTTGGTTCCTGTGCCGGAGACTAGGGAGAGGGTCTCCTACTTCAATATCAACCATCTCTAAGAGAAAGTCGATAGATTATGTCGGTTCCCCGTGAGAATGAAACAAGCCCTTTTAAGAGGAACTTGAGTGGCTTGGGAAGTTTTAGTGCAGTGCGTCACTGGGTCCATGATGTCTTGTCTTCAATACCAGTGTTACCTTAGTAACCACCAGTAGCATATGAATTGAACCCGGTTTCTGCCCTAAGGTTGAATAGATGGAGGGCTATTTCTTTTCACCCTTTTATCATTCATTTCTTTTTCATTCTTCAACCCCTTCAGTGCTTACCGAGACTTCATAACTAGAACCTTGTTGGGTTTATTCCAGTACTAGCTCAGTCTCAGTCTGCACTCTTCCCATTCCTCATTTTTCTCCTTTTTTCAATATTCCAAAGGACTCTACACTATCTAGTGGATTCTCCCTGGGAAGATCCCTCCGGTTTTGGCGGATCGTGGGAACGAATACCTAACCTAACCATCCTTATAACTCCATGCATAAAGTAAATTGGTCGGTCTTTTGGTATTGTTCTTTCCTTCATGAAACCAATTGAAAAATCATTTGGAAAAACAATCAAGGTACTTGTGATACGAGATCAAAGCATTTTGTACCTTAATAGTTTTGATCATTTAGAAAACCTCCCCCTCAACATGTGCGTGTGATTTAGAAATTGTTTGGCACATGAAGGCAAGAGGACTGTCACACCCCCAAATTACCTGTTTTGCAGCGGAATTGAATACCTTGGGGAGGACGGTCATAGCATCAAAGTTACAGTTATATCGAACGACCTAAAGTGTCGTTTGGAAAACACATCGTTTGATTTAATAAAACAATCAGAGTTTACAAAGTGTTGGTCTCAAATGAAAATCAACTTGTGCGGAAATAAGTTTGTTACAAGCCAAACGATGTTTTAAAGTTTATAAAACCCAAGTGAGATGCGTCGTCACCACGACTCTATGATATGTCCATATGCATGCCATGAAGTGAATGCCTTAGATACCTGAGATAAAACATGCTAAAAAGTGTCAACACAAAGGTTGGTGAGTTCATAGAGTTTGGTTAACAAGTAAAGCCTTAAAAGAGCGTTCATGTAACAAAGGCAAAGTTTTTGGTCATTTAAAATAGTCCACAAAGCAAAGGCATCATAAATCCACTCAGTTCCAAGTTCCGCCCATACAAAACTTGCAACCTGTGTGTTTACAACCCACTGCTAAAAATAGAATGACAATTATGATTATGCGCATCAAGGTAGTTAAAAGTATAAATGTCACCACAAGGGTCTTCCAACAACTCGTGTTGGGATGTTCCTCCAACGCTCACGTTGGGCTGTATCCATAAAAATGGCCTTCCAACATATAAATGATGGGATGTTTGTAAATTAATAGCCTTCCAACAACTTAATTTGGAGCCATTAATTCTTGTATTTTTGTAAATTAATAGCCTTCCAACAACTTAATTTGGAGCCACTAATTCTTGTATGTTTGTAAATTAATAGCCTTCCAACAACTTAATTTTGAGCCACTAATTCTTGTATGTTTGTAAATTAATAGCCTTCCAACAACTTAATTTGGAGCCACTAATTCTTGTATGTTTGTTCCAAATATGCATATAAAACCAAGTATAACCCAATCAAGTATATAACGCAATCAAGTCTAAAGTATAGGTAATGTTGTTTGGCAAAAGAGTTTAAATGTTTGGATAAATGAGCATATATCTCGCCCCAAATAGTTTGTAAGAATCTAAACGAGTAAAAGCGGGGTATGAACTCACAGTAATATGTAAGAGTTTAAAGTACTTGTGAAAGTAAATGAAAATAGTTTGAGCATGTATCTCCCCCAAAAGTTTGTAAACAATTAATAGGAAGTGGGGCTATGAAAACTCACTTGATGAATTGGTATGATCACATGAGTGAGTAAACTGAGGTATAGCGTGATACCTTTAACCTTGACCTATTATGAATGTTATGATACGCAATGAGTTATGATGTAATGTTATGCATGCATTTCGTATGTTATTTATACCATTTGTGAGTTTTGAAAATAATACTTATCGTCGAAAAATACTCCTTTGACGTCTTGACCATTTTTAAATTACTTTGGAAGTATTTACGCCAAAATGTCATCCTACAATAGTTTCTTAATGATTTATTGCGAAATTATAACTTTTCGTCGTAAAATAATGTCGTTGGAAATTTCATGAAAGTGACAAAAATGGCCTCGAAAAGCTTGTCGTAAAATGGTGTACGTCGTACGTTAGGAAACGAACTCAACGGTTTTGAAAAGCTTGTATCATAATCTCAAAGTTTTAGTACATGAGTTTTCGTCATAGAGGTCTCGAACATAAAGATAATAGAGGTTAAATATAGTGATTTTGTCCAAATGTTGTGTAAAAAGTGAGTTTCGGCAAAGTTTAAGCAACCGTAAATAATTTATTACAACTCCGCTATACAAACGGTTGGTCGTTTTGGAAAATATGCTTGGTGATCTCGATTTTATTAGAAGACATCTCGTTACAAAAAGTTCTACATCATCGTTAGAAACAGCCTTCAATATGGTCATTTTGTTTATCCGTAACACTTGTCTCGTAAAAATAATATAGTTTTTCTAGAAATATGTTACGGCAATTTTGTAAAAACGTGTATATTTTAGTCGTTATAAAGCCGTTTTCCACGTATTATACGTCCTTAGCTTCGTATCAAAGTATACTAATATATTTTTGATAAGTAGAAATAATTTGTAAAGCTTAGGACTCGTTTTTGACTCGTACAAAACTAAAATAGGTTGCTGAAATTTCAGAAAATATATATTTCGTCGTCAAACTTGAAAAATTCATAACTTCTTCGTTATAACTCCGTTTTAATCCGTTCAAGCGGCCACGGATTCGTTTTAAAGTATATTTTCTAAATATCTAGGCCAAAAACTCATGTCTACTGTCGGATTTTCCAGAAAAACAAAATAAGATCAGACCACTTTATATACTTGTCGAAAATAGTTTTTCTCGTACTAAACCTATTCCAATCCCTTCAAAACAACTCCAAAGCTATTCTAATCCTACCATACACCTTCTTAGGGTGTCATGGGTTCCTAAACATCATCAAGACCAATATATAACAAGGGAATAATTATAGGATGACTTTTATATATTAAACTCTAAAAATCAATGTAAAAATGGTATAAATAAATACAAGTCTTGCATGTTTTGCTCAAAAATGATGAAATACATATGAAGTGATAAGGAAAGATGTAAAATGTAAATGATATGCTTACTAATAAACTTGATGAGGTGATTAGAACAAGGATTACCCTAAACACCCTAGGTTTTTATTTCAAAACCTTAACAAGAGTGTATACTAGATTGTAAAAACTTGATCTTGAAAATTTTGATGATTTCTTCTTACTCCTATGTTGTGACCGGTTTTAGAGAGAAGGAAAACAAGGAGAGAAAACTTTGCTATCTTGAAAATTTAGATGAATGAATGAAGTGAAGTTTAAGTGAAGTGTAAATCTATACTATCAAGAGACAAAAATTACCAACTCATTAATTGCATACCCCTCCCCATAGGGCCGGTTTTTGGGGGAAAATGTTTCTCAAAATATCTTTTTTTTTTTTATATATATAATGTATGATTGTTAAAATGATGTAAGTAAAGTGTGTAGTTAAATAAATTGTTGTAACTTGTACATAGTTGTGAAATTAGAGTAGTATGGACTAAAATAAATTTTAAGGGATCAAAGTAAAGTATATTGCAGTTATAAAAATTGTAAAAATACATTCCTTGTAAAATTTGAGTGATATAATAATTATCGTGTAGTTTTTTGAGAAAAACGTCGTAATAATATAAATTTAACGATTTATATACAAAATAAATTTAAAACACTAGGTAAACTCAAAATATAGTTTTTATAAACTAAATGTAAGTATAAAAATATATCGGGATCATTTTTGAAAGTATCGGATTAAATGTTCAAAATAATAACTTACGCGATAACGTTTATTTAATATGAAATTTACGCGTTTAATGTGAAATGCAAAGTCATGAATGAACCGATATGAAATGATGAATATAGAGTTTGAGAAATAACCGGAAATTGAGAATTGTGACATTCTTCCCATGTAAGAAGAATCACGTCCTCGTGATTCAATCGATGATACTATGGTCCGAACCTCGACAAGGGTTCTAAAAGTTTATGCTCATGTATGGTCTAAATGATTATGCCAATTCTCATGCATATATCGTGACTATATCCCATTCTAAAGACATGCTCCCTTATGATTAGGCTCGATGAGGCAGGCTTTCCCATTCTCGAGCAAAATTTTAAAAAAACTTTTTGGTAACCGATTTTTACTTAATCCCACAACTCATCAAACAAGAACTGTCATACGATTAGGCTAAATCGGTTTAGGTAACAACTTGTTTCTAGCTTGATCTTTGCAACTCATCAAACAAGAACTGTCACGCGGATCAAACTGGAAAGAAGTGGTTTGAAGAAAATCTTTTGAAAATTTGGCTCGATTACAGAATTGCGTACTCATATGAGACTACTACTCCCTTCATTGCATGATTCTTCCTGAATTAGACATAGGTGATCAGGCTATGTATAATTTAGGAGTAACTACGCAATGCTTGGACTAATCGACTCATATGATGTTTGGTGTTGAGTCATAAGTTCGCATGTATAAAGAATATGCACTGATAATGATATGATGAGATGCTATGATGATGTGGTTATAGTCTAGGGTCAATGATGCAACCTAGTTCTCTATAACCGATGCTCTGATACCAATCTGTCACACCCCCAAATTACCTGTTTTGCAGCGGAATTGAATACCTTGGGGAGGACGGTCATAGCATCAAAGTTACAGTTATATCGAACGACCTAAAGTGTCGTTTGGAAAACACATCGTTTGATTTAATAAAAAAATCATAGTTTACAAAGTGTTGGTCTCAAATGAAAATCAACTTGTGCGGAAATAAGTTTGTTACAAGCCAAACGATGTTTTAAACTTTATAAAACCCAAGTGAGACGCGTCGTCACCACGACTCTATGATATGTCCATATGCATGCCATGAAGTGAATGCCTTAGATACCTGAGATAAAACATGCTAAAAAGTGTCAACACAAAGGTTGGTGAGTTCATAGAGTTTGGTTAACAAGTAAAGCCTTAAAAGAGCGTTCATGTAACAAAGGCAAAGTTTTTGGTCATTTAAAATAGTCCACAAAGCAAAGGCATCATAAATCCACTCAGTTCCAAGTTCCGCCCATACAAAACTTGCAACCTGTGTGTTTACAACCCACTGCTAAAAATAGAATGACAATTATGATTATGCGCATCAAGGTAGTTAAAAGTATAAATGTCACCACAAGGGTCTTCCAACAACTCGTGTTGGGATGTTCCTCCAACGCTCACGTTGGGCTGTATCCATAAAAATGGCCTTCCAACATATAAATGATGGGATGTTTGTAAATTAATAGCCTTCCAACAACTTAATTTGGAGCCATTAATTCTTGTATGTTTGTAAATTAATAGCCTTCCAACAACTTAATTTGGAGCCACTAATTCTTGTATGTTTGTAAATTAATAGCCTTCCAACAACTTAATTTGGAGCCACTAATTCTTGTATGTTTGTAAATTAATAGCCTTCCAACAACTTAATTTGGAGCCACTAATTCTTGTATGTTTGTTCCAAATATGCATATGAAACCAAGTATAACCCAATCAAGTATATAACGCAATCAAGTCTAAAGTATAGGTAATGTTGTTTGGCAAAAGAGTTTAAATGTTTGGATAAATGAGCATATATCTCGTCCCAAATAGTTTGTAAGAATCTAAACGAGTAAAAGCGGGGTATGAACTCACAGTAATATGTAAGAGTTTAAAGTACTTGTGAAAGTAAATGAAAATAGTTTGAGCATGTATCTCCCCCAAAAGTTTGTAAACAATTAATAGGAAGTGGGGCTATGAAAACTCACTTGATGAATTGGTATGATGACATGAGTGAGTACACTGAGGTATAGCGTGATACCTTTAACCTTGACCTATTATGAATGTTATGATACGCAATGAGTTATGATGTAATGTTATGCATGCATTTCGTATGTTATTTATACCATTTGTGAGTTTTGAAAATAATACTTATCGTCGAAAAATACTCCTTTGACGTCTTGACCATTTTTAAATTACTTTGCAAGTATTTACGCCAAAATGTCATCCTACAATAGTTTCTTAATGATTTATTGCGAAATTATAACTTTTCGTCGTAAAATAATGTCGTTGGAAATTTCATGAAAGTGACAAAAATGGCCTCGAAAAGCTTCTCGTAAAATGGTGTACGTCGTACGTTAGGAAACGAACTCAACGGTTTTGAAAAGCTTGTATCATAATCTCAAAGTTTTAGTACATGAGTTTTCGTCATAGAGGTCTCGAACATAAAGATAATAGAGGTTAAATATGGTGATTTTGTCCAAATGTTGTGTAAAAAGTGAGTTTCGGCAACGTTTAAGCAACCGTAAATAATTTATTACAACTCCGCTATACAAACGGTTGGTCGTTTTGGAAAATATGCTTGGTGATCTCGATTTTATTAGAAGACATCTCGTTACAAAAAGTTCTACATCATCATTAGAAACAGCCTTCAATATGGTCATTTTGTTTATCCGTAACACTTGTCTCGTAAAAATAATATAGTTTTTCTAGAAATATGTTACGGCAATTTTGTAAAAACGTGTATATTTTAGTCGTTATAAAGCCGTTTTCCACGTATTATACGTCCTTAGCTTCGTATCAAAGTATACTAATATATTTTTGATAAGTAGAAATAATTTGTAAAGCTTAGGACTCGTTTTTGACTCGTACAAAACTAAAATAGGTTGCTGAAATTTCAGAAAATATATATTTCGTCGTCAAACTTGAAAAATTCATAACTTCTTCGTTATAACTCCGTTTTAATCCGTTCAAGCGGCCACGGATTCGTTTTAAAGTATATTTTCTAAATATCTAGGCCAAAAACTCATGTCTACTGTCGGATTTTCCAGAAAAACAAAATAAGATCAGACCACTTTATATACTTGTCGAAAATAGTTTTTCTCGTACTAAACCTATTCCAATCCCTTCAAAACAACTCCAAAGCTATTCTAATCCTACCATACACCTTCTTAGGGTGTCATGGGTTCCTAAACATCATCAAGACCAATATATAACAAGGGAATTATTATAGGATGACTTTTATATATTAAACTCTAAAAATCAATGTAAAAATGGTATAAATAAACACAAGTCTTGCATGTTTTGCTCAAAAATGATGAAATACATATGAAGTGATAAGGAAAGATGTAAAATGTAAATGATATGCTTACTAGTAAACTTGATGAGGTGATTAGAACAAGGATTACCCTAAACACCCTAGGTTTTTATTTCAAAACCTTAACAAGAGTGTATACTAGATTGTAAAAACTTGATCTTGAAAATTTTGATGATTTCTTCTTACTCCTATGTTGTGACCGGTTTTAGAGAGAAGGAAAACAAGGAGAGAAAACTTTGCTATCTTGAAAATTTAGATGAATGAATGAAGTGAAGTTTAAGTGAAGTGTAAATCTATATTATCAAGAGACAAAAATTACCAACTCATTAATTGCATACCCCTCCCCATAGGGCCGGTTTTTGGGGGAAAATGTTTCTCAAAATATCTTTTTTTTTTTTATATATATAATGTATGATTGTTAAAATGATGTAAGTAAAGTGTGTAGTTAAGTAAAATTGTTGTAACTTGTACGTAGTTGTGAAATTAGAGTAGTATGGACTAAAATAAATTTTATGGGATCAAAGTAAAGTATATTGTAGTTATAAAAATTGTAAAAATACATTCCTTGTAAAATTTGAGTGATATAATAATTATCGTGTAGTTTTTGAGAAAAACGTCGTAATAATATAAATTAAACGATTTATATACAAAATAAATTTAAAACACTAGGTAAACTCAAAATATAGTTTTTATAAACTAAATGTAAGTATAAAAATATATCGGGATCATTTTTGAAAGTATCGGATTAAATGTTCAAAATAATAACTTACGCGATAACGTTTATTTAATATGAAATTTACGCGTTTAATGTGAAATGCAAAGTCATGAATGAACCGATATGAAATGATGAATATAGAGTTTGAGAAATAACCAGAAATTGAGAATTGTGACAAGGACTTTGAAATATTTTCTTTGATCACAATTTTCATACGAAAAAGCCATTTGATTTTCTTGGTAAAATTCTCCCCCTCAATATGTGCATAGGATTTTTGAAATCATTTTTATCACATAGAGGCAAGAGTTCTTTTGAAGCACATCCACAATCACAAAATCCATTAAGAAAACCATTTGAAAACACAATCAAGGTACTTTATAATCTCTTTTTAAAAAACTTTTGTACCTCGATGGTTTTGCTCCCCCTCAATATGTGCTTCGAGATTCGAAAGCGTTTAGCACATATGAGAGAGCAGCCTGCACAACTGAATCAAAACGATCAACTTTTATCAAATTTCATTATTAAATCACAAATTCTCCCCCGATCAAAAATATCAAACCCTTTGAGATTTTGGATCCCAAGTGATTTAATACGGTTTAGAAAACATGGGAGAAAATGTGGCCTTGTTTAAATACTCATCTGGTTTTTGGATAAATCCTCCTCCTCAACATGTGCATTGTATATTAGAAATCGTTTGGCACATGGAGGCAGGAGTGCCTTTGAAGGACTAAAACCAATTTCATTAAAACAGATTTGAGATTTAAAACACGATCTCTCCCTTGATCAAAAATTTCAAACCATTTGAGATTTGAAATCCCAAAAGATTTAAATTATTTATAAAATTTTAGGGGAAAGACGTGGCAAGATTTAATTCTGAAAGATGACAGATAGGAACAGATTTAAACATTAAAGATTGTTAGTGTCAGGTATGATTTGTTTTAAGAGACCTTTAAGTAAAATAAAACAATTTCACAATCAAACAAGAACAGAAAAAATTTCATTTTGACAGATCTTTGAGTTTTAAAGAAAATCATACCATGACATAACATTAAATCTTTAGATCACCACTTATATTGTACAAAGCGGAACTTTTGTGAAGAAATATCGTTTGAAAATATTTTATATTAAATCACTCTCCCCCTCAATCCATGACCGTAGTCGATAATTGAGTGACTCAAGTTTTGATAAAATGAAGTCCGGTGATTTTCAAAATTTAGTCCAATATATTTTCAAAACAACATTTTTCCATTTTCAAAACAATTTAATTCAATTTTATCAAAAATTGTTTAAAAATGGTATCCTGCACAAAGATAAGTTAGGTGGTTGAGAAGCTTCCGTTGTTGTTGCTGTAGGGTTTGGAAGAAAACCGTCTGCTGAAGCAGTGAGACTTCTTCTTACGTTGCATTTTGAATGCCAACTGAGGTCAAATTAAGCTCCGTTTCTTCATTTGCTGATGAAGAAAACCGTCTGCTGATGCAGTGAGACCTCTTACGTTGCATACATGCCAACTCTCCATAGAAGTCCAATTAAGCTCCGTTTCTTCATTTGTCAACCCAAGAAATAGTTACCTTTCCTTTCGGCATCCAATCATCTTTAATTTTGGGATCCGGATCGGGAACATTCTTTTATACCAATATACCTGCATACGTTAGTGAACACACATACAAATATATGGTGGTCGACATCACCCAAACAACAATCGACTAATAAAAGTCAATGCAACATATCAATCAGATCACATAAATGTATAGGAAAAATGTGTTCATCAAACTCTAATCATCTAATCCTAGCAATCATATCCTAGGCACCTAGTCCTTCAACATAGGTTAACATCATTTTTAATTAAGCATATTAGGATAATTAAGAAAGCCCGTTAGATGATATAAATTTGAAAACATTATCCCCCTCAATCAATGACTCAATATGTGAAAAGTTTAAAAGTGCTGAAGTCATTGATTGAGTTTGCAGATTTAATAAAAACTCTGAAACTGATTGTTATTAAAGCAACTCATTCTACCACCATTTTTGGAAAACAACAAATATTTTTCTGAAGAATTTTAGACGGAAAAACATTTGTGTAGGAACAGCAGTCCTTCGACATACTTTCCTCAAAGTGTTTTAGGATAAGTGCACGATATTTGTGAAAAACGTTTAAGCGTAGCACTTTCATTCCTTTTAAGAGCGGGTTGCTATCTGAAATGATAGCAAGCCATGGTTTTAAGCACGGGTTACAGTCTGAAATAACTGCAAGCCTTTTTTGAAGCCCGGGTTACAGTCTGAAGTAACTGTAAGCCATATTTTGAGACATGTTTTGAAAAGAATATCTACACCTCCTGCTCGAACTTCATCTATGGTCCCGTGCCATTATTGAATGACATTTCTAAGACCGTAGATGTTATCGATACCAGAAGACATGTCTTGAGAAAACATATTTTTGGTCTTTTTGAAATTTTCTGATTTTTATGGGTTTTTTGATGGTTTTATATTTTTCTATTTTGTTTTGTTAGTTTTATATTTTTCTATTTCCTTTTTGTTGGTTTTATATTTTTGTATTTTGTTTTCTGATAAATATATACAAAGATAGAGTAGATGATATAGTATAAGAAGATGATGATACGAGTACCGAGATAAGGATATCGAGCAGCACGTCGTAGAAGATAGAAGTCATCATCTCTTAAACATTCACCACCAAAGCTTCCAAGACTCTTGAATCGAAGAGAGAAATTGAGCCACTTGAAAGTGAGACTTTGGTAGCTTCCCCCCAAACCGTAAATCTTCTTATTGAGCAGATTCTAAGCTTTCTTTCAAGCTTGCCTTAGCCCAGATGCACAAGAACGCACACCATATCATCGATCTTGCTGCTCCATATAAGAAGGATCATTGTAAGTCTCCGTTCGGGGTTATATCATCAACAAGAACAGCAACGTATCATCCCACTCTTAAAAATTCTTCTCAAATTTCATAACCACTGAAGTCTGACGCAATCCATTCCAAAAGGTGTCAAGAGACCACTTCCCCCGAGTAGTTGAATTGATGCAGTCAGTCTCTTAGACTAGAGCTCACGAACCCGAATACACATACCCAAAGAGAAAGAAACTTATACCATCGAAGTAGCAGATTAAGTCCAATAGCCAAAGAATAACCCCGATGTATACTTTTCTCTCCTTCTGAAGAAAGTGTATGAAGCTCAAGAACCCGAAGTACCCGAATGCCCAAAGAGAAAATAACCGATAACATTGAAGAAGCAGGCCGAATCACTGATTATCTCTGCGGAGGACTATCTCTGCGGATTTCAACTCCGGAATAAGTGATTATATCTCTGAATCACTGATTAAGCACTCAAGTGAAACAGCTGAGCGCCCTCAATGTACACAATTCTCTCTCCTCTGATGATTGCGATAACATCGAAATCATCACACACTTGTGTACCTCTTTCATCATCAAAAACTAACTCTTACATCTCTTCCCCCACGTAGTTGGAATAAGAACACTAAACGCCTTGATGAGTAAAACCTTGAGTTTCTCTGCGGTCATGACATTTGTTTTCCCGGGATATCTTCAATCACTTTGAAGAGTTAAGTTCATCAAGTTTACTCGCCATGAGTCAAACCTTGAGTTTCTCTGCGGTAACAACATTTGTCTTCCCGGGATATCTTCAATTACTTAGAAGTATTAAGTTCATCAAGTTTACTCGCGTTTAGATGCTTGTCTCCTTCCCCCTTGCTGGTTTTGATACTTCAGAATCAGCAACTCATTGTAAGCCCGTTTACTAGAAATCATTTAAGAAGAACATCATTAGGTCATATGTATCTGTGAGAATCAACTTGCTGCAGAATGTGAGCAAGTCTAATTGGGGATTAAATTCGACATATCACATTCCCCCAATTAGTGCTCTCCCCTAAACCGACAATCTTTATGATGAATGCTTGAATTAAGAAGAAGTCTTTGGATTATCAAATGCAACTCGTCTTTAGTCTTCTAACATGCAGCAGAAAATGAAGAACCGACTAAAGACTCGACCTTCTTCAAGATTGTGCAGTTGGGGAATAGAAAGTTAACATCTTCAACTCACCAAAAACAAGAGCATCACCAAAAAGCATCCCAATCAACTTACATCTTGCAAATCCCCTTAACTAAAATCCCTCCCAATCAAACAAGAACAGAAAGATGTTCATCAAGGAAATCAGCAATCAGGCCGCAACGAACACAATGGTAACACCAAGCAAACAATCACATCAAACAAGAACAGAAGGTTGTTCGGAATCATCATGTTGATGTGCACGTGAAGCATTAACCAGAAGCACTTTGTCAATAAACTCATATCAGCTTGTGAAGATGTCAACTAACGGCTCTTAGAAGAAACTCCATGTAACGATGACCCGATAAGAAGAAGATCGGTTCTTACATGAGTTTGGAGCCTTTTGACCATTTATTCTCAAAAATCAATCAACCATGCAGTAATTTCACACTTCTTCTCCCCCTCAAGAATTGCATACGGAGTTGCCATTCTTGATTAAATAAGTGATAGTCATCCGAATGTTCTATTCACACTTCTCTCCCGCAAAATCAGCACATGATGTCGCCATCTTCATTATAATCGAGCAAGTGGAATGAGAAAACAATCAGTGGTAGCCCGGTTCACTTTATGACTGAAGCGCATGGAAAAAATGTGAAGCATGTTGATGAGAATGGTCATAATAGAGAAGATTTCTCTTCTTCAGAAGATAAAGCGCACTGACACGTACACTTTTCTTTTCTTTGAGAACGAGGCCTGAACTGAAGTATTCAAACGTCATAAGAAGATTTCTCTTCTTTCAAAGATAATGCGCACTGAAACGTACACATTTCTTTTCTTTAGAGAGCGAGGCATGAACTGATGTGTTCATACATCATAAGAGGATTTCTCTTCTTCGGAAGATAATGCGCACTGAAACGTACACATTTCTTTTCTTTGGAGTACGAGGCCTGAACTGATGTGAACAGACGTCATAATCTCTCTCTTTTCTGCTCTCTTAGCAAAACATGCAATCATCCCCATTATCATTCTGTAGGCTCTTTGTTGTGACAACTGATGGAGAAAACCCAATATGATGAATTTGACTCTGAAGTAAGCTAACCCGAACTCGTGACTTAAACTTGCACATATGTAACAAAGAGCGGTGCCGAGACTTCATGCTCCATTGAATCTCTAAGTACTCTATACTCTTCATCCAACCAACCATCAAGTATAAGACGTACATCACCTCTTGAAAATCCACAATTGAATGTGACACTGAGCACTACAACGTAACTCCTTTAAGTGATAGTTATTTTGAGGTGATAAGAGCCCAATTCCCCCAAGTGGTAAAAGAAAAGGTAAAAGACACCCAATAATAACTAGATTTCCAAGTCTTCGTTTTTTGATAATAAGTTCGAACAAGGATCATGAAGAATCTTCATCCAACCATCCCCGATGCCTTCAGATACTAAGTACACTCGCCCGTGATATTTCACTTCAACCTCAAATAAATAATACTGAATTAACGCCGTTGTTACATCTTCTGAACTGCTCAAATCTAGCCTTCTTTGACATTTAAATGAACTTTGATAATGGTTTCATCCCGACCATGGTCAACAGCACATAACCCCGTAAAACCATGTAATAACCAAACTGCCATGACGAATATCCAAACACACATCCAATTTATGAAGTACACCCTTTTATCCCTTCTTCTAGACAGAACCCGTAACACCAGCATCAGAAGACCCCGAGATACGCTTTCCTTTCTCCAAGATGGTTCCATCATCACGGGATTTTACAATTCTATAGTTTAAACCGAGAAATAGTTTCTTTCGCGGGATTTTACAAAACCAAGAATAAACCGTATGATTGTTCCGGATATGCACTTTACAATTACCAGGATGTTTCCATTGTTACGGGATTTTACAAGTCTATGATTTAAACCGAGAAATAGGTTCTTTCGCGGGATTTTTCAAAATCAAGACAAAACCATAAACAATGTCAGCTCGAATGTGTTATGACAACTTTGGTTTCAGTGAATATCTGTTTTAGGGGAACTTGCAGCGGTTCATCAACGGTTCATTATCCAACATCAACAATATCACCAACCATCCAATAAACACTTTGGTAAACACAACATTCAAGCATTCTGTCGGCTATTGTAGTGACCACATGGAGAAGTAAACCCGATATACCAAACTTGATCATGAAGTAGAATCCCCCAGATTTGTTACTTAAACTTGTACTCATCCTCGTGAAAAAGAAACGGTGTACCCAATGTACCAAACCTCTTGACGTATCCTCAACTATGTGAGACACCAAAGTGATAGTTACGTTGTGGGTTAAGCGAGAAAGAATCACAAACGTAATTAAATAGCCAAGTCTTTATCACACTCTATAAATGCCCAAACAAGTCATCTTCGCGAAATAGTAGAAAGAAAGAAGACGAAATAAGTAAACACGCCCGGACAATTCTCACTTCAAGTCCAAATAAGAAATATTGTCCAAACAACCCCGTAGTCAACATTGTTCTAATAACGATTCAAGTTGTATCATAATATTCTCTGTGGAAATGTGTATAAACCAAAGTACCAAGTCGCATAGCCCAACAAATTTCAGTATCAACCCAAATCTCATCAACATCATACAATTTGCACGTCTCAAATAAAATCTCATAACAAATCTCATCGAATCCAAATCTTGAGACAACCATCCGACCCAATTATGTGTACGGCCCAAACATGGTTACTTGTAATAATCGAGGCCCAGACCATGACAATAAATCCAATCATCCAAGTCCAACGACTAAATCCAAATCATCATCTAGTGACCCAATTAAGCTCCTCCCGTTCCATTACATAAAAAAAATCACTCAAGCCCCGAAGAAAACGAGTTATTACAGTAGACACAGTTGATAAGCGTTGCAAGGTCTATCCGTGAAATATAACAAAGTTTTGTAACCAAAATACAAATCAATGAAGACCAAAGTACCACTCATGCTTGAGAAATATCGAGACAAATATCTCCAATTTTTATTAGAGATGTCAAAAAGTTGGATAGAACAAATTTCATAATAGCAAATCCAATGACCATAATCTCGTTTGGTCCATGTGGATGAATCGGCCCATGATAACAAATTTATACCCGAACTTTATCACAAAGAAAATGAATTGGCCCATGTGAATAATTGTCATACCCAATCCATTACATTGACTACCCTAATAACTTGAGTATTTAGCACCACACAATACTCACTTTTGCTAACCCTAATTTATCTCTCATCTGCCACTTTCTGTGACTAAATCACACACAACAAACACAAACCCTAAACTCTCATAATATCCGCCTCCCTTCTTCACTTTCCCACTTCTTCTTATAGTGTACGCCTATCAAACCTTTCAATCCTACTCCATCTATCACAAACTGCTTCTCAAACCAAAACCATATCAACGAATCCATTCATTCTCGCATAGCAGCCATCATTCATATGCATAACACGATTAGAACTTGCTCACCACAGGGATGGTTAGAGCAAATTATTAACGCCACAGGGATGGTGAGAGCTGTGAATAAGGTTTCATTACAATCCTCTGACACAGTAAGGTTTTGATAATCATTTAGTTTGAGGGTCATAAACGAACCATGGAACCGATTTAACATATTTGTTAAAATCGTTTCTATAATTCGTATATTGTCAAGTCATTGGATCAATGATGATTACAAACTTCGTGTACAAGACCTTTGGTTATGATGAGCTTTTGAGTACCATGAGTTTAGTGAGGCTGAGATCTTGTTTTTGAGTCGAGTCTTGGATTTGTGTTCATGGATTAGATAAGACCGAACCATAAAGAAAAAGAAATTAACCATCATGTTATTTTCTTATCTTAGTGTTCGAAAAGTATAGATTGAGATCATGAGATACGGATATTGAATGTAATATGGTTAGCTTAAGTTTAACCCCGAACCCTAAGGTGAGATGAAATCGTCATGATTTTGTCTTCCCTTTAAATGGTTCGAATATTAAGAGAAGCTTGTCTTCCAAAGGCTAGATTGATGATGTAGTAGTGGATATGGATCTAAAAGGATCTTTGAAATCTCATGAGAGATTCGATTCACCACAAGACTGAGATCATTATGATTTTCATTTTCATTTTAGTTTATAATCTGCTTGGACTTATGATGGTGGTAAACTGAGGTTCGAGTATTTTGGTATTTGGTATTAGTGGTCATGGTCTTAAAAGTTAACTCTTCTTCATCCTTTCTGTAAGTCGCTAGTCAAAATCATTGAGCCAAGTCGCTAGCCATGTCGCTAGCCAAGTCTCTAGCCAACTCGCTAGCCAACTCGCTAGCCAACTCGCTAGCCAACTCGCTAGCCAAGTCGCTAGCCAAGTCGCTAGCCAAGTCGCTAGCCAAGTTTCTAAGCTAACTCGCTACGACTTGTTAAATAACAAGTCGCTAGGTCTTTAAGTAGGCAAGTCGCTACAATTAACTCTCTATAAAGAAACAGTTTAAGACAAATCGCTAACAAGAAAAATTTGACCTTTTTACTATATCCGGCGATGTTTTCGACCATGTTTTAAGACCACCTTTATAATAAACCCAGAAAATCTGCTATACGACCTGCTTTGTATGACCCATTTGACCACTTTGACAAACCAGAAATGACCACCAAAGACCACTTTGTTATTGACATTCTTGGACACAAACTACAATGTTATTGACATTCTTGGACCCATGTAAGACTTATTGATGACCAATATTGACCACAGTGTCATTCACGGATAAAACATGTAACCAAAAGTCATTAAAAAAATGTAGAAACCAAAGTAGACTGTTTGGACAATATTGACACAAAAACAGCAGTTAACAAGAAATAAAGCAAGACAATAATAGTTAACCCAACAACATATTTTCCGACCAAAACAAATTTACCGACCAACAAAAGTACTAAAACAGTTTTTACACATGTATCAAAACCACAACGGATCAACAAAACACAATAACCTGGCTCTGATACCAATTGTAGGATCATTATATTTATGTGTTTGATGATTCGGGTGGTCTTGGGAGATCAAAATACATGTTTGCCATTTTAGAGAGAGAAAGTAGAGAGAGAGAGGGTGTTCTTGCTAGAGGTTTACTCAAAGTATGAAAGATTAGATTATGAAGCACCACCCCTTCCATGGATGGAAGGGGTATTTATACTTACAAATACACGACCTCCTATCGGCCTGTGGATCAGGGATACAGTGGGTAAAGACCCGTCCTTCCTCCACGGTGTTGCACTACGCTAAACTAAACTAATAACTAACTAATAAACTGCTAAATAACGTAAATAAAGATATGTCTACGAGCTAACTTATGCTAGATAATATTAGGGGTGACCGACTCTTCACTATGGAATTTTCTAATTCCTAACACTTTCACACCAATTGGCTAATTTGATGGTTCGTCATGTCACGGATGCGGAGATAAAGGAGGCTATATTTTCTATGGGGGATGATAAAGCTCCTGGTCCCGATGGTTACATCTTTAAGAAAGCATGGGATATTGTGGGTGCTCAGGTTATATCTGTTGTTTGGGATTTCTTCATGAATGGTAAGCTTCTTAAGGAGATTAATCATACCATTATATCGTTGATCCCTAAAGTGTCTACCCCATCTAAGATTAATGACTATAGGCCTATTTCTTGCTGTAATGTCATGTATAAGTGCATTAGCAAAATCCTTGCTAATCGTATTAAAGAAGACCTTGGTCAGTTGGTTAGTATTAATCAATCTGCCTTTGTTCCTGGTCGTCGTATATCTGATAATATATTACTTACCCAAGAGCTTATGCGGAATTATCATAGATGGAGAGGTCCAACTAGATGTGCGTTTAAGGTTGATATTCAGAAGGCATATGATACGGTTGATTGGGCTTTTCTTAAAGCTATTCTGATTGGGTTTGGTTTTCACGCAAGAATGGTTGACTGGATCATGGTATGTATCTCATCTACATCTTATTCTATATGTATTAATGGGGATCTTCATGGCTGGTTTAAGGGTAAGCGGGGTCTTCGACAAGGTGACCCGTTATCTCCCTATTTGTTTACTCTGGTTATGGAAGTTTTAACTCTTATATTGCAGAGAAAGGTTTCTAATGTAGTGGATTTTCAGTTTCATCATTTGTGTGAACAACAGAGAATTATTAACCTTTGTTTTGCAGATGACCTCTTCTTGTTCGCTAGAGGCCACCAGGATTCTGTTAATGTCATTATACAGGCTTTGGAGGATTTCAAGAACTTTTCGGGTCATGTCCCAAGTATCCCTAAAAGTACAGCTTTCTTTTGTAATGTGCCTAATGCTATTAAAGCTGCTATTCTCCAGTGTATGCCATTTGCAGAAGGTTCTCTCCCTGTCAGGTATCTTGGGGTTCCCCTTATATCTTCGAGACTCTTTATAGGGACTGTAAGATGCTGGTTGAAAAGTTGGAAGGTCGTGTGAATGATTGGAGTAATAAGTTCTTATCTCTTGCAGGTAGGCTTCAGTTGGTGAGGTCTGTTTTATCATCGATGCATCTGTATTGGGCGTCAGTTTTTATTCTTCCTACTCGTATTATACATGAGTTAGAGCAGCTTATGAGGGGTTTCCTTTGGTGTCAAGGGGAAATGAAAAAGGGAAAGGCTAAGGTTGCTTGGGAATCTGTTTGTAAGCCAAAGAAAGAAGGTGGTCTTGGTGTTCGACGTTTGGACGATTTTAACATTGCCGTCATGACTACACATATTTGGAGTATTTTGACACATAAAGAGTCGTTATGGGTTCAATGGATTCATTCTTATAAACTTCGTGGGAGAAGCTTTTGGGATGTCCCATGTTTGGGGGATGTTAGTTGGGGATGGCCCAAGCTTCTTGCGATTCGACCAAAGATTCGTTCATTTATCTGGCATAAGATCAATAATGGAAAGGACACATCGGTTTGGTTTGATAGGTGGTGTGAGTTAAGCCCAATTCGTGATTTGCTTACTGCTAGAGATATTGCCCGGGCAGGTTTTAATTTATCTGATTCGGTTTGTGATCTGATTGCTAATGGTGTTTGGCGATGGCCGGTGGACTGGTTATCTCGTTTTCCATTGTTAGCTGCAATTCCGGTCCCTAATCTTAATGATACTGTCGATGGATTATTATGGCGCAAGTTGGATGGTACTTTTAGTGGTTTTTCAATTTCGGGTGCATGGGATTCTATGCGTCTTAGGGCTGATGTGGTTGATTGGTGTAATGTTCCTTGGTTCTCTCATTGTATCCCGAGGCATGCAATACACTTGTGGCTCGCTATTAAGAAGAAGCTGAAGACCCAAGATAGGATGCGACAATGAGATGTTGGTCCTAATGTTGACTTGGACTCGCTTAGATGCCCGCTTTGTGAATTGGTTCCGGATTCTCATTCTCATTTATTTTTTGAGTGCCAGTTTTCTATGCAGGTTTGGTTTCAGGTCCGTGTTTTATCTGGCATGGATGCGATCCCGCCTTCTTTGGAGAGTATTGTTACTGTTCTTATTCCTATATCTAAGGGGCGGTCGGTTGGTAGCATCATTTTTCGGTTACTTCTTGCGGCTACTACATACTTTATCTGGATGGAGCGCAATGCTAGGATTTTCAAGCGTAAGAAGTCTACTGTTGCAGAAGTGGTTAGCATCATTGTCTCTACTATTCGGTTGAAGCTGGTTACCTTCAAGTTCAAGAAGCTAACCTCGCGGTCTCGTTTGATCCTTGATAAATGGAAGATTCCAAGTATTTGTATTTCTCACGAAGGGAGTGTCGGGTAAGGGTTGTACTCTTTTTCCCTACTCCAAGGTTTTTCCCTTTGGGTTTTTCTTGGAAAGGGTTTTTAAGGAGGCAGACTTCCTGGGTTAACTTACTCCCTTTGTGGATTGACTGGATGCGGGATGCTCGCTTGCTACAAGTTTTTTTACTTGTTTATGCCTAGTTAGTTGATGTAATATAGCTAGGTCCTTTGTGTTTATGGCATGTCATAAACACTAGTTTATCAAGCTTTCGCTTGAGGTTAATGTGGTACTTCAGCCACATTCCATTTGTACTTAACATTATTTTTTTGTTATATATTTACCGGGGTAAAACCCTTTACCCAAAAAAACAAGATATAGGCCTAAAATCAGTAATCCGGGTAGGAGAATTAACTTTAGGCAAGAGGGCAATGGTAGTATGATTAACCTCTTTCAAAAGCTTACCATTAATGAAGAATTCCTGAACCGCTCTAGTAATATCTTCAGCAATAATATCCCAAGCTCCCTTAAAAAATGCCGCAGAGAAACCATCTGGACCAGGAGATTTATCATCACCCATAGAAAAAATAACATCTCTAACCTCTTTAGGAGTAACATCGCGAACAATATCTAACGCCACATGAGGATCGATAGTGGAAGAGAAAAGGTTATCACCATCAAATGGAATAGATAACCCCTCTTGACCAAGAAACAAAGTAAAGTGACTAACAAAAGCATTAGGAACGTGATCATCCAATTAAATAACTCCATTACCATCACTAATAGAATCGATCCGACTCCTCGCCTTCCTACTTTTAACCACCTTATGGAAATAGGCAAAATTAGAATCCCCCACACGAAGCCAATCAACTTTAGCCTTTTGCTTAAGAAAACGTTCCTCAATAAGAATAGCTTCCTTATAGGAATTGAGATAACAAGCTTCTTCATCTCGGATGTCTGAATTGAACGGATCCAAATCAAGAGCACGTTGAACCGTATCCAATTCATGGCGAAGTTTCACGACTTTATCATGAACATTACCCTCAGAAAACAACAATCTCCGAAGCGGCTTCTTAAGAGACTTCAGCTTATTCACCACTTGAAACATGTGAAAGCCACTAAAAGGCTTACTCCAATACTCCTGAACCTGTAATTTAAACTGAGAATTCTGCACAAGAATGTTAGAACCCTAAAGTCGATTTGCTCTCTGGAGAAAAAGTTCGAATCCCTTAAACTCTAAAGATCGACAACATGCACACTCAAATCTCTTTTCTTTTGCTCTAATATGTTTCAGTTATGTGATTACATTCGTGTGTTACGTAATTGTTTCCAGAATATAGTAATCGCTGGGATCTTTGGGTTTACTTTTGTCGAATTTTTTTTAGGGTTTCGCTACTTATTATTCGTCTACTATAATCATATGTGCTTATAATGGTTGAATTTGATTAGTTGATTTGCGCTTTAACTCATGCCTTAGCTGCTCTAAGGCCCTCGTTTTGGAAGATTGCCATGGTTTTTGTGTTTTTCTGTGTTAATCATTTTTTAGGGTTTCATAGTTTTGCTATTTGGGTTCTGTTTATTTAGTTCGCTGCTACTGTTGTTTCTTTGCAATATGGATAAGAGTGGTGATGTTAATGTTGATTTGGAAGCCTTGGATGCTTGTATGCAAAGGTTGAAGGGGAATGATGCTGGTATTGATGATGCGCCTAAACCTATAATGCCTATAAGGGTTTTAAGCAACCCTAAACTTGCTACATCTGATGATACCTCGACATTGGCCTTTGGTGGTACTTCTTCTGCTGGTCCGTCTCAAGTAATTGGTATGAACTATCGTGAGGTACACCTTGCTTCATGTGGTAATCCTAACGTCCAATCTAGTGAACATTATTCGTTATTTTAGGGCGATGAAGGTTTTGTTACTAATCAGTATACTAAATCTGATTTCCCATCTCTTGAGGAGGTTCGTGGGCTCGCTAAAGGTGGTAATTAGGTGGGTAACCAAGATAAGATTGTCAATATGGCTGCTGGGGCCTCGTTGGATGCAATACCTGTATCGGGAAGTAATGTTCTTAACTAGGATGATATTAGTTTGCCTAAAGGTGATGGGATTAGTGTGGCTACTCAAGCTGGTAAATTCAAGGGTGTAGTGACGCATGATACCTCTAATAAGGAGAGCCTTATCGTTCAATCGTCTGAAGTTATGCAGTCATCAACCTACGTTGGAGTTGCTAGTGGCTCTCAACAGGCTCATACCCAAGGTACTCAGTCTATTCCTGTCAAAGGAAAGTCTAACTTTCGAGCACTTAAAGTTGATAATATTTTTAATGGTGTTGACGTGTCCATTCCTCGAAAGGTGGTAGAAAATATTAGCACTAAATTTGATAACACCTTGTATGGATATTTCATTGGCAAGCGTATTGCATTCCCAGTGGTTGAGTATTTTGTCCGATACAATTGGGCTAAGTATGGTCCAAAACGGATTATGATGAATGCGCAAGCCTTCTTTTTCTTTAAGTTTGACTCTCAGGTTGGCTTGGAGGCTGTTTTAGAAGGAGGTCCATGGATGATCAAAAACAGCCCTATTATTCTAAAGAAGTGGACCATCAGTACTAGTTTGACGAAAGAGGAATTAACCCATATCCCGGTATGGGTTAAGCTCCACGATGTTCCATTACAGGTATCTCTGAGGATGGTATTAGTATTATTGCGACACATATCGGTAAGCCTATTATGCTTGATTCCTATACTAGCTCTATGTGTATTGATTCTTGGGGTAGGAGTAATTTTGCTCGTTGTTTAATTGAAATTGATTCTCATGCTCCCCTTAAGGAATCTATTACTGTGGGGGTCCCATACATGGATAGTCTTGGCTTCTCTTCTAAAACTATTAGGGTGGAATATGAATGGAAACCTCCTAGATGTGATGTTTGTTTGATCTTTGGTCATTCTGTTGATACTTGTCCTAAGAAAGTTGTGACTGCACCGGTTGTAGATAATGGATTTCAAATTGCTGGGAAAAAGGGTAAAGCTAAAAAGAATGCTAAGGATAATAGAAGTGGTAATTTATTTAATGGGGTACCTGTTGGTAAAAATATGCAGTATAGGGCTAAATCTGTTTCCACCCCTTCTATTAGCAAACCGGCTCAAGGAAATGCTAGTACTAGTGCAGGTCAGCCCCCTAACCCAAATGTGACTTCATCTAACCCGGTAGGTCCTTCTACTTCACATAATACTTCTAGACCTACTGTCCTAAATGCTGAGGTGAATAAGGATAGCCAACCTGCTCGTAATGTTACCGATAGTACTAACTATTCTTAAAGTAAGTAACCCAATTTTGGCCGCTAATGTGACTACATCTAACCCGTTTGGTTCTTTGGCTACTGATGATGATGTTGATGATATTAAAGAATTAGATGAGGATGATGTGGTTGAAAATGTGTTTGATGAATCAGGTAATTTATTTGATAAACCGGGGGCAAGCACTCCTGTTCTGAATGTTCCTGATGTTTAGTATCGCCTCGTGGAATATAAGGGGTTTGAACCATTCCCGTAAACAAAAAGAGGTTAGGCAGGTTGTAAATGAAAATAATCTTAGTGTGTGTGCGGTTTTGGAATCTCATGTGGATGCTTCTGTGGTGTATAATACATGTCGTAATATGTGTCGTCGATGGAAGTGGACGTCAAATGGTAGTCTTTGTGATAAGGGGTCTCGTATTATTCTTGGGTGGAATGATGACATTGTTGATGTTATGATTATGTCTCAAACTAACCAAGTTATGCATGTGCAGGTTAATATCCGTGCGGACAACAAAACCCTATTTTGTTCTTTTGTGTATGCAGATAACTATTACATTAATTGTCATGCACTTTGGAGCAATCTTGTTTGTCATGTTGGTTTTATGCGAAGTAGGCCTTGGGTCTTGTTGGGTGACTTTAATGCTGCTCTTAATTTGGAAGATCACTCAAGTGGTGGATATACTCCTGACATTGCTATGCGTGAATTTAAAGATTGTGTTCAGAGTATGGAGGTTGCGGATGTTAATAGAACTGGGCTTCATTTTACATGGAACCAAAAACCTAAAGGCTCTAAGGGAACTCTTAAGAAAATTGATAGGATTATGGGTAATTTACAGTTTTGTGATACTTTCCCGGGTTCTTTTGCTATCTTCCAACGTTATCGTATCTCGGATCATTCTCCTTGTGTGCTTCGTATTCCTCATGTGGCCAAGCTCAAACCCAAACCTTTTAAGTTCTCTAACTTTCTGGTGCATAAAGAGGGCTTTCTTGATACGGTTACTTCGGGGTGGAATATTCGTGTCAATGGTTGTGCTATGTATCGTGTGGTTAAACGTTTGAAGGGGCTGAAATCCTCTTTTCGTAAGATGTTACACAATCAAGGTAATCTTCATGCGCGGGTTGATAATCTTCGTAAGGAACTTGATGAGGTCCAAATGGCGATTGATAAGGATCCTTTCAATTCAGCCCTTCGTGATGAGCATGCTCATTACCTTCTTGCCTTTAAGGAGGCTACGCTTGATGAAGAGAGATTTCTTAAGCAAAAATCTAAAGTTCAATGGCTCCATGCAGGTGATTCTAATACGGCTTATTTTCATAATATTGTTAAAATAAATGTGCTCGTAATCGAATTGAATTGGTTTGAGATGCGGCTAATGTTTTGTATGAAGGTAATGTGGTTGCAGGGGTGTTTGTTTCTCATTATGAGCAGTTTCTTAGTATTGAAGGGGATTGTAGTCCTCTAGAGGATCATGATTTATTCTCTAATGTCCTTGACCAGCATAGGGCCGATTATATGGTTCGTGATGTTACTGATGGTGAAATTAGGGAAGCTTTGTTCTCGATAGGGGATGATAAAGCCCCACGTCCTGATGGCTACACTGTTGCCTTCTTTAAGAAAGCTTGGGATGTTGTGGGTATTGATGTTTCGGGTGCTATTCGGGACTTTTTTACTAATGGTAAGATTCTAAAGGAAATCAATCACACCATTATATCCTTGATTCCTAAAGTGTCTACCCCTTCTAAGATTAATGACTATAGGCTTATTTCGTGTTGCAATGTTCTATATAAATGCATTAGTAAAATTATTGCAAATCGCATTAAAGAGGGTCTTGGATCTTTGGTTAGTATTAGTCAATCAGCGTTTGTTCCTGGGCGGCATATTTCTGATAATATACTGCTTACCCAAGAGCTTATGCGAAATTATCATAGAGGGAGAGGTTTGCCTAGATGTGCTTTTAAAGTGGATATTCAAAAAGCATATGATACGGTCGACTCGGCTTTTCTTAAGTCAATTCTGGTCGGTTTTGGTTTCCATCACAAAATGGTCGAATGGATCATGGTTTGTGTATCATCTACATCGTATTCTATATGTGTTAATGGTGATCTTCATGGCTGGTTTAATGGTAAGCGTGGTCTTAGTCAAGGAGACCCGTTACCTCACAATTTGTTTACGTTGGTTATGGAGGTTTTAACCGTTATCTTGCAGAAAAAGGTTTCTAATTCGGCGGATTTCAGTTCCATCATTTATGTGAGCAGCAGAGGATTATTAATCTTTGTTTTGCAGATGATATTTTCTTATTTTCTAGAGGCCATCCAGATTCAGTTAATGTTATTATGCAAGCTCTGGAGGAGTTCAAGAATGTTTCTGGTCTTGTCCCGAGTATCCCTAAAAGTACAGCTTTCTTTTGTAATGTTCCTAATGCTTTGAAACGTACTATTCTCCAGTCTATGCCATTTGCAGAAGGTTCTCTTCCTGTTAGGTACCTTGGTGTCCCTCTTATATCGTCCAGACTTCTTTATAGGGATTGTAAGGTTCTTGTGGAAAAGTTGGAAAGTCGTGTGAATGATTGGCGTAATAAATTTCTATCCCTTGCGGGCAGGCTTCAATTGGTAAGATCGGTTTTGTCCTCGATGCATATATATTGGGCTTCGGTCTTTATCCTTCCTACTCGTATCATTCATGATTTGGAACAGCTGTTGAGGGGTTTCTTATGGTGTCAAGGTCAAATGAAAAGGGGTAAGGCCAAAGTTGCTTGGGAATCTGTTTGTAAGCCTCAACAAGAAGGTGGCCTTGGTATTCGTCGATTGGCTGATTTTAATATTGCTCTTATGACGATGCACATTTGGTGTATCTTAACCCATAAGGAGTCCTTGTGGGTTAAATGGATTCATTCATATAAACTCCGTGGTAGAAGCTTTTGGGATGTTCCTTGCTTGGGTGATGTTAGTTGGGGTTGGCGTAAGCTTCTTGCAATTAGACCCAAGGTACGTCCTTACATATGGCATAAGATCAATAATGGTAAAACCACTTCTGTATGGTTTGATATGTGGTATGATTTAAGCTCTATCCGTGATATGCTCACTGCTAGAGACATTGTGCGGGCTGGTTTTAGCTTATCGGACTCAGTTTGTGATGTTATTGATAATGGTAATTGGAAGTGGCCTGTGGATTGGTTAACTAGATTTCCGAATTTATTTAACCTCCCGGTTCCTAATTTTCTTGATGATACTGATGATGGGTTAATGTGGCGTGATTTGGAGGGCAATTTTAGAGATTTTTCAGTTGCTTGTGCTTGGGATTCTCTTCGTACTAGGGTTGATCGGGTTGGGTGGTTTAATATTCCATGGTTTCCTCACTGTATCCCCCGACATGCTATACATGTGTGGCTTGTTATTAAGCAGAAGTTGAAGACACAAGATAGGCTTCGAGAATCGGATGTTGGTCCTGATGTTGATCTGAATCTTCTTCGATGCCCATTGTGTGATGCGGTTCCGGATATTTACCCTCACTTGTTTTTTGAGTGTCAATTTTCTTTGCAGGTTTGGTTACAGGTCCGGATTTTATCCGGAATGGATGGCGTCCCTCCTAGTTTGGATGATGTTCTTACGTTCCTCATTCCTATATCTAAGGGTCGTTTAGTTCCTAGCATACTCTCTCGGTTATTACTTGCTGCTACTGCTTATTACATATGGATGGAACGCAATTCAAGACTTTTCAAGAGGAAGAAGTCTACCGTTGCTAAAGTGGTTCAAGTAATTGTCAATACCGTCCGGTTGAAGCTGGTTACCTTCAAATTTAAGAAGATAACCCCTCGGCCTCGTCTACTGTCGGATAAATGGAAGATTCCAAGCTCTTGTCGTATTCACGAGGGGAGTGCCAGGTAAGGGTTGTACTCTTTTTTCCCTTATCCAAGGTTTTTCCCTATGGGTTTTTCTTGGAAAGGGTTTTTAAGGAGGCAAACTTCCTAGGTCGCCTTGCTCCCCTCGTGCTTATGGGTGGATGCTGGACGTTCGCTTGATTCAAGATTTTTCTTGTTTTTATACCTAGTTAGGTGATTTGTAATTCAACTAGGTTTGTTGTGTTTATGGCATGTCATAAGCACTAGTTTATCAAGCTTTTTGCTTGAGGTTAATGTGGTACATCAGCCACATTCCATTTGTACTTAACTTTTTTTGGTTATATATTTACCGGGGTAAACCCCTTTACCCAAAAAAATAAAATAAAAAACTTGAATGGCCTAGGTTTAAACTTAAAAGAGGTAGGAATATGGAGCATAGCAAGAGAATGATCAGAAATGCGGTATGGCTGAAATATAGCGTGAGCACCAACAAAAGAATCCATAAACCCAAGATTAGCCATAATGCGATCAATCTTCTTCAATGTACCATAGGCTTCTGATTCCATGTAAACTGCAGCCCTGTCCGATTAATATCCGACACCTCGATCTCATCAACACCGATAACCTCGCAACCATATCATCCAAGTTCAACGCCGAATTGAAATCACCAAGAATACACCAAGGACGTAAATAAACAACTTGCTTGTGGGCACCTAGATTATTCCACAAAGGTCTTCTATGCGTGTACCTATTATGAGCATAAACAAAAGAACAAAAAAGCTCCTTTTTATCCCCCTTAAACCGAACAAAAGTGTGAATAAATTGGTCCGTCATGCTAATCAAATTAAGGTCAACATCATCCATATTCCATCCTAAAATGATACGCGACCCTTTATCGCACAAATGACCATTAGAGGTCCAATCCCAGCTACGAAAAACTTTAGCACATAAAACCTGAAGACGAGAATTAGAAACATGCGACTCCAAAATAGCACATATAAAAAGATTATTCTCACCAAGAACCTGACGAACCTCCTTTTGTTTAGGGGATTGGTTCATTCCCCTTATATTCCAGGAAGCAATACTATACATGAGGAAACTCGCCAGAGGAAGTGCTTGCTTCCTTAATGTTAACCGCCTTAGTGCTCACTTTATCTACCATGTCCAATGCTTCATCAACTTCACTATCACTATCAAAATTAGAGTAACTCGTCCCTTTTAATGTAGTATAAGTAATATCATCCGTCTCAAAAGGATCATCGCCACTAAGAACCGCATAAGAATTTTTCAAAGAAACGCTAGGAGCTTTAATAGTAGACGACTGATCCGAACCAAAATGAACATGAGAAACCGTGTTACCTTTACTAGTAGACGCATACGATGCACTCGGAATTCCACTCGTACCCTTGCTACTTCCATTAACCACACTACTTGAGGATATACCTTTAGTACTTCCATTATCCGCCACGTTAGGAGACAAACTATTATTAGTTACATTCGTACCAACATCAAATTGAGCATCCCCCTTTCTCCCACTCGAAGTAGATGGCACACCATCTTTCCCCGACTGTTTAGGCTCCCATCTATAATGGAAAGAAATCTTTGGTTTCGTAAGCCGAAGACCATCAATATGCTTTTCCTTCGTAACCTGCTTACCTTTACCCTTACGCTTGTTAACTTCCACAAAACCGTCATCATCAACAACTTGTTTGACATTAGCCGTGATGTTTTTAGGACAAGCACCATCCGTATGATCAAAAATCTTACAAGTATCACACCTTGGGGGCTTCCATTCATACTCAACCTCAATACGCACCAAATAATGCCCATTCCCGTTAGAAAACGGGATAGCAACCACCAAAGAATCCAATAATGAAAGGAGAGAAGATACTTCCATTAACGCACGAGCATAATGATTTCTACCCCATGACTTAATACACATAGTGCTTGTGTAAGAATCCAACATAATAGGACGACCAATTTGTGTCGTAATCAAACTCAACCCTATTTCTGAATAAGCCACAATAGGAACATTATGTAGCTTAACCCACACCGGAACAGAAGTGATTTCATCTTTTTTAAGCTTGGAATTCGGCGTCCAAATGTTCAAAATTATAGGCACAAGATGAATTAACCACGGACCAGATTCAAGAACTTGTTCCATACCTTCCTTTGTAGCGAACTGAAATAGGAAAAAACCATTGTTCAACATAACCCTTTCCAATCCAAATTTCGCCCACGTATTCTTGACGTAATTCTCCACCACAGGGAAAGCAAGACGTTTGCCAATAAAGTAACCATACAACGTATGTGTAAACCGAGAGGACACCTCATCAACAGCTTGTAACGGGATAGTCACATGTGCACCCTCGACTCTTTCCTCATTACGCATCTCAACAATGTTAATAGCCTTAGGTGCTACTTTGCGCTTAAACATTGCAGCATAGGATTTAGGAACATCATTACTATTGGTAAAAGTTGTAGCATCATTAAATGCATGTGACATTTTGCATGCATCTCCAACAGTGGCCCCATCCATACTCATACCATGAACAATACTGGTTTTCACTTCCACCCTAGTCAAATCCACATTATCACTCATTACAGTAGCATCAGGTATTCCAAAAAACACATTAGATTGGTCATTCGAATTAGGAGGAATAATATTTGCGTTACCAACAGTAGGATTAGCATGCTTTACATTCACACCATACGTATTATCAATTGAATTCTCCTTATTCCCACCGATAGTGCACGAATCAGAATTCTCATCCACATTACTCACATCCACATTCAAACCAGAAAACGCAACATTTTCAACAAAAGTAGCCTGCAAAGAATTAGACAAACCTTGATGACCCTTAGGATCCGCATTAGACGATGGCGGAATAACGTTGCGTTTTGCTTTTTTCAAGATAGATTTCAGAATGGGTGCGTCCCCAAGCAATGTCGACCTTTTCGCATCGCCAAACGAACTCTTTGAACCCATGTTTTCAGTAACCTTAATGCCATCAGTAGCCTTATGAGAACCAGAAGTACCCTTGTTATCCACTTTATCCATTACCTTCCATGAAACACAAAACACCAGCGAACTGAAAATAAAAACCCTAATTCAAGAACCACGCGCAGCAGCAACAAAACCACAAACAACCCTGAAAAATGAAACACTAAAAGGGTTTTGTCACACCATAACAGATAATAACTCTCACATGATTGAATATGATTGTCAATTAATGCAATAATGATGTAATTATATGCTACAACTTTTACCAATAGCAATGATGTTCCTAAATCCTATGCTGCAATGTTTAAGCGCAAAGTGGCACCTAAGGCTATTAACATTGTTGAGATGTGTAATGAGGAAAGAGTAGAGGGTGCACATGTGACCATCCCATTATAAGCTGTTGATGAGGTGTCCTCTCGGTTTACACATACGTTGTATGGTTACTTTATTGGCAAACGTCTTGCTTTCCCTGTGGTGGAGAATTACGTCAAGAATACGTGGGCAAAGTTTGGATTGGAAAGGGTTATGCTGAACAATGGCTTTTTCCTATTTCAGTTCGCTACAAAGGAAGGTATGGAACAAGTTCTTGAATTACATTTGGACGCCCAAATAAAATAACGACTAAAGGGAAGTAATACAAGATTAAACCACTTAAGTTGAAACGTTATAAGAGATTAAATCATAGTATGATCAGGATTCACGATTGAGAAAAAGGAAACATGAAAATCGCCCAAAGTCGCCAAAGAGAAAGGGTAAAATAGTATATTTTGAAAAACCCTAGTTGATTCTCTCACTAGGGGCGATTTTTCTGCCTCCACAACCCACACCGATTCTGCCTAATTCTTCCAATCTAAAGTCGTTTTTGCTAATCTCATCTTTGGGATTGTGTATGAACGATAACGAATCAGATTGGTGTGGGTTGTGAGGTCTATTCTTATGGTTTATCTGTCTAAAAATCGCTATCCTCTATCTACCTGGTGATTTAGAACACCTTTAATCGACCGTTTTGGTCGTTTAGGGTTTCTATCAAATCGCAGGTGGGTTATCTAGGATAGTTACGTCTGTTATTAAGAGAGCCCTTGTTAGGGTTTCGTTCTTTGTGTATGCTTGATGTATGGGACGTTAATTGTTATTATCTTTTGATTGCTAGTCTTTTGGGTTGCTGTTCTTAACGATAAACTAAGCCCTAATTATTTAGGGCTCGGTTACTTTTACATCTGCATGTAAATCCTATTTAGGGTTTGTTTGGTAGTATAAGTTTTGTGATTAACTTCGTGGGTTGTGAGAGAGATGGTTGTAGGCTGTTTGCTTTACCAGTTGACGTCATAAGGTCTGATTACATGGGTTCAGATCTGGTATGCCTTAACTTAAGGCATCGTGTCCATGATGCTGGATGTTAGGGTTCGTTAATCCTATGTTCGTTTGATTCTAATCTCCTGTGTTCTAATGTACTCCTATCGAGGTTATTATTGTATGATTCTTGTGCGATAATAAGTGAAGCTGTAGTGATGTTATGATTATTTCGTTCCATGCATTATAATTGTAGCAGTTGCAGGGATCGGAATTTTTTCTGGTTGTTAGTGTTTCTTAATGAAACCTATATGATAGTGGAAGTTGGTGTTGCGCTCAAGGGTAATTGCTATGAAGATTATTGAAGATAGAGTCGGTCACTATGGATGTGGTTCTTTGAACTTGTTTTATTACATTTAGATTATTTCCTTAAATCTAATTGTTAGTTTCAGCGTTTAGCTGTGTGGTAGTTCTGCATTCTGCAGTTGATGTAGCCTATGTAACAGGCAGAGGGCATGGGATTCACCCATGTCATTTGTACTTCAATGTTTTTTGGCGTAATAAATTTTACCAGGGTGAAAAATCCCTTTTACCCAAAAAAAAAATAGTATATTTAAAAAAAAGAATAATAAAAAATAATAAAAGTTTTTTTTTAATAATCCATCCTCCCATCACATCTATGTTTTATTGAATTATATACACAGGAAATCATGAAGTATATGAAAATCATAATTTTAATGGATAACGTAATGTAAACATAAAAAAGATATTGATGAATATAATTATTGTTTTCAAAACCTTTAAAATCGTACAAATTATATTTGAAAACACGATTCTGATTTTGTTATTTGAAAATTTATAATCATAAACGTAATAATCAACATAATTATAAAAAATATCTAGACGAGGAATGTCACAACGACAAATATATAATATACAATACCACGATGATTTTTTGTTTTCATTTACTTTTTCCCTTTGATGTTGTATTTAATTAATAAAAATATTTAGTTATTAAAATGTTAGATACCTAAAAAGTGACGTTAAATTAAATTTCAGTTACTATTTGCCTCGATTTTCTATTCATTCCTTCTCTTTTGTTTTATTTCTCAGAGATACATTCATTCTTATCCATACCATTCAATTTAATGGCTGTATTTCCAGTTTTCGAAAAAGTCAAGGAAGCTAGCGGTTCTACTGAGCACCACAAATGCAGGCAGTTCTTTTTCAATCAAGAAATGACAGAAGATGAGGGGTTGGTTATCTAGCTTGGTGAGCACTGTGACGATCTTCGCAGGAAGATCGACAAGAGTAGTAAGCTGATAGTGGAGCATGAAGCTATGAAGGCAGAGGAAGTTGTAGGTGACAGCTTGGAGTGCATGAAAGAGACTAAGAACAGAGAAACAAAGATGTTGTATGCATTGACGGCGGTGTTGATTGAAGTTAGGGAAGGGATGTTTGAGAAGGATAGCCATATCACTCTCATGGATCTCTATAATTGAAGCTTGGTGTGGTGATAGTGGTAAGGGTTGGTAGTAATATTTATATGCTTCTTTTTTCACTAATTATGACGGTTCACCAGGGCCTCTTTCCTCCTCCCTTTTCTGCTCACTCGTAGGGGTCCGGACCCCAAAAAAAGGGGGGGGGTGGGAGTCGACTGAACTTTGGCATTTATGAGGTTTTTATGTTTAAGAACATGGTGTTGGTATCTAATATTTATGGTTATCAATCAGAACCCTTTTGAACATCATTTGAAACTACACCAGAAACAAATAATTTAATATGAAAAAAAAATCAGGCATACATTATAAAGATATGTACATTCTTTTTAATAATAAAAATATAGAACTTGATGTGATGGAGAAACCACTGTTGTAATTCGCAATCCATTGAGAAACAAAGTATTTTATAAGAAACACATGTAATTCTGATATGCAACAAAAAACACAATAAAAAATAATCGTTTTTTTGGGTAAAGGGGAGTAATCCTGCACCCTGGTAAAAAATAATCGTTATGATTATCAATATATAAGATGCATAAACCTGATTTCAAGTACACATTATAAAATTATATTTCGAAATATACAATTGGATGCAAATGAAAAATCGCTATTGTAATTCAAAAGCATATTATAAACAAAATATAATATAAGAAACACATGTAATTCTGATATGCAACCCAAAACACAATAAAAAATAAACGGATAAATAATATTAAAAACAAATTTTCATGTAGATGTAATTGTTATACGCAAATCAAAATACAAATAAACAAATTTAATCCATAGTTTTTTTTCACCTCTCTTTGGGGTGCTTTGGTCTTACACTTAGTACAAGTTAATGATGGAAGTTCTACATCCTCTTCGTCAACTAATACTGGAATTTCAACTTGATCCTCCTCAACTGATCCAACATCTTCATATCTTCCTGAACCTGAATAGAAAAAAATTCTGAACATAAAACTAATGTTTAAATATATGCACACACACACACACACACACACACACACACACATATATATATATATATATATATATATATATATATATATATATAAGAGGAGGCATGCCACATATAATTCCACTTGGCATTATATAATGTTACGTCATAAAGCCATATCATCATAATTTTTCCACCTAAGCAATTATTTTCGAAGTAAAATTTTAAAAAATAACACTTGCATGATTCGAACCATGGTTGTTTTTATGAATAGCATGTATGTTTACCACTAAGGCAACATGATTTTTTGGAATATATGTTGCAAGTCCAAAATTATAAATCTATGCAACCAATTATATAGGAGAATCCCTACAACTTAGGTAACCCTAAACAAAACATGTACGTAAAAAATTATCTACAGTTCATTCATAATATATCTTTTCTCAAAAACCCTAATATCCCTCACAATCTCATCTAATGATCGTTTATGTGTTTTCTTCATCACATGTTTGTAAGAAAACATTAATGTTCGCGGATAATCTCTATGAAGACTCGAAATCACTTAGGTATAGATATTATGTTAAATTCATTGTGTTTTTTGTTTTTTAGTATCCTTACGTACTTTTTTATCTTTATATGTTGAATTTTGTATTCTTGGTGAAGTACTATATATCAGCTCCTACTAATTTTTAGGTATAATACAACATACTTATATCAACTATTATGTTTTCAACAGTCCTAGGAATATTTACTTTTAATGTAATATATACATACTCAAAAGGGCAATAGATGGATTACAAATTTAAATGTCAAAATGAGTCTCTTAATTCTTATAAAGTTATATTCAGGCGACCATACTCATCTCTTCTGTTACTTTCTCTATGAGCGTTGGAAATATTAACATCACTTCTTCACAGGCATGCTTTATATGTAACAAGAAATATTACTTGTTGAGATGTTCAAGATGCCATTTAGCATCACATGAAAAGCGTTTTGGATATTCGGAGTATGTTCAACCTTCTAATGACATTCCTTAGCAACTGGGCTGTTGGAGGTAGACAATCGCTGAGAAGAATTTGAATACCGCAGCTGTGGATTGTTGCATTGGGATTCCAATCTATTTTACTGACCTTCAAAGAAGGGCTGTTATGGATGCGGCTACAATAGCTGGTTTGCACCCTCGTAGGTTGATACATGGAACAACAACTACTGCTTTGGCTTGTGAATAACCAGATCAAAAACCCCTAACCGATTCTCTCTTGGCGATTTTTTAAAACCCTAACTTCCTAATCGTTGTTTTTCAAATCTGCTTAAACCTTGGGATTCTTTGCATTGATCTGACTTTGCTACTCATTAATTTCATTGTTAATTGGTTCTTGGTTGGATTCGTGTTGCGTTTCTCTTGTTTTAGCATAGTTTTGAAGAATCGTTTTTTTAGGGTTTCAAATATCGTTTTTGGTTTTAACCAGATTTGGGTTGTGTGATCGATCTGATTCATACCAAGTTTGGTTTATCACTACTGGCAGGTCTTGTTTTAATCGTTTACCTCCTTGATTGGACCATGGAGGCTAGTTAGATTATGAATTGTTGCATTTAAAACCCTAACTCTTCAGTTAGGGTTTTGGTTGTACGAATTGGTTATACGTTGATGTTCAATTTCTGCTTGTGTGTGGCGTTTGTTTGGATTGTTAGTGGGGTTTTAGAGAGACGGAGAAAGGATTTTTTAACATGGATAGTTATTCGTTGAAAGCTTCAAAAGCAGCCACCAACTTGGCCGATCAAGTTGGCTTGAACATGGAAGCGAATCCGTACCATAGGCTAGATATTAAGGCGTTGGAGGATAGGTTAAAATGTCTCAAAGGTGAACATGGAATCGAGGTTGATGCTGCTGTTCCTGAGTTGCATAAAGCTCTAGGGTTGTTCGAAACCCTAGCAATAACGATGGTAATCTGTTTGGGGATGCTAAGTTTGATTCAGTTTGGAGCACGCCTACAGCCTGACCCATGGGAGGACTCTAGGTTGGGGCTTTATAGTGATAAGGATGGTACTTCTTTGAGTGGGTTGGATTCGAGCACTAAAGCAACTCCTACTAATGCTTCTGTTCACGATTCTTGTGTGCCTCCATTTTTTTTTGGGTAAAAGGGTTAATTCACCCTGGCAAAATACTATTACACCAAAAACATTGAAGTACAAATGACATGGGTGAATCCCATGCCCACAGCCCGATCAGGGCGACGGAAATTGCACAACATGTGCAACTTACAGACTCTTACATAAGAATGACAAACCATTCTTATAACTTACCAAACTGAAACGACCAATAACCACAATATAAGAGTGACAAACCACTCTTATAACTAATAAATGAACAAAACTACAACGACTATCCAAATAACAAAAAGCTTGATTCTTCACAAGTCGTCATAGATGTCCATAACCTTCAACGATGCAGCCATAGCCCAGTTAGTACAAACACCACCAATCCACACCAAATAACTACAGCAAACCCCCATTGATTCAAACGGAACCAAACCAACAATGTCCATAACAAGCACAAATACTACGACTTGATCCAATACCTCATTTGCTAACAATTCCAAAGGGATGAAACTCTAGCTGAGAATGTAATCCAGTGTATCTTGATCAATCATAGACATAAAATAGGGTTGCAATCCTAACTTACAGCATCCAAACGTCTTATGCATTACATAAGACGAACACCAATTGTAGTCGCATAGCAACTACAAAGAAAAATCCCATACGACCTGAAATAAATCAACTACATAACAGCAGGTCATAGCAAACATAAGAACTTCAAAACAGCCCCATACAACATCATAGGAACAACCAAGGAATAATGGAACCGTTTGAAACGAATCTAGGGTTAAACCACAACCCTAACTTACCCAAGATCCTACTACACACGACCATTCTAAAAACATCCATTCATATCATGGAGTAGTATCTAGTAGAATATGGTTTTGGACAAGACCCATAAAAACTTGACTTCCAACTCTCCAAAAAACCCACTAACAAAAACTTACATTATATGAAGAACATGTACTAATGACGCCTAGATTTCCCATCATGAAGTAAATGGTAGAGAAAATGTGCCTAAAGAAGCAAGGTCATTTGCTAATGTGTTACAACCGGAACAAGTCACGAGGAAAGTTAATTTTCGACCATTGGTGAACGAGAATCGTATTGATAACCATGATACGGTTCTTCCTAAGGCTGCTATGGAGGGAGTGTTTAACCGATATGATAATACTTTTGTTAGCTTTTTTGTTGGCAAGAATATTGCGTTTCCTTTGGTCCGGAACTACGTCATTAAAACGTGGGGTAAGTTTGGGTTAAAGAAACTTATGAAGAATGACGATGGTGTGTTCCTCTTTAAGTTTGATTCTAAAGAGGATGTTGATACTGTCCTTCAACGGGGTCCTTGGATTATTCGTAACTCTCCTCTCATCCTCACTAAATGGACTCCTGATGTGTTACTGTCTAAAAGTGAGGTTACCAAAGTTCCCATGTGGATTAAATTGCATAATGTGCCATTACTTGCATATTCGGAAGACGGGTTGAGCCTCATTGCTACTCAAGTGGGTAAGCCGATTATGCTTGATGCTTTCACTAGTTCCATGTGCGTTGATTCATGGGGTCTTATTAGTTTTGCACGTGCTCTTGTTGAATTATCATCGGAATCTGATCTAAAACATGAGGTGACTATGGCGTTCCCTAAAAAGGATGATAGTGGTTTTACTACGGCATGTATCAAGGTTGAATATGAATGGAAACCTCCCCATTGTACAGAATGTAAAGTGTTTGGGCATGTTAATGCTAGTTGTCCTAAGAGTACTAAAGAGCATCTTGATGTAGCTCCCACCTCGTCTTTGGAAGAGCCTGATGATGGGTTTAAGGTGGTGCAGAATCGGAAAGCCAAACCCAAAGGTACGAAGATTTCTAGTGGTATTAATATGGGTAAGGGTCCTAGATTTGCACCTAGGAAGAAGGTATATGTTGCAAAGACGAAGACACCGGAAGCTGCTAGTGTTAATGCTAAAAGTACACCTATTACTACGTCTAACTCTTTTGGGACTCTTGAGGTGCAAGATGACACGAGCATCCCAAGTAATGTGGTTAATTCTACTACTGACGAGGCTAAGATTGTGAATTCTTCTGGTTGTACTAAGGAAGCAGGTATGGATGGTTCTCGGGGGAAGGAATCTCGTGTTGATACAAGTGCGGCTATTAAGCCTCCGGAGAATATGACTTTTTCTTCTACTAAGGTAAGTAATCCATTTTCTAAATTCGGGAATGTAACTTGTTCTGATAGTGAAGAGGATGAGGTTTTGGAGCCGGATAACCCTATGGCGTCATTTTTAGCTTCTGGGGGAGGTGGGGGACTAGAGCTTGAAGATTTTGATGATTATGCTGCTCAAGTCTACAATTTACCGAGACACTTGGAGGATATGTGTGACATGTATGATGTTAGTCTCTTAGGTCACGGTAGGAAGTAATTTTGAATGTTTGGTAGTTCATAAGATTGGCATGTATTTCTTATGTAATATGTTTGGTTAAAGTGCACTTTTAGTGTGTGTCTGTTGCCTATGTAACGGGCTGAGGTGAGAGATTCACTCTCATCCATTGTACTTAAATGTTTTGGTTAATATATTTTACCAGGGTGCAGGATTACTCCCCTTTACCCAAAACTACTGCTTTGGCTTCTGGTATATACAAGACTAATTTACCTGATAACGAGCAGTTGAATGTGGCATTTGTTGACATTGGGCATGCTAGCACCAGGTCTGCAGTGCAGGCTTTAAGAAAGGCCAGTTGAAGATGCTGGCTCATTCGTTTGACGGTTGTCTGGGAGGAAGGGATTTTGATGAGGTTTTGTTCCAACACTTTGCTCGCCAATTGTCAGTAACATATCTTTGTAATGTGTAACACCAAGTCACCAACCTCAGTTTTCGGCCATATAACTATTACTTGATTGCATCTTTTACGGTAACATAAAAAAAAACTAATGTACAAATCACCTACCAGAAACATACTTTTCCAATTATCTGATTCTATTATATGGTAATAGATCGATTGCTTTATAATATTTGAGTTTGTGCAGCCTGGCTTCAACAATTGAGGTCATCAGTTTAATGAGAAAAAAATAGAGTCTGATGAAAGAGTTTCAAGGCAAGCAAAAGCGGAAGCAGCTATTAGTGGCTTGGATAATCGTTTAAAGGTTGAAGAACTTGAACAGGCGCAACAACGTGCAAAAGAAACAAATGAGATGGTTGTACATTTTTTCTTATTTTAAATTTGACAAAAGTATTGCCTATGACTTTTGTAGATGTTTGAAACTTTGAATTATCGGTGTGTTATTTGGACTCTACAGCATGCCAAAGAAGCATATTCACAAAAGTATGTCTTAGCTACTTAATTGAAGAAGCTACAGAAGAGTGTGTCGGATGTGTTGCATGAAGGAAGCAAATCAGTTACAGTTCTTGATGAGGTACTACTACTTTTGTAAAATCAGATAAATAGTTTATTAGTTGATAAAAAGTACTTCTACTCAGCCCAACTTGACCCTTGCAAAAATTACCTATTCTGACCCATAAGAGGAAGTTTAATGAATATTAGAGTAATACTTGCAATGCAGAGATGAGATCCATCTAATCCTCGGGGAGCTGAAAGACTACTCATGGGTTTAGTTGAGCGTGACTCTGATTTAAACATTGACGTTCATGCTCAAGGTGAGTAACAGTTCTTTCCTTATACATCGTAAAGGAATTGATTACAGTAATAGTAATAATAAAAGTAGAATGTGGTCGTAGAAGACTGTTATTGCATACTCCAACCATTTGTACATTAGTGCTTATCGTCAATGTTATAACCTAGGTGTAGCTTAAGGGTTAGCAATAACAACTTGTATGAATTCATGTACGCTTCAATATACGAATGATGTTTCCTATCTCTCTTGAATAGATATTATTGTGTTAAATGGTGACTTTGAATTGAGTGGTAATGATTCTTAATGAATCATTGATGATAGTCGTTTAATCATGACATGTATATCTGGTCATCCATGATGGTATGTCAGATGTGTCGGACTATTTTTTTCCTTCTTTGTTATTATTTTATAAGAATTTTAATTTTAATTTAGTTTTTTTCTGACCATACTTTGGAAGCAGGCACACCCACAATTGCTTGGGATCCATCAGAGTAGAATGGCATTGCCACTTCAAATGGAATAGGAGCCGGTTTATGTAAATGCAAATTAAACAATATAATGGGATCCTGAGGCGAAGACAGTCAAGTGCTAAAGTAGAATTGGAAAATAAAGTCGTTAAATTTAGAAAGGTATAAGTTTTTTAGACTCATTTTTATTTATCCTTGAATTCATGATTCTTCAGGTATAAAAAATATGGAACATGAGATGCCTATTTCACACAATAAGACAACGCACATTCTCTCCTTATAGCTGCACTCCATGCTGTTCTCAGTAGCCACAATGGCATTCATGAAGGTTAGATTCCTTTTTGTGCTCAATTAAGAGATGTTGCTGGTTTCCTAAGTACATGTAGGTTTGTATGTGTCTTTTTGTTACTTTTCTTATGAAGGTGCTTGCTCGGCAACAGAGATTGGTAGGTCTTTGGGGTTACAAACCAGCCGTCTTATAAAGTGTATTGTTGATCTTGAAAGGGGTAGTGGTTCAACTAATCTTATTGATGGACCAATATATGAGTGTATGATTTTTGCCTATACTATTCTTAAAAGTGCTGATGTTTTTTCTCATGTTCGTTATTGTTGTTTTCTCACAACTTCTAAAAAATTATGTATGAATATCCCTTTGCAAGCCAACATAATGCACCTGTTTCAGTTATTTCACCTTATAAGTTTGAGAACAACAGAGCATGCTCTAAGGCTACAGACAACCAAGGTAACAATTACCTTTTTTTAAGTATGCTTAAATATTAGTTGGTTTCATAGAACTAATGGACTCCAATTGTGATGATTGTAATATTCACCAGAATGTCAGAATGTGTGTTGCATGAGTTTCTTGCAATGTAATTAGACAACCATTTGTTTGTTCACCTGGAGAAAGATCCACTTCTATTGTAAACGTAGGTATACGTTTGAAACTATGTTCACATTGCCGTTGTTTTTATACTTCTGCTGATTTATGTAGCTGCATCAATATCATTTGACACCTTAGTTTTGTTACATAAACAACTATCCCCATTTATGCTGATTCAATTCTACGGTATACATCTTTGTCTTTTTTTAAAAGCTTTGTTTTCCATTGTCGGATACTATCTTCAAATGTAAAACCCTACTTTCTTATTTTTCTTTTTTACTATTTTTTGGCACCTTATGTTTTTCAACATAAACAGGTAATTGCACTTCTCCTAATTCAGTGCCAATTTTTGCAAAAAGGCGAGTATCAGAAGACTCACCAACATCCTTCTCATGTGCTAGGGTCACCATACGCAATGTCTGTAGGCGTGTTGGCAAAGCCGCCTCACAGAACCCTGCTAACCCATTTGTAGGATCAGCCAGAGAGGGACCTATTAGATGGACAAGTTAGTTGTCTACTTCACTTTAGGTTTTCTTAGTTGATCGTCATTTTAGTTAAGTAGGATGGATGATAGGACTGATATCTTTTCTTGAATGAGCTGCCTGCAGTTCCAACCAATAGCATGGACAAGTTAGTTGGTCTACTTCACTTGTAGGATCAGCCAGAGAGGGACCTATTAGATGGACAAGTTAGTTGGTCTACTACACTTTGGTCTACTTCACTTTAGGTTTTCTTAGTTGATCCTCATTTTAATTAAGTAGGTTGGGTGATAGGTCTGATATCTTTTCTCGAATGAGCAGCCTGCAGTTCCAACCAATAGCATCGAGGTGAGACTTCTAACATGCCTATACTCTTCTTCATTAATTGATGTGAATTTAATTAGGGTTTCAATGTAGTTAAAAAAAATATTGTTCTTTTATCTTTCTTTTGATTACGCAAGTTCTCTAAATACCAAAAACATTTATCTCTGTGCTCTCACTGTTGAAGTATGATCTCAAGGTTAGTTGACATATATACCAAACATTGCTTTTTTTTTTAATAATTTTTATCAATTATGCGCCTATATTATCTTTTTCATAATATTTTTTTGCAGCTGCTACTCCAAAGAAAATAATAGAGAATACGAAGGAAGAGAATATTACACTGGCTGAAATACAAAATCATGTCAAGGTCAGTTATAAAAAAACTATATGATTTTAAAGTGTATACTCTACGTAATTTGTAGCATTGCTTAAAGTTAACATATGCATTGGGGAGCCCTCATGTTGTTGTTTCTGATATAGGTAACAGGTATGAAAATATATCTACATTAGAGTAAGCCGATGTTTATGTGTTAATATTCTAAGCGTAATTATAAATGGAGTATCGAAAAGCCTGCTTCCTATAGTCATGGCTCTATTGTGGTTGTGCCCGCTGTAGGTCGTTTGAATGTCGCAGCCGTTTTGACACCCAACTTGTTAGGTCACTAGTTTTACAACACAAGCTTATAAGAGAAGAGATAAGGCGATTGAACAAGTAAACAAGCACACACACACACGTATAAATGAGGAAGGGTTAGGCGTAGATGTATGTGAAAGAATAACATGAACAACCAACCCTCAAATGAGGGTTTACAAGAGTTTATATAGGCAAGGAGCTAGGGCAACACTCCCTCTCCTTCCCTATTCCTTATTGGGCTTGGGCCTCAGCTTATGGGCCTTCTACATAAGCTGGACCTTAAACAAACATAAAGGCCATAATAAAGCTACCTATTACATATGAAATATAAATACTTGAAATACTGTTTAGGAGTGATTCCAACAATCTCCCCCTCAAGTATATATATGAGTGTAAACGGTGAAGGCGTTGATGTAATAGTAGCTGTGACGTCTTCTGACATTCTTCTTTCTTGTGAGAGGAATTGTCTTGATTCGAACAATCTCCCCAGTGTAGAGAGATAGTTATCTTTGAGCAGTTATGCTTCGACGTCATCTTTAACTTTGTTCTTTGATCATTGTTCTTTGTGGTGAAAGTGATAGTATGTTGTTGTCTGCATCAGTCTGCCTCAGGTCTGCTTCGCTGCTCCAGTGTCTCCACGTCATTCTTCAACATGCTCACACGCTCTTTGACGTTGGAAATCAATACTGATGAAGTTCTGTAAGTCTTTGACTTTGTAGATTCTTTGATTGATGAAGAATCATTCTGACTGCTGTGTTGCATTCGAATAGAACTTCCATTAGTGATGATGTTGGCATGAGCATGAGAAGAGTCAGCACGATCATCCCGCTCCGGAGCTTCCATAAGAAGAAAACATTGCAAACGGTTAGTAATAAGCGGTTTCCGGCACTTACAAGTTTGAACTTCGAGAGTGTTAACAGCATAGTGTGAAAACACAACTCTAATTCTTACAAAGGCCCTTCCTGAACTGGAGTCCCACAAGTGAGATAACGCGATGTACCGAAATACATCTATAGTTCAGATGAGTCGCTGAGGTACACCGAAGCATCACCTCACGACTGTAGACCGTTTGAGACACACTCCGCGTAATCCACGGGGAGTTACCGAAGTGACCTGCTGTCAGGGCTGTATGATGTTGACCCTGGCAGGAGTTTCCATTCAATCACCGAGGATCACAGATGTGAACCTCTCATAAATGTTCTCGACAGATTGCTAAGATCTGTGAAGGACTCGATATGAACCACTGAATCACTGAAGATCTTATTTGTTGATCAACAAGTGATTAAATGTTAAGTGTTCGTAAGAGATCTTTTGATGAATCTCGTGGCTCTAGACTCAACAGTGCGTTTTGGTTTTCCTGAGCGGAGACTAAGGAGAGGGTCTCCTTCTTCAATACCAGCGATCTCTAAGAGAAAGCCAATAGATAATGTAGGGTTCCCTGTGAGAATGAAACAGGTTTCTGTTGAGAGAAACTTGAGTGGCTAAGAAGGTTTAGTGCATGCGTCACTGGGTCCATGACGACTTTTAATCTTCAATACCGGTGTCACTAAGTGACAACCAGTAGCATATGAATTGAACCCGGTGTCTGCCCTAAGTTGAATAATCTGGAGGGCTATTTCTTTTCACCCTTTACTTTACATTTCTTTTTGATTCTTCAACTCCTTCTTTCTCCGATTCTCATTTTCTCCTTTTTATAATCATTCCTAAGGACTTCTAACACTAACTAATGGTAGTGTCCTTGGGTAGATCCCTCCGGCTCTGGCGGATCATAGGACGGTTATTCCTAACCTTAGTCACCTTATAACTCCATGACTAACCTATGTTTGCCATTTAAACCACTGTATGTGAAAAGTATCTCTCAAAGGGTTTGTAAATGAAAGACATGTTTGAACCACAGTGAGAGATAAGTTTTTGCATAAATACTCCCCCTCCACATGTGCTTAATAGTTTTAATGGTTAAATGCACAGTGAGGAAGGAGCGCGCACTTTTTGAATTGATCCACTAAAGATAGACAATCTCCTGCGAGACACGGTTACGTTGAATAGTTAAAGAGTTGCATTGTCAGCTTTTAGGTGACAACTAACTCTAATAACTACCTTGAAGGTGTAGACAAACCTTGGAAGGTTGTCAAACCCGTCAGAGTTCATGTCTATCAAGAGTTTCACGAATGGTACATTCTACTCAGACTAGTCCTTTGCGAGACACGTTTACATCACTAGCGAACTAGCTTGAAATTATTACCCGTCCAGGACAAGTCTTTTCGAGTTACAAACAGTTTAGTACCGTCAATTCGTTGGTTAAGTCTGAGGTACACAGATTCATTTGCATTTTGTACAACATATTTCTTATCACATAATTTTCTCCCCCTCAAAAATGGCATATAAGATGTTATTTTTGAAACGTTTGAGAATAAATATGACCATTTTGAGTTTTGCGGGAAGAGTGACCACTGTGAACAATTTGTGAACAAAGTTTTTAGTTCAAATACTCCCCCTCAACTAGTGATATAAACGGTTGAGGTTTTAAAATCATATGGGGAAGTACTTGTCTTTTTGAGCAAAACCTTGAAAAATGAAAGGTTTGATAGGTTTTACTCAAAAATAAGAAGCTTTCGCTCCTTTTATAGGATTGTGGCACTGAGGCATACCACAGGGTCCTTTCTTGACAATTGCGGGTTGTACACTGTTATGTGTGCACAAGCCATTCACATATAAAATCATGCATCCAAAATTTTATGAAGGAAACAATTCAAGGGGTACCAGGAAGTGCAGTGATGTTCCCAGGAGTGCGCACAGGGCGTTGAAAGCCGGTGATGTTTCTCCTGGGTCGACCACCAACATAGCTCTCCAAGCGTCTGAACTGATCCCTTCTGAACAACCGTTCATCAATCATGGTGATGATCCTTCTCACATCCCTCCTTTCCTGAGAGTTCCAGCGCTTAGGATTCCCAACTTTCAGGCGTATATCCTTCAATCTGTAGGCCAATCCATCCCTAACCATCTTCAAGGTATGATCCCCGAATTTATGGAGCTCACTACACGCCATTAAGCAGTTTCTGCGAAGTTCACTGCGGTAAACAATGCCGAAAGGTTTGCTGATGAGCGTAAGTTGTTTGAGCTGGTTGATGTCAGGAAGATCAAGCTGTGGTGGAGTGAAGTTTACACGTTTCTGATATGATTCAACAGCCATCTGGATATCTTCGACACGTTCTTTGATCACAATGCGTCTAATGAAGATGAGAACTGACTTGATAAATTCACGTTGAACTTCAGTCGAGAATTGTCTCATACGACCCTGTACTTTGGCAAGGTACAAGTCTTCGATGTCGTTGAGGGACAAGTTCTCAAAGTCAGCCTCTGAGAATTCATAGTCCTGTTCATCTTGTCGTTTGACTATGATATTCTTCAAGAATGTGTAGTCCCACTTAGACTTGAGATCAATGTGTTTGATGGCCACGATGTCCTTTGAGCAATACACTTCATGTTGAGACTTCTGAACCAGGCAGCTTCTGTAGTAGATTCTTCGGCGTTCAGGCCAATGATGAATCCCATACAATGCATCTTGGTCGTATGCTTGCACGTTGTCAGAAAACAAGTGATTTGCACGTTCCTCGATAGCTATGTAGTTTGAGTAAATAGCCGTTGGGAATGGAAGAGTCAATGATGTAGCGTATTTTCGTGAACCATCGCCACCATGGAGAAGAAATTCCAGGTCTTTGTTGAAGAAATATCTGAAGGGAATCCTTGGTTCATCTGGTTGGCCGATTGTTGGTAGAGGTTTGGTCCAGTCAGTGTAATATGGAGGGTTGTTCCGTTTAGTGAAGTCGATGTTTGCTTCTGGGTTGAGCCAATCCATGTTGTTAGACATGGCTCGAGCAATGTTTTCAAGGTGATATTCAACCTCGATTGCACTTTCCGACCTGTTTTTCAAAAGAAGGAATGCGTCATTCTTGATGCGCTTCAACTCGGATTTCGTCATCTTCTTCACACGGAATCTTTCTTGCAAGATTTTTGCATGCTCCAAGGTACTACCGTCTACCAATTCTTGACCTTCTTCAGGGTAGGGAGTGTCGTTAACAAGGGTAGCAAACCAATCAAATTCAGCAGTTTTATCGTCATCAAGCCATGATACGACGTCATTCAGAGTCATTTTCTTCTTCTGTTTTGAAGGTTTTGATGATGATTGTGGTTTCTGCACTTGTTTAGGTGAGGTGGGTTGTTGTCGGGGCTCAAGGACCTCTTCATCATCACCACCCGTGTACTCAAAGTAGTCACCTGTTTTATGAGTCAGGGGTGGTAACTCGGAATCGTCCCGAGGTTTATCAGTAGAAGACCGAGGTGATGGAGACTTATGTTGAGAAGAAGTTCGATGTGGAGGAGGTGGCATAGATGTAGATTGACCAGACTGCTTCTGACGTTTAGGTGCAGAGTCCTTATCCTTATCATCGTCATCTCTTGGTCGTTTGGATTGAATGGCTGACTCCTTGCATGATGATCTGAGTTGATAGTCAAGTAGAATTTCGAAAAATTTAGCTTCATCTGAAGTAAACGTTCCAGATCTCTTTGACATTTGCATCACAAGTTTAGCGATTAACTCAGATTCAGAGAGTTCAGCTTCTTTTGCCATTGTATGTTTGACCAATGCTACGATGTTAGGGGTGAGTTGTCTGGAAAATACTTCTTTTGTCACACTGGGGACAGTGTCGAGAAGAAACTTGTGGGTTTGTTCTCTTGCTGACTTCTCCAGTTCCTTTTGGACTTTTGGAACGATATCCTGAAGGTACTTTTGAGTGTATCCTTCAATCATTTCATTTAGTTCCCCCTGACGATGACTTCTCATGAATTCCTGAATAGCTTTCCTATCTTTCCGCATCTCGTCATTCTCATCATGTAAGTACTGCATTTGTTCAGCATACCAATTAAGTTTTCTTTGAAGCATGTCCTTCTTTCTAACTTGTTTGACAGCTTTCACAATTCTTGCATGTGTTTGAGAAATCCAAGATTTAGGTGGTTTCTTCACGGATTTGGATGATGATCTGGTTGACTTAGTTGATGGTGGTGGTGATGAATGAGATGAAGAGTCCGATGATGAGGAGACATGAGGAGACTTCATGTCCTTAGGAGTTTCTGAGGTTTTCTCCTTTGAGTGCGTAGGACTGTCGAGAAGAAACTTTGTATAATCATCCTCGTCATCCTTAGACTTTTCTTTCTCAGTTACCAGTTTCTCAAAATCATACTCAATAGTGTCTTCAACAGGCGGTTGTTGTTGCAGAAGAGTGGTGGCACCAGATCCCTTATCGGGTTGATTAACCGCATCAGGATCTGGAGAGGATTGGGCAGCACCACTTGATCCTCCAGGGCCACCCATTTGATCTTTAGCAAATTCAGCGGCCTTTTGAATGTGTCGGACGTTGTGAAACTTTTTCCTGTATGATTTATCCAATTGCTCTTCTTCTTCTTCTTCTTCTTCAGAGCTCTCATCATAAGGTACAATAGCTGGAGTCTTCCCTTTTTCTTGGACAGCTGGAGGACTTGGAGGTTTTGTCACTGAGGCAGGTGTTTCGGTTGCAGTTGCAGAGTAATGAACCTCTTCATCTGTCTCAGTATCTTCAGAGCTCTCATCCCTAAGTTGTCTTTGAGGTTCAGGTGTGGGAATAGGTTCGGCTTCCTTTACAGGAACAATCCTTATAGAAGGAGCTTTCCTTTTAGGAACCTTCCTTTGACTCACAGAACTTGTTGTGCTTCCTGCACTTCCTCTTCTGGTTCTCCTTATAGGTGTTCCAGAAGATTTTTCGTCAAGATGACCAACTTTGCCTTGTCTAACTGCTTCCAGATATCTCTTGTACGTTTCGAGCTTTCTGACATCTTCAGTTAGAAGGAAATCTGGCAATACAACACCTTGTTTCTTTGTGGACGTTTCCTTGATTCTGACAGATAGAATAGGTTCCGTCAACATGTCGTGATTGTCAGGGTCATTGAGCCTCTTGGGAATATCAGGATGAAGTCCAAGTGCTCTTTGTATCAACAGTTTAGTATATCTGATGTAGGGAATCTTTGAGCCAAGTTTGTTGAGAAATGACATCATGTCATCCCAAATCAGAGCTTCAATAGCGATGTGTTTCATGTTGACCAATGCCCAAAATATTTGCAGTTCTATGAGCTTAGGATGCTCATAGCCGCTGTCACGACCAGAAACAGACTTGGTGATGATCATGTAGAGTGTTCTCCATGGTTGAGGAATACTCTTAAGCTCTACGTGAGAGTGCTTGGTGATTACTCCTGTAGCCTCATCATAACCGATATTGATTAAGAATTGGAGAGTTAGCTCTTCAGCAGGTGTGGCATAAAGTTTGGTTGGATTGACTTCAGGAATAAGGAGAGCAGCCCTTAAGTCTTCAGGTGTAATGGTGACTTGTTTGTGGTTCAGAGTCACCGTCACAGCAGTCCTTCCTTTGACCCTTGCCATAGTGTTCCAGAACTGTTGGATGTAGATCTCAGGAATGGTTGCAGAGTGAGTAAGCATGTTCTGATACGGATGAGTTCTCAGAATATCAATAGCAATAAGACATGAAGATTCAGAGCAAGTGAGGGTGTCAAAGTCAACACGGAGGTTGTTCTTTCCTATCTTCATTGGATAGCCATGAGGATAGATATCAGCAATGGAGAGAACTTCAGGTGCATCCACATTCATTTGTTCAGCCATGTCGTGATCTGAAATAACATTAGCCAAAAGAACCAACATATCGAAAGAAATAATGTTAGTCAACAGAAGGTCTTATTGACTAGTTATTGAATGTACAGTGTCAATGATTGTTACGAGTCCTAAGTCACTTGTATGTTCAATAGTTCAATGATGTCGTGAAATGTTTCGTGAGTTAGTTAACTTTAAGTTTTAAAGTTTATTTTATCACTTATTGTTCACAACATATCAGACGATTTAAGTTTATTAGTGACAATTTTTGGATTCGTGATGATATGATTAGTTTATTTACAGGTTTGTACACGTAACAATTCATCATGAAGGTAAATCCAGGGATAAGCGTAGTTTTGGCAAAGTTATGCGTAGACAGGAATGATATATGATTAGGCGTAAGCTTACGCGTAGAACTCTAACTTACGCGTAAGAGATGTTACGCGTAGGAAAAAGAGACCTTATGCGTAGAGCTTATGCGTAGGCATATATTAACCTTACGCGTAAGGCAACTCGTAAGAGTTGACCTTATGCGTAGGGGTCACTGTTTACGCATATCCTTCACAGGATACGCGTAGTCCATTGTAGAACCTTAAGCGTAGAAGCTACGCGTAAGACAAGTCTTACGCATAACAATCTACGCGTAAGGTGATCCTTATGCGTAGATAATCAAATGACCTTGATTCTGAATTATAAGTGTAGCAATCCTGAAATAAATTATCAAATCATCAAAATTAGCACTCATATTCATTTCAACAACAATACATGGCATGAATCATTCATAAACAGTTAAGCGTAGAATATCTTACGCGTAGACTAAACCCTAGTTCTACGCGTATCAAATCTAGCCATGGATTATGCACCAAAGTTTTTCTGGTATATCATAGAAGTTGTGAGAGCATGTAGACCAAGTTTTAACACTTATTATGCAGTGAATCAAAAATACCCAAAGTTTATGAACTTTAAACCCTAGTTTCGAATTGATGACCAATTCGTGTTTCTGGGTGGCTATAGACTATGGAAATCATCAATTCAACAATGCAAAAGCATAACCCAACTATCTTTTTAACCAAAACACTTCATATTTGAAAATACCCAAATCGACTTTTAAACCCTAACTTTCAAAAATCATCAATTAGTGTTTCTGGGTGGAGTTTGATGGTTAACAAAGTATCATTGATGTATAAGAAACGTTTTGACACAAACCATGTAACCAAAAACACACACACAATGATTATGTGTTCATACGCTTATGCGTAGAACACAAAATCACGCGTAACACACTTTTTAGCCGTTGGATTTGCGTGATATTAAAACCCTTAGCTTAAAACTATGTTTGGATATTAAAACACTTACAATTTGATGATTAGAACAACGGATTTCTTGAATGAATCTTAGGCGTAGATGAGATTAGGTTTAGTAATAAATGTGAGTGAAAGAATTAGGTGAGAGGTGTTTTATTAAAGTTAACTTTAAACTTTTGGCAGTTTTAGTCCCTCCACCTTTGCCTTTTTCAAACCAAGCCATTTAACTTCCATTTTGGTTACCAAACGAAGATTTTAGGAAAGGAACATGACGACACTCCCCCTCGACTTGAGAAAATAATGAAAGGTTATTAATTTAGGTCCGAGGAGTGTCTTTGAACCAGAAAATATACCACCATTTGTAACATAATCAACCGAGATGTGGTAACATGCAAGTACACAGATGTTTTGAAACAGTTAATGGATTATTTTCTCCCCCTCAACACTTGATCGGAAAAATACTGAATTTTGAAAGATTAAAGTGTTGACGGAAGAAATGTACTTGCCATGTTGAAAGAAAGATAGATTGGGAGAATATTTTTGTTGTTTTATCGGATTTTATATTTTTGTATTTTGTTTTTGAAAAATTTATTTACAAAAGATGTTTTGGTGTTTGACAGGTTTTTAAGACTGTGTTAAGAGGTCATCCAATTCCTCTTGAGTCAAACACCTCATACCAATTCGATGGACCAACTCATTAAACCTAGCGGGAGGCAAGGCTTTGGTGAGCAGATATGCCAATTGGTATTCAGTACCCACAAAGTATAATTCAACGGTACCCTGTTCCACGTGGTCCTTGATGAAATGATAGCGTAGATCGATGTGCTTTGATTTTGAGTGCTGAACTGAGTTGTACGAGATTGCAATGGCACTCCGATTGTCGCAGTACATCGGGATTCTGTCAAATACATAACCATAGTCTTTGAGTTGTGTTCTCATCCAAATGACTTGAGCACAACACGCGGACATGGCTACATATTCTGCTTCAGTTGATGACAGCGATGTACAATCCTGTTTCTTTGATTGCCAAGACACCAGTTTATCACCGAGAAATTGTAGAGCTCCTGAAGTACTTTTCCTTGAGTCTAAGCATCCTGCGTGATCAGCGTCTGAAAAAGCGATTAGTTCAAAACCAGAATCCTTCGGATACCAGATCCCCAAGTTAATGGTTCCCTTGATGTATCGGAGGATTCTTTTAGCCTCAGACAGGTGGGTTTTAGTAGGTCGCGACTGATAACGGGAGCATAGATAAACAGCAAAGACAATATCAGGTCTGCTAGCTGTTAGATACATGAGAGACCCAATAATACTTCGGTATTTGGTAGGGTAAACTAATTTCCCATGTAAATCAGCATCTAATTTCTTGGTATGAGCCATTGGTGTGGCATAAGTATCACAGGTATTCATTCCAAATTTGTTTAACAATTCAAGGGCATATTTGGACTGACTCAGAAAAATACCACGGGGTGATTGATGAACTTGCAGTCCTAGAAAGAACGTAAGTTCACCCATCATGGACATTTCAAAATTTTTCTTCATGAGTTTTGCAAAAGCGATTGAAAACTTTTTATGTGTTGACCCAAAAATGATGTCATCCACGTAAATTTGAACAATTAAGATGTGTGCCCCGTGATATTGTATAAAAAGAGTTGGGTCAACCGAGCCTTTGGTGAAGTTATTGGCAATGAGGAAAGATGATACCTTATCGTACCATGCCCGAGGGGCTTGTTTGAGACCATAGAGAGCTTTGTTCAGTTTGTAGACATGGTTCGGGAACTCAGGATCAACGAATCCATCTGGTTGGGTGACATAGACCGTTTCTTTAAGTTGCCCATTGAGAAACGCCGTTTTGACATCCATCTGATAGACCGTCATGTTCATATGAGCCGCGAACGCGAGAAATATCTGAACAGCCTCAAGACGAGCCACCGGAGCAAAAGATTCTTCAAAGTCTATTCCTTCTTCCTGACGATAACCCTTAGCAACTAGACGTGACTTGTTTCGGATGACGTTCCCTTCAGCATCCAATTTTTTTTCCAAATCCATTTTAGACCAATGACGTAGACCCCTGTTGGTCTTTCAACCAGTTCCCATACTTCAAGACGTTTGAATTGGTTGAGTTCTTCTTGCATGGATTCAATCCAGTTGTCTTTTGTCATTGCGTCTTTAATGTTTTTAGGTTCAGATTGGCAGACAGTGAGTGCATAAATGCAGTGTTCACCATCTGAGTGAAGACGTTGTCTCGTAACGACTGGTTGATTCGGGTTGCCAATAATATTAGCCAGAGGATGGTCTTTAGTCCATCTATGTGTAGAGGGTTGATGTTGGTATACATTGTGCAGATTCTGAGGATTCAAATGGTTTGTTGAAGATTCCGCGACATCTGGTGCAGCAGTCTCATTAGCAAACGGGTTGAAGAACGCATTTGGATCAAAATCTGCAGGTGGGGGTACTTCATTCAGAATATCATCAGCTGGTTCATCATTGTTGGAAGCGGTGTGTTCAACTGTTGTGTTGGAGTCAATTGGTGTAGGTGCATCTTCAACAGTAGTTGTTGTAGCAGGTGTATCAGGTATAGGAATATTATCAGGTTGTGCAGCGGAAATAGCGGATACACCAGGAGCACGTTCATCAATATCGTCACAGAACAGAGGAGCAAATAACCTTTCCATTTGTTGACGAGTTAGCTGAGGGCTTTCTTCAGCTGATGATGGGGGTTGAGGGAAGTTTAAACGGTTGTGACCGGGTTCTAAGCTGTTATACTCAGAAGCCATGTCCGTGAGTTCATCGAAATGAGCATGAATCGTTTCCATTACCTCCTTAGTTCGACGATTCCAGATTCGGAAACCTTTAGAATTGTCACAGTATCCAATAAAGACTCCAATATCAGCTTTTGCTTTGAGCTTTCCAAAATCATCACGATCATTATTCGGATAGCAAAGGGATCCAAATACATGAAAGTGTTTGAGGTTCGGTTTATAGTTGTGGACAAGCTCGAAAGGTGTTTTGTTGTGGCGTTTTGTGATCATAGAACGGTTTTGAGTATAGCATGCAGTAGATACAGCTTCTGCCCATAAGTAATCTGGAAGTTTAGCATTGATTAACATTGTTCTTGCAGCTTCCACTAACGTTCGGTTTCATCTTTCAACAACTCCGTTTTGTTCAGGTGTCCGTGCAATAGATGTTTGATGCTGAATTCCCACTTTCTCATAAAATTCACGAAGGGTTTTGTTAACAAATTCAGTTCCTTTTTCTGTCCGAATGATCCTGACGGTGTTGCGGAGCTGAACCTGTATCTTTGTGAGAAAGGTGATGATCATTTGTGGAGCTTGGTCTTTGCTACGAAGAAAGTAGACCCAAGTCCATCGTGAGTAGTCATCAACAATTACTAAGATGTAGCATTTGCCATTGATCGTTTGCACGCGCATCGGGCCACACAAATCCATGTGAAGAAGATGAAGCACATGCTGAGAGCTGTGTTCCACCTTTGAAGGAAAATGAGCACGAGTGCTTTTCCGTTGTTCACAGGCTGAGCAAAGGTGATCTTTTGAATACCGGAATCGTGGGAGTCCTTCAACTAGTTTGTGTCGAGCAAGGTTGGTGATGGTTTGAAAGTTTAGATGTGAGAGACGACGGTGCCATAGCCAGGATTTTGTTGATGTTGCCTTAGAAAGTAAGCAGATGGGAGATGAAGCAACCATGTCTTGCATAGAGATAGTGTAGAGACTAGAATTACGCGAGCCAGACATAAGGTCGTTTCCTTGTAGATCACGAATGAAACAAGTTTTCTCCCTGAAAGCAACCTCCAAATCTCCATCACAAAATTGACCTACTGAAAACAGATTGTGACCGAGGCCTTCCACATAGTAAACCCTACTGATTTCGATGTTCCCATTAACATAATCTCCGTAGCCCATGATGGCTGCGAAGTGATCGTTCCCGAATCTGACAGTGCCAATGAACTTTGCAATAAAGTTTGATAACAGTTTAAGGTTGCCTGTCATGTGTCGGGAACATCCGCTATCAACAATCCAGAGAATGATCTGTATCACCTGCAGTACACACAGACGACACAGATGGAATAGAAGTAGATGTGGAACCCGAAATAGAGGGTTCCGAAGCAGATATGTTAGACATACACACATTTATAATTTTAGGCATCCATTTAAATCCAAGTGTGTTATATATCCATTTCTGCCATCTATAACTACTCTTTGCTTTAGTCTTAGTGAAAGCACTAGGTGGTACTACATTCTTAGGAGGTGAAGCGGGAGCTACTGTGATAGCAATGGTTGCCTTAGAATCTAAAGATGGTGGTTTACTAAGCACAGACTTAGAATGATTAGTGGGCCTAGAGGTATTCCGATTCTTAGGATTCCGTAATCTAGAGATTATAGCTTTAGCAACACATTTGTCATGACACTCAGAATTCATACTCTTTCGACAAATATCACAAGGTGTATCAGACTGAATATCAAAGGTACTTAACGGTTTAGCATTCGTTACATCACTATTTCTATTACATTTGCCAGACGCAACATCTATAGTGGAAGTAACATGAGTTTTATTCAGATTCCTAGGGTGTTCTTCTACTTTAGCATTCCTTATTGATCTTTTCTTAGGTCGCAACTTCCTATTCTTCGTTTGAGTGCTCCTAGGCTGTGAAGTGCGGACGTTTGGAAAAGATGCAACTATTCCTGTTTCAGTAGAGGGAAACACATTAGCAACTTGTGATTTGGCAGTGGGAATTCTTGGTTCACGATTACTAAGTGTGACTGGTGCTAATCTCTTAATCACAGTAGGCGGAAGTTGTTCATACTTTCCTAACATTTCCCGTAACCTAGAGATGGTGTGAATCAGATCTTGATTTTCAGAACGAATATTACCAGCAAAATTCATGACTTCACTAGTGTGAGCAAGATAGTGATCAAGTTCATTAGATGCTTCATCTCGAGTCTTTTTGAGTAAATCAAATATGACACCATATTCCTGTTTAACTTTTAAAAGTTCTTGTTCATATTTTGAGATTTGACTTTTCAAAGACACGTTTTGATCATCCAGTTGCTCAATTTTAGGATCAGAAGATTTTGCACTCAATTGAGCGATTTTCTTTTGAAAACTAAGTTGATGGTTGTGAATATCTTTTTCACACCTATGAAGACGACGTTTTGCATTGTAAATTTCCGTGTGTAATCGTTTATTTTCAGCTTTTAAAGACTCGATCTGAAGCACATTATCGGTGTTCGCAAAAGTTACAATAGTTTCAACAATATCAGCAGAGATATGATCAGATGCATATGGCAACGAATAGAATAGCACAACATTATGGATATCAGCACATATAACATCTTCCAAGAGTCGATCAACATCTTTTCTCAACAGTTTCTTTTTGCGTTTTGTGTTAGTAATAGATGTTTCTGTTTTCTCGAAAACGTTTTTCATTACCCCAAGTTCCTTATGAAAATCCTTTTCCCAGGCAATTGCACAACTTTTCAAGTTTTTAACAATAGGTAAAAGATTTTTCTAAAAGATGTCTCTTTGTTCTCTTGCCAGAGGCGATTGAAAATGTTCAACTTTGATTTCAGATCGATATTCTATCTCATGTTGTAAAATTTTGAGGTCAGCCATGAAAATGTCAAAATATCGAAGAATTTTTCGATTTTCAGGTTGTGAGTTTACTTCGCTAATGGAAGGTAAAGGACCATAAGTTTGTGCAAAGACTGTTTTGGGATTAACAATAGAAGACTCGGGTGTTTTGATGATAACCCTTGGTGTGTTAGAAGAATCCGTTGGTGTGACGAAAGTGACCGCGTTTTTATAATTAAAAGGTTTGTTGTAAACAACGTTTTTTAATTTTGATCGACTCTCGTCTTCTGCATCTAATTCCTCTTGACGATGGTATTCAACAACACTCATGACAGTATTATCAATTTTGTATTCTGCACTGGAAACTTCAGGAGTTGGTTTGAATGTTTTTAGTGAAAGCTTTGGTTTGTAATCAGCTAGATTTTTTCCATATCCATTTGGATTAGGTTTTAAGGTAAATTTTTCAATAGCTGTTACTGATTCACCATGTTTGTAAACAACAGTTTTAAACTCTTTAATTTTGTTTTGCAAACCGAGAATTTCTGCAAGAAGGTCATCTACCCGATTCGTTGAATGCTTTTTGTATGCGGAGAACTGTTTTTGACAATTTAACAACTCAGCCTTAGATTTTTGATTTTCCAAGGTGAGAGCGTTAATTTGCTTTTTATGTTCATGTTTCAGTTGTTCTAATTCGGACAATAAAGCATTCTTCGAGGCGGCTAGATCACGCATCTGTCTCTCTAAATATTTTTCGTTTTGATGAGATTTTGCAAAAGCGGCTTCAAAACCTTTTTCACGGTTTTCTTGAGTTTTGAAAAAGTTGAGTTGCATTTGTAAACATTCAAAATCCTTGGTTTACAGTGCATTTTTACTTTTTAAGGACTGATTTAATGCATAACATTCCTCCATTTTGATTTGATGGTCTTGAATTAACCGAGCAAAATCCGGATGAGGCAACAGATCATCTTGTTCAACGTGAGTCTCAACATGATCATTCTTTAGATCCTCAAGTACGACCACGGAGTCAATTTGATTATCAAAGGAAACCATAAGGTCATCTTGATCGTCAAATGTAATTACAGGGTTAACTTGAAAATCATCAGAAGAAGATGTAGAAGACTCAATTTGAACAGTCTGATCCGTGCCGGATTCAGATATTGGCGGAGATATTAGTTCAGATATGATGATGGTTTGTTCGGGTACCTGAGACAAGCCATCAGTGTTATACACTGGGCCTGTATCACTCATGTGCAGCTCATGCATATTAGCCATCAACATAACAGCTGCATTCGCCCGCAAGTCCTCCATATCATCATCTGAGTCTGCATCTGCCATAAAGCTCTGTTCTTTGTCTGTGAGAGATCCACCAGCTTCATCCTTGAGAGCCAAAAGTAAGGCCTCTTTGAAATAAGCACTGCCCCTAGTTCTTGGCTTTGGGCATGCATTAGCCAGGTGTCCCTTCTCATTGCAGTTGTAGCATCGAAGACCATTTAACCGATTCTGAGAATTTCCCTGTTCCATCACTTGAGCTCTGTTGTTATTCCTACCCACAGCATTAAACCCTTGACCACCGCCCATCTGACGACCATAATCACGATTCTGAACTTCAACACGTCCATTGTTCACAACAGCTTGAGTCCGTGTGTTAGATGAGGAACGAATACGATTGTTGGATTTGTTGGTGTAACGGCCAAAAGCATTAGCAATCATCACAAATCCTTGTTGCAATGCTTCGAACGGATCGATTTCCTCAGTAGCTTCACTGACATATGCTTGAGCATTGTTGCTGTATGGAACCAATTGATTTTGTTGAGGTTGTGACTGTGAAGGTGTGTTTGAAGCAGTTGGTTGAGTTGCTGGTTGAGAGGGATAATTCTGTTGAGCATATAAGGCAAGTTGTTGATTGTCCGGTTGTGACTGTTTAGCAATTTGAGCACGGAAAATCCTTTCCCGATCAACTTCCTTTTCATGAGGCTTCAAGTAATCGTACAACAATCCATAAGTAGAATGATGCATATTCTTCGCTTGTCGGAGAAAAATGACATACTTCTCCCATTCTGGACCAAGACTACTCAGGAACTTAGTATTCACTGCAATTCTTGGCATGATGATGTTGTGTTTATCCAAATCATTGATGATATCTGAAAAACGATGATGATAGGACTCTAGTGTCTCTCCAGGTTCAATCATGAAGTATTCATAAGCCAAGTAAATTTTGGATTCCAAATCCTCCTGATTAAGTACAGATCCTTCCATAAGAAGACGAATATGATCCCACATTTTTTGTGCAGTCTTTTGAGCATCAACACTACGAAGAATTGGGTTTGGTAATCCTAAGAGGATGTATTCCATTGCAAGTTCATCAGCTTCATAGTGTAGAAGTTCTGTAGGATTTAAATCTGCAACAGTAGCAATGTTGGTTTTTTCATCTCTTGGTGGAACAGCAGTTGGATCTCCGGGTACAATGACAGTAGGCATCTCAAAAGGACCTTCCAAGATAACCTTCTTTAAGAAATTTCCATGTGGCTTCTTCAGATCACAGAACCTAAAGAACCTTATCACCCATTGATCGTAGTTTCCTGGAGTGAGCATTGGAGGTCTATCAAGTGATCCAGCTTCATGAATTGATTGTTGGCTGCTTAAAGCTTCACACATCTTAGCAAACCAAGTAGGTTCCTTCATAGTTGTCCGTGATGGATGTTGATTGAAATCGGTTGTGTAGGGTTGAACTTGAAGGCTTGGTTGTGGTTGAACCATTTGTGGTTGTGGAATTGCACCAAGTTGTGGAGTATGTTGCTGATTAAATTGTTGTTGATAAATGGCTTGTTGTTGATTCCATTGTTGATGTTGTGGAGTTAATTGTTGTTGTTGTTGACGATTATAAGTGTGAGGGAAATAGTTAGAGTATGGTGGTTGAGACATGATGATAAACTTGTGTGGTAAGATTGGATCTTTGTAGTCGAATGAACCTTTGTTGATGAAGTGTCCTTAGGCGTAGGAAAGACAAGAACCAAGTAGCACTTATGCGTAAAAACACCAAAAGTTACGCATAACAAAGAGGAGTTACGCGTAGGTTTTAGCTTACGCGTAAGTAGGATAAAAGCACTAAAGTTAGGCGTAGACAAAAGTTAGGCGTAGAAAGTTAGGCGTAGGATTACCTTATGCGTAGACCGAAGTTTACGCGTAAAGTGAATCTTATGCGTAGAATTTCTACGCATAAGCTTATGCTTATGCGTAATTTTAGGGTTTTTGCCCAAATGATCTTTTACACTTCACAGTGCAAAAGATATCCAAAGTCGACGTATTTTCAGACTTATCCAAGTAAGAAAACACGGAATAAACCAGAAAATTGAAGATCAAACCAAGGAAAGTCTTACGCGTAATATTAGGGTTTTGATACGCGTAAGATTACTCGTAACTTTGATTCTGCCCAAATGTGTTTCTAAACCAGTTTTTTGTTATGGAATAGCTTCAATAGTACCAAAAGAACACAAAAGTGTGAATTTTGATGTACCAAAATTGCTAAACGGGTTACGCGTAGAACGACACCCACGAACAAAAACAAGCTTAAAAACGTAAATCCACGCGTAAAGTTTGAAACTTTTTGCCAAAAACAAGTATTTTAACACCTCAAAACATTGAAAGTACAAGAATCTTGGATTAAAAAGTGTAAAAAACGAGTTTTTAAGATAACCAAAGATAGCGTTATCTCTACGGGTAAGATCCAAAACCAAAACTTCAAAAACAAACGAGTACACCCAACTATTTGGCGATTGATACCACTGTTAGGTCGCTAGTTTTACAACACAAGCTTATAAGAGAAGAGATAAGGCGATTGAACAAGTAAACAAGCACACACACACGTATAAATGAGGAAGGGTTAGGCGTAGATGTATGTGAAAGAATAACTTGAACAACCAACCCTCAAATGAGGGTTTACAAGAGTTTATATAGGCAAGGAGCTAGGGCAACACTCCCTCTCCTTCCCTATTCCTTATTGGGCTTGGGCCTCAGCTTATGGGCCTTCTACATAAGCTGGACCTTAAACAAACATAAAGGCCATAATAAAGCTACCTATTACATATGAAATATAAATACTTGAAATACTGTTTAGGAGTGATTCCAACACAACTAGAATACTAAAGGTCCAACATAGCGCTACATGGAATTTTTTTCTTTTTGGGTAAAGGGTTTTACCCCGGTAAATATATAACCAAAAAATAATGTTAAGTACAAATGGAATGTGGCAGAAGTACCACATTAACCTCAAGCGAAAAGCTTGATAAACTAGTGTTTATGACATGCCATAAACACAAAGACCCTAGCTATATTACATCACCTAACTAGGTATAAACAAGTAGAAAAACTTGTAACAAGCGAGCATCCCGCATCCAGCCTATCCACAAAGGGAGCAAGTCGACCCAGGAAGTTTGCCTCCTTAAAAACCATTTCCAAGAAAAACCCAAAGGGAAAAACCTTGGAGTAGGGAAAAAGAGTACAACCCTTACCTGGCACTCCCTTCGTGCGAAATACAAATGCTTGGAATCTTCCATTTATCAAGGATCAAACGAGCCCACGAGGTTAGCTTCTTGAACTTGAAGGTAACCAGCTTCAACTGAATAGTGGAGACAATAATGCTAACCACTTCAGCAACAGTAGACTTCTTATGCTTGAAAATCCTAGCATTGCGCTCCATCCAAACGAAGTATGTAGTAGCAGCGAGCAGTAACCGAGAAATGATGCTACTAACCGACCGCCCCTTTGATATAGGAATAAGGAATGTAATAGCACTCTCCAACGAAGGTGGGACCGCATCTATTCCAGATAAAACCCGGACCTGAAACCAAACCTGCATAGAAAACTGGCACTCAAAAAATAAGTGAAAATGAGAATCCGAAACCAATTCACAAAGCGAGCATCTAAGCAAGTCCAAATCAATGTTAGGACCAACATCCCATTGTCGCATCCTATCCTGAATCTTTAGCTTCTGCTTAATAACAAGCCACAAATGTATTGCATGCCTCGGGATACAATAAGAGAACCAAGGAACATTACACCATTCAACCAAATCAGCCCTTAGACGCAGTGATTCCCACGCACCCGAAACTGAAAAACGACTAAAGTTACCATCTAGATTGCGCCATAATAATCCATCATCATTTTCGTTAAGATTAGGAACCGGGAGTGCAGCTAACAGTGGAAATATAGATAACCAGTCCAACGGCCATCGCCAAACACCATTAACAATCACATGAGAATAAACAATAATGAAAAAGATATATAAACACACAAATAAAATTGAAAAACAAATACACATGGGTTGCCTCCCAAGAAGCGCTTGTTTTTATTCTAGTCACGAGCTTGACTCTACCCTTATTTAACGGATAAAGGGGAAGTTTTTCCTACACTTAAGCTTAAGTGCGGGTGATAGTAGCGATACACACCTTTAGGGTGGAAATTTGCTACGTGAGGAGAGGGTGATGGGTGATTTATATGCTCAAAGGGGCGTGCTCCATTCATTATAACCTTACCTAATTCTATGGGTGTAGCGGGTGAATCAAGTCTTTCTCCTAGAAATGGATCATCTTCTATCAACTTCAAGAGATTCTTAGCTAAGGATCCATCTTGACCTAATAAACCCAGTTTAAACCCATAATGTTTCTATTTATCAACCATGAATGGGTGATGTAAGTGTGTAAGGTCATGGGTTACTCCTATATTAGCTTCCACTCTACATGGTATAAAGTCTACTACCTTTATCAAGCAACTACCCGGACTATTTATTTTGATGTGTGGATTGGGGCCTAATTCAATTCCTAGATTCACATCTAAAGACGAAAAATTGGGTAAGGTTTTTGGTTGAGGCTCCGGTTCATCAAAATTAGGAACTTCCCTAGGACTAAGAGAGAGGTCATGACAACAAGAATCTAAACCTACATTCTCTAGTGGTGTTTGGTGCAAAGGTTCTATATCAATCGGGGTTCCTATAGTCTCTTCTACTTCTTCCGGGTAAGTTATAGGCGGTGTGTGTTCCTCAAGTGATGGTAGGGCTTGTGGGCTTGGAGTTTCCACCTCATTTTCCATTATATCTAGATCTCCTATATATTCATCATGTGTTTTAGTATGATCTAGCCCAAATACACTCCTAAGCATCTCAAATCCTTCTTTAGCCATTTCAAATTCTTGGCCCGATTCATAAGAATTGTTCTAAAAACCTTGACTACTATGTTCTATTTGCCTAAATTATTCCTCACGCGTGTCGTATGTTTTGGTGAAATCTATCCCACGCATGAAACTAGGTAGTTCAACTCTAACCATCTCACAATCTTGTTCGGATTCAGGTTTCATGTTCTTAAAATTTAGGTCTTTTTGTTCATGGTGCCTAAGGTTGGATAAATACTCCTTATCTGTTTCCTCAAATTGTGATGTAGACAAGCCTATGACTTCATTCAAACTATGGGTTATGCTTAGGAAGCTTTTCTCAAATTTTTTCCAAATGGTCGCACTAAAAGGAGTTGATCCTAACAATGATTTTTGAATAGAAGCCACACATGCACAATAAGAAGAATAAAAAGAAATTCTATCTGTAAAATACAATTGTTCCTCATTTGTTAATGATTCAAACGCAAATTCACTTGCCATAGTGACAAATGAAAAGGGTTTCACGAACACTAACACAAAGAATGGGGATAGACTACAAGGAAGCTAATAAAAAGAGAAAAAAGCTCACTTGATAGGAATCAAGCGAGGGAACCTAAATGAGATAAAGATCTAACTATCTATTCTATTCCCCGGCAACGGTGCCAAAAACTTGATGTGTGTACGAAGCGCGTTCGGGGTCTAAGGAACTTCCTTTTCGTCGAGCAAGTTTTTCAACAGCCTAGGCAGTTAACCTAATCATTGTAGTGTAGTATTGGGTAAGCCTCGGGTATTGATATCGTTCTTCAGGGGAATAGGAATGCTAGCAAGAAGTGTACTACTCTAATGTAGGGTTGAGGATGATTCTTTTTTATCTTTTATTGGTTTTTTAGAAAGCTAAGGGTAAAATCTCAGGGCAATTAGTTTGGGGGTAGTACTTCTACCGATTACTTCTACTATTCTACTTATCTATTTTTTTGGGTAAAAGGGTTAATTCACCCCGGTAAATTTATTACGCCAAAAACATTAAAGTACAAAGGATGAGGGTGTATCCATCATCTCAGTCCCATAGGACACTTACATGCAAAAAACAACTAAACAAACCAACTATATAAGAATGACAGGCCATTCTTATAACAAACACAATAAGATAAAACTACCTATGACGGCCCTTTGGGCGACTCTCAAAGCCATGTGCAGGAAAATCATAATCATAACCATCATAAGACTTCAAATCATCCAAAAAACCAGCTCCCGGCATGACCTCAGGCATACACACTTCATCTTCATCCGAAGAACCAGCTAATGACAAGGATGAACTTTCATTCCTAGTAGACACCTTGTGGGTCTTAGAGAATTGATCCCACAAACTTCCATTGCCACTTTTCGCAGGTACAGCACTATTAGAGACTTGATAGACGGTATCCGTCTTGTCACTATCATGTGATACCCCCACCACCACCTTGCTCGGACCAGTATCACCCTTTAACACTCCCGAAGTAGCACCAACAGAATCATCCTTTGAAAGCTGATCCAACGGAACGGCCTCCAAACTACGTTTAGTATCATTGGCATTCTTCTTCGTAGTAGGTTTAGAAACAGGTTTATATTCAAAATTAGACTTTGGTTTGAAATACCGAGGCCTTTGGTTAACTTTGGTAGCCTTATTTCCAACCTTATCCAGGTGAACACCCCTATTAACACCAACATCTTTATGAGCCGAATCTGAACCCTTTGTAGCCGGCATTCTCCTAAGAGGGCAATTAACGTCCTCATGGTTAAAGACCTTACATTTAGAACACCTATCTGGCCACCATTCATATTCAACTTCAAGAACTTCCATATAATGACCTTTACCCTCCGGCAAAAGTATAGCCACTTCAATTGATTCCAAAACAGAATTTTCAGCAGATAACTCAACTAGGACCCGTGCATAAGAATAACGACCCCAAGGATTACTACACATAGCTCTAGTACCTGCATCCATACGTATAACACGACCAATCTGTTGCGCAATCAAACTAATACCGACTTCAGAATATGTAATCGCCGGTACATTATGAATGAGAATCCATACCTGTACCTTTGTAATCTTTTCCCTCTCCATCCTCGTATTAGGATCCCAAATTTTAAGGAACATGGGACTCGATTTGACAAACCAAGGACCACACTCAAGAACCTTACGCATACCATCTTGAGTCTTGAATTTGAAAAGGTAGAAATCATTACGCATCATAACACATTCGAAGCCAAACTTAGCCCATGTATGCTTAACATAATCATTAACAATAGGAAAAGCTAAACGTTGCCCAAGGAAATAGCCGCATAGAGTATGATCGAATTTAGAACGCATATCATCAATAACGGCTAATGGTATAAAAACTTTAGCACCACCAACATTACCTCCATTATTAGACCTCAACCCTATAACCTTAGAATTACCCGTGTTAACAGCCCCCAACGAGTCACCATCAGGTTCAACAACACTTGCAACTTTAGGAATATCATAATCGAGACCAAATAAACTTACACTTTCCTGACCAGCAGGTATTGGCTCAGAAATAACAGGAGCAACAATGTGAGAAGCCGAAACAGCCCCAAATTCAGAGGGAAGAGCAAAGCTCCCCGTTTGTCTATCCAAACCTGCACTTTTAAGTATAGACTTCAATGGCTTACCTTCGTTAACAATAACCTTGCCATCGATATTGCTAATCCTAGCAGCCAACCCACTAGCCTTAGTAGACTTCTTACCATTCAAAAACCCTGATTCCATCTCTCTATAACCCACTTTCAACAACTTACAATACCCAAAAAACCTAACACGGTTTTACTTGCAAACTGGTAGATAAAGCAAACCCTAAAAAAGGTTTGTTATTGTAGCGAATTAACGCCCCAAGATAGCTTCTGATCGAAACCCAAGAATGAATCTGTTATTTGTATATAGTTAAGCACCAACAAGAATGAATCAATTCAAAACAAACCACACAATTGCTCAATATGAAAAAGAAACCACCGACCCACTATAATAAATGGACCAATAGAGAACAAAATATTAGATTGAGCAAAATAGCAACCACAATGACCAGCGAATGGTTTAGATATATTTAATTATGGCCAAAGTCGGTTGAAACCAAAAAGCGATTCCTTAATAAAACGATTTGTCAAAGAACCTTCAAATCTTGTGAATTAATCACAACGGATTATTCAGATTTTATGAAAACCGATTAGAAAATTAAGGGATAGGGAAATCGCCAAAGAGAGAATATTTTAGGGTAAAAAAAAAGGTTTTTTTTTCTTCATTTTGTACTTATCTATTACTACGGGTAGCTATGTCTTTTTGATTGTGTGCACTTATGATGATTAAAAATGTGTTTACCTACATACTATTACTCCCTAGTTATCTTTTATTGTTGGTTGAATTGTCACGTCCTTATTTTTAACGCGTTGTGTTTTCTAAGGTCGTAGGGTGTGCCTTTGTCCTGCTCTTTGAGAATACCTTTAGGTTATTGCCTACGAAATCCTCTAGATTAATCATAAACTAACTCTAAGGTTATCTTTGGATGTTTAGACTACAAAATCCTCTAAGTGATTCATAAACTAATGTTCACAAAGATTACTCAAGAATTTAAACACAACGATAGCCTAGTGCACTCCTAAGCCAATTACAATTAAGATAAGTGACAACCAATCAATAATTAATAACTAGGTTTCATAGATCTAAGTAAACACACAAGAAATTTAGCTAGACATGTTAAACAAGCAAGCATACACACAATAAATGAAAGAAAAAATGATACTAATGGATTAAAACACTTATCTTGATGTGTAAATAGGGTTTGGGACCCTAAGATACTGTCCAAGTCGGACTACAAACGTTTAGGGTTTTTACTCCAAAAGTCTACCTCCCAAAATACTGAAAAATCAAATTCTATATTTAGATTTACACTTGCGACGGCGTCGCCTTATAGGTGGGACGCCGTCAGATCGCCATCATTAGGGTTTTCGTCTTGGCCAAGTTATCGATGGGACGACGTCACGTTGTAGTTGTGACGCCATTGGGCTTCAGCAGGTACGTCGTCTGATTCTTGATCTGGGCCGTCTTAGATGAAAAGTCTTAGTGATGCCCTTCCTCTTCAAAGCCTGATGCCGTCACTATAGTTTCTACACCCGCTCCTTTGGGATACCATAATCCTTAATATGTCGTTCCCTTAATGTATCTAAATATTCGTTTCAAGGCTTCTAAGTGTGATGCTTTGGGATCTTCTTGAAATTGAGCACATAGAAAAAGACTAAACATAATGTCGGGTCTACTAGATGTGAGATAAAGTAGGCTACCGATCATTCCTCTATATTCAGTGTTATCTACCGATTCACCTTCGTCATCCTTGGTGAGTTTTGTGTCTAAGGACATGGGTGTTTTAGTTGGTTTTGAGTCTTCAAGACCAAATTTCTTAAGCATATCTTTTATGTATTTAGATTGGTTAAAGAATATGCCATCTTCTAGTTGTTTAATTTGAAGTCCTACAAAGAAGTTTAACTCACCCATCATACTCATCTCAAACTCGTCGTGCATGATTTTAGAAAAATCATCACATAGCTCTTGACAAGTTGATCCAAATATGATGTCATCAACGTATATTTGAACTATGATAATGTGTGATTCCCTTTTCTTGGTAAAGAGAGTATTATCTACTAATCCCATGGTGTATTTGTGTTCTACTAAGAAAGTTTTAAGCGGATTGTACCAAGCTTTTGGTGCTTGCTTAAGTCCGTATAGTGCCTTCTTAAGTTTGAAGACATGATGTGGTTTTTCAAAGTTGGTAAAACCGGGAGTTTGAGCAACATATACTTCTTCGTTAATGATTCCATTTAGGAATGCACTTTTAGTATCCATTTGAAATAATTTAAAGTCATGAGCACATGCATATGCAAGTAAGATTCTAATAGACTCAAGCCTAGTTACCGGTGCATAAGTTTTGTTGTAATCAATCTCTTCTTGTTGATTATAACCTTGTGCGACAAGCCTAGCTTTGTTTCTAGACACCACACCGTTTTCGTCCATTTTATTTCAAAAAACCCATTTCGTTCCAATTATAGTTTGATTTTTAGGTTTTGGAACTAATTTCCAAACATCATTTCTAACAAATTGGTTTAGCTCTTCTTGCATAGCAATTACCCAAGATTCATTTTTTATTGCCGCGTTTATGTTTTTTGGTTCAATGGTCGATACAAAGCAAAAGTAGTTACTTTGATTTTGGGCTTGTGATCTTAATGTTCTTTGATTTAGTTGTCCTATGACTTTTTCTAAAGGATGACTTTTGTACTCTTTGATGTTTATAATTTCATTATTTAATGGTTCATCTTCCTTGTCTTTTTCATTTATTTCTTGACTTTCAACTAAGTCATCATCTACCAAAGGTGATGTCTTAGAGGGAGGTGGACTTTCGTCGAATGTTATGTTCAACGATTCCTCGACTCTCATTGTTTCTTTGTTTAAAACTATGTATGCTTTGCTAGTTTATGAGTAACCAAGAAACACACCTTCATAAGACTTTGGGTCAAATTTGGTGAGATAGTCTTTGGTATTAAGAATGAAACATTTTGTGACAACCCGTAATTTCAGGACATTTCATATAGACTAGATTTAGTTTACACATCATTAGTAACATCATTTCATATCAATTTATGTATGGGTTTTGCATTTTACATTAAACTTTTATTTTCTTATTAAATAAACACTATCGCGTAAACATTATTTGAACATTTGATCCGACACTTCCAAAAATAATTCCGATACATTTTTGCACTCAATTTTTGTAAAAAATATATTTTTATAATTTTTATGGCTTCAATAAATTTTATTTTGACCCGTTAAAATTATATTTTTAGTTAACACTACCCTACAAGCTCAAATATTTACACAAATTACCATTTATTCCTAATTAACTACACATTTACTCTACATTAATACACTTAATTGTTATCAAATGCATCTAGTCTTTTTTTTATGCATGTGTCGACCTCAAGGTGACTCACTCATTTAATTACAAAATATCTTATACATATATTCACATACAAACTAATATCTTCTAAGTGTAAAAGATCAAAAACTCTCTCTTTCTCTTTTCTCCATATGACCGGCCACCATAGAAGCACCATGAAGAAACCATTAATTTTTGAAGTTCAAGTGTTTATTTAGTTCCATTAGTGAACTTGTTAAGGTTTTGAAATAAAAACCTCAAGATTATTAAGCATACTTTGTTCAAAAATTCATAAATCATTCAAGTAAGCATTTCATGATTTTTATAACTCTATCATATCCATATTTATGTTATTTCATCATTTTTGCAAGAAAACATGCATGTTACATATGAATTTATACCACTTTTAATGTTTTTATTACATATTATTAGTTATAATTATCCTATAATTAATCCCTTGAAACATATCATTTTTGGTGATATCTAGGAACCCATGACACCCTAAGAAGGTGTATGGTAGGATTAGAATAGCTTCGGAGTTGTTTTGAATTGGTTGGAATAGGTTTGGCGCAAGAAAAACTCATTTCGACAAGTTTACTTAAGGGTCTGATCTTATTTTGAAAATCTGGAATTTTCGACAGTTGATAAAAATATTTGGGCTAGATATTTGGAAAATATACTTTAAAACGAAAACGTGGCCGCTTGAACGGGTTAAAACGGAGTTATAACGAAGAAGATATGAATTTTTCAAGTTTGATGACGAAAACTAATTGTTTCAGAAAACTCAGCATGTATTCTCAACTTTTTACGGAACAAAAATGAGTCTTAAGCGTTATAAAATGTGTCGACTTATCAAAAATATATTAGTATATATTATCATGATTCCAAGGATATATAAAACGTAGAAAACGGACTTATAACGACTAAGTTATTCACATTTTAAACAAGTTGCCGTAACTATTTTATATAAGCATAACTAATATATTTTCTAATAGACAAACATATCGGCCGCGAATGACCATGTTGAGGGTCATTTTTAACATTGATGGATTACTTTTTATAACATGATGTCTTCTAGTAAAAGTAATTTTGTCTAGCCTATTTTCCAAAACGTCCAACCGTTCGTCAAACGGAGTTGTAACGAGTAAGATACGGTCACTCAAACTTTGCCGAAAACCACCCTTAAACAATATTTTTGGTACAAGTACCATACTTCACCTATATTTTTCTCCATGATCGAGACCTCTATGATAAAAACTTAAAAGCTAAAACTTTGAGATAATGATACAAGCTTCCTAAAACCGTTGAGTTTGTTTCCTAACACTCGATGTGCACCATTTTACAACTAGCTTTTCGAGGCCATATAGTCACTTTCATGACTTGTCAAATTATATTATTTTGCGACGAAAAGCTATAAATTCTTGATAAATCACTAAACGACTATCGTAGGATGTTGTTTCAACGCAAATACTTGTAAAGTATTTTATAACATGACGAGATGTCATAAACATATATTTCGACGACAAACATTATTTTCAAATGCACAAGTGGTATGGATATCATATGAGTTTGCATGCACGACATTGTTTCATGACTTATATTAGAGCATATCATTCATTAGGTTGCGGATAGAGATTGCACCTCATTTTAGTGTATCTACTTTTGTCATCATAAACATTGCATCAGGTGAGTTTTCATAGCCCCACTTTCAATTGTTTTGTACTATTTTTGGGGGAGATACATGCTCAACTACTTGCTTTTATTTACACAAGTACTTTAAACTATTACGGATTACCGTGAGTTCATACCCCACTTTTACTCGTTTAAATTCTTATAAACTATTTGGGGCAAGATACATGCTTATTTATCAAAACATTTAAACTCTTTTGCCAAACAACATTACTTATACTTTAGACTTGGTGCGTGAAGTGACTAGACTTAAACAAACATCCCAATATTTATATGTTGGAAGGCCATTTATTTGGATACAGCCCAACGTGAGTCGTTGGAGGAACATCCCAATATTTATATGTTGGAAGACCATTTATTTGGATACAGCCCAACGTGAGTCGTTGGAGGAACATCCCAATATTTATATGTTGGAAGGCCATTTATATGGATACAGCCCAACGTGAGTCGTTGGAGGAACATCCCAACACGAGTTGTTGGAAGACTGTTGTGGTGACATTTATACTTTTAACTACCTTAATGCGCATATTCATGATTGTCATTCTATTTTGGGCAATGGGTTGTGAACACACAGATTGCAAGTTTTGTATGGGCGGAACTTGGAACTGAGTGGATTTGCAATGCCTTTGCTGCATGAACATTCTTTAAAGGCTTTACATTTCAACACAAACTCTATGAACTCACTCAACCTTTGTGTTGACACTTTTTAGCATGTTTTATCTCAGGTATCTAAGGCATTCACTTCATGGCATGCATTTGGACATATCATAGAGTCGTGGTGACGACGCGTCTCACTTGGGTTTTATGAGCTTTAAAAACATCGTTTGAATTGTATCAAATTTATTTCCGTACATAGTGACTTTCATTTGGGACCTATACTTTGTAAACTCTGATTGTTTTAATAAATCAAACGATGTGTTTTCCAAACGACACTTTACGTCGTTCAATATAACTGTGATTGTGATGCTATGACAGTCATCCCCCAGGAATTCCATTCCGCTGCAAAACAAGTAATTTGGGGGTGTGACAGATTGGCATCAGAGCTTCGGTTATAGAGAACTAGGTTGCATCATTGACCCTAGACTATAACTACATCATCATAGCATCTCATCATATCATTATAAGTGCATACTCCTTATACATGCGGACTTATGACTCAACACCAAACATCATATGAGACGATTAGTCCAAGCATTGTATAGTTACTCCTAAATTATACATAGCCTGATCTCCTATGTCTAATTTAGGAAGAATCATGCAATGAAGGGAGTAGTAGTCTCATATGTGTAAGCAATTCCGTAATCGAGCCAAATTTTCAAAAGATTTTCTTCAAACCACTTGTTTCCAGTTTGATCCGAGCGACAGTTCTTGTTTGATGAGTTGCAAAGATCAAGCTAGAAACAAGTTGTTGCTCAAACCGATTTAGCCTAATCTCATGACAGTTCTTGTTTGATGAGTTGTGAGATTAAGTAAAAATCGGTTACCTAAAAGTCTTTTGAGGGTTTTGCTCGAGAATGGAAAAGTTTGCCACATCAAACCCTAAACCGGAGAGACCAACACGAACTGAATTCAGGGACTGAATTCCTTTTTGGGTGGGCGAATGTGACAACCCGTAATTTCAGGACATTTCATATAGACTAGATTTAGTTTACACATCATTAGTAACATCATTTCATATCAATTTATGCATGGGTTTTGCATTTTACATTAAACGTTTATTTTCTTATTAAATAAACACTATCGCGTAAACATTATTTGAACATTTGATCCGACACTTCCAAAAATAATTCCGATACATTTTTGCACTCAATTTTTGTAAGAAATATATTTTTATAATTTTTATGGCTTCAATATATTTTATTTTGACCCGTTAAAATTATATTTTTAGTTAACACTACCCTACAAGCTCAAATATTTACACAAGTTACCATTTATTCCTAATTAACTACACATTTACTCTACATTAATACACTTAATTGTTATCAAATGCATCTAGACTTTTTTTTATGCATGTGTCGACCTCAAGGTGACTCACTCATTTAATTACTAAATATCTTATACATATATTCATATTATACTTCCACTTCACATACAAACTAATATCTTCTAAGTGTAAAAGATCAAAAACTCTCTCTTTCTCTTTTCTCCATATGACCGGCCACCAAAGAAGCACCATGAAGAAACCATTAATTTTTGAAGTTCAAGTGTTTATTTAGTTCCATTAGTGATCTTGTTAAGGTTTTGAAATAAAAACCTCAAGATTATTAAGCATACTTTGTTCAAAAATTCATAATTCATTCAAGTAAGCATTTCATGATTTGTATAACTCTATCATATCCATATTTATGTTATTTCATCATTTTTGCAAGAAAACATGCATGTTACATATGAATTTATACCACTTTTAATGTTTTATTACATATTATTAGTTATAATTATCCTATAATTAATCCCTTGAAACATATCATTTTTGGTGATGTCTAGGAACCCATGACACCCTAAGAAGGTGTATGGTAGGATTAGAATAGCTTCGGAGTTGTTTTGAATTGGTTGGAATAGGTTTGGCGCAAGAAAAACTCATTTCGACAAGTTTACTTAAGGGTCTGATCTTATTTTGAAAATCTGAAATTTTCGACAGTTGATAAAAATATTTGGGCTAGATATTTGGAAAATATACTTTAAAACGAAAACGTGGCCGCTTGAACGGGTTAAAACGGAGTTATAACGAAGAAGATATGAATTTTTCAAGTTTTACGACGAAAACTAATTGTTTCAGAAAATTCAGCATGTATTCTCAACTTTTTACGAATCAAAAATGAGTCTTAAGCGTTATAAAATGTGTCGACTTATCAAAAATATATTAGTATATATTATCACGATTCCAAGGATATATAAAACGTAGAAAACGGACTTATAACGACTAAGTTATTCACATTTTAAACAAGTTGCCGTAACTATTTTATATAAGCATAACTAATATATTTTCTAATAGACAAACATATTGGCCGCGAATGACCATGTTGAGGGTCGTTTTTAACATTGATGGATTACTTTTTATAACATGATGTCTTCTAGTAAAAGTAAGTTTGTCTAGCCTATTTTCCAAAACGTCCAACCGTTCGTCAAACGTCACTCAAACTTTGCCGAAAACCACCCTTAAACAATATTTTTGGTACAAGTACCATAGTTCACCTATATTTTTCTCCATGATCGAGACCTCTATGATAAAAACTTAAAAGCTAAAACTTTGAGATAATGATACAAGCTTCCCAAAACCGTTGAGTTTGTTTCCTAACACTCGATGTGCACCATTTTACGACTAGCTTTTCGAGGCCATATAGTCACTTTCATGACTTGTCAAATTATATTATTTTGCGACGAAAAGCTATAAATTCTTGATAAATCACTAAACGACTATCGTAGGATGTTGTGTCAATGCAAATACTTGTAAAGTATTTTATAACATGACGAGATGTCATAAACATATATTTCGACGACAAACATTATTTTCAAATGCACAAGTGGTAAGGATACCATATGAGTTTGCATGCACGACATTGTTTCATGACTTATATTAGAGCATATCATTCATTAGGTTGCAGATAGAGATTGCACCTCATTTCAGTGTATCTACTTTTGTCATCATAAACATTGCATCAGGTGAGTTTTCATAGCCCCACTTTAAATTGTTTTGTACTATTTTTGGGGGAGATACATGCTCAACTACTTGCTTTTATTTACACAAGTACTTTAAACTATTACGGATTACCGTGAGTTCATACCCCTCTTTTACTCGGTTAAATTCTTATAAACTATTTGGGGCAAGATACATGCTTATTTATCAAAACATTTAAACTCTTTTGCCAAACAACATTACTTATAGTTTAGACTTGGTGCGTGAAGTGACTAGACTTAAACAAACATCCCAATATTTATATGTTGGAAGGCCATTTATTTGGATACAACCCAACGTGAGTCGTTGGAGGAACATCCCAATATTTATATGTTGGAAGGCCATTTATTTGGATACAGCCCAACGTGAGTCGTTGGAGGAACATCCCAATATTTATATGTTGGAAGGCCATTTATATGGATACAGCCCAACGTGAGTCGTTGGAGGAACATCCCAACACGAGTTGTTGGAAGACCGTTGTGGTGACATTTATACTTTTAACTACCTTAAGGCGCATATTCATGATTGTCATTCTATTTTGGGCAATGGGTTGTGAACACACAGGTGGGCGGAACTTGGAACTGAGTGGATTTGCAATGCCTTTGCTGCATGAACATTCTTTAAAGGCTTTACATTTCAACACAAACTCTATGAACTCACTCAACCTTTGTGTTGACACTTTTTAGCATGTTTTATCTCAGGTATCTAAGGCATTCACTTCATGGCATGAATTTGGACATATCATAGAGTCGTGGTGACGACGCGTCTCACTTGGGTTTTATGAGCTTTAAAAACATCGTTTGAATTGTATCAAATTTATTTCCGTACATAGTGACTTTCATTTGGGACCTATACTTTGTAAACTCTGATTGTTTTAATAAATCAAACGATGTATTTTCCAAACGACACTTTAGGTCGTTCAATATAACTGTGATTGTGATGCTATGACAGTCATCCCCCAGGAATTCCATTCCACTGCAAAACAGGTAATTTGGGGGTGTGACAGATTTACATCCAAATAATCTAAAATATCCTAAAGTCGGCTTTTTGCCTTTATATAATTCATATGGTGTTTTGTTCAAGAAAGGATGTATTAAAACTCTATTTAAAATGTATGTTGAGGTATCAACGACGTTACACCAAAACTTTTGAGGCATGTTTTGTTCATTTAGCATTGTTCTACTCATTTCTTGAATAGTTCTATTTTTACGTTCTACATCTCCATTAGATTGGGGTGTTCGAGGAGCCGAGAAGTTATGTGTTATACCATTTGTATCACAAAAGTTTCCAAATTGTGTTTCATTGTCGAACTCGCGACCATGATCCGTTCGGATCGACACAATGTTAACACCTAGTTGATTTTGAATTTTCTTACTAAGTATTTCAAATTTATCAAAAGCTTCATTTTTAGTTTTCAAAAACATTGTCTAAGTGAACCTTGAGTAATCATCTACTATAACTAAAGTGTAGAGGTTCCCTCCATAACTTCTTATAGCGGATGGACCAAACAAGTCCATAAGCAAAAGCTCTAGACATTTAGATGTGGAAACCATGTTTTTAGCCTTATGACTACTATGAATTTTGTTAATACAATGGTCGATCATAATTATTAATTCTTCTCAATTGTCGGTTGGGACTGAATTTTTTACTATTATTGCACTAGTTGGGTTTACTTTCATCGTTTAATTTGGTTTGCATTCGTTGGCTTGTCTTCTTGTGCATGGTGTGTTAATTTTCGTTACCTGATTTGTTGATCCATAATCGTGGGTCGGTGGGTTACTTTATAAATTGGTATATATTGTTCCATGCATTAAGAAGCTTTGTTGAAGTGTCGCTTTCACTTTGATTTCATTCGTTAATCATTATGGCTGGTGGTTAGATTCTGGTTCGTTTGTTTTAAAACCCTAACGTTTCAGTTAGGGTTTTAGTTTACGTACGCTCCTGATTCCTCTACTGCTTGTGTGTGTCGATTTATTGGATTGTTTGTGGATTTTTAGAGAGATGGAGAAAGGTTTTCTTGACAAAGATGGTTTTTCGGTGAAGGCTTCAATAACAGCCACCAACTTGGCCGATCAAGTTGGTGTGAACACGGACACGAATCCGTATCATAAGGTTGATATTCAGGCGTTGGAAGCTAGGTTTAAACGTCTCAAAGGTGAACGTGGTATTGAGGGTGACAATGCGGTTCCGGAGTTGCGTAAAGCTGCTAGGGTTGTTCTAAACCCTAGTACGCATGATGTTAATTCAGATTCTGTTTGGGGTACTACTAATCTGGAAAACACAAGTTATAGTGCTACGTTTGTGGGTGGATTGGATTCGAGCACTAAAGTCTCTTTGACTAATGCTACTAATGCGGTGAATTCTGGTCCTAACGTGTTGAATGCTTCTACTTCAGGTCCTAATGTGATTGGTAGTGATAATAACGAAGTGAGATCTTTTGCTAATGTATTAAACCCGGAACGTGTCTCTAGGAAGGTTAATTTTCGTGCCTTGTTGAATGAGACATGCATTGAAAATCATGATACGGTGCTTCCAAAGGCTGCTATGGAGGGTGTTTTCAACCGTTATGAAAATACACTTGTTGGCTTCTTTGTTGGCAAGAATGTTGCTTTTCCTTTGGTTCAGAACTACGTCACCAACACGTGGGGGAAGTTTGGTTTTAAGAAACTTATGAAGAATGATAATGGTGTCTTCCTCTTTAAATTCGATTCTAAAGAGGGTGTTGAGAATGTTCTTCAACGGGGCCCTTGGATTATTCGCAATTCTCCTCTCATTCTCACTAAATGGACTCCTGATGTGCTATTGTCTAAAAGTGAGGTAACTAGAGTTCCCGTTTGGATTAAATTGCATAATGTGCCATTACTTGCATATTCGGAAGATGGGTTGAGCTTAATTGCTACTCAAGTGGGTAAGCCGATTATGCTAGATGCTTTTACTAGTTCCATGTGTGTTGATTCATGGGGTCGCATTAGTTTTGCACGTGCTCTTGTGGAATTATCATCTGAATCTGAGCTTAAACAGGTGGTGACTATGGCGATCCCTAATAAGGATGATAGTGGTTTTACTACGGCAAGTATTAAGGTGGAATATGAATAGAAGCCGCCACACTGTGCGGAATGTAAAGTGTTTGGACATGTTACTGCTTGCTGTCCTAAGTGTATAAAGGAGCAAAATGATGTCCCTCCCACCTCTAATGTGGAGGAACCTGATGATGGTTTTAAGGTGGTGCAGAATCAAAAAGCCAAACCTAAAGGTACGAAGACGACTGGTGGTATTAATATGGGTAAGGGTCCTAGAGTTGCATCTAGGAAGCAGGTTTATGTTGCAAAGACGAAGACACCAGCAGCTGCTAGTGTTAATGCTAAAGGTACACCAGTTACTACATCTAACTCTTTTGGGACTCTTGAGGTGGAAAATGACACGGGCATCCCAAGTACTGTGATTGATTCTACTACTGACGCGACGAAGACTGGGGAGTCTTCTGGTATTACTAAGGAAGCAGGTATTGATGGTTCCCGGGGGAAGGACTCTCGTATTGATATTGGTGCGGCTTCTAAGCCTCCGGAGACTGTGACTTCTTCTGCTACCAAGGTAAGTAATCCGTTTTCTAAAGTCGGGAATGTGACCTGTTCTGACAGTGAAGAGGATGAGGTTTTGGAGCCAGATAACCCTATGGCGTCATTTTTGGCTTCTGGGGGTGGTGGGGGTTTTGATCTTGAAGATTTTGATGATTATGCTGAGCAAGTCTACGATCTACCGAGACACTTGGAGGATATGTGTGACATGTATGATGTTAGTCTCCTAGGTCGTGGTAGGAAGTAAATTTGGTTGTTTGGTAGTTCATAAGATTGGCATGTCTTTCTTATGTAATTTGTTTGGTTAGTGCACTTTTAGTGTGTGTATGTTGCCCATGTAACGGGCCGAGGTGAGAGATTCACTCTCATCCGTTGTACTTAAACTTTTTTGGTTAATATATTTTACCAGGGTGCAGGATTACTCCCCTTTACCCAAAAAGAATTTTGTTAATACAAATATCGTCATTAAACGTTATTTATATTTTATTATCTTTACCTAAGTTTTGTTAACAACAAAAGTAAATTTAATTTTTGTAAAGCGTAAAGCTTGTCAAGATTATTAGATATTAAAACAAGCTTTCCTTAAATAAAATCTTCATCACTCAAGCATTTTACATTTTGATTAGTCATATATCAATTAACTTTTATATCCTTCTAAACCATAATGTATGTCAACATTTTTAGATCAAGTATGTTTTAGTTTCTTAAAACAAAACATTACATATGTATTTACATTTAACATATTATTTCTAAAAATAGAAAACAACATATGACATCATGTGGTGCATCATTGAAATCTCTAGAGGATTTCATAAAATATTTTGTGTATATTTGGACTCTACATATCTTACATGATCTTTGTTAGACTTGGTTGACTTTGGTAAGATTTTGGTAATCTTGCTGTCAGACCCGGCCGCACCAAATTGTTACACGTGCGGAAGCAATATTTTGGTTTCGTGGTCCGTCGTGACAGCAAAAATGTTTTGGCTATAAATAGCAAGCCAAACCAAGTTGTTTTCTCATCCCTTTCTAGCATAATCACATACATTCCTTCTCTCTATTATTTCTAACTCAGTTTCATATAGTGATCCTCTTTTGTAGCAAAGAAGATCAAGGCATAATCAAGCTTCAACAAATAGTTGGAAGTCTTGTTTGTTTTATTGTTGTATGATCTAGTCTTGTTCATACATCATTGTTGTACCAAACCATCTTAAACTTGTGAGTGTGAGTGGTTAGTATTTTAGTCCTTAAAATACATTGTGTGTGGGAGTGGTTGTACCCTTGCAAAAGAACTCGACATCTAGCTTAGTGTCAGAAATAGTGTGTAAGCGAAGTGTAAAGGTTTCTCCGCCGGTGAAAGGAGCTTGTTGACTAGTGAAGTTAAACTCTCGAGTTGGAGACTCGGGGATTGGAGTAAGGCAAGGAAAAAGTGTCCTTGTAGACCGAACCACTATAAACAACTTGTCGTGGTTTGATTGTTTCTTTCCTTAATTACTCTTTATATACTGCTTGCATATTGTTTGTTATTTATTAACATATCTTTGTTCAATATCAATTGATCATTACAATAAGTTTCAAAACAAAGATTTTAATCGGTAAACTATTCAACCCCCTTCTAGTTTTCCACAATTGGTACCAGAGCCTCGTTGCTCAAGAATTTCTAAAATATATTGTATTTTATAAACTTGAAATGATCCATGGATTCCGAAAACTTTAAAGAAGGGCAATCTATGCACAGACCACCACTCTTTGAAACCAATGGATTTATCTATTGGAAAAACCGTTTTGAAACATATGTAAAGTCAAAAGATATAGATCTTTGGTTTGTTATCATTAAAGGAGACTTTAGTCCTATAACAAAAGATATTTTTAGTGATGATCAAAAGAAACTAATAGCTAAAAATAATGAAGCTAAAATGATGCTTTATAATGCTTTACCTAGAAAAGAATATGAAAGAATTTTTATGTGTGAAACCGCAAAAGAGATTTGGGAATCTTTAATTATTACACATCAAGGAAATTCATAAGTCAAGGATAACAACATTGATCTTCTTATTCAACAATATGAACATTTTGTTATCCCTGAAGATGAAACCATTGATTGTGGATTTGCTCGCTTTAATACTATTATTACTTCTCTTAAAGCACTTCATGAAACTTTTCGTAGTAAGAACTTTGTCAGGAAATTTCTTAGAGCACTCCATCCGAAGTGGAGAGCAAAAGTAACGACTATTGAGGAATTAAAAGATCTCTCAATAATTTCACTTGACGAGCTAATTGGAAACCTTAAAGTGATGGAGAAAGATTCGGAGATCATCAAAGGAAAAAGGGAGAAAGTCAAATCCGTTGCTCTAAAGGTAAGAACGGAATCTAGTGATTATGACGAATCTTGCTTGGGTAGTGAAGATGAGGAGTATGCTATGGCCGTTAGAGATTTCAAAAAGTTCTTTAGAAGAAGAGGAAAGTTCGTAAGGCAACCCCGAGATGAAAAGAAGCAATTCCGAAAAGACCGAGATGGCAAAAAAGGAAAAGGTGAAAGGAAGTGCTTTAAATGCAGTGATACAAGTCATCTGATATGAGATTTCCCCAAGCCACCTAAAAGCAAAACTCAACGAGCTTTTGTAAGTGGTGCTTGGAGTGATAGCGATGATGATGAAGAATCAAGAAAGGATGAGATCGCTCTAATGGCAAATGAATCAAACGAGGTACATTCTGACTCATCTTATTCTTCTATTGATGATGACACTCTGCAAAATAATATAATCAATTGTGTGAGCTTAGCTTAAAAATCATAACTAAAAACAAGTTTTTAAAGACTAAAAAGGAATTTTTAGAAAATGAAATTTATGAGTTAAAAGAAAGGGCAAAACGATTAGAAAAGGGGAAAGCAAATGACGATGGTTGCAAATCATGGTAAAAGGGTTAATTCACCCTGATAAAATATATTACGCCAAAAACATTGAAGTACAAAGGATGAGGGTGGATCCCTCATCTCAGTCCCTTAGGACACTTACAGAATCTCCTATAGGAATGCAACATCATTCCTATAACTTACAATATAAGCGTGACAGACCACAATTATAACTAAACATCAGACTACAACGATAAAAGAATTAAAATAAATGCACTTCAAGTAGAAATACTTGAATCTTCAAGTCACCATAGTAGTCCAAACTTCCAGCGTCGTCCAAATATACAATATGATGGTCCTCAAATTGAAGTACAGTTCACAAGTTTCACACAACGGTTGGTGAGGGACTCTAAAACCACGGATAGAGCAGCAAGCTCAAAACTCGCTCCAAAGGTGTATGTTGAGATGCAAAACTGAACACCAATAAGAATAACCAATAAATACGTATAAAACCAACGCACATCCACCATAGCAGCTCCTAACCATCAGTGACCACTCATAGAAGTGGCTCAACAGAGTTCCAAGTTAGAATCTGCCACGGATCTTGAAACATGATAATAGAAAAGGGGAAAGCAAATGACGATGGTTGCAAATCATGTCAAGAGCTTAGTCTTGAAATAGAAAAGCTAAAACTGACATAAGAAATTCTCATTAAACATAACTCTAAATTTAAAAGATTTAACAAAAACATTTCTTGTGCCGATGAAATAGTTAGAATTCAAAAAGTACTAGGAAACACAAGTGGATTAGGTTTTAATGAAGTACAAATTCCAAATAGTCAAACCAAAATGGCCAAAAAAGAAAAACAAAATGTCACATCTGCTGCAGTACAACACGGACCAGACGAACCCAAAAGTAGGGTTCCGTCCGTTGAAAAATTTGGTGTCGTGGTGTCTGCAGTAGGACAGATTGTTTGCAAAACAGACCGTAGTGAATTTGTCAATGTAACAAAGAAAACCAAGGATATTGTTAAACTAAAACCTGCTGTTACATTAGGAGTAGGACTTGCTAGAAATGAATTTAGATCTAAAACTACTCAACAACGGCCTAAAACACCTATTGCCAAATGCCCCTTTCCCAAGAGCAACTACAACATACAACCTAACTATCAACATACCGGTTGGAATCAAAACTACCCTAGACCATATCAAATTCCAAATTACATGCCATTGAACCCTTACCTATCATTTCAATACATGAACCAAGTTAATGGTATGTTTAACCCAAACGGACCCATGAGATATTGGGGACCAAACGCTTGAGTTATTTGTGTCATAGGTATGCTTGAAAGTTGGATTAGAACCTGATGAATGGATAAAAGATAGTGGATGCTCAAGATACATGACGGGTAACAAAAGCTTCTTCTCAACATACCAAGAGTATGACGGAGGTAATGTCACTTTTGGTAGCAATCTCAAAAGCAAAATCATTGGCAAAGGTATGATAGCTCATAACTCCCTAACTATTGAAAATGTTGCTCATGTTGATAGGTTAGGATTTAATCTACTTAGTATTAGCCAACTATGTGATAAAAAGTATAAGGTACTATTTGAAGAAAATGGTAGTAAAATACTAAAAGATGGTATCACCATAGCTAAAGGAGTTAGGAAAAATAACATATATGTCATGAAAATAGATAGAACATCTAAAGACAAACTATGCCTAACAACGTTAGATGATAACTCTACTATTTAGCATAGACGATTAGGTCACGCTAATATGAGACTCATCCAAAATCTATCCTTAAAAGAGCTAGTTAGAAACCTACCAAAATTGAAATATGATCAACACTTTTGCGATGCTTGCAAAATAGGTAAACAAATTCATAGTAGTCACAAAGCTAAAAACATGGTTTCCACATCTAAATGCCTAGAGCTTTTGCATATGGACTTGTTTGGTCCATACGCTATAAGAAGCTATGGAGGGAACCTCTACACTTTAGTTATAGCAGATGATTACTCAAGGTTCACTTGGACAATGTTTTTGAAAACTAAAAATGAAGCTTTTGATAAATTTAAAATACTTAGTCAGAAAATTCAAAATCAACTGGGTGTTAACATTGTGTCGATCTGAACGGATCATAGTCACGATTTCGAAAATGAAACACAATTAGGAAACTTTTGTGATACAAATGGTATAACACATAACTTCTCGGCTCCTCGAACACCCTAATCTAATGGAGTTGTAGAACGTAAAAATAGAACTATTAAAGAAATAAGTAGAACAATGCTAATTGAACAAAACATACCTCAAAAGTTTTGGTGTAACGCCATTGATACTTCTATATACATTTTAAATAGAGTTTTAATACGTCATTTCTTGAACAAAACACATATGAATTATATACAAGCAAAAAGCCGACTTTAGGGTATTTTAGAGTGTTTGGGTGTAAATTTTTCATTCTTAATACCAAAGACTATCTCCCCAAATTTGACCCAAAGTCTTATGAAGGTGTGTTTCTTGGTTACTCACAAACTAGCAAAGCATACATAGTTTTAAACAAAGAAACAATGAGAGTCGAGGAATCGTTGAACATAACATTCGACAAAAGTCCACCTCCCTCTAAGACATCACCTTTTGTAGATGATGACTTAGTTGAAAGTCAACTCGTTGAAAGTCAAGAAATAATTGAAAATGACAAGGAAGATGAACCATTAAATAATGAAATTATAAACATCAAATAATCCAAAAGTCATCTTTTAGAAAAAGTCATAGGACAACTAAATCAAAGAACATTAAGATCACAAGCCCAAAAATCAAAATAACTACTTTTGCTTTGTATCGACCATTGAACCAAAAAACATAAACGAAGCAATAAAAGATGAATCTTAGGTAATTGCTATGCAAGAAGAGTTAAACCAATTTGTTAGAAATGATGTTTGGAAATTATTTCCAAAACCTAAAAATCAAACCATAATTGGAACGAAATGGGTTTTTCGAAATAAAATGGACTTAAACGGTGTAGTGTCTAGCAACAAAGCTAGGCTTGTCGCATAAGGTTATAATCAACAAGAAGGGATTGATTACGACGAAACTTATGCACCGGTAGCTAGGCTCGAGTCTATTAGAATCTTACTTGCATATGCATGTGCTCACGACTTTAAATTATTTCAAATAGATGTTAAAAGTGCATTCCTAAATGGGTTTATTAATGAAGAAGTATATGTTGCTCAACCTCCCGGTTTTACCAACTTTGAAAAACCACATCATGTGTTCAAACCTAAGAAGGCACTATACGGACTTAAGCAAGCACCAAAAGCTTGGTACGATCGGCTTAAGACTTTCTTAGTAGAACAATAATATACCATGGGATTAGTAGATAATACTCTCTTTACCAAGAAAAGGGAATCACACATTATCATAGTTCAAATATACGTTGATGACATCATATTTGGATCAACTTGTCAAGAGCTATGTGATGATTTTTCTAAAATCATGCACGACGAGTTTGAGATGAGTATGATGGGTGAGTTAAACTTCTTTGTAGGACTTCAAATTAAACAACTAGAAGATGGCATATTCTTTAACCAATCTAAATACATAAAAGATATGCTTAAGAAATTTGGTCTTGAAGACTCAAAACCAACTAAAACACCCATGTCCTCGGACAAAAAACTCACCAAGGATGAGGAAGGTGAATCGGTAGATAACAATAAATATAGAGGAATGATCGGTAGCCTACTTTATCTCACGGCTGGTAGACCCGACATTATGTTTAGTGTTTGTCTATATCTGAAGTTGCCATTTTTGATTGAACAAGTGAATAAGAGTATACTCCAATGTACGTCGATCCACTTGATGACTGAATGAGCATGGGAAAAGCATAAAGTTCGTTGATAGAAAATGGCCATAAACACGAAGAGTTCTCTTCTTCTGAAGATAAAGCGCACTGAAATGTACACCTTTCTTTTCTTCGAGGAACGGGGCCTGAAGTGTTATATGCAGACGCCATAATGATGACATTGAGGCCGAGTCTTGAACTGATTTACTCAAACGTCATTATGCATGTACATCAACTTTGACTAGCCTAATCTTCTGAATCAGGAGAAATTCGTGCTTTAGTCATCCATATTTTGATCCATCCAATGTAGTGACTAATTAATGTACCTGCAACTAAGTAAGGACTACCTGCACTAACATTGCAAACTTGATCACATATATATGGGTTAGTGACATTAGTATCTAAACCCTTGGGGGTTTCACGGTCAACCATGGTTTTGCAAACACTGAACAATTTCCCAGTAGGTATCCATCTAAGACCAGTAATCTTAAAACTTTTCCCTGTCGGTATCCACCTAAGGCCAGATCTAGGAGTGTTTTTTCTCATGCACAGTGGAAGCCTTGTTGAGAGAAAACCTTTGTCCTATAGCAGTCTGCCTACCAGGTTCTTAGTATAGCTCTTTGGTTCTACGAGATTGTTGTTATTTCTTGTCTTAATGGATTGAACCTTAGCACGAGCATTTACTTTCTTCAAAGATTTTGTTAAAAAATTATCATGATTTGCATTAAAGGCACATTTCAGACAATTTGAGAAAACAGATTGTTTGGATTCAGAAAATGATCTAGAGTTCTTATAGTGATCTGCTACGGAATTGCTTCAAACGAAACGCAACTACTTTTGGAAACTAGACCATTCCCATTTGTTTGCTGAGTACTCCTAGGTTTTGGTTTGCTGCTACTAGCCGTGTTTTTTTGGGGAAAAGGGTTTACCCCGGTAAATATATAACCAAAAAAAGTTAAGTACAAATGGAATGTGGCTGATGTACCACATTAACCTCAAGCAAAAAGCTTGATAAACTAGTGTTTATGACAGGCCATAAACACAACACACCTAGCTGAATTACAAATCACCTAACTAGGTATAAAAACAAGAAAAATCTTGAATCAAGCGAACATCCCGCATCCACCCATAGGTACGAAGGGAGCAGGCGACCCAGGAAGTTTGCCTCCTTAAAAACCCTTTCCAAGAAAAACCCATAGAGAAAAACCTTGGATAAGGGAAAAAGAGTACAACCCTTACCTGGCACTCCCGTCGTGAATAAGACAAGAGCTTGGAATCTTCCATTTATCCAACAGTAGACGAGACCGAGGGGTTATCTTCTTAAACTTGAAGGTAACCAGCTTCAACCGGATGGTATTGACAATTACTTGAACCACTTCAGCAACGGTAGACTTCTTCCTCTTGAAAAGTCTTGAATTGCGTTCCATCCATATGTAATAAGCAGTAGCAGCAAGTAATAATCGAGAGAGTATGCTAGTAATTGAACGACCCTTAGATATAGGAATGAGGAACGTAAGAACATCATCTAAACTAGGGGGACGCCATCCATTCCGGATAAAGTCCGGACCTGTAACCAAACCTGCAAAGAAAATTGACACTCAAAAAACAAGTGTGGGTGAGAATCCGGAACCGCATCACACAAAGGGCATCGAAGAAGATTCAGATCAACATCAGGACCCACATCCGATTCTTGTAACCTATCTTGTGTCTTCAACTTATGCTTAATAACGAGCCACATATGTATAGCATGTCGGGGGATACAATGAGGAAACCATGGAATATTGAACCACCCAACCCGATCAGCCCTATTGCGAAGAGAATCCCAAGCACAAGCAACTGAAAACTGTCTAAAATTGCCCTCCAAATCACGCCATATTAACCCATCATCAGTATCAACAAGAATATTAGGAACCGGTAGGTTAAAAAAATTCGGAAACCTAGGTAACCAATCCACATGCCACTTCCAATTACCATTAACAATAACATCACAAACCGAGACCGATAAGCTAAAACCAGCCCGCACAATGTCTCTAGCAGTGAGCATATCACAGATAGGGCTTAAATCACACCACATATCAAACCATACAGAAGTGGTTTTACCATTATTGATCTTATGCCATATGTAAGGACGTACCTTGGGTCTAATTGCAAGAAGCTTACGCCAACCCCAACTAACATCACCCAAGCAAGGAACATCCCAAAAGCTTCGACCACGGAGTTTATATGAATGAATCCATTTAACCCACAAGGACTCCTTATGGGTTAAATTACTCCAAATGTGCGTCGTCATAAGAGCAATATTAAAATCAGCCAATCGACGAATACCAAGACCACCTTCTTGTTGAGGCTTACAAACAGATTCCCAAGCAACTTTGGCCTTACCCCTTTTCATTTCACCTTGACACCATAAGAAACCCCTCAAAAGCTGTTCCAAATCATGAATGATACGAGTAGGAAGGATAAAGACCGAAGCCCAATATATATGCATCGAGGATAAAACCGATCTGACCAATTGAAGCCTACCCGCAAGGGATAGAAATTTGTTACGCCAATCATTCACACGACTTTCCAACTTTTCCACAAGAACCTTACAATCCCTATAAAGAAGTCTGGACGATATAAGAGGGACACGAAGGTACCTAACAGGAAGAGAACCTTCTGCAAATGGCATAGACTGGAGAATAGTAGCTTTCAAAGCATTAGGAACATTACAAAAGAAAGCTGTACTTTTAGGAATACTCGGGACAAGACCCGAAACATTCTTGAACCCCTCCAGATCTTGCATAATAACATTAACCGAATCTGGATGGCCTCTAGAAAATACGAAAAGATCATCTGCAAAACAAAGATTAATAATCCTCTGCTGCTCACATAAATGATGGAACTGAAAATCCCCCGAATTAGAAACCTTTTTCTGCAAGATAAGAGTTAAAACCTCCATAACCAACGTAAATAAATAGGGAGATAACGGGTCTCCTTTTCTAAGACTACGCTTACCATTGAACCAGCCATGAAGATCACCATTAACACATATAGAATACGATGTAGATGATACACAAACCGTGATCCAATCGACCATTTTGTGATGAAAACCAAAACCGACCATAATTGACTTAAGAAATGCCCAGTAGACCGTATCATATGCTTTTTGAATATCCACTTTAAAAGCACATCTAGGCGAACCTCTCCCTCTATGATAATTACGCATAAGCTCTTGGGTAAGCAATATATTATCAGAAATACGACGCCCAGGAACAAACGCTGATTGATTAATACTAACCAAAGAACCAAGACCCTCTTTAATGCGATTAGCAATAATTTTACTAATGCATTTATATAGAACATTGCAACATGAAATAGGCCTATAATCATTAATCTTAGAAGGGGTAGACACTTAAGGAATCAAGGATATAATGGTGTGATTGATTTCCTTCAGAATCTTACCATTAGTAAAAAAAGTCTCGAATAACACCCGTAACATCAATACCCACAACATCCCAAGCTTTCTTAAAGAAGGCAGCAGTGTAGCCATCAGGACCTGGGGCATTATCATCCCCCATCGAGAACAAAGCTTCCCTAATTTTAGCATCCGTAACATCACGGACCATATAATTAGCCCTATTTTGGTCAAGGACATTAGAGAATAAACCATGATCCTTTAGAGGACTACAATCCCCTTCAATACCAATAAACTTCTCATAATGAGAAACAAACGCCCCTGCAACCGCATTACCTTCATACAAAACATTAGCCGCATCTCAAACCAATTCAATTCGATTACGAGCACATTTACTTTTAACAATATTATGAAAATAAGCCGTATTAGAATCACCTGCATGGAGCCATTGAACTTTAGATTTTTGCTTAAGAAATCTCTCTTCATCAAGCGTAGCCTCCTTAAAGGCAAGAAGGTAATGAGCATGCTCATCACGAAGGGCTGAATTGTAAGGATCCTTATCAATTGCCATTTGGACCGCATCGAATTCCTTACGAAGATTATCAACCCGCGCATGAAGATTACCTTGATTGTGTAACATCTTCTGAAAAGGGGATTTCAGCCCCTTTAAACGTTTAACAACACGATACATAGCACAACCATTGACATTAATATTCCACCCCGAAGTAACCGTATCAAGAAAGCCCTCTTTATGCACCAGAAAATTAGAGAACTTAAAAGGTTTTGGTTTGAGCTTGGCCACATGAGGAATACGAAGCACACAAGGAGAATGATCCGAGATACGATAAGGTTGGAAGATAGCAAAAGATCCCGGGAAAGTATCACAAAACTGTAAATTACCCATAATCCTATCAATTTTCTTCAGAGTTCCCTTAGAGCCTTTTGGTTTTTGGTTCCATGTAAAATGAAGCCCAGTTCTATTAACATCTGCTACCTCCATACTCTGAACACAATCTTTAAATTCACGCATAGCAATGTTAGGAGTATAACCACCACTAGAGTTATCTTCCAAATTAAGAGCAGCATTAAAGTCACCCAACAAGACCCAAGGCCTATTTCGCATAAAACCAGCATGACAAACAAGATTGCTCCAAAGTGCACGACGATTAATGTAATAGTTATCTGCATATACAAAAGAACAAAATAGGGTTTTGTTGTCCGCACGGATATTAACCTGCACATGCATAACTTGGTTAGTTTGAGACATAATCATAACATCAACAATGTCATCATTCCAACCAAGAATAATACGAGACCCCTTATCACAAAGGCTACCATTTGACGTCCACTTCCATCGACGACACACATTACGACATGTATCATACACCACAGAAGCATACACATGAGATTCCAAAACCGCACACACACTAAGATTATTTTCATTTACAACCTGCCTAACCTCTTTTTGTTTAGGGGAATGGTTCAAACCCCTTATATTCCACGAGGCGATACTAAACATTAGGAACATTCAAAACAGAAGTGCTTGCCCCCGGTTTATCAAATAAATTTCCTGATTCATCATACACATTTTCAACCACATCATCCTCATCCAATTGTTTATTATCATCACTATCATCATCAGTAGCCAAAGAACCAAACGGGTTAGATGTAGTCACATTAGCAGCCAAAGTTGGGTTACTTACCTTAGGATAGCTAGTATTATGAGTCACATTTCGGGAAGATTGGCTATCCTTGTTAGGTTTAGACGAATTAACCACACCTACCGGGTTAGGGGGAGGACCCGAACTAGTACTATGTTCCCCCTGAGAGCTTTAGGCCTATATTGCATATTCCTACCAACAGGCACCCCATTAAACATATTCCCAGATTTCTTTACCATACTTTTAGTTTTACCCTTTTTATCTACTTGTTGAAACCCGTCATTATTAACCTCCACAACATGTGGAACAACTTTCTTAGGACAAGTATCAGCAGAATGGCCAAACATTAAACAAGTATCACACCTCGGGGGTTTCCATTCATATTCCACCCTAATAGTTTCAGACGAGAAGCCAAGACTATCCATATAAGGGACTCCTACAGTAATAGATTTCTTAAGGGGAACACACGAATCAATCTCAATTAAGCAACGAGCAAAACTACTCTTACCCCAAGAATCAATACACATAGAGCTAGTGTAGGAATCAAGCATAATAGGCTTACCAATATGCGTAGCAATAATACTAATACCATCCTCATTAAACACCTGTAATGGAACATCATGTAATTTAACCCAAACCGGGATTTGGGTTAACTCATCTTTCGTCAAGTTAGTACTCATAGTCATTGTTTAAGGATAATGGGGCTATTTTTAATCATCCACGGTCCTCCCTCTAAAACAACATCCAAACCAACCTGGGAATCAAACTTAAAGAAAAAGAAACCGTTTGCATTCATCATAATACGTTTTAACCCATACTTAGCCCAATTGTTACGAACAAACTATTCGACTACCGGAAAGGCAATACGCTTTCCAATAAAATACCCGTATAGAGTGTATTCAAATTTAGTACTAATTGTTTCAACAACTTTACGTGGTATGGACACATCAACACCTGTAAAAACATTATCAACCTTTAGTGCACGAAAGTTAGATTTACCTTTAACATTTTCCGAATTCGCACCACTAGTAGCACTAACATAAGACTTAGTTGGTGCATTAACCTCCGAGGTTTGGATGATAGGCGCAGCACACTTAGATTTATCCAAAGTTGACAAAAGAACATTCGTTTGTACCCTATGCATACGTCCAACTTGACTACCAACACGCACGTTATCTCAAGGAGGTAAGCTAGCATTCTTACCAATGTCCGTAACACCATGCTTACTAGATGACCCTGACACCAGAACAATAGTACTTTTAGACCCAAAATTATCATTCAGCATTGGGTACTCTTGTGTGTTTAAGAAGGTTGTGACACCAGCATCACCCACGTCCCAAAAAGAATTATCATCCATAGTTTTACCATCGACACTTGAATTACCAGCATCTAATGTAGTTGAAACGAGAGTATCTTTAGGTTTAACATTAGTTGGTAATCGATCACCATCAGAAACAGACCAAGATTCAGTACCTGGTTCATCATTACCACTCAAAACATGACCAGGGTTGCGCAAAACCCTAGTCGCTAACCTGGCTTAACTCGTAGCACCCAAGTTACCAGCTTTCATATCCTTAAAACGCTGCATACGAGCCTTTAACGCGTCCAAATCCACAGTACCATCACCTTTGTTTGCCATAGCAATCAGCAAAAAAGAAATCCGAGTAATAAGAAACCCTAAAACAAAGAAAAACAAAACCAGAGAAAACACCAGCAAAGCACGAAGAACCACGTCAATCTTCAATACGAGAGTCTTAACAATGTTAAGAAATGCAATAAGGACCAGGATATCACGTCTAACCAACACCCTTCATGGTATCACAAGATTAATTAAAATACGATTCTAGGAAACCCTAAAAAAAACGACACAAAAATAAAGCCCTAGCTTCAAATTCCAATCGACCAAACCAGGAATTAACCAACAATACGTTAACTACAGATTAAAGAGGACAAGAATAGATTATAGAGAATAATTAATGATCGTTATTAAGTTAGGGATAAGTGAATCGGTTTTCTCTAGAGAGGGGAATCGGTTTTAGGGTTAGGTTTCTTTTATTCGTATTTAACCTTGCTTTGATTGGTTTTGCTACTAGAAGGAATCATACGAGGTCGTGCACCTAAGATTCCATCCTTTTGAAGTAGTGCCCTTTTGATGTCATATGAATTATGGATCTTAATGCTCGGTTTAGACAATGTTTTCGAACTAGTCCTAGAAGTGTTAGGTGTAGGTGTAGTTATTTGTTGAGGTTTAGCATAAACGTGAGCAATTTTCTTAGGAAAATAAGGGGACCAGTTTCTAAACGCAGTCAGTTGTCTAACAACTGACCAGTTTCTATTGGGATGTAAAGCTGGTTTCCCCAAGATTGATGGTTTTGAAAACTTAGTGTTCACACTATTCCCTGTTGCTTTTCTGAGCTCGTTCTTTAATGCAACTATTGTGAAACCCTTTTCCTGAAGTTGAGCTTTGAATTCATCATTTTTGGATATCAAAGAATTTGTTTGTTCTACAGTTTTAGTCATGGTTTCTTTTATTGAGTCACCTAGGTCCTTTTGATGCCTTTTCAAAGTCTCATTTTCCTTAAGTAATTTAGCCACACAAAGTTCTAATTCAATGTTTCTTGATTTAATTACATCGATGTCATGTTTAGCCTTGACTATATTACTTTTCTCATACAGGACAGAAATATGTTTCTTCAGATTGTTGATTGTCGAGTTTTTTTCTTGAAGCTGAGCTTTCAAAGTGTTTATTTCAAAAAACTTACGGAATTTACAAGGTTTGTTAAATTGAAAACTTTCGTCTTTGCTTTGTATCGCAATTTCAAGTGAAATGCAATGTTTTTCAAGGTGTAAAAATCTGTTTGAAAGTTCATCATAAATTTTCTTTTCAACCACATCATTTGTTTTGAAACACTTAATCTTAGACTCAGCCTCAACCAAAGAACATTTTTCAAAATCATGTTCAGCATCGTGATCAGTTTGTTTAAGTATATTAGCAGATATATCTAGTTGTACAGTTAAGGGTACCTCATCACATGACACATGTTCAGTAACTTGTCTGGTATCTGCATCTGCATCTATTGCAACAAGAGTCACCAAATTGTTGCTTGTATCTAGCTTATATGTCTTTGTACCTCTGGATTTAATGACAACTGATTCATCAGCCGATGTTGTACCCGACTCAACACTACTATCATATGATTGCACCTGATATTCATTTACCTTGTCATCATTTTGTGCTCTTTCCTCAATATACTTAACATTATCCAATAGTTGGATTAATGTTTCTCTGAACACATCTGCTTCCATCCCAATGTGATTCTTGAAGCACTTTTCAGTCATATGATCATCATAATCCAAAGTGTATTCACCATTGAAGAATGACTAAAATTGTTTGTTAATCACCCGAAGTGCAGCTTTAGAACCAGAAACCTTTTCTCTGTCAAGTTGATGTTCCAATTTTTCGATGTTCAAGAACAATGTGCCCGTGAATGTTGATAATTCATTACGGAAAAGTGCATTAAATGCTCGTTCGATTCCCATAGTGTATCTGTCTTCAGTTAGAAGTGACGTGAGGTGTGAATGAAGTTGTCAAAAAGGTTCAATGCAACTATCCTTGGCAATAGTTTGCAATTGCTGTATCTGGTGCAACTCTGTCACTTGTGAATTTGAACAAAAAGATTCCTTTATGAGTGATTGTTGTTGTGAGAAAATATAGCCATTTCCCAAATTTGCCATTTCTGACTCAACAACATTTATCTGTTGTACTTTGTTGGGAATCTTATGTTCATCGATCATGTCATACAACTTGATTATTTCGGTGATGACAGAATCAGAGTTGTTTGATATGATGTGATTGTGCACGGGATTTTACAAGTCTGTGATTTAAACCGAGAAATAGAATCTTTCGAGGGATTTTACAAAATCACGACGAAACCGTTAGACATTAAGAAATGAGAAAGAGAATGTAATTAAGATAACTGATGGATTGGCACAATGATAGAATATTTTGTGTTAGGAGTGATGATTGTTTGAAGGATTAGCTGAAATGTTGTTTGGTGTTATGTTGTTGATGCGGAAATTTGATTTCAAAACTTAAAAACCACAATATTTTCTTTCCGGAGCGGTTATAGGCCTCGAAGGTGTACCCGAATGGACCTTAGTCTTGTTGAGTTGCCATTGATGAAGGTATTTGTGATAAATTTGATATAGGATCGATTCAAAGATAAAGGAGTTGTGTTTTATGAAGATTAAGCACGGTTATTGTAGTGAAAATTTGGCCTGAAACTTAAATACCTCAATAACTTCCTCTCGGAGGGGATTTGGGCCTCGAAAAATTCGTTTCACGACTTTGTTGTGAAACCTCACAATATTCAAACAACGCGTGAAGATTTGGGCCTCGAGAGTACACATTGGGAGGAAACTTAAATACCTCAATAACTTCCTCTCGGAGGGGATTTGGGCCTCAAAAAATTCGTTTCACGACTTTGTTGTGAAACCTCACAATATTCAGACAACGTGTGAAGATTTTGGCTTCGAGAGTGCACATTTGGAGGAACAATAACCCGTGAAGATTTGGGAAAGGATTACCAAAGAGCGGATCATTATTCATGAGTGCAACTATAATATCATGACAATTATTATCAACGCCTTGAGGAGTAACTAGAGATTGGGTTTCTTGAGTAGTCTGAGTTGTGCTTCTAGATGGTGCATCTTGATCAATGTAAATTGAAGAAGGTGCATCTTGATCAGCAGGAACCAGAGCAAGAGCTTCAAGAACTAGTGATCAACATTCGTTGGAGGTTGGAAGTACTCATCAAACATAGGTTGAAATAATGAATCCCAAACAATAAATCCCAGACATCCTTAGTAAGTGGAACATTAGGCGTTGGAGAGTCGTATGACCATTATACAAAAATCCATGAACATGTAGATCCACTTCTCCCCCTCAAAAATTGCATACGATGTTGCCAATGCCATTTTTGATTGAGCAAGTGAATAAGAATACAATTAACGGTAAGTAGATCCCCTTGATAACTGTCAATTAGTTTATTCACACTTCTCCCCCTCAAAAATTACATCCGAAGTTGCCATTTTTGATTGAACAAGTAAATAAGAATATACTCCAATGTACGTCAATCCACTTGATGACTAAATGATCATGGGAAAAGCATGAAGTTTGTTGATGGAGAATGGTCATAAACCCGTAGAGTTCTCTTCTTCTGAAGATAAAGCGCACTGAAACATACACCTTTCTTTTCTTTGAGGAACGAGGCCTGAAGTGTTATCTGCAGACCCCATAATGATGACATTGGGGCCGAGGCTTGAACTGATTTGTTCAAACGTCATTATGCATGTACATCAACTTTGACTAGCCTGATATTCTGAATCAGGAGAAATGCGTGCTTTAGTCATCCAGGTTTTGATCCATCCTATGTAGTGACTAATTGATGTACCAGCAACTGAGTAAGGACTACCTGCACTAACATTTCAAACTTGATCGCATATATATGGGTTAGTGACATTAGTATCTAAACCCTTGGGGGTTTCACGGTCAACCATGGTTTTGCAAACAGTGAACAATTTCCCAGTAGGTATCCATCTAAGACCAACAATCTTAAAACTTTCCCCCGTCGGTATCCACCTAAGGCAAGATCTAGGAGTGTTTTGTTTCTCATGCACAGTGGAAGCCTTTTTGAGAGAAAACCTTTGTCCTATAGCAGTCTGCCTACCAGATTCCTTAGTATAGCTCTTTGGTTCTACGAGATTGTTGTTGTTTCTAGTCTTAGTGGATTGAACCTTAGCACGAGCATTTACTTTCTTCAGGGATTTTGTTAAAAAATTATCATGATTTGCACTAAAGGTACATTTCAGACAATTCGAGCAAATAATTTGTTTGGATTCAGAAAAAGATCTAGAGTTCTTATAGTGATCTGCTACGGGAATTGCTTTAATCGAAAGGCAACTACTTTTAGAAACTAGACCATTCCTATTTGTTTGCTGAGTACTCCTAGGTTTTGGTTTGCTGCTACTAGCCGTGTTCTGCTATACACTAAAAGGAATCATACGAGGTCGTGCAACTAAGATTCCATCCTTTTGAAGTAGTGCCCTTTTCCTAGCCATTTCTAGATTATAGGTCTTGTATGAGTCATTCATGTCATATGAATTCTGGATCTTAATGCTTGGTTTAGACACTGTTTTTGAACTAGTCCTAGAAGTGCCAGGTGTAGGTGTAGCTATTTGTTGAGGTTTAGCAGAACCAGGAGCACTTTTCTTAGGCAAATAAGGTAAAGTGACTAGTTTTGTCAAAAGTTGTGTCACATCAACTTGGGAGGCAAACCGAGTTTTTGAAGATTTTGGTCGTTCAAATCTAAACGCATTCGGTTGTCTAACAACTGACCGATTTCTATTGGAATGTAAAGTTGGTTTCCCCAAGTTTGACGGTTTTGCAAACTTAGTGTTCACACTATTCCCTGTTCCTTTTCTGAACTCGTTTCTTAATGCAACTATTGTGAAACCCTTTTCCTGAAGTTGAGCTTTGAGTTCATCATTTTTGGCTATCAAAGAATTTGTTTGTTCTATAGTTTTAGTCCTGGTTTCTTTGATTGAGTCACCTAGGTCCTTTTGATGCCTTTTCAAAGTCTCATTTTCCTTAATTAATTTAGCCACACAAAGTTCCAATTCGATGTTTCTTGATTTAATTACATCGATGTCATGTTTAGCCTTGACTATATTACTTTTCTCATTCAGGACAGAAATATGTTTCTTCAGATTGTTGATTGTCGAGTTTTTTTCTTGAAGCTGAGCTTTCAAAGTGTTTATTTCAAAAAATTCACGGAATTCAGGAAATTCTGGCTTTGTACATGGTTTGTTAAATTGAAAACTTTCTTCTTTACTTTGTATCGCAATTTCAAGTGAAATGCAATGTTTTTCAACTTGTAAAAATCTGTTTGAAAGTTCATCATAAGTTTTCTTTTCAACCACGTCATTTTTTTTGAAACACTTAATCTCAGACTCAGCCTCAGCCAAAGAACATTTTTAAAAATCATGTTCAGCATCGTGATCAGTTCGTTTAAGTATATTAGCAGATACATCTTGTTGTACAGTTAAGGGTACCTTAGGACATGACACATGTTCAGTAGCTTGTCTGATATCTGCATCTGCATCTTGTGCAACAAGAGTCACCAAACAGCTGGTTATATTTAGCTTATCTATCTCTGTACCTCTGGATTTAGTGATAACTGATTCATCATCCGATGATGTACCCGACTCAACACTACTATCATATGATTGCACCCGACATTCATTCACCTTGTCATCATTCTGTGCTCTTTCCTCAATATACTTCTTAACATTATACAATAGTTGGATTAATGTTTCTCTGAACACATCTGCTTCCATCCCAGTGTGATTCTTGAAGCACTTTTCAGTCATATGATCATCAAAATCCAAAGTGTATTCACCATTGAAGAATGACTGAAATTGTTTGTTGATCACCCGAAGTGCAGCTTTAGAACCGGCTTCTTGAACCTTTTCTCTGTCAAGTTGATGTTCAATTTTTCTAAGTTCAAGAACAATGTGCCCGTGAACATTGATAATTCATGACGGAAAAGTGCATTAAATGCTCGTTCGATTCCCATAGTGTATCTATCTTCAGTTAGAAGTGACATGAGGTGTGAATGAAGTTGTCGAAATGTTCAATGCAACTATCCTTGGCAATAGTTTGCAATTGTTGTATCTGGTGCAACTCTGTCACTTGTGAATTTGAACAGAAAGATCACTTTATGAGTGATTGTTGTTGTGAGACCATTTCGCCATTTCCCAAATTTTCTGTTTTTTACTCAACAACATTTGTCTGTTGTACTTTGTTAGGAATCTTATGTTCATCGATCATGTCGTACAACTTGAGTATTTCGGTGATGACAGAAGCAGAGTTGTTTGACATGATGTGATTGTGAACGGGATTTTAAGTATGTGATTTAAACCGAGAAATAGAATCTTTCGCAGGATTTTACAAAATCACGACGAAACCGTTAGACAGCGAGAAATGATAAATAGAATTTAGTTAAGATAACTGATGGATTGGTAGAATGATAGATTATTGTGTGTTAGGAGTGATGATTGTTTGAAGGATTAGCTGAAATGTTGTTTGGTGTTATGTTAAGAGAGTAGCCAGAACAACACTATGGCAGAGTTGGGATTCCCCTTGTTCAGCCTAATCAAGACTAAACTTCCATTAATACCGAAGCATTAATGTATCATTTTATGTGCAAAGCACTTCTTTTTCATGCAATTTCTTAAATTAAGACAATAAAAATTTTAAAATTTTGGTTAAAACGGGGGTGCTAGGGTACTAGTAGATACAAATGTGATCAAAATTCGCTAGAATCCCCCCACACTTAGAGTTGAATATTGCCCTCAATATTCAAAGTATCAACTTTTATGCCGACACTATAGAACGTAAAAAGGTAATACTACTAGCCAAGTGCGGGAAAGAAATATTTTTTCACAAAAAAGGATTAATAAGATATCCCCAGATAATTGTAAGCAAAAAGATCGCTGGATTGAAAACAGGCGCATCAATCATCACGATCTATGGGAATCCTGAAAACAAAGAGCAAACACAAAAAACAAGAAAAAGTAGAGGAATTCCACCACACTTAGTGTTAGAAATGTCACACCCCCAAAATATCGCAGCGGAACGATAGTGTCATTGGGGTATAACGTCATAGCACAAAGTATGGATACAGAAAACGACCTCTATAATGAGACGTTTTGAAAAGTTTACCATTCGATAAATAAGTTAAAGTTTACACAACAAGAAAACACAAGGTTTGATAACACATATAGAGTTTACAAAACATGTCGAATGGTAATTGTTGAAAGCACAAGACTCCAATGTATGCCATGTGACCCAAAAGCTCCATGAAATGCTATCACCTTAAGACCTGAGATAAACATACTAAAAAGTGTCAACACAAAGGTTGGTGAGTTCATAAGTTTGTAGTTAAATGATCGAAAATACTTTGAGTAATGTTCACACAGCAAAGGCATTGTAAATCCACTCAGTTCCAAGTTCCGCCCATACAAAACTTGCAACCTGTGTGTTCACAACCCATTGCCTAAAATAGAATGACAATCATGAATATGCGCAATATGGTAGTTAAAAGTATAAATGTCACCACAAGGGTCTTCCAACAACTCGTGTTGGGATGTTCCTCCAACGACTCACGTTGGGCTGTATCCAAATTAATGGCCTTCCAACATATAAATATTGGGATGTTCCTCCAACGACGCACGTTGGGCTGTATCCAAATTAATGGCCTTCCAACATATAAATATTGGGATGTTTGTTTAAGTCTAGTCACTACACGCACCAAGTCTAAGGTATAAGTAATGATGGTTGGCAAAAGAGTTTAAATGTTTTGATAAGTAAGCATGTATCTCGCCCCAAATAGTTTATAGGAATTTAAACAAGTAAAAGCGGGGTATGAACTCACCTGGTATGATTGATATGCTAACAAAATGAAGTGCACGAAAGTGAGGCTCGGAAACTATCCACGACCTAAAATGAATGTTATGACTTGAGTTATGATATGTTGTCGTGGATGCATGATTTGAAAACGTATCACCCAATATGCTACTTGAAAATTAGTTATATAGAAATATTGTTACTTGAATGTGTGACGGTTTTAGTAATTGAAAAATCGGTTTACATCTGACTTGACGTAATATATACATAGGAAAACTAACTCGTTTTTAACGTCCATTTCCCCCGAAACGTCCGTTTAGGCCCTCAAAATCTTGATTAAAAATCCTGACAGCATACTAATGCTGGGAATAGTGTTTTCAGCACGTTTTTGACTCAAAGTTCGGTTAACCATAACTCACTCGTTTTAAGTCCGTTTTTCAAGTTCTTTATATCCACTCGAAGGTAATCAAGAGTACTAATATATTTTTAAACTTCGGAGTCTTCACAGAAATTTTAAGGCCACTGTTTGGTCAGTTAAAACTCGGAACTGCATGTACATTTTCCGGAAAATTGTAGTTTTTAAATCGTAACTTGGAAACCACGTATCTTTTTCGTTATAACTCCGTTTTAGTCCGTTCAAAAGGCCACGTTCATGGATAAAAATCTATTTTCTAAAACTTTAATAAAACTTATAAAAATGACTAACTTTTCGGAAAAATCATAAATTTCGACAGCGCTTCCGCGCTTATTTTAAACTTTACCATTTTTATCTACTTGTTTAACCACAACTTCACCACAAAAATCCCTTGAACTACACTTCACCAATCCTACTAAAAATAAAATGCTAGTCGAACCATATATGGTAAAAATACTATTTTTGGGGTTAAAACTAGTGTTTTCAACTTACTAATTAACATAAACTACATAAAACCTTCACTAGTAAAAGATCAAAACTTACTTTGATAAATCATTTTTCAAACTTCTCATTTTTATAAACTTTTAACTAGCACATGATTGTTATAAATATTTATATAGTACATATGGGTGATAATCTTGGATGATAATGAATAAAATCACAACAAATCAAATATGACCATGAGGACTTCATGAAAATGTATGAAAAATATATATATATGAAAAGGTAAAAGATGAAGTTTCATGCTTACAAGTTGCTTGATGAGGTTTATGATCAAGGATTAATCCTAAGCACCCTAGGTTTTTATTTCAAAACCTAAACAAAGAGTGTTACTAGATTGTGATGAGCTTGACAAGAAAATTTTTGATGATCACTTCCTTGATCTCCTTATGGTGGCCGGTTCTAGCAAGAGAGAAAGGAGGAGAGATTTTGATTTTTCACTTTGAAATGATGTATCTATGTGTTGTTGAATTATAGATTGAATGTAATAAGACTTGATTGCAAGACAAGATCCACAATTTAAGTGGAGTTGATGGATCTTGTCTAGTTCATTCATTTATTTATTTCTTTCATTTTGTTATCATGTATAAAAATGTGTAAGTAAAGTAGATGTAAGTTATATAAATATAAGTTGTAACTTGTAGTATTGTTAAATAAGATTAGTAAGTTGTATACACATTTGAATATTTAAGGTAGCGTTAGATAAAAATAAATTTTCACGGTTCAAGATAAAATATATTGTAGTCATAAAAATTAAAAAAATACATTTCTTGCAAAATTTGAGTGAAATAATAATTATCGTGTAGTTTTTAAGAAAACCGTCGTAATAATATAAATTTAACAATTTATATACCGAATAAATTTAAAACACTGGGTAAACTCGTTATATTATTTTTATAATCTTAGTATGAGTATAAAATATATCGGAAAAATTTTTGGAAGTATTGAATCAATTGTTCAAAATAGTTAATTACGCGATAGCGTTTATTTAATAAGAAAATAAACGTTTAATGAAAAATGCAAAACCATGCACGAACCGTTATGAAATGATGAATATGGAGTATGAGGAATGACCGAAATTTGAGAATTGTGACATTCTTCCCCTGTTAGAGGAATCGCGTCCTCGCGATTCAATCGATGATACTTAAAGTTCTACCCTTAGGTTTCGCGAAATCAGGATGTATGGTCAAAGTGTTTAAGCCAAAACTTACGCGTCTAAGTTTCTTATCTAATGAGACTCACTAAATCTGAATAATACGGTGGATCACTTAATGGTCTAGGAAAAACGTACCAGTTATGCATTGCGGGCTTCCTCAGTTCCTAAATAAAATGCTCGACCTCGGGGTGGACTGATATTGAGTACAGGGTTTGGGTTATTTCCTTCAATTGTCATAGCTAGAGGAGCTTGCATCGGTGGCTTATTCAACTGAGGACAATTATTCCGGTAGTGATTCGGGCTGTTGCACTCGTAGCAAGTCCTTTGGTTATTCCTCATGTTGCCCGTGTTAACCGTTGTTATTGGTCTTGCACTCTCTCTACACTGGCTTGAAAAATGACTCAACTGATTGCATATTGTACATAAGCGGCAGGGCTTGGACTTCGGGTGATGATAAGCACATTTAGCACATTTGGGATGTGTACCCGCATACTCTCTTTGTTCAGTACTAGTTGCCACAAAAACTCTTGCCCTTTTGTTGTCTGCTACCACGTCTATCTGCTTATTCGACCCACTTGCTTCCTTCCTCTTATCACTGCTCTTCAACGTACCATTTCTAACCATCTCGTCTGTCAGGGTTCCTGCCCTCAGTATTGCACTTTGTATTGTAGACGGCTCAGTTGTTTTCACAGTTCCACGGATTTCGGGGACAAGACCATATATGTACCTCGAGATTCTCTTGGACTCAGGGGTAACTAGATGAGGAACTAGTCTGGCTAACTCATGAAATCGGTCTGTGTAGGCTGCGTGACCAGCCCCTATCATGGAGTGGTGATAAAATTCATCCTCCAGTTTCTGCATTTCATTGTCCGGGCAGTACTCCTCTTTCAATAACGCCTTAAATTCGTCCCATGTCATGCCTGTACCTGCTTCTCTGCCCCTAGCCTGTAGCTGTGTGTTCCACCATGTCAATGCCTTCCCTGATAGCAAACAAGCAGCATACTTCACCCTCTGATGTGTGGCACAATTGCTGATGTCGATCACTGACTCTGTCTTCTCTACCCATCGAGTATACGCCAAAGCACCTCCTATACCATCAAACTCCACAGGTTTGCATGCCGAAAATTCCTTATATGTGCATCCAATTCTGTTGTTGTTGTTGTTGGTGTTGTTGTTGTTACTGCCAGTTACATTGTTGGTGTCGCCATTCCCGTTCCCGTGGTTTCCCGAGTTATTCATATGATTTCCAACTTGTGTAACAATAGTGGGAAGCAAGATTTGAAGTTGTTGAGCGATGATGGCGGCAAAATCAGGGTTTCCGCCAGCGTTGTTGTCATTGTCACCCATGTCGCTACCACCTTCTCTACCTCCACGCCCACCTGTCCTTCCACCCCTTGGCACTGCACCACCTCGACCAGTGCTGCGTGTTACCCTCTTTGGTGCCATGATCTCTGCAAGGGAAAGAACCGTTGAATTCCCAGTGTCTATACTTAACGTCCTCAAACATAATATCACGCCACAAATTGGTTCCTAAGGTGTACCCACACCGATCTACGTATGCGTGGTCGCATATGTCCACGTGGGTTGTGACGCATTTATAATTATGTTGGCCACCATAATTATAATTGCTTCATTTCACACGTGTACATACCACCAAGCATACATGTCTCGGCGATTGTTGTTACTGAAATAGGTAGCCATTCTATCATCCGATTCTAAACGGTGGAGGAGGAATTTAGGGTAGGTATCTAGGGAGAGTCGCACTTGGTGTATAGGAAATTCCTTTAGGTACTAAAGTCACTATGAGGTTTGGTCGCCAGCAGTTCCCAAAATATCCTCAAGAGAACTCCCATCCTCGGGCAAAATCATCAAATCTATACAGCTATATAGTAACACTTATTTAGCTCGATATCGCATCTCATCAAACAAGAACTGTCACGAGATCAAGGTAGATAAGTGCTCATTACTGAGCTCCATATCTTTGATGACCCAACTAGATTTTGGGACTCCCCTATTGGTACAAGGAAACCACATTATCCAATGAGATGGTTCTAGAAGAAATACTTAAGAAAACATATGCGCACGAAAAGGGTGTAAGGCGATAGGAAAAGAAAGGATCGACGTGAAAGCGGTTATAGTCTAGGAACTAAAATGCAACCTAGTTCTCTATAACCAAGTCTCTGATACCAATCTGTCACACCCCCAAAATATCGCAGCGGAACGATAGTGTCATTGGGGTATAACCTCATAGCACAAAGTATGGATACAGAAAACGACCTCTATAATGAGACGTTTTGAAAAGTTTACCATTCGATAAATAAGTTAAAGTTTACACAACAAGAAAACACAAGGTTTGATAACACATATAGAGTTTACAAAACATGTCGAATGGTAATTGTTAAAAGCACAAGACTCCAATGTATGCCATGTGACCCAAAAGCTCCATGAAATGCTATCACCTTAAGACCTGAGATAAACATACTAAAAAGTGTCAACACAAAGGTTGGTGAGTTCATAAGTTTGTAGTTAAATGATCGAAAATACTTTGAGTAATGTTCACACAGCAAAGGCATTGTAAATCCACTCAGTTCCAAGTTCCGCCCATACAAAACTTGCAACCTGTGTGTTCACAACCCATTGCCTAAAATAGATTGACAATCATGAATATGCGCAATATGGTAGTTAAAAGTATAAATGTCACCACAAGGGTCTTCCAACAACTCGTGTTGGGATGTTCCTCCAACGACTCACGTTGGGCTGTATCCAAATTAATGGCCTTCCAACATATAAATATTGGGATGTTCCTCCAACGACGCACGTTGGGCTGTATCCAAATTAATGGCCTTCCAACATATAAATATTGGGATGTTTGTTTAAGTCTAGTCACTACACACACCAAGTCTAAGGTATAAGTAATGATGGTTGGCAAAAGAGTTTAAATGTTTTGATAAGTAAGCATGTATCTCGCCCCAAATAGTTTATAGGAATTTAAACAAGTAAAAGCGGGGTATGAACTCACCTGGTATGATTGATATGCTAACAAAATGAAGTGCACGAAAGTGAGGCTCGGAAACTATCCGCGACCTAAAATGAATGTTATGACTTGAGTTATGATATGTTGTCGTGGATGCATGATTTGAAAACGTATCACCCAATATGCTACTTGAAAATTAGTTATATAGAAATATTGTTACTTGAATGTGTGACGGTTTTAGTAATTGAAAAATCGGTTTACATCTGACTTGACGTAATATATACATAGGAAAACTAACTCGTTTTTAACGTCCATTTCCCCCGAAACGTCCGTTTAGGCCCTCAAAATCTTGATTAAAAATCCTGACAGCATACTAATGCTGGGAATAGTGTTTTCAGCACGTTTTTGACTCAAAGTTCGGTTAACCATAACTCACTCGTTTTAAGTCCGTTTTTCAAGTTCTTTATATCCACTCGAAGGTAATCAAGAGTACTAATATATTTTTAAACTTCGGAGTCTTCACAGAAATTTTAAGGCCACTGTTTGGTCAGTTAAAACTCGGAACTGCATGTACATTTTCCGGAAAATTGTAGTTTTTAAATCGTAACTTGGAAACCACGTATCTTTTTCGTTATAACTCCGTTTTAGTCCGTTCAAAAGGCCACGTTCATGGATAAAAATCTATTTTCTAAAACTTTAATAAAACTTATAAAAATGACTAACTTTTCGGAAAAATCATAAATTTCGACAGCGCTTCCGCGCTTATTTTAAACTTTACCATTTTTATCTACTTGTTTAACCACAACTTCACCACAAAAATCCCTTGAACTACACTTCACCAATCCTACTAAAAATAAAATGCTAGTCGAACCATATATGGTAAAAATACTATTTTTGGGGTTAAAACTAGTGTTTTCAACTTACTAATTAACATAAACTACATAAAACCTTCACTAGTAAAAGATCAAAACTTACTTTGATAAATCATTTTTCAAACTTCTCATTTTTATAAACTTTTAACTAGCACATGATTGTTATAAATATTTATATAGTACATATGGGTGATAATCTTGGATGATAATGAATAAAATCACAACAAATCAAATATGACCATGAGGACTTCATGAAAATGTATGAAAAATATATATATATGAAAAGGTAAAAGATGAAGTTTCATGCTTACAAGTTGCTTGATGAGGTTTATGATCAAGGATTAATCCTAAGCACCCTAGGTTTTTATTTCAAAACCTAAACAAAGAGTGTTACTAGATTGTGATGAGCTTGACAAGAAAATTTTTGATGATCACTTCCTTGATCTCCTTATGGTGGCCGGTTCTAGCAAGAGAGAAAGGAGGAGAGATTTTGATTTTTCACTTTGAAATGATGTATCTATGTGTTGTTGAATTATAGATTGAATGTAATAAGACTTGATTGCAAGACAAGATCCACAATTTAAGTGGAGTTGATGGATCTTGTCTAGTTCATTCATTTATTTATTTCTTTCATTTTGTTATCATGTATAAAAATGTGTAAGTAAAGTAGATGTAAGTTATATAAATATAAGTTGTAACTTGTAGTATTGTTAAATAAGATTAGTAAGTTGTATACACATTTGAATATTTAAGGTAGCGTTAGATAAAAATAAATTTTCACGGTTCAAGATAAAATATATTGTAGTCATAAAAATTATAAAAATACATTTCTTGCAAAATTTGAGTGAAATAATAATTATCGTGTAGTTTTTAAGAAAACCGTCGTAATAATATAAATTTAACAATTTATATACCGAATAAATTTAAAACACTGGGTAAACTCATTATATTATTTTTATAATCTTAATATGAGTATAAAATATATCGGAAAAATTTTTGGAAGTATTGAATCAATTGTTCAAAATAGTTAATTACGCGATAGCGTTTATTTAATAAGAAAATAAACGTTTAATGAAAAATGCAAAACCATGCACGAACCGTTATGAAATGATGAATATGGAGTATGAGGAATGACCGAAATTTGAGAATTGTGACATTCTTCCCCTGTTAGAGGAATCGCGTCCTCGCGATTCAATCGATGATACTTAAAGTTCTACCCTTAGGTTTCGCGAAATCAGGATGTATGGTCAAAGTGTTTAAGCCAAAACTTACGCGTCTAAGTTTCTTATCTAATGAGACTCACTAAATCTGAATAATACGGTGGATCACTTAATGGTCTAGGAAAAACGTACCAGTTATGCATTGCGGGCTTCCTCAGTTCCTAAATAAAATGCTCGACCTCGGGGTGGACTGATATTGAGTACAGGGTTTGGGTTATTTCCTTCAATTGCCATAGCTAGAGGAGCTTGCATCGGTGGCTTATTCAACTGAGGACAATTATTCCGGTAGTGATTCAGGCTGTTGCACTCGTAGCAAGTCCTTTGGTTATTCCTCATGTTGCCCGTGTTAACCGTTGTTATTGGTCTTGCACGCTCTCTACACTGGCTTGAAAAATGACTCGACTGATTGCATATTGTACATAAGCGGCAGGGCTTGGACTTCGGGTGATGATAAGCACATTTAGCACATTTGGGATGTGTACCCGCATACTCTCTTTGTTCAGTACTAGTTGCCACAAAAACTCTTGCCCTTTTGTTGTCTGCTACCACGTCTATCTGCTTATTCGACCCACTTGCTTCCTTCCTCTTATCACTGCTCTTCAACGTACCATTTCTAACCATCTCGTCTGTCAGGGTTCCTGCCCTCAGTATTGCACTTTGTATTGTAGACGGCTCAGTTGTTTTCACAGTTCCACGGATTTCGGGGACAAGACCATATATGTACCTCGAGATTCTCTTGGACTCAGGGGTAACTAGATGAGGAACTAGTCTGGCTAACTCATGAAATCGGTCTGTGTAGGCTGCGTGACCAGCCCCTATCATGGAGTGGTGATAAAATTCATCCTCCAGTTTCTGCATTTCATTGTCCGGGCAGTACTCCTCTTTCAATAACGCCTTAAATTCGTCCCATGTCATGCCTGTAGCTGCTTCTCTGCCCCTAGCCTGTAGCTGTGTGTTCCACCATGTCAATGCCTTCCCTAATAGCAAACAAGCAGCATACTTCACCCTCTGATGTGTGGCACAATTGCTGATGTCGATCACTGACTCTGTCTTCTCTACCCATCGAGTATACGCCAAAGCACCTCCTATACCATCAAACTCCACAGGTTTGCATGCCGAAAATTCCTTATATGTGCATCCAATTCTGTTGTTGTTGTTGTTGGTGTTGTTGTTGTTACTGCCAGTTACATTGTTGGTGTCGCCATTCCCGTTCCCGTGGTTTCCCGAGTTATTCATATGATTTCCAACTTGTGTAACAATAGTGGGAAGCAAGATTTGAAGTTGTTGAGCGATGATGGCGGCAAAATCAGGGTTTCCGCCAGCGTTGTTGTCATTGTCACCCATGTCGCTACCACCTTCTCTACCTCCACGCCCACCTGTCCTTCCACCCCTTGGCACTGCACCACCTCGACCAGTGTTGCGTGTTACCCACTTTGGTGCCATGATCTCTGCAAGGGAAAGAACCGTTGAATTCCCAGTGTCTATACTTAACGTCCTCAAACATAATATCACGCCACAAATTGGTTCCTAAGGTGTACCCACACCGATCTACGTATGCGTGGTCGCATATGTCCACGTGGGTTGTGACGCATTTATAATTATGTTGGCCACCATAATTATAATTGCTTCATTTCACACGTGTACATACCACCAAGCATACATGTCTCGGCGATTGTTGTTACTGAAATAGGTAGCCATTCTATCATCCGATTCTAAACGGTGGAGGAGGAATTTAGGGTAGGTATCTAGGGAGAGTCGCACTTGGTGTATAGGAAATTCCTTTAGGTGCTAAAGTCACTATGAGGTTTGGTCGCCAGCAGTTCCCAAAATATCCTCAAGAGAACTCCCATCCTCTGGCAAAATCATCAAATCTATACAGCTATATAGTAACACTTATTTAGCTCGATCTCGCATCTCATCAAACAAGAACTGTCACGAGATCAAGTTAGATAAGTGCTCATTACTGAACTCCATATCTTTGATGACCCAACTAGATTTTGGGACTCCCCTATTGGTACAAGGAAACCACATTATCCAATGAGATGGTTCTAGAAGAAATACTTAAGAAAACATATGCGCACGAAAAGGGTGTAAGGCGATAGGAAAAGAAAGGATCGACGTGAAAGCGGTTATAGTCTAGGAACTAAAATGCAACCTAGTTCTCTATAACCAAGTCTCTGATACCAATCTGTCACACCCCCAAAATATCGCAGCGGAACGATAGTGTCATTGGGGTATAACGTCATAGCACAAAGTATGGATACAGAAAACGACCTCTATAATGAGACGTTTTGAAAAGTTTACCATTCGATAAATAAGTTAAAGTTTACACAACAAGAAAACACAAGGTTTGATAACACATATAGAGTTTACAAAACATGTCGAATGGTAATTGTTAAAAGCACAAGACTCCAATGTATGCCATGTGACCCAAAAGCTCCATGAAATGCTATCACCTTAAGACCTGAGATAAACATACTAAAAAGTGTCAACACAAAGGTTGGTGAGTTCATAAGTTTGTAGTTAAATGATCGAAAATACTTTGAGTAATGTTCACACAGCAAAGGCATTGTAAATCCACTCAGTTCCAAGTTCCGCCCATACAAAACTTGCAACCTGTGTGTTCACAACCCATTGCCTAAAATAGAATGACAATCATGAATATGCGCAATATGGTAGTTAAAAGTATAAATGTCACCACAAGGGTCTTCCAACAACTCGTGTTGGGATGTTCCTCCAACGACTCACGTTGGGCTGTATCCAAATTAATGGCCTTCCAACATATAAATATTGGGATGTTCCTCCAACGACGCACGTTGGGCTGTATCCAAATTAATGGCCTTCCAACATATAAATATTGGGATGTTTGTTTAAGTCTAGTCACTACACGCACCAAGTCTAAGGTATAAGTAATGATGGTTGGCAAAAGAGTTTAAATGTTTTGATAAGTAAGCATGTATCTCGCCCCAAATAGTTTATAGGAATTTAAACAAGTAAAAGCGGAGTATGAACTCACCTGGTATGATTGATATGCTAACAAAATGAAGTGCACGAAAGTGAGGCTCGGAAACTATCCGCGACCTAAAATGAATGTTATGACTTGAGTTATGATATGTTGTCGTGGATGCATGATTTGAAAACGTATCACCCAATATGCTACTTGAAAATTAGTTATATAGAAATATTGTTACTTGAATGTGTGACGGTTTTAGTAATTGAAAAATCGGTTTACATCTGACTTGACGTAATATATACATAGGAAAACTAACTCGTTTTTAACGTCCATTTCCCCCGAAACGTCCGTTTAGGCCCTCAAAATCTTGATTAAAAATCCTGACAGCATACTAATGCTGGGAATAGTGTTTTCAGCACGTTTTTGACTCAAAGTTCGGTTAACCATAACTCACTCGTTTTAAGTCCGTTTTTCAAGTTCTTTATATCCACTCGAAGGTAATCAAGAGTACTAATATATTTTTAAACTTCGGAGTCTTCACAGAAATTTTAAGGCCACTGTTTGGTCAGTTAAAACTCAGAACTGCATGTACATTTTCCGGAAAATTGTAGTTTTTAAATCGTAACTTGGAAACCACGTATCTTTTTCGTTATAACTCCGTTTTAGTCCGTTCAAAAGGCCACGTTCATGGATAAAAATCTATTTTCTAAAACTTTAATAAAACTTATAAAAATGACTAACTTTTCGGAAAAATCATAAATTTCGACAGCGCTTCCGCGCTTATTTTAAACTTTACCATTTTTATCTACTTGTTTAACCACAACTTCACCACAAAAATCCCTTGAACTACACTTCACCACAAAAATCCCTTGAACTACACTTCACCAATCCTACTAAAAATAAAATGCTAGTCGAACCATATATGGTAAAAAGACTATTTTTGGGGTTAAAACTAGTGTTTTCAACTTACTAATTAACATAAACTACATAAAACCTTCACTAGTAAAAGATCAAAACTTACTTTGATAAATCATTTTTCAAACTTCTCATTTTTATAAACTTTTAACTAGCACATGATTGTTATAAATATTTATATAGTACATATGGGTGATAATCTTGGATGATAATGAATAAAATCACAACAAATCAAATATGACCATGAGGACTTCATGAAAATGTATGAAAAATATATATATATGAAAAGGTAAAAGATGAAGTTTCATGCTTACAAGTTGCTTGATGAGGTTTATGATCAAGGATTAATCCTAAGCACCCTAGGTTTTTATTTCAAAACCTAAACAAAGAGTGTTACTAGATTGTGATGAGCTTGACAAGAAAATTTTTGATGATCACTTCCTTGATCTCCTTATGGTGGCCGGTTCTAGCAAGAGAGAAAGGAGGAGAGATTTTGATTTTTCACTTTGAAATGATGTATCTATGTGTTGTTGAATTATAGATTGAATGTAATAAGACTTGATTGCAAGACAAGATCCACAATTTAAGTGGAGTTGATGGATCTTGTCTAGTTCATTCATTTATTTATTTCTTTCATTTTGTTATCATGTATAAAAATGTGTAAGTAAAGTAGATGTAAGTTATATAAATATAAGATGTAACTTGTAGTATTGTTAAATAAGATTAGTAAGTTGTATACACATTTGAATATTTAAGGTAGCGTTAGATAAAAATAAATTTTCACGGTTCAAGATAAAATATATTGTAGTCATAAAAATTATAAAAATACATTTCTTGCAAAATTTGAGTGAAATAATAATTATCGTGTAGTTTTTAAGAAAACCGTCGTAATAATATAAATTTAACAATTTATATACCGAATAAATTTAAAACACTGGGTAAACTCATTATATTATTTTTATAATCTTAATATGAGTATAAAATATATCGGAAAAATTTTTGGAAGTATTGAATCAATTGTTCAAAATAGTTAATTACGCGATAGCGTTTATTTAATAAGAAAATAAACGTTTAATGAAAAATGCAAAACCATGCACGAACCGTTATGAAATGATGAATATGGAGTATGAGGAATGACCGAAATTTGAGAATTGTGACAAGAAAATAGAAAGAAGATAAAATGATAAGCATGGGTTGCCACCCACGAAGCGCTTTTGTTTTTGTTCACCGAGTCACTAGCTTGACTTGTCCCCGAATTCATTGGTCCATGGGGAAAGGTTGGAGATCCGGGACAACCATGGGAGGTATGTCCTCTCCAAAGTGATGTTTCAACCTATGGCCGTTCACTTTGAAGTTTGGTCCCTCGGTTTGAGATAGCTCGACTGCACCATATGAAAAAAATTTGGCAATGGTGAACGGCCTGGTCTAACGGGTTTTAAGTTTATCGGAGAAAATCTTCAATCCAGAATTAAAAAGAAGGAGTTGGTCACCAATGTTGAAAACGCGGTTATTGATTTTGGAGTCATGGATCTTCTTTGTCTTCTCTTTGTAGATTAAAGAGTTCTCGTAGGCTTGATCGCGAAGTTCATTTAATTCATTGAGTTGAACTTTTCGGTGATCACCGGCGGACTTAAGGTTAAAGTTAGCATGCTTTAAGGCCCAATAGGCTTTGTGCTCGAGCTGGATCGGTAGATGACATGCCTTCCCATACACAAGCTTGTAATGAATACACCCGATGGGTGTTTTATAAGCGGTACGAAGGCCCAAATTGCATCATCTAATTTATCTGACCAAGAGGCACGGTTTTCGCCTATGGTCCTTTCCAAGATTCTTTTCAAACCATGGTTGGAGACTTCCACTTCACCACTAGTTTATGGGTGATACGCGGTAGCAAGACGGTGAGTGACACCGTACTTAAGCATGACCTTTGCGAATTGGTCATTTTTTTTGGGTAAAGGGGAGTAATCCTGCACCCTGGTAAAATATTATTAACCAAACATTTTTAGTACAAAGGGCGAGGGTGAATTCCCTCGCCTCAGTCCCTTAGGACACTTATAGACACACATATAAACGTGACAAACCACGCTTATAACAAACATTGAACACAAACTACAACGAGTATATGTAAAAAATAAAATGCTATTCAAGTAGACAAATCCTTGAATCTTCAAATCGTCATAGTAGTTCAAACTTCCAGCTTCAACCATATGCATCTTCTATTAGTATTATGCAAAATGTACACCTTTCTTTTCTTCGAGGAACGGGGCCTGAAGTGTTATCTGCAGACGCCATAATGATGACATTGAGGCCAAGGCTTGAACTGATTTACTCAAACGTCATTATGCATGTACATCAACTTTGACTAGCCTAATCTTCTGAATCAGGAGAAATTCGTGCTTTAGTCATCCATATTTTGATCCATCCAATGTAGTGACTAATTAATGTACCTGCAACTAAGTAAGGACTACCTGCACTAACATTGCAAACTTGATCACATATATATGGGTTAGTGACATTAGTATCTAAACCCTTGGGGGTTTCACGGTCAACCATGGTTTTGCAAACACTGAACAATTTCCCAGTAGGTATCCATCTAAGACCAGTAATCTTAAAACTTTTCCCTGTCGGTATCCACCTAAGGCAAGATCTAGGAGTGTTTTTTCTCATGCACAGTGGAAGCCTTGTTGAGAGAAAACCTTTGTCCTATAGCAGTCTGCCTACCAGGTTCTTAGTATAGCTCTTTGGTTCTACGAGATTGTTGTTATTTCTTGTCTTAATGGATTGAACCTTAGCACGAGCATTTACTTTCTTCAAAGATTTTGTTAAAAAATTATCATGATTTGCATTAAAGGCACATTTCAGACAATTTGAGAAAACAGATTGTTTGGATTCAGAAAATGATCTAGAGTTCTTATAGTGATCTGCTATGGAATTGCTTTAAACGAAACGCAACTACTTTTGGAAACTAGACCATTCCCATTTGTTTGCTGAGTACTCCTAGGTTTTGGTTTGCTGCTACTAGCCGTGTTTTTTTTGGGGAAAAGGGTTTACCCCGGTAAATATATAACCAAAAAAAGTTAAGTACAAATGGAATGTGGCTGATGTACCACATTAACCTCAAGCAAAAAGCTTGATAAACTAGTGTTTATGACAGGCCATAAACACAACACACCTAGCTGAATTACAAATCACCTAACTAGGTATAAAAACAAGAAAAATCTTGAATCAAGCGAACATCCCGCATCCACCCATAGGTACGAAGGGAGCAGGCGACCCAGGAAGTTTGCCTCCTTAAAAACCCTTTCCAAGAAAAACCCATAGAGAAAAACCTTGGATAAGGGAAAAAGAGTACAACCCTTACCTGGCACTCCCGTCGTGAATAAGACAAGAGCTTGGAATCTTCCATTTATCCAACAGTAGACGAGACCGAGGGGTTATCTTCTTAAACTTGAAGGTAACCAGCTTCAACCAGACGGTATTGACAATTACTTGAACCACTTCAGCAACGGTAGACTTCTTCCTCTTGAAAAGTCTTGAATTGCGTTCCACCCATATGTAATAAGCAGTAGCAGCAAGTAATAATCGAGAGAGTATGCTAGTAACTGAACGACCCTTAGATATAGGAATGAGGAACGTAAGAACATCATCTAAACTAGGGGGACGCCATCCATTCCGGATAAAGTCCGGACCTGTAACCAAACCTGCAAAGAAAATTGACACTCAAAAAACAAGTGAGGGTGAGAATCCGGAACCGCATCACACAAAGGGCATCGAAGAAGATTCAGATCAACATCAGGACCCACATCCGATTCTTGTAACCTATCTTGTGTCTTCAACTTATTCTTAATAACGAGCCACATATGTATAGCATGTCGGGGGATACAATGAGGAAACCATGGAATATTGAACCACCCAACCCGATCAGCCCTATTGCGAAGAGAATCCCAAGCACAAGCAACTGAAAACTGTCTAAAATTGCCCTCCAAATCACGCCATATTAACCCATCATCAGTATCAACAAGAATATTAGGAACCGGTAGGTTAAAAAAATTCGAAAACCTAGGTAACCAATCCACATGCCACTTCCAATTACCATTAACAATAACATCACAAACCGAGTCCGATAAGCTAAAACCAGCCCGCACAATGTCTCTAGCAGTGAGCATATCACAGATAGGGCTTAAATCACACCACATATCAAACCATACAGAAGTGGTTTTACCATTATTGATCTTATGCCATATGTAAGGACGTACCTTGGGTCTAATTGCAAGAAGCTTACGCCAACCCCAACTAACATCACCCAAGCAAGGAACATCCCAAAAGCTTCGACCACGGAGTTTATATGAATGAATCCATTTAACCCACAAGGACTCCTTATGGGTTAAATTACTCCAAATGTGTGTCGTCATAAGAGCAATATTAAAATCAGCCAATCGACGAATACCAAGACCACCTTCTTGTTGAGGCTTACAAACAGATTCCCAAGCAACTTTGGCCTTACCCCTTTTCATTTCACCTTGACACCATAAGAAACCCCTCAAAAGCTGTTCCAAATCATGAATGATACGAGTAGGAAGGATAAAGACCGAAGCCCAATATATATGCATCGAGGATAAAACCGATCTGACCAATTGAAGCCTACCCGCAAGGGATAGAAATTTATTACGCCAATCATTCACACGACTTTCCAACTTTTCCACAAGAACCTTACAATCCCTATAAAGAAGTATGGACGATATAAGAGGGACACGAAGGTACCTAACAGGAAGAGAACCTTCTGCAAATGGCATAGACTGGAGAATAGTAGCTTTCAAAGCATTAGGAACATTACAAAAGAAAGCTGTACTTTTAGGAATACTCGGGACAAGACCCGAAACATTCTTGAACCCCTCCAGAGCTTGCATAATAACATTAACCGAATCTGGATGGCCTCTAGAAAATAAGAAAAGATCATCTGCAAAACAAAGATTAATAATCCTCTGCTGCTCACATAAATGATGGAACTGAAAATCCCCCGAATTAGAAACCTTTTTCTGCAAGATAAGAGTTAAAACCTCCTTAACCAACGTAAATAAATAGGGACATAACGGGTCTCCTTTTCTAAGACTACGCTTACCATTGAACCAGCCATGAAGATCACCATTAACACATATAGAATACGATGTAGATGATACACAAACCATGATCCAATCGACCATTTTGTGATGAAAACCAAAACCGACCATAATTGACTTAAGAAATGCCCAGTAGACCGTATCATATGCTTTTTGAATATCCACTTTAAAAGCACATCTAGGCGAACCTCTCCCTCTATGATAATTACGCATAAGCTCTTGGGTAAGCAATATATTATCAGAAATACGACGCCCAGGTACAAACGCTGATTGATTAATACTAACCAAAGAACCAAGACCCTCTTTAATGCGATTAGCAATAATATTACTAATGCATTTATATAGAACATTGCAACATGAAATAGGCCTATAATCATTAATCTTAGAAGGGGTAGACACTTAAGGAATCAAGGATATAATGGTGTGATTGATTTCCTTCAGAATCTTACCATTAGTAAAAAAAGTCTCGAATAACACCCGTAACATCAATACCCACAGCATCCCAAGCTTTCTTAAAGAAGGCAGCAGTGTAGCCATCAGGACCTGGGGCTTTATCATCCCCCATCGAGAACAAGGCTTCCCTAATTTTAGCATCCGTAACATCACGGACCATATAATTAGCCCTATGTTGGTCAAGGACATTAGAGAATAAACCATGATCCTTTAGAGGACTACAATCCCCTTCAATACCAATAAACTGCTCATAATGAGAAACAAACGCCCCTGCAACCGCATTACCTTCATACAAAACATTAGCCGCATCTCGAACCAATTCAATTCGATTACGAGCACATTTACTTTTAACAATATTATGAAAATAAGCCGTATTAGAATCACCTGCATGGAGCCATTGAACTTTAGATTTTTGCTTAAGAAATCTCTCTTCATCAAGCGTAGCCTCCTTAAAGGCAAGAAGGTAATGAGCATGCTCATCACGAAGGGCTGAATTGTAAGGATCCTTATCAATTGCCATTTGGACCGCATCGAATTCCTTACGAAGATTATCAACCCGCGCATGAAGATTACCTTGATTGTGTAACATCTTCTGAAAAGGGGATTTCAGCCCCTTCAAACGTTTAACAACACGATACATAGCACAACCATTGACATTAATATTCCACCCCGAAGTAACCGTATCAAGAAAGCCCTCTTTATGCACCAGAAAATTAGAGAACTTAAAAGGTTTTGGTTTGAGCTTGGCCACATGAGGAATACGAAGCACACAAGGAGAACGATCTGAGATACGATAAGGTTGGAAGATAGCAAAAGATCCCGGGAAAGTATCACAAAACTGTAAATTAACCATAATCCTATCAATTTTCTTCAGAGTTCCCTTAGAGCCTTTTGGTTTTTGGTTCCATGTAAAATGAAGCCCAGTTCTATTAACATCTGCTACCTCCATACTCTGAACACAATCTTTAAATTCACGCATAGCAATGTTAGGAGTATAACCACCACTAGAGTGATCTTCCAAATTAAGAGCAGCATTAAAGTCACCCAACAAGACCCAAGGCCTATTTCGCATAAAACCAGCATGACAAACAAGATTGCTCCAAAGTGCACGACGATTAATGTAATAGTTATCTGCATATACAAAAGAACAAAATAGGGTTTTGTTGTCAGCACGGATATTAACCTGCACATGCATAACTTGGTTAGTTTGAGTCATAATCATAACATCAACAATGTCATCATTCCAACCAAGAATAATACGAGACCCCTTATCACAAAGGCTACCATTTGACGTCCACTTCCATCGACGACACACATTACGACATGTATCATACACCACAGAAGCATCCACATGAGATTCCAAAACCGCACACACACTAAGATTATTTTCATTTACAACCTGCCTAACCTCTTTTTGTTTAGGGGAATGGTTCAAACCCCTTATATTCCACGAGGCGATACTAAACATTAGGAACATTCAAAACAGGAGTGCTTGCCCCCGGTTTATCAAATAAATTTCCTGATTTATCATACACATTTTCAACCACATCATCCTCATCCAATTCTTTATTATCATCACTATCATCATCAGTAGCCAAAGAACCAAACGGGTTAGATGTAGTCACATTAGAAGCCAAAGTTGGGTTACTTACCTTAGGATAGCTAGTATTATGAGTCACATTTCGGGAAGATTGGCTATCCTTGTTAGGTTTAGACGAATTAACCACACCTACCGGGTTAAGGGGAGGACCCGAACTAGTACTATGTTCCCCCTGAGAGCTTTAGGCCTATATTGCATATTCCTACCAACAGGCACCCCATTAAACATATTCCCAGATTTCTTTACCATACTTTTAGTTTTACCCTTTTTATCTACTTGTTGAAACCCGTCATTATTAACCTCCACAACAGGTGGAACAACTTTCTTAGGACAAGTATCAGCAGAATGGCCAAACATTAAACAAGTATCACACCTCGGGGGTTTCCATTCATATTCCACCCTAATAGTTTCAGACGAGAAGCCAAGACTATCCATATAAGGGACTCCTACAGTAATAGATTTCTTAAGGGGAACACACGAATCAATCTCAATTAAGCAACGAGCAAAACTACTCCTACCCCAAGAATCAATACACATAGAGCTAGTGTAGGAATCAAGCATAATAGGCTTACCAATATGCGTAGCAATAATACTAATACCATCCTCATTAAACACCTGTAATGGAACATCATGTAATTTAACCCAAACCGGGATTCGGGTTAACTCATCTTTCGTCAAGTTAGTACTCATAGTCATTGTTTAAGGATAATGGGGCTATTTTTAATCATCCATGGTCCTCCCTCTAAAACAACATCCAAACCAACCTGGGAATCAAACTTAAAGAAAAAGAAACCGTTTGCATTCATCATAATACGTTTTAACCCATACTTATCCCAATTGTTACGAACAAAGTATTCGACTACCGGAAAGGCAATACGCTTTCCAATAAAATACCCGTATAGAGTGTATTCAAATTTAGTACTAATTGTTTCAACAACTTTACGTGGTATGGACACATCAACACCTGTAAAAACATTATCAACCTTTAGTGCACGAAAGTTAGATTTACCTTTAACATTTTCCGAATTCGCACCACTAGTAGCACTAACAAAAGACTTAGTTGGTGCATTAACCTCCGAGGTTTGGATGATAGGCGCAGCACACTTAGATTTATCCAAAGTTGACAAAAGAACATTCGTTTGTACCCTATGCATACGTCCAACTTGACTACCAACACGCACGTTATCTCAAGGAGGTAAGCTAGCATTCTTACCAATGTCCGTAACACCATGCTTACTAGATGACCCTGACACCAGAACAATAGTACTTTTAGACCCAAAATTATCATTCAGCATTGGGTACTCTTGTGTGTTTAAGAAGGTTGTGACACCAGCATCACCCACGTCCCAAAAAGAATTATCATCCATAGTTTTACCATCGACACTTGAATTACCAGCATCTAATGTAGTTGAAACGAGAGTATCTTTAGGTTTAACATTAGTTGGTAATCGATCACCATCAGAAACAGACCAAGATTCAGTACCTGGTTCATCATTACCACTCAAAACATGACCAGGGTTGCGCAAAACCCTAGTCGCTAACCTGGCTTGACTCGTAGCACCCAAGTTACCAGCTTTCATATCCTTAAAACGCTACATACGAGCCTTTAACGCGTCCAAATCCACAGTACCATCACCTTTGTTTGCCATAGCAATCAGCAAAAAAGAAATCCGAGTAATAAGAAACCCTAAAACAAAGAAAAACAAACCCTAAACAAAACCAGAGAAAACACCAGCAAAGCACGAAGAACCACGTCAATCTTCAATACAAGAGTCTTAACAATGTTAAGACATGCAATAAGGACCAGGATATCACGTCTAACCAACACCCTTCATGGTATCACAAGATTAATTAAAATACGATTCTAGGAAACCCTAAAAAAACGACACAAAAAATAAAGCCCTAGCTTCAAATTCCAATCGACCAAACCAGGAATTAACCAACAATACGTTAACTATAGATTAAAGAGGACAAGAATAGATTATAGAGAATAATTAATGATCGTGATTAAGTTAGGGATAAGTGAATCGGTTTTCTCTAGAGAGGGGGAATCGGTTTTAGGGTTAGGTTTCTTTTATTCGTTTTTTACCTTGCTTTGATTGGTTTTGCTACTAGAAGGAATCATACGAGGTCGTGCACCTAAGATTCCATCCTTTTGAAGTAGTGCCCTTTTGATTTCATATGAATTATGGATCTTAATGCTCGGTTTAGACACTGTTTTCGAACTAGTCCTAGAAGTGTTAGGTGTAGGTGTAGTTATTTGTTGAGGTTTAGCATAAACATGAGCAATTTTCTTAGGAAAATAAGGTGACCAGTTTCTAAACGCAGTCGGTTGTCTAACAACTGACCAGTTTCTATTGGGATGTAAAGCTGGTTTCCCCAAGATTGATGGTTTTGAAAACTTAGTGTTCACACTATTCCCTGTTGCTTTTCTGAGCTCGTTCTTTAATGCAACTATTGTGAAACCCTTTTCCTGAAGTTGAGCTTTGAATTCATCATTTTTGGATATCAAAGAATTTGTTTGTTCTACAGTTTTAGTCATGGTTTCTTTGATTGAGTCACCTAGGTCCTTTTGATGCCTTTTCAAAGTCTCATTTTCCTTAAGTAATTTAGCCACACAAAGTTCTAATTTAATGTTTCTTGATTTAATTACATCGATGTCATGTTTAGCCTTGACTATATTACTTTTCTCATACAGGACAGAAATATGTTTCTTCAGATTGTTGATTGTCGAGTTTTTTTCTTGAAGCTGAGCTTTCAAAGTGTTTATTTCAAAAAACTTACGGAATTTACAAGGTTTGTTAAATTGAAAACTTTCGTCTTTGCTTTGTATCGCAATTTCAAGTGAAATGCAATGTTTTTCAAGGTGTAAAAATCTGTTTGAAAGTTCATCATAAATTTTCTTTTCAACCACATCATTTGTTTTGAAACACTTAATCTTAGACTCAGCCTCAACCAAAGAACATTTTTCAAAATCATGTTCAGCATCATGATCAATTTGTTTAAGTATATTAGCAGATATATCTAGTTGTACAGTTAAGGGTACCTCATCACATGACACATGTTCAGTAACTTGTCTGGTATCTGCATCTGCATCTATTGCAACAAGAGTCACCAAATTGTTGCTTGTATCTAGCTTATATGTCTTTGTACCTCTGGATTTAATGACAACTGATTCATCAACCGATGTTGTACCCGACTCAACACTACTATCATATGATTGCACCTGACATTCATTTACCTTGTCATCATTTTGTGCTCTTTCCTCAATATACTTAACATTATCCAATAGTTGGATTAATGTTTCTCTAAACACATCTGCTTCCATCCCAATGTGATTCTTGAAGCACTTTTCAGTCATATGATCATCATAATCCAAAGTGTATTCACCATTGAAGAATGACTAAAATTGTTTGTTGATCACCCGAAGTGCAGCTTTAGAACCAGAAACCTTTTCTCTGTCAAGTTGATGTTCCAATTTTTCTATGTTCAAGAACAATGTGCCCGTGAATGTTGATAATTCATTACGGAAAAGTGCATTAAATGCTCGTTCGATCCCCCTAGTGTATCTGTCTTCAGTTAGAAGTGACGTGAGGTGTGAATGAAGTTGTCAAAAAGGTTCAATGCAACTATCCTTGGCAATAGTTTGCAATTGCTGTATCTGGTGCAACTCTGTCACTTGTGAATTTGAACAAAAAGATTCCTTTATGAGTGATTGTTGTTGTGAGAAAATATAGCCATTTCCCAAATTTGCCATTTCTGACTCAACAACATTTGTCTGTTGTACTTTGTTGGGAATCTTATGTTCATCGATCATGTCATACAACTTGATTATTTCGGTGATGACAGAATCAGAGTTGTTTGATATGATGTGATTGTGCACGGGATTTTACAAGTCTGTGATTTAAACCGAGAAATAGAATCTTTCGCGGGATTTTACAAAATCACGACGAAACCGTTAGACAGTAAGAAATGAGAAAGAGAATGTAATTAAGATAACTGATGGATTGGCACAATGATAGAATAGTTTGTGTTAGGAGTGATGATTGTTTGAAGGATTAGCTGAAATGTTGTTTGGTGTTATGTTGTTGATGCGGAAATTTGATTTCAAAACTTAAAAACCACAATATTTTCTTTCTGGAGCGGTTATAGGCCTCGAAGGTGTACCCGAATGGACCTTAGTCTTGTTGAGTTGCCATTGATGAAGGTATTTGTGATAAATTTGATGTAGGATCGATTCAAAGATAAAGGAGTTGTGTTTTATGAAGATTAAGCACGGTTATTGTAGTGAAAATTTGGCCTGAAACTTAAATACCTCAATAACTTCCTCTCGGAGGGGATTTGGGCCTCGAAAAATTCGTTTCACGACTTTGTTGTGAAACCTCACAATATTCAAACAACGCGTGAAGATTTGGGCCTCGAGAGTACACATTGGGAGGAAACTTAAATACCTCAATAACTTCCTCTCGGAGGGGATTTGGACCTCAAAAAATTCGTTTCACGACTTTGTTGTGAAACCTCACAATATTCAGACAACGTGTGAAGATTTTGGCTTCGAGAGTGCACATTTGGAGGAACAATAACCCGTGAAGATTTGGGAAAGGATTACCAAAGAGCGGATCATTATTCATGAGTGCAACTATAATATCATGACAATTATTATCAACGCCTTGAGGAGTAACTAGAGATTGGGTTTCTTGAGTAGTCTGAGTTGTGCTTCTAGATGGTGCATCTTGATCAATGTAAATTGAAGAAGGTGCATCTTGATCAGCAGGAACCAGAGCAAGAGCTTCAAGAACTAGTGATCAACATTCGTTGGAGGTTGGAAGTACTCATCAAACATAGGTTGAAATAATGAATCCCAAACAATAAATCCCAGACATCCTTAGTAAGTGGAACATTAGGCGTTGGAGAGTCGTATGACCATTATACAAAAATCCATGAACATGTAGATCCACTTCTCCCCCTCAAAAATTGCATACGATGTTGCCAATGCCATTTTTGATTGAGCAAGTGAATAAGAATACAATTAACGGTAAGTAGATCCCCTTGATAACTGTAAATTTGTTTATTCACACTTCTCCCCCTCAAAAATTACATCCGAAGTTGCCATTTTTGATTGAACAAGTAAATAAGAATATACTCCAATGTACGTCAATCCACTTGATGACTAAATGAGCATGGGAAAAGCATGAAGTTTTTGATGGAGAATGGTCATAAACCCGTAGAGTTCTCTTCTTCTGAAGATAAAGCGCACTGAAACATACACCTTTCTTTTCTTTGAGGAACGAGGCCTGAAGTGTTATCTGCAGACCCCATAATGATGACATTGGGGCCGAGGCTTGAACTGATTTGTTCAAACGTCATTATGCATGTACATCAACTTTGACTAGCCTGATATTCTGAATCAGGAGAAATGCGTGCTTTAGTCATCCAGGTTTTGATCCATCCTATGTAGTGACTAATTGATGTACCAGCAACTGAGTAAGGACTACCTGCACTAACATTTCAAACTTGATCGCATATATATGGGTTAGTGACATTAGTATCTAAACCCTTGGGGGTTTCATGGTCAACCATGGTTTTGCAAACAGTGAACAATTTCCCAGTAGGTATCCATCTAAGACCAACAATCTTAAAACTTTCCCCCGTCGGTATCCACCTAAGGCAAGATCTAGGAGTGTTTTGTTTCTCATGCACAGTGGAAGCCGTTTTGAGAGAAAACCTTTGTCCTATAGCAGTCTGCCTACTAGATTCCTTATTATAGCTCTTTGGTTCTACGAGATTGTTGTTGTTTCTAGTCTTAGTGGATTGAACCTTAGCACGAGCATTTACTTTCTTCAGGGATTTTGTTAAAAAATTATCATGATTTGCATTAAAGGTACATTTCAGACAATTCGAGCAAATAATTTGTTTGGATTCAGAAAAAGATCTAGAGTTCTTATAGTGATCTGCTACGGGAATTGCTTTAATCGAAAGGCAACTACTTTTAGAAACTAGACCATTCCTATTTGTTTGCTGAGTACTCCTAGGTTTTGGTTTGCTGCTACTAGCCGTGTTCTGCTATACACTAAAAGGAATCATACGAGGTCGTGCAACTAAGATTCCATCCTTTTGAAGTAGTGGCCTTTTCCTAGCCATTTCTAGATTATAGGTCTTGTATGAGTCATTCATGTCATATGAATTCTGGATCTTAATGCTTGGTTTAGACACTGTTTTCGAACTAGTCCTAGAAGTGCCAGGTGTAGGTGTAGCTATTTGTTGAGGTTTAGCAGAACCAGGAGCACTTTTATTAGGCAAATAAGGTAAAGTGACTAGTTTTGTCAAAAGTTGTGTCACATCAACTTGGGAGGCAAACCGAGTTTTTGAAGATTTTGGTCGTTCAGATCTAAACGCATTCGGTTGTCTAACAACTGACCGGTTTCTATTGGAATGTAAAGTTGGTTTCCCCAAGTTTGACGGTTTTGCAAACTTAGTGTTCACACTATTCCCTGTTCCTTTTCTGAACTCGTTCCTTAATGCAACTATTGTGAAACCCTTTTCCTGAAGTTGAGCTTTGAGTTCATCATTTTTGGCTATCAAAGAATTTGTTTGTTCTATAGTTTTAGTCCTGGTTTCTTTGATTGAGTCACCTAGGTCCTTTTGATGCCTTTTCAAAGTCTCATTTTCCTTAATTAATTTAGCCACACAAAGTTCCAATTCGATGTTTCTTGATTTAATTACATCGATGTCATGTTTAGCCTTGACTATATTACTTTTCTCATTCAGGACAGAAATATGTTTCTTCAGATTGTTGATTGTCGAGTTTTTTTCTTGAAGCTGAGCTTTCAAAGTGTTTATTTCAAAAAATTCACGGAATTCAGGAAATTCTGGGTTTGTACATGGTTTGTTAAACTGAAAACTTTCTTCTTTACTTTGTATCGCAATTTCAAGTGAAATGCAATGTTTTTCAACTTGTAAAAATCTGTTTGAAAGTTCATCATAAGTTTTCTTTTCAACCACGTCATTTTTTTTGAAACACTTAATCTCAGACTCAGCCTCAGCCAAAGAACATTTTTAAAAATCATGTTCAGCATCGTGATCAGTTCGTTTAAGTATATTAGCAGATACATCTTGTTGTACAGTTAAGGGTACCTTAGGACATGACACATGTTCAGTAGCTTGTCTGATATCTGCATCTGCATCTTGTGCAACAAGAGTCACCAAACAGCTGGTTATATTTAGCTTATCTATCTCTGTACCTCTGGATTTAGTGATAACTGATTCATCATCCGATGATGTACCCGACTCAACACTACTATCATATGATTGCACCCGACATTCATTCACCTTGTCATCATTCTGTGCTCTTTCCTCAATATACTTCTTAACATTATAGAATAGTTGGATTAATGTTTCTCTGAACACATCTGCTTCCATCCCCGTGTGATTCTTGAAGCACTTTTCAGTCATATGATCATCAAAATCCAAAGTGTATTCACCATTGAAGAATGACTGAAATTGTTTGTTGATCACCCGAAGTGCAGCTTTAGAACCGGCTTCTTGAACCTTTTCTCTGTCAAGTTGATGTTCAATTTTTCTAAGTTCAAGAACAATGTGCCCGTGAACATTGATAATTCATGACGGAAAAGTGCATTAAATGCTCGTTCGATTCCCATAGTGTATCTATCTTCAGTTAGAAGTCACATGAGGTGTGAATGAAGTTGTCGAAATGTTCAATGCAACTATCCTTGGCAATAGTTTGCAATTGTTGTATCTGGTGCAACTCTGTCACTTGTGAATTTGAACAGAAAGATTACTTTATGAGTGATTGTTGTTGTGAGACCATTTCGCCATTTCCCAAATTTTCTGTTTTTTACTCAACAACATTTGTCTGTTGTACTTTGTTAGGAATCTTATGTTCATCGATCATGTCGTACAACTTGAGTATTTCAGTGATGACAGAAGCAGAGTTGTTTGACATGATGTGATTGTGAACGGGATTTTAAGTATGTGATTTAAACCGAGAAATAGAATCTTTCGCGGGATTTTACAAAATCACGACGAAACCGTTAGACAGCGAGAAATGATAAATAGAATTTAGTTAAGATAACTGATGGATTGGTAGAATGATAGATTATTGTGTGTTAGGAGTGATGATTGTTTGAAGGATTAGCTGAAATGTTGTTTGGTGTTATGTTAAGAGAGTAGCCAGATCAACACTATGGCAGAGTCGGGATTCCCCTTGTTCAGCCTAATCAAGACTAAACTTCCATTAATACCAAAGCATTAATGTATCATTTTATGTGCAAAGCACTTCTTTTTCATGCAATTTCTTAAATTAAGACAATAAAAATTTTAAAATTTTGGTCAAAACGGGGGTGCTAGGGTACTAGTAGATACAAATGTGATCAAAATTCGCTAGAATCGCCCCACACTTAGAGTTGAATATTTCCCTCAATATTCAAAGTATCAACTTTTATGCCGACACTATAGAACGTAAAAAGGTAATACTACTAGCCAAGTGCGGGAAAGAAATATTTTTTCACAAAAAAGGATTAATAAGATATCCCCAGATAATTGTAAGCAAAAAGATCGCTGGATTGAAAACAGGCGCATCAATCATCACGATCTATGGGAATCCTGAAAACAAAGAGCAAACACAAAAAACAAGAAAAAGTAGAGGAATTCCACCACACTTAGTGTTAGAAAATAGAAAGAAGATAAAATGATAAGCATGGGTTGCCACCCACGAAGCGCTTTTGTTTTTGTTCACCGAGTCACTAGCTTGACTTGTCCCCGAATTCATTGGTCCATGGGGAAAGGTTGGAGATCCAGGACAACCATGGGAGGTATGTCCTCTCCAAAGTGATGTTTCAACCTATGGCCGTTCACTTTGAAGTTTGGTCCCTCGGTTTGAGATAGCTCGACTGCACCATATGAAAAAAATTTGGCAACGGTGAACGGCCTGGTCTAACGGGTTTTAAGTTTATCGGAGAAAATCTTCAATCCAGAATTAAAAAGAAGGAGTTGGTCACCAATGTTGAAAACGCGGTTATTGATTTTGGAGTCATGGATCTTCTTTGTCTTCTCTTTGTAGATTAAAGAGTTCTCGTAGGCTTGATCGCGAAGTTCATTTAATTCATTGAGTTGAACTTTTCGGTGATCACCGGCGGACTTAAGGTTAAAGTTAGCATGCTTTAAGGCCCAATAGGCTTTGTGCTCGAGCTGGATCGGTAGATGACATGCCTTCCCATACACAAGCTTGTAATGAGTACACCCGATGGGTGTTTTATAAGCGGTACGAAGGCCCAAATTACATCATCTAATTTATCTGACCAAGAGGCACGGTTTTCGCCTACGGTCCTTTCCAAGATTCTTTTCAAACCATGGTTGGAGACTTCCACTTCACCACTAGTTTATGGGTGATACGCGGTAGCAAGACGGTGAGTGACACCGTACTTAAGCATGACCTTTGCGAATTGGTCATTTTTTTTGGGTAAAGGGGAGTAATCCTGCACCCTGGTAAAATATTATTAACCAAACGTTTTTAGTACAAAGGGCGAGGGTGAATTCCCTCGCCTCAGTCCCTTAGGACACTTATAGACACACATATAAACGTGACAAACCACGCTTATAACAAACATTGAACACAAACTACAATGAGTATATGTAAAAAATAAAATGCTATTCAAGTAGACAAATCCTTGAATCTTCAAATCGTCATAGTAGTTCAAACTTCCAGCTTCAACCATATGCATCTTCTATTAGTATTATGCAAAATGCATAATCTAATAATCTAATAAGAGTGAATTCCGTAGCAAAGAGAAATTGAAGCATAAACATGGGCTAATCGACCCAACCAACGTACACACTAATATCCCAAATCCACCAGGTAGAGAATACGATGAACACCCAATGTAACTCACACGGTTGGAACTTCCATTCAGCCATTAATAGGTCATAATACCAACAGCATAGAATTACGAATTATAGTCAGCTGCAACAGACCCTATTAAAAGGTTAACACAACTAGGGTTTACCATACCCTAACTTACAACCACAATCATAAACCGCACAACAAATAACCAATTCCACCAGAAGCAACAGCGAATAAGTGTGATACCGAGCACTAAAGATACAAATAGGGTGAATCAACCCTAACTTCCAGCCAATACGATCACAAGACCAAATATAAGAACCAGCGAATAGGTCTTTTGATAATCAAAATAGGTTTTTAAACAAGAATCCTAGAACTTGACTTGCCATCTCTCTTTAACCCACATAACAAATACTGCCATCATAATATGAACATACGAAAATCTCAAAAGAGTACCAGCATTATAAATCCAAACCCTAACAAGGGTTTACTTCCAGCATAAAATAATAAAAAAAACCCTAAACAAGTAGGGTCATTGCAAAAGTGCATACCGCGATCACTAATGATGGCACGGGGGAGTTCCAAAATGAGCAAAGAGAGATTTTAAAAACTTAACAACTACTCAGGCGTCGTTGGTGAGGAGTAACCCATTTAGACAAGTAGTTGACCGCCATGAGTATGTACTTGTTCCCTCGTGAAGACGGGAACAACCCCATAAAGTCGATGCCCCAAACGTCAAAGATCTCACACACTTGGATGGATTTTTGTGGCATTTCATCCTTTTTCGAGATTTTCTCGTGACGTTGACAAGAGTCACACGATTTTACTAAGTCATGGACATCATGATAGATTGTGGGCCAATAGAAACCGGAGTCAAATACCTTTTTGGCAGTGTAGTTCGGGCCATAATATCCTTGCATGGGTCCATTGTGGCAGGCCTTGAGAATATCAAAGGCTTCTTGGCTGTGAACACAACGCTGGATGACTTGATCCGCACATACTTTAAACAAGAAGGGGTCGTCCCAAAATTAATGCTTCACGTCTTTGAAAAATTTGTTCTTTTGTTGGGATGACATCCCTTTAATAACAAAGTTCCTCGCATGGTAGTTTGCAAAATCGGCAAACCATGGGGTACTTGAGTCACCATGAAAAGATACCATACTAAGTGTCTCGAGAGGGAATGTTTCATTTATTTCCTATTTCTCGAGCACACTTTGGTGAGGATTCTCTAATCGGGATAAATGATCGGCCGTGAGGTTCTCGGCTCCTTCTTTTTTTTTATCACGGATGATGATATCAAATTATTGAAGGAGGATAACCCACAGGAGCAATCTCGGCTTTGCATCTTGTTTTGCAAAAAGATATTTGAGAGCCGAGTGATCCATATACACTATGCTTTTAGACAGGATTAAGTATGGCCGGAATTTCTCGAAAGCATACACCACAGCTAATAATTCTTTCTCCGTCATAGTGTAATGTGCTTGAGCATCGGTCATAGTTTTGCTAGCATAGTGTATAGGCTGAAAATGTTTTGCTTTTCGTTGCCCCAAGACCACACCTAAAGCAAAGTCGCTAGCATCGCACATGAGCTCAAAAGGTAGGTCCCAATCGGGGGCAATTTATATTGGTGCTTTGGTAAGTTTCTTCTTAAGAGTTTGAATAGTTTTAATGCACTCTTTATAAAAGGGGAGAATTGTGTATATATCCCTCTAAAAGTCAATAATTGTGTATATATCCAAACAAACTCATAATTGCATATATGTCCTTCAAAAGATTTAAATATGTCATATATATCTAAATTATTATTTTATATATATTTTAAACATTAAAATACATGATAAGTATATTTTGAATCTGAAATGTCAATTATACCCTTGTTATTCATCACACCTAACCACTCTTCTTTCCTACATTCGTTTCTACAACTCTAAACCCTAACATTGATTGAGATAAATCATAATGCATTAATTTTCCCAAACAATGTTCTTGCTTTTAATTAATCGATTCATTGCCATTGTTTAATTTATTTTGTTTCTATACCAAATCTTATGAATGCTGGAACCATCACTTAGATAATTTACCAAAATCTGGATTGGCTTTGTGAAAGAAATTGATCTCACGTGGATTGCTAATTTTGATATTAGAAATGTTTGATACGCTGTTGTTTGATTAACTTGTGTTCAATAGGCCCTCTTAGTTTTGGCAGCTTCACATAGATCATGTGAGAGTTTTTTGTATTTATGAAAATCTTGTATTGAAAGTATGGAATATGATATATGGGTTATGTTTGTATGTTCATACCTATATTATACTTTTTTTTGTTTGCTAGATGTTTAGGAACATAGATATGTTTTGTTACCAGATGTTAAAGAAGATATATATGTCAAGATTATGACAAATGATAAAAATGAGGGCATGAAAGACATTTTATATTTAAAATATAATTATCATGCATTTTAAGGTTTTAAATAGAGTATAGAATAGTGATTTGGATATATGTGACATATTTAAGTGTTTGAAAGGATATATATGTAATTATTAGTTTTACTTGGACATATATGCAATTATTGGCTTTTGGAGGGATATATATGCAATTCCCCCTTATAAAAGATGAATGGAGTATCTTTCTCAAGGAGACGGGTCATCGGCCGGGCTATTTTCGAAAAATCTTGAATGAATCGACGATAGAAGCCGACGTGACCAAGAAAACTCCGAACACCTTTAACGGTGGTGGGATGAGGCAATTTGTAGATAACCTCAACTTTAGCCTTATCAACCTCAATCCCGCTTTTTGAAATCTTATGGCCGAGGGCTATTCCCTCTTTGCCATGAAATGACTTTTCTCCTAATTTAGAAAAATATTAGTGTCTTCAAAACATTTTATCATATTTTCCAAATGGGAGAGACATGTTTTGAAAGAATCCTCAAAGACCGAAAAATCGTCCATAAAGACCTCCATCGTTTCTCGATCATGTCATGAAAAATCGTCCATAAACATTCCATAAAGGCATGTGAAGGTCGTTTTCTCTTGGTCTTGCGGGTCGATGGGAATTTGGAAGTAACCCGAGAAACCGTCGAGAAAACAATAGTATTCGTTTCCCGCTAATCTCTCGAGCATTTGGTCCATGAATGGTAAAGGAAAGTGGTCTTTTTCCGGTGGTGTCATTTAACTTTTGGTAGTCAATGAAAACACCCCATCCCAGAACCAATCGAGTAGGAATCAGTTCATTTTCATCATTTTCAATGACGGTAATAGCACCCTTTTTGGGCACACAATGCACGGGGCTCACCCAAGGACTATCCGAGACAGGGTAAATCAATCCGGCATCAAGAAGTTTGAGAACTTCATTTTTGATAACTTTGTGGATTTTAGGAATTTTTTTTTTGGGTAAAGGGTTTTACCCCGGTAAATATATAACCAAAAAAATGTTAAGTACAAATAGAATGTTGCAGAAGTACCACATTAGCTAAAGCTTGATAACTAGTGTTTATGACATGCCATAAACACAATGAACCTAGCTATACATTACATCATCTAACCAGGCATAAAACAAGAAAAACTTGTAACAAGCGAGCATCCCGCAATCACCATACGCACGAAGGGAGCAAGGCGACCCAGGAAGTTTTCCTCCTTAAAAACCCTTTCCAAGAAAAACCCCGAAAGGAAAAACCTTGGAGTAAGGAAGAAGAGTACAACCCATTCCTGGCACTCCCTTCGCGAAATAGATAAGCATTGGAGAACTTCCATTAAGACGTTGAACAATCCGCAATGATCACCGATCCAGGTAACTTCAATGTATCTAAGATCCTTCAAATCCGCAAAGAGTTCTTTGTAAATCGAAACGAAAGGATCTTCAACCGAACAATAGAAACAATATCATCAAACACCTGAGTATATGACTTCATTCCCTTCTTAAAAAGCCTTGAATTCCGTTCACGCCAAATAGAGTAGCCAGAAGCAGCAAAGAGAAGGCGAGAAATAACACCAGAGGCTGAGCGTCCTTTAGAGAGAGGCATAAGGTACGAAACAACATCATCCAACCTAGGAGGAACACTATCCATTCAACACAGATCGCAAACTCTTCTTTTGGGTAAAGGGGAGTAATCATGCACCCTGGTAAAGTATATTAACCAAACAAATTGAAGTACAATGGATGAGAGTGAGTCCCTCACCTCAGTCCCTAAGGACACTTACAGACTCGAATATAAGAATGACACACCATTCCTATAACTTACAATAAAATGAACCTACCAATAATGACACAAGTACATAAAAATTTACACAACTACTCAAGAAAAACACTTGAGCCTTCTATATCACTATGGTGGACCATCTTAACTTCCATGAAGAATCCATGTAGAAAAATCCATGCGATCTTCAACATAAAATCTGTTTGCTAAAGAAGATCCGAATGCAAATCATAGCAAACAAAACCAGCCATAAAACTAACCATAGGGTATAATACACCCTAACATACCACTCCGTGATCATGTAGCCATCAAATAAGGATCATTTCACAAATTACGCACAACGATTGGTGGAAAACTCTAAAACCACGGATAGAGCAGCAAGCATAAACTCACTCCAAACGTGTGCGTTGAGATGCTAAACCGAATACCAATAACCAAACAACGGCAACATGCATAGGTCCATCATTGCTCAAACCTTGGAGTACAAGAATCCAACTTGCAGCCATAATAATCAACAAATGGTGATCCATCATGCCAAGGAACATCCAATAACGTGAACCCAGAACAACATGGGAGTAACATAGGATCAAAACCCTAACTTCAATATCGTTGTAGCAGTAAAAGGAAACAAAACCCTAACGTTAGGGTTTCATAAAAACAGATCGACCAACTGCCCAATGACTAAACCCTAGAATTTTTGAATAAGAATCCTAGAAACTTAACTTCCAATAGCAATCAGCAGCACCAATGCATCTAATCACGTTATACTTCCACCCTCCCAAACCCACGTAACAAGTCAGAAACCCACGTAATTAGTTTGCGATTGGCTTATTGCTGTTAGTCGAGTACGGAGTAAGTGGGTTTAGAGAGATGGAATCGGGGTTTCTTAAGAAGTCTACTAAGGCTAGTGGGTTGGCTGCAAGGATTAACAATATTGATGGCAAGGTAATTGTTAACGAGGGTAAGCCATTGAAATCAATATTGAAAGGTGCAGGTTTGGGTGAAAAAACGGGGAGTTTTGCTCTTCCTAGTGATCATGGTTCTTGTTATATGAGGCCAAGTGTTGCTCCTGTTGATTCTAATTCAAACATTGCTACACGTGAAGGTGTAAGTGTCGCTAGTCCTAAATCTGATTTTCCTTTGTTTACTAATGGTGTCGAATCTGGGGATACAAGTGTTGGTACGTCAAAGGATAAAGGTGATAGGCTAGCTGATGGATGTAAGATTGCTGGTGCTTACGTTGTTATACCCTTAGCCGTTGTTGACGATATGCGTTCTAAATTTGATAATACGTTATGCGGTTATTTCCTTGGGCAACGGGTAGCTTTTCCTATTGTTGCTGACTATGTTAAGCATGCGTAGGGTAAGTTTGGCTTCGAGTGTGTAATGATGCGTAGTGATTTCTTCCTTTTCAAGTTCAAGACTCAAGAGGGTATGAATAGGGTGCTTGAGAGTGGTCCTTGGTTTATCAAATCGAATCCTATTTTCTTAAAGACTTGGGTTCCTAATACAAGGTTGGAGAGGGAGAAGGTTACTAAGGTACCGGTATGGGTTCTTATTCATAATGTACCTGCAATTGCGTATTCTAAAGTCGGTATTGGTTTGATTGCACAACATCTGGGTCATATGATACGAATGGATGAAGGTACTAGTGCTATGTGTCGTAATCCTTGGGGTCGATATTCTTATGCACGGGTTCTACTTGAATTATCTGCTGATAAGGCTGTTTTGGAGTCAATTGACGTTGCTATACCTTTGCCTATGGGTAAGGGTCATTATATGGAAGTTCTTGAAGTCGAATACGAATGGTGGCCATCTCGATGTTCTAAATGTAATGTTTTTAACCATGAGGACGATTCTTGCCCTCTTAGGAGAAGACAGGCTACTTGTGGTTCGGGTTCGACTAAACATGATATTGGTGCCACTCGGGGAGTTCACTCGGATAAGGTTGGAAATAAGGAAGCTAAAGTCAACCAAAGGCATAGGTCTTTCAAACCAAAGCCTAGTGTTGTGTATAAACCTGTTTCTAAACCTGCCAATAAGAATAATGCCATTGATACTTCTCGTACTTTGGATACTGCTCCGTTAGATCAGCCTTCTAAAGATGAATCGAATGGTACTTCTTCTAGTATATTTAAGGGTGATGACTGTCCAAGCATGGGGAAGGTACAGGTACCTATTATGGAGCAGACGTGTGAAGTCTCTTCTAGAGATGTACCTGTGGAAAGTGGCAAGGGTAGCTTGTGGAAGCAATTTGCTAGTACTCATGGTATTTCTACACATCAGGGGAGTTCATCCTTGGAGGATGATGATGAAGTTTGCATGCCCGAGTATCTACCTGGTGCTGGATTTCTGGATGATTTGGAGTCTTATGATGGCTATGAGCATATGTCGTTTGGGTATGATGTTCATCTCAAGGGTCGTCATAGGTAGTATGTTTTCATTATGTTAGTTATAAGAATGGCCTGTCATTCTTATATAGTTGTTTGGTTTATTGCGGTCTTAGCATGTAAGTGTCCTTATGGACTGAGATGAGAGACTCACTCTCTTCCTTTGTACTTCAATGTTTTTTGGCGTAATAATATTTACCGGGGAAACCCTTTACCCCAAAAAAAAAAAAAAAAAAAAAAAAGTCGGAAACCACAACACCCAGAACCATACGTCATGTAATACGACCCAAAGTCGACTTGCAACCTGTAAAGAAAAAGGGCACTCAAAGAAAAGGTGAGCATGAGAATCAGGTTGGTTATCACAGAATAGACAACGAAGCAGGTTTAAGTCAGTGTCAAGACCGACATCCCATTGCCTCAGTCTATCTTGTGTTTTAAGCTTGCAATTAACGACCAACCAAAGATTGAAAGCATGTTTAGGGATACACTGAGGGAACCACACAACATGAAACCAAGGAACCGGGTCGGCACTAACTCGGATAGAATCCCAAACATGAGAGATGGTGAACGGTTTGAAATCACCATTAGGTACTCTCTAAACCAGCTCATCGGCAATACCATCAATAAGTAATGGAGGGTTAATCATCAATAAATCCGGAATCCTATCAATCCACTCACTAGGCCATCTCCAAGCACCATCAAGTAGCAAATCACTAACTGAACTATTCAATGAAAATCCAGACCGTGAGATATCTCTTGCAGTAAGCAAACTCCTTAGAGGGCTCAAGGAACACCAATTGTCAAACCAAATAAAAGCCCGCTTGCCATCTCAGAGGATTTTAGGATTCACCCTTCTTTGGTGTTGAATCGCCGGTTTAAAGTCGTCCTCCATTAAAATCTTGTGTGTACAAATTTCTGGGTTAATACCCTTAATGTCAGAAAGTTTCCAAGCGATGGTTCACTTGTGTGACTTTAAAACCTCTATGAGAGCGGCTTTCTCCTCATCATTCAAGTCTTTAGCAATTATGACGGGTAATTTATCGGTACCCTCCAAAAATGCATATTCAAGATGAGGCGGTAAGTCCTTAAGTTCGACCTTCGGAGGATATTAGAATTTTCAATGGATTTGGTTTCCTCAACATGAAGTTCTTTTGGAGGGAGAGATGATGGATCATCATTAAGCAACTTCTCAAGGAGAAGAATGTCTCCCTCTAGGTCAAATACAACATCATCAATTCCCGGTGGAATTGAGTCATTTTTTAGACAAGCTTCGTTCTCTTCCAAGACGAAATCACTTCCCTCAAATGGAGTGAGGGAAGGGGAAGAATCAGAAATAATTGGTTTAGAAGATGGTTCAGAAATTTTAGAAAAAGGAGTGGGATTGCCACATTTAGAATTGTTTGAAAAACCAAGATTCTCTTGAGCATACTCCTCCACAACAACATAAATGACATCAGTTTGATTAACCGATGTATCATCATAGTTGGAGGAGTATCTCGATGTTTGATTAATATTGAACGTGACGACTTCTTTATTCACTTGTAAAGTCATTTCCCCTTCGTAAACATCAATCAATGCATGACCTATCCTCAAGAAACATCTCCCAAGAATGAAGGGAACTCGAGGATCGGCATCAAAATCTACGACAACGAAGTCGGCGAGGAAATGGAACTTCCCTAGTTTGACAAAGACATCCTCGGCTATACCGATTGGACGGGTAGTAGAACGGTCGAAAAGATCGAGAGTCATACACATAGGGGTAAGTTCGGGAAATGAAAGCTTGTTATATATTGAAAGCGGCATTAAGTTAATACTCGCGCCAAGATCGGCTGAAGCGGAGCATCGATCTATTCCTTGAAGGTCGCATGGGATAAGGAACTTGCCGGGGTCTCCTAACTTCTAGGGAAGTTTCTTTAGGATGACCGTCAAGCAATGCTCATTCAAAGAAGTTTTTTTCCAATTCAGAAAGTTTTTCTTTGTTACTCAATAATCTCTTAATCATTGAAACAAATTTCGGCATCAAAAGAAGAGCATCCGCAAAGCTAATCTCAAAGTGCAAATCTTGAAATATCTGAAAGAACTTTTCCATTTGATCATTAGCCTTCTCATGGAGCTTTTGATCATTCATTCATGGAGGATAAGGATTTGTTGTTTTCGGGTTAGGCTTCGAAGCACTAACCGCAGCATCTTTAGCTCAGAATTCTGGACAACCGTAGGTTGGACATTCTTGGTACTTCCCTTATTAGTAGGAAGCACCGGGTCCTTTGTCACCTCGGTTTTGTCGTCCCACTTCCCTCACCGGAGCGGGAGTAGGAATCGAGGGTCCATCATAAGTTCTACCACTTCTAGTGGCTATGGCATTCAACTCTCCCTTTGGGTTGGGAACGGTATTAGCCGGAAGGGATCTCGAAGTTAAAGCTTGATTCATTTGACATATAAGACTATTAAAAATGTTCTCAATTTTGTTTTGAGATTGGTCAATTTTGTTGTTAGTTGTCCTAAGTTCATTTTTAAGCTCATTACTTTGTTTAGACATTGAAGTTTGGAAATCATTTTTCAAAGTCGTAATTTGGTTTTGCGTTGCCCTTATGGTAGCCTCATTTGACTTAATATAATTAGCAAGTTCATTTGAGGGAACAATCAGGGCTTGGTAACTAGGAGCTTGATAGCCTTGATTGAAATTGGCCCCTTACAGATGATCAGGGAATGAAATTGGTTTTGAACATTTTGCCCACTTCCTTGATTTCGATTGAACCTATTTTGGTTGTTAGGTTGAGAAAATCCAGGTGGTCCTACTTGATTGCTAGCACGATAGTTCGGGTCAACGTGAGTACGATATTGGTTACCTCCTTGGTTGTGAGTCTCGGCTATGACATTTGCTTCAAAAGGTCTACCATCGGTGGCATTACAATTGTAGTATGCATGAGGACCACCACAAGTGCTACAAGTTTTTTCCACCGCTTTGTCTTGAGCAGGTGGAGGAGTTTGTGGGTTAGAAAGTTTCTTTTGCTCATTGAGGATCAAAGCTTGAATAGGTTCCCTGAGCTTTTCGATCTTAGCATATGTGCTAGAGGTATTCACCGGAGAAGAAGTAGGAGGAGAAACACTCACTCAGGAAGAAACCGGTTTGCTTCGTGTAGTGCAAACCTTAGACTTGTTCTCGATGATGGCCAAAGCATCTTTTGGAGTTTGACTCAAAAAGTTACCACCGGCGGCGGTATTCAAAGAGTCTTGTTCGGTTTGGTTTAAGCCATTGTAAAAGGTATCAAGTTGATGTAACTCGGAAAAACCATGGTGAGGACATTTACGAAGTAAGTCCTTAAAAAGGTCCCAAGCTTAACTAAATGATTCATCAAGATTTTGAGTGAATTTTGTAATTTCATTTTTTAGGCTTGTGGTTTTAGACGGGGGAAAAATTCATTCACAAATTTCGACACTAAATCTTCCTAATTTGTAATCGAATGAGGGGGTTGTTTTTCAAGCCAAGTTCGGGCGGCCCCCTCGAGAGAAATGGGAAAAAGTAGTAGTTTGATTGCATCTTGAGGTACATTTCAATATTTGATAGTGGATGTGATCTTGTTAAACCATCGAATATGGGAATGAGGGTCGTCCCTCTTAAATCCAAAGAATTGACTTGAGGAGACTAAGGAGAGCAAACCGTGTTTAAGCTCAATGTTATCGGCAACGATTACTGAAATAACGATAGCATCTCCATAACCCTCGGTGGGTACTTGGAGTAACTCCAACATTGAACGGTTATCTTCTGCCATTTCGACAATGGGATCGAGATTAGTACGAATCTCGGGTTCGACTATTGGGGTGGTACGTCTATTACGTCTTCTCGGAATTATGGCGAGTTCAAGTAAGGGACTCGATGAATTAGAAGAACGAGTGCGCATGCACTTTAAAAACAACTCAATTAAAACAAGACCGAATAAAAAAACAAATAACTTAAACCAATAATCACAAGCGTCGGTAGCTCTCTAAAAGAAAAAAAGCACAAAGGAGCGGGGGAGCGGGAAAGCATGAAACTTTTATTAACCTTCTCCCTTACGGTCGTAGTTCGTTGGAACAACCCTCCTTAAACCCCTCTCATAGTTTGTTTATAAATTAAATGTGAGCCGATTTTTCGCAAATGACACAAAGGCAAGTTTTGAATCTTTAGTTTGGGAAATTTAATGATAACACTCAAGTTGACAGTGTTATATTGATGATTTCTTTTATCTTTTTTAATCACAATAAAAAGGAAAATGTTTTTGTATTTTAATCTTGTATATATATATATATATATATATATATATATATATATATATATATATATATATATATATATATATATATATATATATATATATATATATATATATTTATTTATTTATATATATATTTATATATATATATATATATATATATATATATATATATATATATATATATATATATATATATATATATATATATACATATATAGTGTTTACATTACAAAAAAAAACCCTAAACTCTCTCTCTTGTGTGGGCGATTCCTGACTCCCCTTCCTAACAAAAATCCGGCAACAATTCTGTCTATCCCATGCGTTTATTCTTTAATCTTTCACTGGATTATTTGAATTCACGTTTAGATTTGGATCTGTTAGGGTTGGGGAGTGGGTTTCGTTTGTTACATCTTTTAATCGCCCTTTATCCGAAACCCTAAACATTATTGTTAGGGTTCTTTCAATCGATCCTGATCCTTTATTCTATTAGTCAGTTATTGATAATCGACTATATATTTGATCGATCTCTTTATTACTGCAAATTGTTTACTACTTTGTTCGATATCCTTTTAGGGTTTCGATGTTATATATTATGCAGTAAAGGGTATTGGTTTCGATGTTATTATCATTCATAGGGTCGATCTGAGTAATCAAAACGTATCCCAATTGCGATCATTAGGGTTTTTCATGAACGATGTCCTTTTTTAGGGCTTGTTTTATTCGGTTTTGATTTGCTCATTATTGGGATTGGTGCTGCTGTACGCTCATTTATATATTATGTGGAATGCATGTTGGATTCACCAATCTATTCATTCATGGTTAGTCGACCTGGTGGTCGTGGTTGTTATGATGGGTTGTGATGATTAATCGTGGAAGTGGGTTAAGAGAGTGGTGGTGATTGGTTAACGATCTGGTTGTTAGGGTTCAGAACCCTTGATTATTGCATATGTGTGATATTTTTACTGGCTACATGATCGAAACCCTTTGGAGATTTTCGTTGATGGCTGCTGGTTGCATGGTTGGGTCTTTGAAACCTTATTGTTGCTGCTGATTGATCGCTATTGCTGGAAGTTATGTGGGATATGGGTTTTAACACATCTCATCTTTCAAAGTCATGCTTTTGAGTGAGTATTGTATTGGTGCTATGGATTGATGCTGATGTATGTTATGGGGTTTTTCATTTTTTACTTGATCATTTAGTGTCTTCATGTGTTTCATTCGTATTGATTGGATGAAGGGGTCAAGTTTGGATATGCGGGAAGGTTGGGTCGCTTAGACCATGTTTATGCTTCAAGTCGATTTGCTACGGAAGTCACTCTTATTAGGTTATTAGATTATTCATTTTGCATAATACTAATAGAAGACGCATTTGGTTGAAGCTGGAAGTTTGAACAACTATGACGATTTGAAGATTCAAGGATTTGTCTACTTGAATAGCATTTTATTGTTTATTTTTATAGTCGTTGTAGTTTATGTTCAATGTAAGTTTATGTTCAATGTAAGTTATAAGAATGGCGTGTCATTCTTATATGTGAGTCTGTAAGTGTCCTAAGGGACTGAGATGAGGGAAGTCACCCTCATCCTATGTACTTCAACGTTTTTTGGTGTAATGAATTTTACCGGGGTGAATTAACCCTTTTACCCAAAAAAATATATATATATACATATATATATATATATATATATATACATATATATATATATATATATATATATATATATATATATATAAAGAAAAGAAAAATATTTTTGTGTTTTATATTGTTTTTTTGAAGAGCAATAACTTCACGAGGAAGGATTTTCAAGTCACTAATCATCAAACCGTAACGATATTGTCGCAATACAACCTCCCTGACAACGGCGCCAAAAGTTGATTCGTTTTCAAGTATATATAACAAATATCAAGTACGTGATACGCGCGAAACGCCGAGTCAACCCTTTAGGAAAAAGGTCAAAACGGAAAACTCGCAAATATGATATATGATACCGGGAAAGTGATACTCAGATCATTTCCCAACGAGGTGTGAATCGGTGATTTCATTCGAGGTTTGTTATTAAAATGCTTGAAATTAGGGTTTTTACGATTTTTGGTTGTTTTCTATATTCAAATAAAGGCACGGGAAAGTAAATAAAGCAAGGAATGAAAAAAAACTACTAATTTAACAATCAATAAGTAAATATAGCAAGAAAACGAAGTGCAATTAAGTCCTAATGCATTCTAAAACAAAAACGAGCATAACCGGGGACGTCCCGAGCCCAGAAAAAACAAATTTTGCAAATTAAAGCCTAAGGGTGCAATTTTATTTTTCCTAAGTCCTAAATGACTAAAAATAATTTTAGAAAAAAGTTGGATATTTTTTTGACTTTTATATTTTTTATTATGAATTAAAAACTATTCTAGTGTAATTAAAAATAAAAAAATACTAAACGATTTCGGAAAATTATGAAAAATTTAGGAAAAGTAGCTAATTATATGAGGAATTTAAAAAAAATATGCTTGTGGTACCAGCTTATCCCAATAATCTAGAATAAGCTGATTAATGGTTGAAGGCTTAATTAGACAAAAGGGTTTAAATATTAACAAACCAAATACTAACTGCAAGTCCCTAGGGCGCAATTGGTACTTGGTGTGTTATGAGGTGCTGAGAGAGGGTTGAGGTCAGGGGTTCGAGCTAGCTCACCCCTGATTTCCCCTTTTTATTTTATTTTTTGAAATTCCTTTTTGCAACTTTTAAAATAAGACTTTTTAGAAAAGACAATAATTTTGAAAACCTTAAGTAAGCTGAGAATAAGCTGTTAAGGACTGATAAATTACAAAAGTAAGTAAAAAAACAAACACAACTAAACTGTTATGGTCAAATAAGCTTATGCAAGCTTAACTTAAGTTAAATAAGCAACTAACAAACTAAAATTAATCTAATTAAACTGTTCTAACCCTACTTAGGTTGTTCTAATAAGCAATAAGCTCAAATAAACTTAAAAGGCTTATAAGGCTGCTGACAGCTAAACAGCCCAAAGGGGTGTTTTCAAGCTACTTAACTAATAAGCCAACTTCTAAAAACAATGAAACAGCATAAAGGACATACTAATGAACTTGTAAAATAATTTTGAGCTAATTTGGACTTATAAATAAGCTAAACAGAAGCTGATAAGGTGAGACAGTTTGGACTTTTTTGTTTTTAAAACTTGACAGCAGACCTAAATGGCAACCGTTTAAGTTAAATTTAAGCTATTAAAAAGCTAAAAAGCCTAAACTAAGCTAAAACAGATTAAGTTTGACCTTCAAAGAGCGCAAAAAAGCAAACATTAGGAATTTTGGATCACAAATAAGCCTATAAATAAGCTGATGAAAAAGGGCACGCAAAATGTTTTTGGCTTTTTGGATAATTTTTTGACTAAAACTAGCAAACATAGAATTGACCTCAAAAACTTTTTGGCACTAAACCAAAACTTGAAAACATGCTTTTAAAACTAATTTATAACCAAAAAACAAGAACTTAAGAGGACCTTTGACAGATTTTTAAATATAAACAGTTTAAAAACAGGTTTGAACTTAAAACTTTATAATCTCACTAATAAGCTATAAGACTACTTAAAAACATGCTTAATGGACTGAATTGAAGCAAAAACTGTGGAAAATTAGAAGGGGGTTGAATAGTTTTACCGATTAAAACTTGGTTTTAAACTATTTAGATTAACTTATTTCAATGTATTTGTACGTGTGTGTTGGATGTTGATAGACAAGCACATAGATAAATAAAAGCTAAGATAAAGTGTAATAAGCAGAAAACTACAACGCGGGGATTCAGTCATGTTTCTTTTGGGGATTCAGTCACATACAATTAATGATAACGTGGCTAAAAGTGTTAATAAGTGTGACCATATGGTGTTTAACGTGAAGAAATGTGTATTTTGTGTGACTATTGATCATCCAATGGCCACATGAACTTTATGTTTGTGTGGCCTTTTCTAACATTTAGTCACACAAAGCATGTTTATTTTGGGTATTTAGTCAGATACAATTAATCATAAAGTGGCTAAAAGTGTTAATAAGTGTGACCATATGTCGTTTAAAGTGAAGAAATGTGTATTTTGTGTGACTATTGATCATCCAATGGCCACTTGAATTTTATGTTTGTCTGGCCATTTGTAATATTTAGTCACACAAAGCATGTTTATTTTGGGTATTTAGTCATACACAATTAAGCAAAAAGTGGCCAAAAGTGTTAATAACTATGACCATATGATGTTTAAAGTGAAGAAATATGTATTTTGTGTGACTATTGATCATCCAATGGCCACATGAATTTTATGTTTGTGTGGCCTTATGTAATATTTAGTCACACAAAGCATGTTTGTTTTGGGTATTTAGTCACATACAATTAAGCATATAGTGGCCAGAAGTGTTAATAAGTGTGACCATATGGTGTTTAAAGTGAAGAAATGTGTATTTTGTGTGACTATTGATCATCCAATGGCCACATGAAATTTATGTTTGTGTGACATTTTCTAACATTTAGTCACACAAAGCATGTTTGTTTTGGGTATTTAGTCGCACACAATTAAGCAAAAAGTGGCCAAAAGTGTTAATATGTGTGACCATATGCTGTTTAAAGTAAAAAAAAATATGCATTTTGTGTGACTATTGATCATCCATTGGCCACTTGAATTTTATTTTTGTGTGACCTTTTCTAACATTCGTCACACAAAGCGTGTTTTCTTTTGGGTATTTAGTCATATACAATTAAGCATATAGTGGCCAAAAGTGTTAATAAGTGTGGCCATATGTCGTTTAAAGTGAAGAAATGTGTATTTTGTGTGACTATTGTTCATCCAATGTCCACTTGAATTTTATGTTTGTGTGGTCATTTGTAATATTTAGTCACACAAAGCATGTTTGTTCTAGGTATTTAGTCATACACAATTAAGCAAAAAGTGGCCAAAAATGTTAATAATTGTGACCATATGCTATTTAAAGTAAAGAAATATGTATTTTATGTGACTATTGATCATCCAATGGCCACATGAATTTTATGTTTGTGTGGCCTTTTCTAACATTTAGTCACACAGAGCATGTTTCTTTTGGGTATTTAGTCACATACAATTAAGCATAAAGTGGTCAAAAGTGTTAATAAGTGTGACCATATGGTGTTTAAAGTGAAGAAATGTGTATTTTGTGTGACTATTGATCATCCAATGGCCACATGAATTTTATGTTTGTGTGGCATTTTAATATTTTGTCACACATCGAATCAAACAAAGAGTGACCAATAATGTTGATAAACGTTACCATATTATGTGAGTGCATCTTTTAGTCATAGGGTTACTACTGCTAGTACTAAGTTAGTACTACTGGAGCAGAGTTAATACTGCTAGTACTAAGTTAGTATTGCTGGAGCAGAGTTACTACCAGCAGTACTAAGTTCGTACTGCTAGAGCAAGTTATTACTGCTAATACTATGTTAGTGCTGCTGGAATGAGTATATATATATAACAAAATTAAAAACAAAAAGAAATTTCAAATTGAATAAAACTCGAATGTATATAACTGAACCAAATATAGAATTGTAATGTCGTACATAATCAAATTCTCAACAACCATAATTTAAAGACTTTTGACTCATTGCCGTCCTAGCTTGCCTTTGCATGATTTCCAGCTTGTTCCTGAGGCACGACTTTTGATCCATGCTATCACGAGCCCACCCTTAGATACACCGCATTCCTGTACGAGGATAATAACATTATATACGCTACACAAACAGTGATCAACTGCATATATCTATGGCACAAGGCCTCTCAAATTGTTACAGAAAAAAGCTCTCTCCCCTAAGGGCGATTCTGGCCGCCACTTCCAACAATTTTTCTGCTAAAATCAATCATCTAAACCGTATCTCTACCTCTGGTATGCAATTGGTGTAGTTGATTGTGGATTTAGTGAAGTGGTGTGCTGTTTTTATCTCTTATCTATCAATAATCGTCCCTTTTTGTGCCGACTATTAAATCCTAAATCGTTTTTTTAAATCTGCTCTACTAAAGTGTTTTTTCTTCCTACGATCTGCTATTGTATTGATTGCATTCGTGTTTATTCATTACATGATCATGTTTGTGGAATCGAAAACATTTTTTAGGGCTCTTTTGAAGTAAACGGTTTTTAGGGTTTTATTTTTCGTTTTTGTATCCTGGTCGATAATTCTTCCCCTTAATTTTTAGGTCGGTTTCTAATCGATCTACTTGTCCTTATTATTTGATCAGAGGGTTGTATGGTGCTGCTGCTATATCCTTTGATGCTTAACGAAACCTTTTTAGGGTTTTTTTGGAGAATCCTAAAAAAAACCCTAACTCTCTCTCCTAGTGAGGGCGATTTTCTGCCTCCCCTACTTCACAATATTCCGGCTTAATTCTATCTATCAAATCACGTTTTTTCTTTGATCCTTCTCTAGGATTAACTGAATTTATGTGTAGATCGGATTTCTGAAGGTAGGGGAGTCGGTTTTTTCTCTTGATTTATCCTTAATCGCCCTTAAATTTCAAACCCTAATCCCTAAATCGTTTTCTACTGGAAATTGTTTTGGGTTATGCTTTGTCATCCTAAACCGACCTCTATATTGGTTATTATTATTTTTAGGGTTTCGAATTTCTGATTTTTGATTTGTACCTTTAAACCGACATTCTGAGTGCATATTCTAAGTCGGTTTTGGGTATATTAACCTTTAACGATCTCCTATTGAATATATTGATTCGTTGAAGGTTTGATAACCCTAACACGGTTACTCTTTGTAATCGTTAGTTAGGGTTCCATCTGGGTTGATTTTGATCGTTTATGTTTTATGGCTTTATCCTTATTCGATCTACTTGCTGGTGATTCATATATCAGGTTTTGGCTGATGTATGGTGGTGCTTACACGATATATAAACCCTAATTTTTAGGGTTTCATATTTTTCTGATTGTTAACTTGATTGTCAACCTATGCAAGGGGTTGTGTGGTGATTGCTGGTTCGTTTCATGATGTTGCTGCCATGTAAGTGGGTTTGGGAGAGATGGAAGTTAAGTTTTAGGGTAACTTATTCAAAAACCCTGTTTTATTTTGGTTATGACACGTGCTATTCGAATCATCATGGACATGTTTGCTGATTTTTACTTTGGTCTTGGGTTCGTATTATCTGGAAGTTAGGGGTTGTTACCCTATGATTATATTCTATGCTCGGTATCACATTGGGGTTGTTTGTTTAGCATCTCAACGCACACTTTTGGAGCGAGTTTATGCTTGCTGCTCTATCCGTGGTTTTAGAGTTTTCCACCAATCGTTGTGCGAAATTTGTGAACTAATTCTTATTTGATGATTACATGATCATGGAGTTGATGTGCGTTGGTTTTATACGTATTTGTTGGGTTTTCTTATTGGTGTTCAGTTTTGCATCTCAACATACACCTTTGGAGCGAGTTTGAGCTTGCTGCTCTATCCGTGGTTTTAGAGTCCCTCACCAACCGTTGTGTGAAACTTGTGAATTGTACTTCAATTTGAGGACTATGATATTGTATATTTGGACGACACTGGAAGTTTGGACTACTATGGTGACTTGAAGATTCAAGTATTTCTCCTTGAAGTGCATTTATTTTTATTCTTTTTATCGTTGTAGTCTGATGTTTAGTTATAAGTGTGGTCTGTCACGCTTATATTGTAAGTTATAGGAATGATGTTGCATTCCTATAGGAGAGTCTGTAAGTGTCCTAAGGGACTGAGATGAGGGATTCACCCTCATCCTTTGTACTTCAATGTTTTTGGCGTAATATATTTTACCGGGGTGAATTAACCCTTTTACCCAAAAAAAAACCTTTTTAGGGTTTTGGTATTATTGAGTTGCAGTAATCGTCCCTTTATTTTAAGGGTCGATTGGTTGATTGGACTTGTGTTGATCACCTATCTGTGGTTTTGGTGGTGATTGTTGTTCGTTAAGGATATATGAAACCCTATCTTAGGGTTTCAACTTTTAATGATTGATGGTGTTGCTGATGCACGTTATTCTGTATGGTAGCCCTCGTTATTGGCTGCGTGTTCTTTTTCTGATGGAAGTCATGTGTACGTGGGTTATGGGAGAGATGTAGGTCATGTTGGTTGTTCGCTGCATCATAGTTTGATCTTGCTGCTATTGTTCTTTTTGCATTTGATCTATTATTGATGTGGTTATGGAAGTTAGGGTTTGGTATACTCTATTGCTGTAAGTGCTATGGTGTGGTGTCGATGCTAGGGTTATGTTATATGGTCATATAGCTGGTTTAATCTGATGTTTTTAGCATCTCTGATCATTCAATTCGCTGGTATTGATGATAGTTCTGGTTGGGACAGATTCATGTTGTTGATGGAAGTTAAGTTTTGGGGGCTCTTGTTTGAAAACCCCAATCACACAATCATGAATCTCTTATATTCTCATTCATTCTGGTGTCTCGTGATTGTCTATCATGTAAGTTAGGGTTTGGGAACCCTATGTTCATCCTTTAATGGTCATCATCTCATGATTGATGATCCATGAGTGGGCAAGTTGGAGGATTATTCATGGAAGTAGGTGGACCGTCAAAGTGATGTAGAAGGCTCAAGTTCATGTCTTGAGTAGTATTGTAATGTTTTATTTATTTTTGTCATTTTTGATAGGTTCATTTTTGTAAGTTATAAAAATGGTGTGTAATTTTTATATTAAAGTCTGTAAGTGTCCTAAGGGACTGAGATGAGAGACTCACTTTCATCCGTTGTACTTCAATTTTTTTGGTTAATATACTTTACCAGGGTGCAGGATTACTCCCCTTTACCCAAAAAAAAACTGCATATATCTAGCTACAAGCCATGAATCATTATCCTTGTAGTAGAATACCTTTAGATTTCTGTAAACAGGCTTTAGGTAAGAATCTGTGTTTCTGAACTAACCTAACTAGAGGCATTAGAAATCTAATCATGTGATCTTAAGTAGACGGACAAGGAATCATCTGTGATAGGAACCTTAAAATGCGATTGTCAGAGGCTTATATCATATAAGGAAGACAAGTGACAAACTCACTCATGTACGATGTTCTAAATTAGCCTGTTCACCCTCCAATCTTTCATGCCACGTAATACGTTCACTAGCATTTTCCCACAGCTCTTCTTGCTCAAAAGCCATCATCTTAAATTGACCATTATTCTGACAACAGAGACCGATATTAATATAGTGTACCAAATGTGATAATAAACTAAAATGGTAAACACATTTGTGCTCAAAACATGTAAAGAACAAAAAAATCACCATTAAATTTGTTGACCCTGTATAGTGTGTTAAGCATCGACTTTGATAATCCTGATGGAACAGAATGAAAGACAATGTCTACATTTTTTATGAGGTCTACAAGTTCCCTAGACGATGTTAAAATTTTTACAACCTGAAAATAACAAACAAGGGAGGGAGAAGTTGTAAACAGGTCTGGTGCCTGCAACGTCAGTTTATACATCTCAAGAGTGCTTATTCTACAACTTCTCTGATTTTGCCCAATATTGGCATCATAAATTATAATTATCGCATTGATTCTGCATTTTAATTCATCTTTATGTATATCATACATAATTACCTGTCAGCATTAACATATCCAGAAACCTTAGCAATCACCTTTAACCCAAGCTAAAGTTCCTTCTCCCCATTAACCAACATAAGTGCAGCGGCACCGTCATTTATACCAGAAGAATTTCCAGCAATGGCGCTACCACCATTCTCCTTAAAAGCTGGTTGAAGCTTCCTCAATTTAGCAGGATCAAACTGACAAGAATCAAATAAAATCAGAGTATTGCTTATTTATTGGACGTGCTAGGACTTCTTTTTACATCACCTTATAGTGAAAACTATGCTCGGATTATTTAACATCTTTGCCTTGAGGATACTTTTATGTATAGGATTCGGACCTCTTGATGAGAAAGAGGCTACATACGGGGCTGACGCATTCTTGACATCTTCACTCTTCATTATAACCGCGGTTGCATTTCTAAAACGAAGTTTCATTCTCATCAGTTTCTGAATATTCATAAATAAATAAGTCGTGTTACTAAGGAAACTCATGGTCGTTTACCTTGTTGATCGTATGTATCGAATAATACTACTTGCTTGATCAAGGTTTACAACACTAACAGGAAAAGTATAAGAATTTATCAATTCAACAAAGGGTGTGGTATATCTCATGATACACCCAACGGCACCAGCCAACATTGCGTCTTCTCCAGTGTTCATCGATTCACATAATATTATTTTACCTTTCACTAAATTATTGTCCAACGAGTCTTTAATGCATAACCTGATATATGTTCCACAATATGAACAAAGAAATATATAAACACTGAAGATTAAAAATCAACCAACTTGATGTAACCAAAATATGCTAAACTTAGCAAGGACTGAATATTTTATATGGATAATTCTTTTTTACCTTGAGCTCGAGCTATTGAAACCAACTGTGATATTCGGAGCATCTCCAGCGTAAATTATTGGATACAATGTGTCACGTTCAAAAGGATTTGTCGAAAATCCCTGAGATAAAATGAAAAAGAATTAGTAAAAATATGTTAATTCTTATGTTAAAACACTATACTAATTATAACAAGATTCTAAGCAAACACTAAATTTGAATATACAGTACTCACATTAATAACCAGACCATTGCCTAGTCTTACTGGAGTGATCATCTCTGTGTTTTTACCGCCTACAGCCACTGAAAGAATCCATGGAGCGATATTGCTTGTAGTTTGTGGCATCGGCCCAAAGCCACTGAAACAATCCATTTTTCATGGCATGAAAGGCACCAATAGCAAAACCACTGTCAATAATTTCAGTGGCATATAAATTGCCAGCCGAAATAGATATTCGTTGTGAAAAGGTCTTTCAAAATTTAATGTTTACTAATGATACTTGGACCCAAGCGCCGACAGTGGTGAGCCAGCTAGTGGAAGAGACGAAGGATGAACCAGTTTTGGTGAGTTTTTTTTAAGGATAGAATGTATATAAATTGCTTAATAATATCAGAGGTTACAATGGTAAATGAACACTATGTTTTCCGTGGATGAATAAAATTCATCCGTTTATATATCAGCCCCCATAATTTTTTCCCCGAGATTTATGCAAATTTCCTATATATGTTAGTTATGTGAGAATATAATCAATTTGTTATAATCACATCACATTATTCATTCATCAATGTTTTTACTATGCAACACATAAATGGAACTTTTACTAGAGAGATTTGATAACAAAGTGCAAGTTTTTGCTCCAACAATTAAACATATAAATTATGAGGTTTCAAAAAATTCCAACTATTAACAAACATACAATAACCTCTAAGCATCTGGTATTGCACCAATCCCTTCAACAGTCAATGAAAATAAATCCAGTGCACTGCTCACTGGTTGCACCACGAATCCCAAGCAGGCCTGCCCAAGCCCATGAGCAAGTCCAAGAAACCCATTATGTCTGGCACTTTGAAGAGGATTTCTCACTACGCCAGCCACCCCAAAAGCAACACCTTGAGCTAGAGATTCTGTCCATTGTAAAAATCCATCACCTACCCTAGTAATCCTTCTTGACCATACCTGGACCCCAAAATTTACTATTAATATAAATTAACAGTATGAAGACCAGAAATGTTTAGATTAGAATGTAGAGATATTTAGTAAAGAATTTACACCAGAACCTAGAAACATATTTTTAAAAGGTGAAGCCTAGAAATGTTAAGAATAACATAATAATAAATTAGAAATACTCAAGTTGCATACTTAAATGAAGAAGATAATAGGATTACCTATTTCTAGGAGCAATCAGATTGCTTTTCTATCTCCCATGTGAGGCTGATGAGTGCCATAGCATTGCACAATAGTGATGATGTATCCACCTGAAGAACGAGTTATAGCAGCCATCAAAATAACATCCTCAACATGAAAATTAAAAAGCTACAGAGTTTGGATGTGTTTAAGTTCAATGTAACACAAACCATGAAGTAAGACGACTTATTGGCTTGATGAAATATCGAGTGTTACACCATCATTATAAGAAAGCATCAAAGAGGTAAAATGACATAATATTACCATGGATATATGTCACTTCCATTAACCCTCAAAATATTCTATCTCAAAGCAAGCCCTGTGTAGAGAAAGAGCAACCACACCTGAAAAGGGCCTACTTATTATGCTCTCATGATCGGTCTATCCAATTGTACGATTTTTAACAAACCGAGATCTGTAAGTACAATTAGATGACATACATTACCTAGTAAAGTTGGACAGGAAATGCAGGCTAACATCCATCCCAAACCCATGACCTTAAAAGCAGTAGCAATGAAGGGAAAAACAGAATCAGATATGCAGTCCTATCCTGTTCATTTAAACCAAAAAGAAAGAAAAATACTTTTGTAACAAGTAGCCGATTAAAAGCATTTGAAACTTGCAATAATGTTATGGAATCAGAAACGAAGTTTGAGTTGTTTTGCATGAATCTAATGTTCATTTAGATCTTGTCTAAAACTAATTAAACATAGTTTGATAACAACAAATAATATTATGTTGAAAGTGAGGCTCGTTGAAATTTAACGGTTAACATAGTATCGTGTGTTATCATTGGTTAAAATCCATGAGCAGTTTCCTGTCATCCTGATATCACGTGTTACATTGAAAAACATTCTTATTTGAAGGGTGTAAAAAGTAGAGATTACTATCATTGAACCTTTAAACCTTTTATACACACTGCTATGTTCACATGATATGTATTTCCTAAGTTTGCAATAAATGCTAGTTATTGTTTTAAAAATAGCAGATACAATTGGTTCATCTATAAGATAGAACATCTACGCAAGCTGTCATAGCATAATATCCTATGATGGGAAGAAAATTGAAAAACCTGGTCACTAATCACAGAACGAAATCGCATAATATTCATGTGCACAATGAATCCACATATAATATGACAAATTTTAGAATTAAAAAACAAAAAGACAGATATGGGTACAAATCTCAAAACATGCCCTGAAACTATTGTATTCCTTCTTCACTTTCAATTGGACATCTTTTCTAGTAGCATGAACATTTATTGGACCAAGAAACATCCTCAAAAACCTTCCTGTAACCAAACACCAACAATTTAAATCACACAAAACAAACATTCTTATCAATGAAAAAAATGACCAATTTGATGATACATGAAGTCATGAACAATCAAAATGAGTGATTTAACTAGCCAATTTGATGAGGCCATCCAGTGTGGTTTTCAGTGCGGTTTTCAGCAATAGCAGACCCATGTAAGCTTGGGTTTGACATAAGGGTTTCAATCGTGTTTTGAAATTTTTGACAGCCATAATTATTAGAAGGACATGTGAAATTTCTGATAGTACCTATAATTAAACAAAGTACCTGATCGAAATCAAATGAAATCAAAGATAAAACAAATTAAATAAAGTACCTGATCGAAATCAAATGAAATCGAAGATTCAATAAAGTACATGAACATAGAGAAGCCAACTCAGAACCGCAATAATTAGATTGCGAACCACGATCACAACGGAACCAAAAAAGGTTATGCACTTATGGGTGGTTTGTGTGTGTGTGGGGGGGGTTGAGGAAGTGATTTAAAATTAGTGTTAGGGTTTTGATTTTGGGGGAAAAAGGGGTGGGATCTTGAGAGGGAGATTGAAATTTTAGGGAAAAGACAGTTTTTTTTAAAGTAAAATAGGTAAGGACAAGGCGTAGGGGTGAGCAAAATCGACCGAAACTGACTGAAACGATTGAAACTGAACCGACCATACTTGGTTCGGTATTCGATTTAGGTTTTCCCCAAATTCGGTTTCGGGATTTCTTGGTTCAGGTCGGTTCGGGCCAAAACCGAGAATAAACAACCAAAACTGATTGAAACCGACTTGTCCCAAATCGAACAGAGTAAAACCGAGTAATTTTGGTTCGGTATTCGGTTTAGGTTTTCCCCGAAGTTCGGTTTCGAGATTTCTCGGGTCAGGTCGGGTCGGTATTGACCCGATGCACACCCCTATGAAGGCGTGAATGATTTGAGCTTTTGTTGAGTACCTAGAGTTTGTTCGAGCTGATTCTTATCGAGCTTTGAGCTCAATCTCAAGCCTATCAAATGAACTCGAAATGTTTAATGAGTTGAGCTCAACCTTATATAAGTTCGACTCGAGTTATTATTGAGTTTTCGAGCTTGTAAGTGATATAGCATATATTTTTATATACTTTGTATGTAAGTGTATTAAGTGTAAATACTTATTTATGAATGTATCGAGCTTTTCGAGCTGAAGTTGAACCGAATTCGATTCTTAGGTTATATTTCAATTTTAATTTGTGTAAGAAAACACATCTTTACAAATAAATCGAGCTTTTCGAGTCAAGCACAAGCTGAGTTCAAACTTTCTCGATCCCGGATAACATGATCGGGAGGTCCTGGATACTTGATTCTTAGTGTCTGTGACAAACGGTATACACCTACCAAGCCGGTGCAACCCATGCATGACCGCCTTTAATAACTTCAAATACAATTCATATAACCTTCACACTATAACTATACACCTACCAAGCTGGTGCAACCCATGCATGACCGGTGATGATGGCTAATTCACATGGGTCATGGGTCATGTGCATTAGGTTATCACTGGTCACATCCATTAATGGGTATTTGACATCATATGGACCAAATGCGTTGGGTTATAGTTTCTTAGAGTGTCATGTTATGACACATCCATGACTGTTGACAATGGGTAATTAACATGGGTAATGGGTCATGTGCATTGGGTTGTAGTGGCTTATAGTGTCCTATTATCGACCAATACACTACTGGTGATCAATAATGGGTAATTAACATGGTTCATGGGTCATGTGCATTTGGTTTTATAGTGTAATGGAATCCATTCATGACCGGTGATAATGGCTAATTCACATGGGTAATGGGTCATGTGCATTAGGTTTTGTAAACTAAGACAAATACTATAAAACAATAAAGCAAATTATGAATGTATCGAGCTGAAGTCGAACTGAATTCGATTCTTAGGTTATATTTCAATTTTAATTTGAGTAAGAAAACACATCTTTACAAATAAATCGAGCTTTTCGAGTCAAGATCAAGCCGAGTTCAAACTTTCTGGATCCCGGATAACATGATCGAGAGGTCCCTAGACACTTGCTTCTTAGTGTATGTGACAAACGGTATACACCTGCCAAGCCGATGCAACCCATACATGACCGCCTTTAATAACTTCAAATACAATTCATATAACCTTCACACTATAACTATACACCTACCAAGGCTGTGCAACCCATGCATGACCGGTGATGATGGCTAATTCACATGGGTCATAGGTCATGTGCATTAGGTTATCACTGGTCACATTCATTATAATGGGTATTTGACATCATATGGGTCATATGCATCGGGTTATAGTTGCTTAGAGTGTCATGTTACGACACATCCATGACTCTTGACAATGAGTAATTAGCATGGGTAATGGGTCATGTGCATTGGGTAGTGGCTTATAGTGTCATATTATCGACCAATACATGACTAGTGATCAACAATGGTTAATTGACAATTGTCATGGGTCATGTGCATTAGGATTTGTAAACTAAGACAAATACTATACAACAATAAAGCAAATTACAATTAAGCCCTAAACAGTAAAGCAAATTACAATTAGGCCCTAATCTAATCTAAACTAAAAACGCGAAATTACCGGGAACTTAACGAGCCTAAAAACCTAAACTACCAAGTTTTAACCCTAAAAATGCAAATTTATTTTTCTAAGGTCCTAAATGGTTAAAAATAATTTTAGGGAAAAGATTTGTATTTTTCTGATTTTTATTTTATTTATTATGGATTAAAAATATTTTTTTATCTTAAAATATTATTAAAAATATTAAACGAAATAGGAAAAATCTAAAATTTTTTATAAGAGTACTTAAAACTAATTAAAACCTAGGAAAAATAAAACAATTCAATCAGCTTATTGGAATAAGTTACAAAAAAGCTGGAAATGAAATAAGCTAAAACTGTACAATGTGGTTAAATATTAAATTTTGCAAGAAATACATGTAAGTCCTTAGGGCACTTGTGGTAGTGGAGTGTGGTGTTAAGTGTGGTTGAGACTCGTGGAGGTCTTGGGTTCTAGCCTTCGGGCTCACTCTTGACTTTCTAATTTCCCACATTTTTGTTTTTCAATTTTCTTTTTGCAAACTTTTTAATAAGCTGAAAATATGAACTTTTTTTATAATCTGTGGAAAACTAGAAGGGGCGGTTGAATATTTTTGCCGATTTTAAGTTAGTTTCTAAAAACTTTAGATTCGATGTTATGTGAAATCGTATGGATGAAGATAAAGTATAGATCTAAGAGTAATGCAAGTAAAGAAAGTAAAGTAAGGGATAGAAATGACAAAACCGATTTATAGTGGTTCGGCTACAGGACACCTTCCTTGCCCTACTCCACTCCCCGAGTCACCTACTCAAGAGTTCAAGCACTATGTCAACAAACTCCTTCAACTTGGCGGAGAAGCCTTCACAACGTTGCTTACACCTTTTTTCGGTACAAAGCTAAATACCGAGTTCGTAACACGGAGGACCAAACCAACACGACTATTACACAAAAAATATGTGAAATATCAAGTACAAGATCTTTGCTACAGAAATCTTGTGGAAGAACAAATCAATCAAGGACCCCTTGCTTGGATGACTTGTGAAAGCTCGTGATCTCGCCTTAGAGAAGGACCTATATTAGAATCACAATAGAAGAAAGAAGAACAACTCTCTAGATCAAGTGATCTTTTGTTAGAAGAGTGTAAGAATATATGAGAGAGTTAGTAAGAAGAGGGGTCAAGAGAAATGAGGAAATGGCTCTCTATTTATAGGCAAAAACTTGCCACTGTTGCACGGATCCCACGGATCCCTCCCTTAAGGGATCCGTCTAGTGTAACTTCAGGGATCCGTGGGACGCTCCTCTTTGCCCATGGGTTTTTTGGTTATGGGTCATGGGTCATAGGTTATAGGTTGGTCCACAGGTATTTCATTGGATACAATGTATCTAATAGATGCAATGCATCTAGTCAAATGGATATGGGTCAATACCATGGGTTATGGATATGCTCCATGGGTTGTGGTTTTTACCCATCCTAATAAACTATTACAACAAATGATTTATTACAACAATTTGTATTAAATGACTATATGTAATTTCTTTACAAAAATAACATGTATCCTTATAATTTTACTTATGATAACATTAAATTTGTTATCAACAAAACACAAAGAGATCGCTAAATATTAATAAACGTTTTTACGGTTTATTTGTATTAACAAAATCAAAATTTTTAAAACTTACAAATAAGCTGGAAAATGAGCTAATAAGCTCAACAGAATACTAAATAAGCCAAGTGTTTAATTTTTAAGCACAAGTAAGCATTAAGTAGACACACATATTAACTTACGTGACCATATGTATTGAATTGTGAATACACTTAAATAATGTGTGACAAAATATGACTCTATGATTTAGACACCTAAATAAATACTTCATGTGACCATATATAACATCTTTAATTTATTACGTTTTCATACATTTTTGTATGATTTTTTTGTTTTCATACGTCCTTCTCCTTTTTTCTATGTTTTGCTACGTTGTGTTCGCTTTCGTATTTTTTTAGGGTAAAAGGGATTTTTCACCCTGGTAAAGTGCATTACACCAAAAAACGTTGAAGTACAAAGGATGGGAGTGAATCCCCCATCTCGGCCCTAAAGGGCGATAGACATGCAACATCACAAGTGCAACTTACAAATAACCTAAGCTAATCAACGCTACATAACACCAAGAAACACAAAGAAAATAAATCTAAATCTTCTTGTGTCCTTGCACCTTGAAGTCTCTAGCAGAGCCGCTATAATTCTTAGATTTGGAAGCATACATCTCGATATCATCATAGTTCTCATAGACTTCATTATCACTTTCACTAACAACATCCGCATTTGAATCTTGACCCTGAATAGAAGTAGAAGCCACATCACTAATGCTAGGGTAAAAATTCGACGTCTTACTCGTAGAAGCCACATGGGAGTTGAAACGCTCCCACAAGTCTGCAGTCTTACTTCTCGTAGGTACTTGACGATTACAACCCTCAACAGTATTAGAAACAACAACATTAGAAGGCTTTGCAATTTTTTCCTGTACCATATCCACACCATCATCACTCATCACCACACCATTAAGTGTACCAAGAGAGAAAGAACCCTCGTTAGGAGGCTTAAAATCAGCCCCTAATTTCGAAGAGTTCTTTTTCTTGGCAGCCGGTTTAGAAACTGGTCTATACATAAAATTGGTCTTAGGTTGAAAAACCCGAGCCCCTTTAGAATCTTTACCAATCCCTTTACCTGCCTTATGAGAATGAACATGATGATCAACACCAACATCTTTATTAGTAGGAGCACTAGTAACCCGCTTTCTTCTAAGAGGACAGAAATCATCATCATGATTGAAGATAATAAACTTAGAGCACCAAGGCGGCCACCACTCATACTCGACTTCAAGAACTTCCATATAATGACCCTTACCCTTAGGTAGGGGGACAGCAACATCAATTGAATCCAAAACATCTCGATCAGCGGATAATTCAATAAGAACCCATGCGTATGAATAACGACCCCAAGGATTGCTACACATAGCATTAGTACCTGCATCAAAACGTAGAATCCGCCCCAACTGTTTTTGCAATCAAACTTATATCAGCTTTAGAATACACAACAGAAGGTACATTATGGATACGAACCCAAACCGGTACCTTAGTCACTATCTCCTTTTCCAACCTAGTATTCGGCACCCACTCATGTAAGAAAATAGGAACCGATTTAATAAACCAAGGACCCCCTAAAGAGCCTTAGTCATACCATCAAATGAAGCAAATTTGAAAAGGAAGAACTCATTCCGTAAAATAGTGTGCTCCAAGCCGAACTTAGCCCAAGTATGTTTGACGTAATCTTGACAATCGGGAATGCTGGACGTTGACCAATGAAATAGCCATAAAGTGTATTCGCAAATTTCCCACACATATCGTCCACTACTTCAATTGGAATTACAACATTCGCGGCCGACAACAACTTATCATTTGAAACATCACAAGTCCTCGACATATGTACATGATTATCATCAATAGAATTAGAAGAAAGAGAACGTAAAAGAGGGAAAGCATCGTACCCATCAGCAGCCCTCTTTAAACGTTGCATACTATCCGTCAATACATCGTTAGCCTCATGAACCATATCCACATTAAAACTTGACACATGAACCGTTTCCAAAACAGCCTTACCACATGAGGGTGACACCATAGGCATTTCATAATTATTTTGAACCAAAGAAGGTTCGGCTTGAAACACGGTTGCACCTGGTCCCACACGATCAGAAATAACATCCAGTTTCCCAGGCTCCAAACTAGGGCTCATCACCGAAAAATTCGACTCACCACAACTAGTATGAAAGCGCATATGATCAGCAACCGGTACTTGGTCGATCCCATCAAACGAGACCTCAAAATTAGCATTAAGTACCTGGTCATGATCTGAACTCGACACATGTACCTGATTTCCAGAATCACAATCACTCACAACAGCCATAATACCCGTACTTGAACCCGAAACAGTAGAAGTAGCAGCTACATCAACATTTGGATCGCACAAACTCCTAACATCAGCAGCTACATCTGAAGGACTCACAACAGAGGTAACAACAGATGATATATTATGATCACATAACGTGCTAGCATTGTTCGCGATCTGATGAACCCCTTCGAACCAACTTTCAACTTCGTTTTTATTATGGTTACTGACCAAGGAGACATCACAAGAATCAAAATCAATCCCTTTTAGCCGAGCCATACGGCCATGTAATGCATCAAAATCCACCGTAACCACTAACCTAGATGACTGATTCAAAATATCAGCCCCCAACTTGTTATCAGGTAATAACACTCCCTTCACCATTCCTCCAAAACCCACTTTCAGTTATAAAAACACCACCAAGTAAAAGATAAACCCTATAAAAAAAGGGACGTACAGTTTGCTTTCGTATTTGTATGCCTTGATACATTTTTTTTGTGAAAACGTTAGAAAATTGACAAAAAATGGTCCCAGACGTACAAAAACGTTCGAAATCAAGAAAAAAATGAACAAAAATGGTTTAAACCGTTATGATATTTTACCCTTTAAACCAAATAGGCTACAACTTATTTAGTTTTGCTAAAATTGAAATTTAAAAGTGAAACAAGCTGAAAATAAGCAGAGGGAGAAAAAGCCACGGTTTAATAAGCAGCTTCTATAAGCACTCTTTAAGCTACTAGCAAAAAACAATGAAGCTTAAACTTCTATATTAAAAAGGAAATGCATTACATTAACGAATAGGTTACCTTGGAAAAATGGTAACCCGCTTGACTTTCGTAAGGGAGGTCGCGGGTTCGATTCTCACTGGGGTGTAACATCCTTTTTTATTTTCTTGATATTTTTTAATAACATAATTTAGTCACACATTTGTGATATGTTTCGGTTATTGTAAAGGTGTATAGTCACATAATCGTTCTAAAAGAAAATGTGACTATACACATTAGTTTTTGGCAAGCTAACACAAACTAAACTTTAAACACACATATTAAGTTACGTGACCAAAAGTGTTAATAAGTGTGACCATATGGTGTTTAAAGTGAAGAAATATGTAATTTGTGTGACTATTGATCATCCAATGCCTACACGAAATTTATGTTTGTATGGCCTTTTCTAACATTTAGTCACACTAAGCATGTTTCTTTTCAGTATTTAGTCACATACAATTAATCATAAAGTGGCTAAAAGTGTTAATAAGTGTGACCATATTGTGTTTAAAGTGAAGATATGTGTATTTTGTGTGACTATTGATCATCCAAAGGCCACATGAATTTCATGTTTGTGTGGCCTTTTCTAACATTTAGTCACACAAAGCATGTTTGTTTTGGGTATTTAGTCTCATACAATTAATCATAAAGTGGCTAAAAGTGTTAATAAGTGTGACCATATGGTGTTTAAAGTGAATAAATGTGTATTTTGTGTGACTATTGATCATCCAATAGCCACATAAAATTTATGTTTATGTGGCCTTTTCTAACATTTAGTCACACAAAGTATGTTTCTTTTGGGTATTTAGTCACATACAATTAAGCATAAAGTGGCCAAAAGTGTGACCATATGGTGTTTAAAGTGAAGAAATGTGTATTTTGTGTGACTATTGATCATCCAATGGCCACATGAATTTTATATTTGTATGGCCTTTTCTAACTTTTAGTCACACAAAGCATGTGTGTTTTTGGTATTTAGTCCCATACAATTAATCATAAAGTGGCTAAAAGTGTTAATAAGTGTGACCATATGGTGTTTAAAGTGAAGAAATGTGTATTTTGTTTGACTACTGATAATCCAATGGCCACATGAATTTTATGTTTGTGTGGCCTTTTCTAACATTTAGTCACACAAAACATGTTTGTTTTGGGTATTTAGTCACATACAAATAATCATAAAGTGGTTAAAAGTTCACATAATTGTGACAATATGGTGTGTCCTTAATTAATAAAAGTTCACCTTTGCACCAAAAAAAAAATATTTTGTGTTGTGGTCTGCTTATAAGCAGAAAAGTTTAGTGGTTAAGGCTGTCAGTACAAAGTTAAGTCTGGTAAGTTAGTTTTAGTGGTTAAGGCTGCCAGTACAAAGTTAAGTCTGGCAGACCTAAGTTAAGTCTGTTTAGTATTCGTAGTTAGTTCTGTTATGAAAAACAAAATAGTTTTTTCTGTGATTATTGATCATCCAATGGCCACATGAATTTTATGTTTGTGTGGCCTTTTCTAACATTTAGCAACACAAAGCATGTTTCGTTTGGGTATTTAGTCACATACTATTAATCATAAAGTGGCCAAAAGTGTTAATAAGTGTGACCATATGGTGTTTAAAGTGAAGAAATGTGTATTTTGTGTGATTATTGATCATTCAATGGCCACATGAATTTTATGTATGTGTGGCATTTTCTAACATTTAGTCACACAAAGCATGTTTGTTTTGGGTATTTAGTCATATACAATTAATCATAAAGTGGCTAAAAGTGTTAATAAGTGTGACCATATAGTGTTTAAAGTGAAGAAATGTGTATTTTGTGTGACTATTGATCCTCCAATGGCCACATGAATTTTATGTTTGTGTGGCCTTTTCTAACATTTAGTCACGCAAAGCATGTTTGTTTTGGTTATTTAGTCACATACAATTAATCAGAAAGTGGCTAAAAGTGTTAATAAGTGTGACCATATGGTGTTTAAAGTGAAGAAATGTTTATTTTGTGTGACTATTGATTATCCAATGGACACATGAATATTATGTTTTTGTGGCCTTTTCTAACATTTAGACACACAAAGCATGTTTGTTTTGGTATTTAGTCACATACAATTAATCATAAAGTGGCTAAAAGTGTTAATAAGTGTGACCATATAGTGTTTAAAGTGAAGAATTGTGTATTTTGTGTGACTATTGATCATTCAATGGCCACATGAACATAATTTAGTCACACATTTGTGATATGTTGTTGCTATTGTAAAGGCATATTGTCACATGATCACTCTAAAAGTAAATGTGACTATACAAATTATCTTTTGCCAAGCTAACACAAAATAAACGTTAAAAACACATATTAAGTTACTTGACCATATGTACTGGATTTTGGCTACACTTAAATAATGGTTGACAAAACATTTAGTGTGACCATATATGGCATCTAGTCATAGTGTTAGTAGTAAATGTGACTATGTACATTAGCTTTTGGCAAGCTAACACAAACTAAACTTTAAACACACATATTAACTTACGTGACCATATGTACTGGATTTTGGCTACACTTAACAAATGTGTACCAAAACGTTTAGTGTGACCATATATGGCATTTGGTCACATTGTTCAAGTGTGTGACATATATTTGTCACTGTTTATATGTATATCGTGACTAATGCTTCAACCTTACTTTTCATTTGTCACGCGTTCCAATTTCAGACGTGGCTAAATAATTAGCGAAACATATCAGTCACCCTTAAATAATGTGTGACAAAACTTGACTCTATGATTTAGACACACAAAAAATTACTTCATGTGACTAATGCATCAAAGTTACTTGTAGTTGTCACGCGTTCCAAATTCATATGTGGCTAAATAATCAGAAACAAAATTACCAGTTACCTTTAGCCACATAATGTTCGATTGCGTGGCAATACAGTTCTAATGGTCACACAATCAAAATTTTCATGTGTGATTGTTAGGTCACCATAAGTTAACACAAGGAAAAATATATAAAAATATAGATGAAAGAGGGATGGAGATTTCCGGCCGCCCTATCCCTACTATTCCGGCCAAAAATCAACCACTACTCCGCCTCTCTATATGCAATCGGTTTGTTGGTTCGTTAATTTCTGGGTAGAGGTGCTTCTGAAATCGTCCCTATCATGTGGCCATAACCCTAACCGATTGAATTTTATGATCTATTATTTAGGGTTTCGCTTTTTTAAATCATCCCTCTTATTCTTTATCATATGTCGGTTTATTACTGATATTACATATATAAGGGATGATTTTATGAATCCTAAATGATTACTTTTTGTGATCGTTTTTAGGGTTTACTTTTTATGATCGTATGCTGGTACATTTCTATGTTGGTTTTAATCATCTTTATGATATTAAAACGGGTTCTTACTGGGTACGTGTGACAACCCGTACTTTCAGGTCATTTCTCGACACATTTCATGTCTCATTATTTCAACATTTATAGTAAACTTGGTTTACTTGTTTCAAATTCGCGTAACCTTGAAGGTTTAGCGGCGAATTCATGATCATAACATCACGTATATTTTATATGGACTATGATTAGTCTACACTTCATTGACATCATGTGCATCTCATTAGTTCATTCACGACATTTTATTTCACAATCAACGCGTAATTTTTATATTTAATAAACTTTATCGCGTGAGTTTTTATTTTGAATATTTAACCCGTTACTTTCAAAAATGATCCCGAAGTATTTTTAAACTTACGTTTAGTTCATAAAAACTATATTTTTAGTTTTCCTAGTGTTTCAAATTTATTTGGTACTTAAATCGTTAAAGTTTAATTATTACGTCGTTTTTCTTAAAATTATACGACAATTATTTTATCACTCAAATTTCACAAGGAAAGTATTTTTACAATTTTTATCATCTCATTACATTCTATTTTGACCTAATAAAAACTTACTTGTACCAAAATTTTACCATTTACCTTACAAGATTTATTTATCTTACATTTTCTTTACAACTTATACAAGTTTATACAAATATATACAAGTAATAGATAAAAAAAAAAAAAAAAAAAAAAAAACACAAAGTCTCTACATCCCTCCCCCCTTGGCCGACAAGGGGGAGAGTGTAGTAATTGATTGGCATGGTGTTATGTTTTCTAATTATTTCACTCAACCTTAAAAGTCTTGCACCTCAAAAATATTTCTCATACATGTCATTTTATCAAAGTGTAATAAAAAGTTTCTCTCTTCCTTTTTGGCTTCACCAAAACCGGTCACAACATCAAGAATACAAGGGATCAAGATTTTTGCAAAATCAAGTGTTTATCAACCTAGTTTATACTCTTTTTATGGTTTTGAAATAAAAACCAAGGGTATTTAAGTTTAATCCTTGTTACTTTCACCTCATCACTTTCACTTGTAAGCATGTTCTTATCATTTTCATGTTTCCTTTTCATTTTCATATGTTTCTTTTCATTTTTGAAGATATTATGCATGATATGTGATTTATACCATTTATTTCATGATTTTAGAAGTTATATATACATATTGGTCATCCTATAAATATTCCCATGGTATTCTTTGGTCTTGATGGTGATTAGGAACCCATGACACCCTAAGAAGGTGTATGGTAGGATTAGATTAGCTTTGGAGTTGATTTGAAGGGATTAGAATAGGTTTTGTCCGAGAAAAACTATTTTCAATACGTATTAAAAAGGTTCTGTCCTTGTTTCGAATTTCTGGAAAAACCTACTGTTGGTACGAAACTTTGGCCTTGATATTTAGAAAATATACTTTAAAACGAATCCGTGGCTTTTTGAACGGATAAAAACGGACTTATAACGAAGAAGTTATGGGTTTTTAAAGTTTGACGACGAAATAAAATGTTTTCTGAAATTTCAGCATGCAGTTTTCAGTTTGTTCGGGTCAAAAACGAGCCTTAAGCTTCACAAATTATTTTGACTTCTCAAAAATATATTAGTTTACTTCGATACGAAGCTAAGGACATATATTACGTAGAAAACGGATTTAAAACGACAAAGATATGGCCGTTTTCATAAAGTTGCCGTAAATATTATTTTCTGAAAAACTATATTATTTTTACGTTACAAGTATTTCATTAGCTGTAACGACCATGTTTGCGGCAGTTTTTAACCATGATGTGAAACTTTTTGGAGCGAAATGTCTTCTAGTAAAATCAAGTTCACCGGCCATATTTTTCAAAACAAAAAGCTGTTTGTCAAGCGGAGTCATAGTAAATTAATTACGGATGTTCAAACTTGGCCGAAACTTATTTTCTGCACACAATTAACAAAAGTCACTATCTTTAGCCCTTAATATCTTTATGATCGAGACCTTTTGGATGAAAACTCCTGAACTGAAACTTCTAGATATCGATACAAACTTTCCAAAACCGTCGAGTTCGTTCTCTAACGATCGACGTACACCGTTTTACGACTATTTTTCCGAAGCCATTTTTGTTAATTTCATGATTTTTCCGACGACATTGTTTTGCGACGAAAAGTAGTAATTTCACCAAAAATCATTATAAAACCATTGTAGGATGACATTTTGACGTAAAAACATGTAAAGTCATTTTTTTGAAGGGTCAAGACGTCAAAAGAGTATTTTTCGTCGACGAGTAATATTTTCAAAACCCGTAAATGGTATAAATAACATACGAAGTGCATGCATGACATTACATTGCAACTCATGACATATCATATCATTCGTATTAGGTCCCGGTTGACGCATCACATTAAACCTCAGTGTACTCACTTTTGCCGTTATTCCAGTTTATCCAAGTGAGTTTCATAGCCCCTGCTTTTACTTGTTTTCATAACTGTTTTGGGGGAGATACATGCTTAACTATTTTTCATAAGTACTTTAGATTTTTAAGGCTAAATGCTACCATGATTACCATTGTTTCTAAATCAAAGGTTATACTATATCAATTGTCCTTGTTTATGTGCTATGGTTCCACGTCGTATAACGTTCTAAATCAGTTGACTACTGATATACATTGAGTTAGGTGCTATTGCTTATGTGCTATGGTTCTATGTCGTATAACGTTCTAAATCAGTTGACTACTGATACATTAAGTCTAGTCCTATTGATTAAGTGCTATTGTTTTACGTCGAGTTAGGTACTATTGTGAATTCATTTGAAATCATATGTTTGAACATAAACTATATCACATTCTGGCAATGGGTTGTGAACACACAGGTTGCAAGTTTTGTATGGGCGGAACTTGGAACTGAGTGGATTTACAATGCCTTTGCTGCATAAATGATTTTTGAAAGGCTTTACATTTCAAAACAAACTCTATGAACTCACTCAACCTTTGTGTTGACACTTTTAGCATGTTTTTATCTCAGGTATCTAAGGCATTCACTTCATGGCATGCATTTGGACACATCATGGAGTCGCGATGACGACGCGTCTCACTTGGGTTTTACGTACTTAAAAACATCGTTTGAATTGTAACAAACTTATTTCCGCACAAGTTGATTTACATTTGGGACCTACTTTGTAAACTCTGATTGTTTTATTAAATCAAACGATGTATTTTCCAAACGACACTTTAGGTCGTTCAATATAACTGTGATTGTTATGCTATGACAGTCTATCCCCAGGAATTCCATTCCGCTGCAAAACAGGTAATTTGGGGGTGTGACAGATTGGCATCAGAGCTTCAGTTATAGAGAACTAGGTTGCATCATTGACCCTAGACTATAACTACATTATCATAGCATCTCATCATTTCATCATAAGTGAATGATCACTTTACATGCGGTTTTTACGTACATTTTCGAGTTATTTACTTTCATTTCATATCGATTGTCACATGGATGCCTTTACATTCCCATTCCATTATCTTTTCCCCATACTCTAACGTGGAGAATTCCTTGTCATTCCCTATCACAATTTTTATATCAGCTGATTCATCATCGATAACGACGAATGCCGAGATAAACCTTTATATAGGGCGAAGTCGCTCTCACTCCTTTGTTTCACCACTAACATGTCGAGTTACACTTTATTCACACACTAAGTTACTAAACCATTATACATTTGAAACACTTACGACACATCATAACCCATTTCTTAGGAAACTGTCGATTATTTTGAAAGATAACCTCAAACTTATCATTTCTTATCACCTCTCTTTAGAGCGCATATTTTTAACATGGGATTTTGCTACGTCTCACATTTCCTCTTGTTTTGAAGAAGATATGGCACCGAAGAAAGCTACAGTTGAAATGACCCAAGCAGCAATTCAAAAGTTGGTGAATGATAGCATTGCTAATGCTTTAAGAGTTGAAAGGGAAACGGTGGCTGCTGCTGCTGCCGAGGCCGCGACTGCTGCTGTAGCCGCAAGGCTTGCTGCTGCTACTGGAAATGCAGGAGGATCCGGAGTTAAGAGCTGTTCTTACAAGGATTTCAAAAGTGGAGATCCCACCAAGTTTAAAGGGACTGAAGGAGCCACTGCCATGGTGCGATGGTTCGAGAAATTGGAGTCTGTGTTTTTGCTGTGTAACTGCCCGGATGATAGTAAGGTCAAATATGCTACAAGTACATTACTCGATGGAGCATTGTCGTGGTGGAATTCATATGCTCAACCGATTGGAATGGAGAATGCTTTCAAGCTTACTTGGGAGCAATTCAAGAGTTTGGTGACTAAGAAGTTTTGTCCTCGTACGGAAGTGAAGAAGTTGGAGACAGAATTCTATGAACTAAGGACTATTGGGTACGATATTGACACTTACATTCGAAGATTTCAAGAATTGGCCGTGTTATGCCCATCTATGGTTTCGGATAATGAGAAGCTACTGGAGGCTTTCATTGAAGGACTCCCCGAAATTATTCAAGGCGATGTGACTTCTTCTGACCCGCAAACGATTGAGGAAGCTATTCGATTGACTCAAAAGCTCATGGCCCAGGTAGTGAAGAGAGGCAAGTACCCCAACACTAACCAAAACAACAACAACCCCAACAACTGCACCAACTACTACAATAACCAAAACAACAACAACAATGATGATAACCAAATCAACAACAACAAAAGAAAGTGGGAAGACGACCAAGGAGGTTATAACAACAACAACCAAAACCGTAACACTAACCATCATCAACAACAGAATAGAAGACAAGAAGTCGCCAGGGTCTATGTTGCTGCACCAACAAGGGGAAGAGCTTATGCAGGAAACTTACCGCGATGCCACCAATGCACGCTACATCATAATGGTCCATGTGGTATATGCTTTAGCTGTCACAAAGTAGGACACCTTGCTAAGGACTGTAAGGGCAAAGCCGTAGTTACGTGCTTCGGATGTGGGGAACAAGGACACTATCGGAACCAATGTCCTCAAAACCAAGGTCAACAAGTCGAAGGTGCTCATGGGAATGTATATATGTTAGAAGGAGGAGGAGGAGCTCGTCAAGGTATCAACGACGTGGAAGACTGAAGAAGTTCGGAAACTAACAGTCTTATTTCTCCTTATGTACTATGTTGTACTAAGTTTATGTTTTCCATCGTGTCCGAATCTTTATAACCTAAGATGTACTACTTTTGCTAAACTACTCGTTGTAAAATATTCTCATCTATCGTACTTTATTTTCTTTCCGATTTGTTATCATTTACGAGGATTTTAATTCTTTTTACTTCAACTATCATTTTAACGACACTTCTCCAGGTCTTCTCTCCTCGAAGTTCATCACAATTTTAACATCAGTTGACTCAACACCAAACAACATATGAGTCGATTAGTCCAAGCATTGCATAGTTACTCCTAAATTATACATAGCCTGATCACCTATGTCTAATTCAGGAAGAATCATGCGATGAAGGGAGTAGTAGGCTTATATGTGTAAGCAATTCCGTAATCGAGCCAAATTTTCAAAAGATTTTCTTCAAACCACTTGTTTCCAGTTTGATCCGCGTGACAGTTCTTGTTTGATGAGTTGCAAAGATCGAGCTAGAAACAAGTCGTTACCTAAACCGATTTAGCCTAATCTCATGACAGTTCTTGTTTGATGAGTTGTGAGATTAAGTAAAAATCGGTTACCAAAAAAAAAAAAAAAAAAAAGTCTTTTGAGGGTTTTGCTCGGGAATGGGAAAGTTTGCCACATCAAACCCTAAACCCGATAGACAAACAACGATTGAATTCAGGGACTGAATTCCTTTTTGGATGGGCGAATGTGACAACCCGTACTTTCAGGTCATTTCTCGACACATTTCATGTCTCATTATTTCAACATTTATAGTAAACTTGGTTTACTTGTTTCAAATTCGCGTAACCTTGAAGGTTTAGCGGCGAATTCATGATCATAACATCACGTATATTTTATATGGACTATGATTAGTCTACACTTCATTGACATCATGTGCATCTCATTAGTTCATTCACGACATTTTATTTCACAATCAACGCGTAATTTTTATATTTAATAAACTTTATCGCGTGAGTTTTTATTTTGAATATTTAACCCGTTACTTTCAAAAATGATCCCGAAGTATTTTTAAACTTACGTTTAGTTCATAAAAACTATATTTTTAGTTTTCCTAGTGTTTCAAATTTATTTGGTACTTAAATCGTTAAAGTTTAATTATTACGTCGTTTTTCTTAAAATTATACGACAATTATTTTATCACTCAAATTTCACAAGGAAAGTATTTTTACAATTTTTATCATCTCATTACATTCTATTTTGACCTAATAAAAACTTACTTGTACCAAAATTTTACCATTTACCTTACAAGATTTATTTATCTTACATTTTCTTTACAACTTATACAAGTTTATACAAATATATACAAGTAATAGATAAAAAAAAAAAAAAAAAAAAAAAAACACAAAGTCTCTACATCCCTCCCCCCTTGGCCGACAAGGGGGAGAGTGTAGTAATTGATTGGCATGGTGTTATGTTTTCTAATTATTTCACTCAACCTTAAAAGTCTTGCACCTCAAAAATATTTCTCATACATGTCATTTTATCAAAGTGTAATAAAAAGTTTCTCTCTTCCTTTTTGGCTTCACCAAAACCGGTCACAACATCAAGAATACAAGGGATCAAGATTTTTGCAAAATCAAGTGTTTATCAACCTAGTTTATACTCTTTTTATGGTTTTGAAATAAAAACCAAGGGTATTTAAGTTTAATCCTTGTTACTTTCACCTCATCACTTTCACTTGTAAGCATGTTCTTATCATTTTCATGTTTCCTTTTCATTTTCATATGTTTCTTTTCATTTTTGAAGATATTATGCATGATATGTGATTTATACCATTTATTTCATGATTTTAGAAGTTATATATACATATTGGTCATCCTATAAATATTCCCATGGTATTCTTTGGTCTTGATGGTGATTAGGAACCCATGACACCCTAAGAAGGTGTATGGTAGGATTAGATTAGCTTTGAAGTTGATTTGAAGGGATTAGAATAGGTTTTGTCCGAGAAAAACTATTTTCAATACGTATTAAAAAGGTTCTGTCCTTGTTTCGAATTTCTGGAAAAACCTACTGTTGGTACGAAACTTTGGCCTTGATATTTAGAAAATATACTTTAAAACGAATCCGTGGCTTTTTGAACGGATAAAAACGGACTTATAACGAAGAAGTTATGGGTTTTTAAAGTTTGACGACGAAATAAAATGTTTTCTGAAATTTCAGCATGCAGTTTTCAGTTTGTTCGGGTCAAAAACGAGCCTTAAGCTTCACAAATTATTTTGACTTCTCAAAAATATATTAGTTTACTTCGATACGAAGCTAAGGACATATATTACGTAGAAAACGGATTTAAAACGACAAAGATATGGCCGTTTTCATAAAGTTGCCGTAAATATTATTTTCTGAAAAACTATATTATTTTTACGTTACAAGTATTTCATTAGCTGTAACGACCATGTTTGCGGCAGTTTTTAACCATGATGTGAAACTTTTTGGAGCGAAATGTCTTCTAGTAAAATCAAGTTCACCGGCCATATTTTTCAAAACAAAAAGCTGTTTGTCAAGCGGAGTCATAGTAAATTAATTACGGATGTTCAAACTTGGCCGAAACTTATTTTCTGCACACAATTAACAAAAGTCACTATCTTTAGCCCTTAATATCTTTATGATCGAGACCTTTTGGATGAAAACTCCTGAACTGAAACTTCTAGATATCGATACAAACTTTCCAAAACCGTCGAGTTCGTTCTCTAACGATCGACGTACACCGTTTTACGACTATTTTTCCGAAGCCATTTTTGTTAATTTCATGATTTTTCCGACGACATTGTTTTGCGACGAAAAGTAGTAATTTCACCAAAAATCATTATAAAACCATTGTAGGATGACATTTTGACGTAAAAACATGTAAAGTCATTTTTTTGAAGGGTCAAGACGTCAAAAGAGTATTTTTCGTCGACGAGTAATATTTTCAAAACCCGTAAATGGTATAAATAACATACGAAGTGCATGCATGACATTACATTGCAACTCATGACATATCATATCATTCGTATTAGGTCCCGGTTGACGCATCACATTAAACCTCAGTGTACTCACTTTTGCCGTTATTCCAGTTTATCCAAGTGAGTTTCATAGCCCCTGCTTTTACTTGTTTTCATAACTGTTTTGGGGGAGATACATGCTTAACTATTTTTCATAAGTACTTTAGATTTTTAAGGCTAAATGCTACCATGATTACCATTGTTTCTAAATCAAAGGTTATACTATATCAATTGTCCTTGTTTATGTGCTATGGTTCCACGTCGTATAACGTTCTAAATCAGTTGACTACTGATATACATTGAGTTAGGTGCTATTGCTTATGTGCTATGGTTCTACGTCGTATAACGTTCTAAATCAGTTGACTACTGATACATTAAGTCTAGTCCTATTGATTAAGTGCTATTGTTTTACGTCGAGTTAGGTACTATTGTGAATTCATTTGAAATCATATGTTTGAACATAAACTATATCACATTCTGGCAATGGGTTGTGAACACACAGGTTGCAAGTTTTGTATGGGCGGAACTTGGAACTGAGTGGATTTACAATGCCTTTGCTGCATAAACGATTTTTGAAAGGCTTTACATTTCAAAACAAACTCTATGAACTCACTCAACCTTTGTGTTGACACTTTTAGCATGTTTTTATCTCAGGTATCTAAGGCATTCACTTCATGGCATGCATTTGGACACATCATGGAGTCGCGATGACGACGCGTCTCACTTGGGTTTTACGTACTTAAAAACATCGTTTGAATTGTAACAAACTTATTTCCGCACAAGTTGATTTACATTTGGGACCTACTTTGTAAACTCTGATTGTTTTATTAAATCAAACGATGTATTTTCCAAACGACACTTTAGGTCGTTCAATATAACTGTGATTGTTATGCTATGACAGTCTATCCCCAGGAATTCCATTCCGCTGCAAAACAGGTAATTTGGGGGTGTGACAGTACGATATTGGATCTGCTCGTTCATCTGAATGTAACCCTTATTAGGGTTTGGTTCGTTAACTGCTTGTTCTTTATCATATCTAAGTATGGATTTGTGGGTTTTGGAGAGAGAGTAAGTCATGTTGATGGATGTTAAGGATCTTCTCAGACCTGGTCGTTATTCATATGGTCGGTCTGTGTTTTGATCATTGTGGTGTTAGGGTTGTGCGAAACCCTATTTTGTGGTTGATCGTTGATGAATTGTTGCTGTCACGGGGTGGTTTGTTTTTGATGATCGACTGCATATTGGAATGTTAGGGTTATTAAACCCTAGTATAGTGCTTATGCGTGATATATCTTTTTTTTTGGGGTAAAAGGGATTTTTCACCCTGGTAAAATATATTACACCAAAAACAATGAAGTACAAAGGATGAGGGTGATTCCCTCATCTCAGTCCCTTAGGACACTTACAGACTCTCCTATACGAATGAAACATCATTCCTATAACTTACAATATAAGAGTGACAAACCACTCTTATAACTAATCATCAGACTACACCGACTTAAAAATACACATAAATGCACTTCAAGTAAAAATACTTGAATCTTCAAAGTCATCATAGTAGTCCAAACTTCCAGCGTCAACCAATCCGTAGCACCATGATTGCACACCAAAACATAGGGATTAACACCCTAACTTCCACATAACGTACCAATTGACCCATTAGATGAAGAATTCTGCCCAACAAAGGATCAAAAAAGTACTAACAAAACGATACGCTTTATCCTTAAGCTACTGTCACACCCCCAAATTACCTGTTTTGCAGCGGAATTGAATACCTTGGGGAGGACTGTCATAGCATCAAAGTTACAGTTATATCGAACGACCTAAAGTGTCGTTTGGAAAACACATCGTTTAATTTATTAAAACAATCAGAGTTTACAAAGTATTGGTCTCAAATGAAAATCAATTTGTGCGGAAATAAGTTTGTACAAGCCAAACGATGTTTTAAAGTTTATAAATCCCGAGTGAGACGCGTCGTCACCACGACTCTATGATATGTCCATATGCATGCCATGAAGTGAATGCCTTAGGTACCTGAGATAAAACATGCTAAAAAGTGTCAACACAAAGGTTGAGTGAGTTCATAGAGTTTGTGTTAAAATATAAAGCCTTTAAAGAACGTTCATGCAACAAAGTCTAAGTTTTTGGTCATATAGAATAGTTCACAAAGCAAAGGCATCGTAAATCCACTCAGTTCCAAGTCCCGCCCATACAAAACTTGCAACCTGTGTGTTTACAACCCACTGCTAAAAATAGTATGACAATCATGTATATGCACATTAAGATGGTTAAAAGTATAAATGTCACCACAAGGGTCTTCCAACAACTCGTGTTGGGATGTTCCTCCAACGCTCACGTTGGGCTGTATCCATATAAATGGCCTTCCAACATATAAATGATGGGATGTTCCTCCAACGACGCACGTTGGGCTGTATCCAAATTAATGGCCTTCCAACATATAAATGCTGGGATGTTTGTTTAAGTCTAATCACTACACGCACCAAGTCTAGAGTATATGTAATGTTGTTTGGCAATAGAGTTTAAATGTTTTGATAAATAAGCATGTATCTCGCCCCAAATAGTTTATAAGAATTTAAACGAGTAAAAGCGGGGTATGAACTCACAAGGAAAGTAATAGCATTGGTTCTACTTCATCTCCGAAACCCAAATGCGTGTGTTATCCAAGGAGACTTTCAAGTTTAGCGTAACACAATCAAGTATAATGCAATCAAGTGTAAATGTTATTAAGTATAAATGTTATCAAGTATTATGCAATCATGTATAAAAAGTATAGCGTAGCATAAAAGTGTAAATATTTTGAGTATTTGTATTTATAAAAACAAGTAGTTGAGCATGTATCTCCCCCAAAAGTTTGTAAACAATTAAATAATATAAAGTGGGGCTATGAAAACTCACTTGGTAAAATGAGGCGATGACAAAAGTGAGTACACCGAGATGAAGTGTGATACTTTAACCTTGACCTATTGTGAATGATATGATACGTAATGAGTTATGATGTGATGTTATGCATGCATTTCGTATGTTATTTATACCATTTCTGAGTTTTGAAAAATAATACTTATCGTCGAAAAATACTCTTTTGATGTCTTGACCATTCTTAAATTACTTTACAAGTATTTACGTCAAAATGTCATCCTACAATGGTTTCGTAATGATTTATGGTGAAATTTTCACTTTTCGTCGTAAAATCATGTCGTCGGAAATTTCATGAAAGTGACAAAAATGGCTTCGAAAAACTAGTCGTAAAATGGTGTACGTCGATCGTTAGGAAACGAATTCGACGGTTTTGGAAAGCTTGTATCAAAATCTAGAAGTTTCAGTTCAGGAGTTTTCGACATAAAGGTCTCGAACATAAAGATAATAAGGGTTAAAGATGGTGATTTTGTCTAATTGTTGTGTAAAAAGTGAGTTTCGGCTAAGTTTAAGCATCCATAAATAATTTATTAAAACTCCGCTATACAAACGGTTGATCGTTTTGAAAAATATGCTTGGTGATCTTGACTTTATTAGAAGACATTTCGTTACAAAAAGTTCTACATCATGGTTAAAAACAGCCTCCAACATGGTCGTTTTAGTTACCGTAACACTTGTCTCGTAAAAATAATATAGTTTTTCAGAAAATAATAGTTACGGCAATTTTATGAAAATGTGCATATCTTTGTCGTTTCAAATCATTTTTCTACGTATAATACGTCCTTAGCTTCGTATCAAAGTATACTAATATATTTTTGATAAGTCGAAATAATTTGTAAAGCTTAGGACTCGTTTTTGACTCGTACAAACCAAAAATAGGTTGCTGAATTTTCTGAAAAATATATATTTCGTCGCCAAACTTGTAAAATCCATAACTTCTTCGTTATAACTCCGTTTTAATCCGTTCAAGCGGCCACGGATTCGTTTTAAAGTATATTTTCTAATTATCTAGGACAAAAACTCATGTCAACTGTCGGATTTTCCAGAAAAACAAAATAAGGACAGACCACTTTATATACTTGTCGAAAATAGTTTTTCTCGTACTAAATCTATTCCAATCCCTTCAAATCAACTCCAAAGCTATTCTAATCCTACCATACACCTTCTTAGGGTGTCATGGATTCCTAAACATCATCAAGACCAATATATACCAAGGGAATAATTATAGGATGACTATATATATTAAACTCTAAAAATCAATGGTAAAAATGGTATAAACAACACAAGTCTTGCATGTTTTTGCTCAAAAATGATGAGATGAGTATGAAATGAATATGTAAGATGAAAATAGATATGAGATGCTTACAAGTGATATGATGAGGTGATTAGAACCAAGGATAACCTAAACACCCTAGGTTTTTATTTCAAAACCTTAATAAGAGTGTTATCTAGATTGTTTAAACTTGATTTTGGAAAAACTTTATGAATCTCTTCTTGCTTCCCCTTGTGGCCGGTTCTAGGAGAGGGTAAAGGAGAGAAATGAAACTAAACTATCTTGTATTATTGATGGTGAATGAAAATGAGTGAAAAGTAGATGTAAGATTGAGTACAAAATCTAGCTATAAATGAAAATCTACCCACTTTGACTATCCCTCCCCCTTGGGCCGGATTTGGGGGGAGTGTGTTGGTAAAAATTTTTTTTTTTTTTTTTTTTTTTTTTTTTTTTTATTACTTGTATATATTGTGTAAGTAAATGTTATAAATGTAGGAAAATGTAACTTGTACATAGATGTGAAGTTAAAGTCATATGGATTAAAATAAGTTTTTAGGGGATCAAAGTAAAGTATATTGTAGTTATAAAAATTGTAAAAAATACATTTCTTGTAAAATTTGAGTGATAAAATAATTACCGTATAGTTTTTAATAAAAACGTCGTAATAATATAAATTTAACGATTTATTTACAAAATAAATCTAAAACACTAGGTAAACTCAAAATATAGTTTTTATAAACTAAATGTAAGTATAAAAATATATTGGGATCATTTTTGAAAGTAACGGATTAATTATTCAAAATAATAACTCACGCGATAACGTTTATTTAATATAAAATTTACGCGTTTAAGGTGAAATGAAAAACCATGCATAAATTGATATGAAATGATGAATATGGAGTTTGAGAAATGACCGGAAATTGAGAATTGTGACATTCTTCCCATGTTAGAGGAATCGCGTCCTCGCGATTCGATTAATGATACTATGGCCCAAAACGCGACAAGGGTTCTAAAAGTTTATGCTCATGTATGGTTTAAATGATTATGTCAATGCTCATGCATATGTCATGACTATATCCCATTCTAAAGACATGCTCCCTTATGATTAGGCTCGATGAGGCAGGCTTTCCCATTCTCGAGCAAAATTTTAAAAAAACTTTTTGGTAACCGATTTTTACTTAATCCCACAACTCATCAAACAAGAACTGTCATACGATTAGGCTAAATCGGTTTAGGTAACAACTTGTTTCTAGCTTGATCTTTGCAACTCATCAAACAAGAACTGTCACGCGGATCAAACTGGAAACAAGTGGTTTGAAGAAAATCTTTTGAAAATTTGGCTCGATTACGGAATTGCTTACTCATATGAGACTACTACTCCCTTCATTGCATGATTCTTTCTGAATTAGACATAGGTGATCAGGCTATGTATAATTTAGGAGTAACTATGCAATGCTTGGACTAATCGACTCATATGATGTTTGGTGTTGAGTCATAAGTTCGCATGTATAAAGAATATGCACTTGTAATGATATGATGAGATGCTATGATGATGTGGTTATAGTCTAGGGTCAATGATGCAACCTAGTTCTCTATAACCGATGCTCTGATACCAATCTGTTACACCCCCAAATTACCTGTTTTGCAGCGGAATTGAATACCTTGGGGAGGACTGTCATAGCATCAAAGTTACAGTTATATCGAACGACCTAAAGTGTCGTTTGGAAAACACATCGTTTAATTTATTAAAACAATCAGAGTTTACAAAGTATTGGTCTCAAATGAAAATCAATTTGTGCGGAAATAAGTTTGTACAAGCCAAACGATGTTTTAAAGTTTATAAATCCCGAGTGAGACGCGTCGTCACCACGACTCTATGATATGTCCATATGCATGCCATGAAGTGAATGCCTTAGGTACCTGAGATAAAACATGCTAAAAAGTGTCAACACAAAGGTTGAGTGAGTTCATAGAGTTTGTGTTAAAATATAAAGCCTTTAAAGAACGTTCATGCAACAAAGTCTAAGTTTTTGGTCATATAGAATAGTTCACAAAGCAAAGGCATCGTAAATCCACTCAGTTCCAAGTCCCGCCCATACAAAACTTGCAACCTGTGTGTTTACAACCCACTGCTAAAAATAGTATGACAATCATGTATATGCACATTAAGATGGTTAAAAGTATAAATGTCACCACAAGGGTCTTCCAACAACTCGTGTTGGGATGTTCCTCCAACGCTCACGTTGGGCTGTATCCATATAAATGGCCTTCCAACATATAAATGATGGGATGTTCCTCCAACGACGCACGTTGGGCTGTATCCAAATTAATGGCCTTCCAACATATAAATGCTGGGATGTTTGTTTAAGTCTAATCACTACACGCACCAAGTCTAGAGTATATGTAATGTTGTTTGGCAATAGAGTTTAAATGTTTTGATAAATAAGCATGTATCTCGCCCCAAATAGTTTATAAGAATTTAAACGAGTAAAAGCGGGGTATGAACTCACAAGGAAAGTAATAGCATTGGTTCTACTTCATCTCCGAAACCCAAATGCGTGTGTTATCCAAGGAGACTTTCAAGTTTAGCGTAACACAATCAAGTATAATGCAATCAAGTGTAAATGTTATTAAGTATAAATGTTATCAAGTATTATGCAATCATGTATAAAAAGTATAGCGTAGCATAAAAGTGTAAATATTTTGAGTATTTGTATTTATAAAAACAAGTAGTTGAGCATGTATCTCCCCCAAAAGTTTGTAAACAATTAAATAATATAAAGTGGGGCTATGAAAACTCACTTGGTAAAATGAGGCGATGACAAAAGTGAGTACACCGAGATGAAGTGTGATACTTTAACCTTGACCTATTGTGAATGATATGATACGTAATGAGTTATGATGTGATGTTATGCATGCATTTCGTATGTTATTTATACCATTTGTGAGTTTTGAAAAATAATACTTATCGTCGAAAAATACTCTTTTGATGTCTTGACCATTCTTAAATTACTTTACAAGTATTTACGTCAAAATGTCATCCGACAATGGTTTCGTAATGATTTATGGTGAAATTTTCACTTTTCGTCGTAAAATCATGTCGTCGGAAATTTCATGAAAGTGACAAAAATGGCTTCGAAAAACTAGTCGTAAAATGGTGTACGTCGATCGGTAGGAAACGAATTCGACGGTTTTGGAAAGCTTGTATCAAAATCTAGAAGTTTCAGTTCAGGAGTTTTCGACATAAAGTCTCGAACATAAAGATAATAAGGGTTAAAGATGGTGATTTTGTCTAATTGTTGTGTAAAAAGTGAGTTTCGGCTAAGTTTAAGCATCCATAAATAATTTATTAAAACTCCGCTATACAAACGGTTGATCGTTTTGAAAAATATGCTTGGTGATCTTGATTTTATTATAAGACAGTTCGTTACAAAAAGTTCTACATCATGGTTAAAAACAGCCTCCAACATGGTCGTTTTAGTTACCGTAACACTTGTCTCGTAAAAATAATATAGTTTTTCAGAAAATAATAGTTACGGCAATTTTATGAAAACGTGCATATCTTTGTCGTTTCAAATCCGTTTTCTACGTATAATACGTCCTTAGCTTCGTATCAAAGTATACTAATATATTTTTGATAAGTCGAAATAATTTGTAAAGCTTAGGACTCGTTTTTGACTCGTACAAACCAAAAATAGGTTGCTGAATTTTCTGAAAAATATATATTTCGTCGCCAAACTTGTAAAATCCATAACTTCTTCGTTATAACTCCGTTTTAATCCGTTCAAGCGGCCACGGATTCGTTTTAAAGTATATTTTCTAATTATCTAGGCCAAAAACTCATGTCAACTGTCGGATTTTCCAGAAAAACAAAATAAGGACAGACCACTTTATATACTTGTCGAAAATAGTTTTTCTCGTACTAAATCTATTCCAATCCCTTCAAATCAACTCCAAAGCTATTCTAATCCTACCATACACCTTCTTAGGGTGTCATGGATTCCTAAACATCATCAAGACCAATATATACCAAGGGAATAATTATAGGATGACTATATATATTAAACTCTAAAAATCAATGGTAAAAATGGTATAAACAACACAAGTCTTGCATGTTTTTGCTCAAAAATGATGAGATGAGTATGAAATGAATATGTAAGATGAAAATAGATATGAGATGCTTACAAGTGATATGATGAGGTGATTAGAACCAAGGATAACCTAAACACCCTAGGTTTTTATTTCAAAACCTTAATAAGAGTGTTATCTAGATTGTTTAAACTTGATTTTGGAAAAACTTTATGAATCTCTTCTTGCTTCCCCTTGTGGCCGGTTCTAGGATAGGGTAAAGGAGAGAAATGAAACTAAACTATCTTGTATTATTGATGGTGAATGAAAATGAGTGAAAAGTAGATGTAAGATTGAGTACAAAATCTAGCTATAAATGAAAATCTACCCACTTTGACTATCCCTCCCCCTTGGGCCGGATTTGGGGGGAGTGTGTTGGTAAAAATAATTTTTTTTTTTTTTTTTTTTTTTTTTTTTTATTACTTGTATATATTGTGTAAGTAAATGTTATAAATGTAGGAAAATGTAACTTGTACATAGATGTGAAGTTAAAGTCATATGGATTAAAATAAGTTTTTAGGGGATCAAAGTAAAGTATATTGTAGTTATAAAAATTGTAAAAAATACATTTCTTGTAAAATTTGAGTGATAAAATAATTACCGTATAGTTTTTAAGAAAAACGTCGTAATAATATAAATTTAACGATTTATTTACAAAATAAATCTAAAACACTAGGTAAACTCAAAATATAGTTTTTATAAACTAAATGTAAGTATAAAAATATATTGGGATCATTTTTGAAAGTAACGGATTAATTATTCAAAATAATAACTCACGCGATAACGTTTATTTAATATAAAATTTACGCGTTTAAGGTGAAATGAAAAACCATGCATAAATTGATATGAAATGATGAATATGGAGTTTGAGAAATGACCGGAAATTGAGAATTGTGACAGCTACTACCCAAAAGATTGACTCCATGTGAACTTCATAATGACAAGGTGCAATAACCTTGTCATAATGAAACCAGTAGCAGCATGATAGAGCGTAACCAACAAATAAGGTTTTAGAAAACCCTAACAACCATGCATCGAACCTATAACATACATGCCATGATCACCCCATCAAAACAGCCACATAATATCAATTTCAGCATGAATAAGGGCACCATGCAACGAACCAAGGGTGATGAAACCCTAACATGTAGATCGAATGTGCAACAAATAAGGACCAGATCCAAAAACATGGTAACATGAAAGCGTGCAGGAACATATCACACCCAAACGATCTATGCGTGATATATCTGCTATATACATGATCGTATAACGTTTTACTTAGCTGCTGTTGATCGATAATGCTGGAAGTAATGTGGGGATATTGGTTTTTAACACGGTTCATCATTCAAGGACATGTGTGTATTGTTATTTTTATGGTTCTACTGATTGATGTGCTGAATGTTATGGAAGTTAAGTTTTAAGAGTTCTTATTCAAAAACTCTATTGATCTTTTGGTGCGACTTGATCCTGCACGCATTCATGATTATCAAGGTTCGCTGCATGGTTGTTAGGGTTTTCTTAAACCTTAATTGTTTTGTTACGCTATATCATGCTGCTACTGTTTACATGTATTCACATCTTCGGGTAGTAGTTTATGGATTTAGTGTATGATGGGTATGGTGGTGGTTTTGTTTGTGGTGTTTTTGTTACTACAAACAGATTGTATGTTGAAGGTCGCCTGGATTTTTCTGCGTGGATGCTTCATGGAAGTTAAGGTGGACCGCCATAGTGATATAGAAGGCTCAAGTGTCTTTCTTGAGTAGTATTCTTAATTTTTATGTACTTTTGTCATTATTGGTAGGTTCATCTTATTGTAAGTTAAAAAATAGTATATTAAACTTATATTAGAGGTAACACAAGGGTGCAAAAATTCTCTCTCCCTTTGGGAGAATTCCGGCCGCCACTCTAGTATCCTTTTCCGGCCAAAATCTAAACCAAATCGTCCTCTCTATCCTTTTAGGGTATGCAATACGTTTTTGGGATTAGATATTCTGTTTAGGGTGGCTGGCAACATTGTTTTCTATATACCTTATCGGATTTCTCCTTATTATTCTTGGCTGGAAACCCTAAGTCTCAATCGTTTTATGGCTGGTTAGGGTTTCTAATCGTCTTTTGCAGATCACTCATTAATGAGTCGATCACAATTGAGGGTATGCCATTGTGTCGTGGGTTAGGGATGATTGTTTATCGGTTTCTTTTTTCCATTTGTATTTCTTTTGGAATGCGATTTGGTTTAAGGTTTCCTTTAATCGATCCTATGATTCTTGCTTTATTTATCCCTGTTGATCTTTTGGGCAATCAAAACTTATCCCTAACTATCTGTCGATCGTTAGGGTTTGGTGTTTTCAGGAATGAAACCCTAGCTTTAGGGTTTTGTATTATTTGGTTTTGATTGACTCTTGATGGTATTCTCGGTTATGCAAGTTGGAGTGTATCCATTTGTTCATGTAAGTCGATCTGGTGATCGTTGGTTTCTGGAATGTGGTGTTATCCGTATTCATGGGTTGAGAGAGGGAAGGTTCTGCTGGAAGTGTTCCAATCATGTTTTGATGCTGGGACGATTGTTATGAGGATCCTTGTTGATTAGCATTCATTATTTTGCTGCATGGATCGATTCTGGTTTTTTTTTTGTACGTTAGGGTTTCGGTGACCCTATTGGTTATAATTATTATGACCTGCTGCTGGACGTCTTATGTGGAATATGTTGAGGTCGTCTATAATTATTAGGCTTCTTGGATCTGGTCTTGTTGATCCTAGGATGTCTATGGGTTGTTACTTATTGTTTTCAGACTTGGGTGTGATGGTTTATTCATTATTCTTGATCTGTTGTACGATTGTATTGAAGTTAAGGTTTTCAAAAACCCTATTATGGTCCCATATTATCGTCCTAAAACTAGTCTTTTAGCATGGTGTTGCTGTTGGATTGTAGTTTTGGGTTACTACATTTTTTGGCAGATTCTAACTTGGAACTTATGTTGAGCTACTTCTACGAGTGGTCACTGATGGTTAGGAGCTGCTATTGTGGATGTGCGTTGGTTTTATATGTATTTGTTGGTTATTCGTATTGGTGTTCAGTTTTGCATCTCAACATACACCCTTGGAGCGAGTTTTGAGCTTGCTGCTCTATCCGTGGTTTTAGAGTCCCTCACCAACCGTTGTGTGAAACTTGTGAACTGTACTTCTATTTGAGGACCATGATATTGTATATTTGGACGACGCTGGAAGTTTGGACTACTATGGTGACTTGAAGATTCAAGTATTTCTACTTGAAGTGCATTTATTTTTATTCCTTTTATCGTTGTAGTCTGATGTTTAGTTATGAGTGTGGTCTGTCACGCTTATATTGTAAGTTATAGGAATGATGTTGCATTCCTATAGGAGAGTCTGTAAGTGTCCTAAGGGAATGAGATGAGGGATTCACCCTCATCCTTTGTACTTCAATGTTTTTGGCGTAATATATTTTACCGGGGTGAATTAACCCTTTTACCCATTTTATTGTAAGTTATAAGAATGGTGTGTCATTCTTATATTCGAGTCTATAAGTGTCCTAAGGGACTGAGGTGAGGGACTCACTCTCATCCGTTGTACTTCAATGTTTTTTTGGTTAATATATTTTACTAGGGTGCAGGATTACTCCCCTTTACGAAAAAAAAATAGATGAAAGAGGAATTGGTTGAACACACACAAAAGCACACATATGATATTAAGCAAAAGTTAGGCGTAGGAATTATGTGAAATGAACAACCAACCTTCATGAGAAGGTTTACATTAGTATTTATAGGGGAAGGGAGCTAGGGCAACATGTCTAGTCCCTTCCTTCATTATTGGGCTTGGGCCAAGGCTTATGGGCTTTCTACATAAGCCTTGCGAAAAGCCTAGTTTAAGCAACCTATTACATACTAATTACTAACACTTGAAATACAAGTTAGGAGTGATTCCAACAATCTCCCCCTAAGTGTTAGTAGTTAAGTGATGACTCCAGCAATCTTGGAAAGGTTGTTGGTGTTGATGTAATAGTTGCCTTGACGTCTTTTGACATTCCTCTTTCTTGTTAGAAGAAGTGCCTTGATTCCAACAATCTCCCCAGTGTGAGGATCTTGTTTCTTTAGAAGTTTTCAGCTTTGACGTCTTCGTTATCTTTGTTCTTTGTTCTGGTGTGGATATGGTGATGTTATGTTGTTTTTGTCTGCATCAGGTCCGCTTCATTGCTCAGGTGTCTCCACGTCTTTCTCCAACATGCTCACACGCTCTTTGACGTTGGATTTCAGTTTTGATGTAGTTCTCTTAGTCTTTAAACTTTGTAGATTCTTTGGCTTTGAAGAAGAATCATTCAGACTTTTGTGTTGCCTTTCGAGAGAACTTGTTGCTGTTGGTATGAGCATGTGGAGAATCAGCACGATCATCTCCCAGGAGCATCCATAATAAGAAAACATAAGAATGGGTTAGTGATAAACACCAATCGATCACTGTGGTCGTTTCTTAGAGAATTGACCACTACGATTGTTCTTCTGATGAATGTCTTGATTCCATTCACCTTGGTCGGGCGAATCAGCCGTCCGAATCCCGTAAGGGACAGTTGGCATTACATTGAACAAGTTCAAGTAATGACCCACATCTTCAGGACTCGATTCTTGAAAGGAATCTCCTTAGCGGGATTTCCAGCACTTATAAGTTCGAATTTCGAGCGTGTTAACAGCATAGTGTGAAAACACATCTCTAATTCTAGCAAGGCTGTTCCTGAACTGGAGTCCCTTAAGTAGGATAACACGATGTACCGAAGTACACCTACAGTTCAGGTGAGTCGCTGAGGTACACCGAAGCATCACACCACGACTGTAGACCGTTTGAGACAATACTAAGCGTAACCCACAAGGAGTTACCGAAGCGACCTGCTGTCAGGGCTGTTTGATGTTGACCCTGGCAGGAGTTTCCATTCAATCACTGAGGATCATGTTATGTGAACCCCTCATAATTGTTCTCGGCAGATTGCTAAGATCTGTGTAGGACTCTAGAATTGTATCACTTGTGTCCTTAAAGTTGAACGACAAGTGATGAACTGTGAAAGTGTTCCTAAGAGATCTTTTGGTGAATCTCGTGGCTCTAGACTCAATAGTGCGCTTTGGTTTTCCTGAGCGGAGACTGAAACAAGCTTCTGTTGAGAGAAACTTGAGTGGCTAAGAAGGTTTAGTGTATGCGTCACTGGGTCCATAACGACTTTAATCTTCAATACCGGTGTCATCTAGTGACAACCAGTAGCATATGTATTGAACCCGGTGTCTGCCCTAAGTTGAATAATTTGGAGGGCAATATCTTTTAACCCTTTTCATTACTTATATTTTTAATTCTTCAACTCCTTTCTCCGATTCTCATTTTTCTCCTTTTTATAATCATACCTAAGGATTTATAAATTCTAACTATTGGTAGTGTCCTTGGGTAGATCCCTCCGGCTCTGGCGGATCATAGGATGGTTATTCCTAACCTTAGTCACCTTATAACTCCATGACTATCCTATGTTACCATAAAACCATTTTCTCAAAAAAATCTCTCAAAGTGTTTATGAGTGAAAACATTTTGTAACACTTCGAGAGTTTTGTATTTTCAGAAATACTCCCCCTCCACATGTGCTCAAGTGTTTTGACAGAAATCTGCACAGAGAGGGTATAGCTTGCACTTTTGAATTGATCGACTCAAGATAGACAATTCCCCACGAGACACGGTTACGTTGCATAGTTAAAGAGTTGCATTGTCAGCTTTTAGGTGACAACTAGCTCTAATAACTACCTTGAAGGTGTGGAGAAACCTTGATAAGGTTGTCAAACCCGTCAAAGTTCATGTCTATCAAGAGTTTCTCGAAGAGGTACAATCTACTCAGATAAGTCTTGGAAGACAAATCTTTTCGATGTATGACAGTTTAGATCTCGTCAATTTTCATGGGTTATGTCTTAGCAGATGAAAATTCCATCATATTTACAACATATATATATCACACAATTTTTCTCCCCCTCAAAAATGGCATATATGTGTTATTTTTGATGAAATTTTTGATATCGAATATGACCATTTCAAGTTTTGTGGGAAGATTTCCACGAAGAACGTTTTGTGAACAAAGATTTGTTAGCAAATACCCCCCTCAACAAGTAATATTAACTTTTGAGGTTTTGAAAACATAAGGGGAAGTACTTGTCCTTTTGAGCAAAACTTTGAAAAGTGAAAGTTTTGATAAGTTTTACTCAAAAGTAAGAAGCTTTCGCTCCTTTTATAGGATTGTGGCACTGATGCGTACCACAGGGTCCTTTCATTACAAGTACGGGTTGTACACTGTTATGTGTGCACAAGCCATTGTCAATATAAGAATCATATTATCCAAATGTCAATCAATTAGATCCGCCAGTTGGTGTTCAGTACCCACAAAATATAATTCAACGGTACCCTTTTCCACATGCTCTTTGATGAAATGATATCGAAGATCGATGTGCTTGGAATTCGAATGTTGAACGGTGTTGCATGAGATCGCAATAGCACTTCGATTGTCACAGTACACCGGGATTCTGTCAAATACGTAACCATAATCTTTAAGTTGTGTTCTCATCCAAATGACTTGAGCACAACACGCCGACATGGCTACATATTCTGCTTCTGTTGAGGACATTGATGTACAATCTTGCTTTTTCGATTTCCGTGACACCAATTTATCACCAAGGAATTGCAAACCACCTAAAGTACTTTTCTGAGAATCTAAGCAACTTGTGTGATCAGCGTCTGAAAAATCTATTAGTTCAAAACCAGAATCCTTTGGATACCAGATCCCCAAGTTAATGGTTCCCTTGATGTATCGGAGGATTCTTTTAGCCTCAGTGAGGTGTTTCTCAGTTGGTCGCGACTGATAACGGGAGCAAAGATATACAGAAAATACAATGCCAGGTCTACTGGTTGTTAGATACATGAGAGACCCAATAATACTTTGGTATTTGGTAGGGTCATCCAATTTCCCATACAAATGATGTCATTGACATTTCACCCATCATTGACATTTCAAAAATGATGTCATCATTGACATTCCAAAAATGATGTCATCCACATAAATTTGAATAATTAAAATGTGTGCCCCGTGATATTGTATAAACAGTGTTGGGTCGACCGATCCTTTGACAAAATTATGGGATAGAAGAAAGGATGATAACTCATTTTACCACGCCCGAGGGGCTTGTTTGAGACCATAGAGAGCCTTGTTCAGTTTGTAGACGTGATTTGGGAACTGTGGATCAACAAATCCTTCTGGCTGACTAACATATACCGTTTCCTTTAGTTTACCATTCAGAAAAGCGGTTTTGACATCCATCTGATAGACCGTGATGTTCATGTGAGCCGCGAATGCCAGAAAAATCCATACAGCCTCAAGTCTAGCAACCGGTGCGAATGATTCCTCGAAGTCAATCCCCTCTTCTTGTCTATAACCCTTAGCCACCAGACGTGACTTATTTCTGATAACCATACCCTCAGCATCTAACTTGTTTTTCCAAATCCATTTAAGACCAATGACGTAGACCCGTGTTGGTCGTTCAACCAGTTCCCATACTTCAAGACGTTTAAACTGATTCAGTTCTTCTTGCATAGATTCAATCCAGTTGTCATAATTCATTGCTTCTTTAATGTTCTTGGGTTCGGATTGACAAACAGTAAGTGCATAAACGCAATGTTCACCGTCAGTCTGAAGGCGTTGTCTAGTTACGACTGGTTGATTCGGGTTTCCAATAATGTTTACAAGAGGATGGTCTTTAGTCCAGCGATGTGTGGAGGATGTTGATATGCATTATGCAGATTAGGTGGATTCAAATGGCTTGTAGATGATTCCGCAACGTTTGAAGTTGCAGTTTCATTAGCGAAAGGATTAAAGAACGCATTTGGATCATAATCTGTGGGTGTAGGTACATCATGATTCAGAAGATCATCAGCTGGTTCAGCGTCATTGGATGTGGTTTGTTCAGCTGTTGTTGTAGAATCAATTGGAGGTGCGTCAGCAACAATTGTTGTTGTTTCAGGTGTATCAAGGATTGGAGTATTATCAGGTTGAGCAGCGGAAACATTTGATACATCTGGAGCACGTTGATCAATATCATCACTAAACAGAGGAGCAAAGAGCTGTTCCATTTGACGACGAGTAAGTTGTAAGCTTGGTTCAGCTCATGATGGGGTTTGCGGGAAGTTAAGACGGTTATGTCTGGGTTCCAAGCTGTTTTGCTCAGAAGCCATTTCTGTAAGCTCATTAAGATTAGCGTGAATCGTTTCCATAATCTCCCTTGTACGACGATTCCAGATTCGGTATCCCAATGTCAGCTTTAGCCTTGAGCTTTCCAAAGTCATCACGATCATTATTCGGGTAACAGAGAGCAGCAAATACATAAAAGTGTTTGAGATTCGGTTTACGGTTATGGATAAGCTCATAAGGTGTTGTGTTGTGGCGTTTGGTTATCATAGAACGGTTCTGAGTGTAGCATGCAGTTGACACGGCTTCTGCCCATAAGTAATCTGGAAGTTTTGCATTAATTAACATCGTTCTTGCACCTTCCACTAACATACGGTTTCGTCTTTCAACAACTCCATTTCGTTCTGGTGTCTGTGCAATTGATGTTTGATGCTCAATTCCCACTTTCTCATAGTATTCACGATGAGTTTGATTCACAAATTCTGTTCCTCTGTCTGTTCTGATTTTTCTGACTATATTCCGAAGCTGAACTTGAATTTTCGTGAGAAAGGTGATGATCATCTGTGGAGCTTGATCTTTACTTCGAAGAAAATAAACCCAAGTCCATCTTGAGTAGTCATCAACAATTACTAGAATGTAGTGTTTGCCATTAATCGTCTACACACGCATCGGGCCACACACATCCATATGAAGAAGATGAAGCACATGCTGAGAGATGTGTTCCACCTTTGAAGGAAAGTGAGCACGAGTGTTTTTCCCTTGTTCACAAGTTGAGCATAGATGATCTTTAGAATACCGAAACCTTGGAAGACCTTCAACTAGTTTGTATCGTGCAAGATTTTTTTTGGGTAAAGGGCCTTCCACCCGGTAAAATATATTACACCAAAAAACGTTGAAGTACAAACGGATGAGGGTGAATCCCTCAACTCGGGCCGATCAGGCTACAAACATGCACCACATGTGCAACTGACCAAACTAACAAGCATAAATAAAACTAACGAACATGAAACACAAAAGAAATGTTTATGACATGCCATAAACATATAAAACATCAATAGCGTCCCTGAACCTTGAAGTCCTTAGAAGAACCACCATTGAATTTGGAGCTTGTTGCATAATTAGCGATATCATCATAGTTATCGTATACTTCATCTTCACTTTCAATTTCCACATCCACATACGGATCATTAACCTTGTTCCTATTCGTATCCACTTCCACTTGAACCTTGCCAGAGCCTGATGCCTTTTCTTGAAGATTAGATTCATAATCTTCATTTATAAGAGCATCAAATGAGTTCTTCAGATAGACAAGATTACTATCATCTGAATATATATTCTTTTTGTTGGCATGGTCCATGCTAACATCTCTCTTACTACTCATAATTTGCGATTCAGAGCTTACCCCTCCCATAATAGGTTTTTCACAACTAACATTAGACGGCTTAGAAATAGGCTTATAGTAGTAGTTAGGTTTATTTTTATTTAATACCTCCAATAGGACAAGATGAATCATAGATAGCCTTCTGTTTACCTTTACTATTCTTATGATTTACTGAAATAAACCCATCATCCACTTCGTCCACATTATCAACACCCTTAGCCTTACTTGCTGCTTCATTATTTGTAGAAGTCACTTTAACACGTTTCGGACAATGGAGAACATCATGCCCAAAAATATGAAACTCAACACAAGTTCAATCAAAGCACGAGCAAAAGTGATTTTTCCCCTTGACTCAACACACATAGAGCTAGTATACGCGTCCAACATAATAGGTCTACCAATTTGAGTAGCAATCAAACTCAAACCATCCTCCGAGTATGCAAGGATCGGAACACTATGTAATTTAACCCAAACCGGTATTTTAGTAACTTCCCCTTTAGAAAGAGACAAATTAGAAGACCATTTAGTAAGGATAATGGGCGAATTGCGAATCATCCACAGACCCCTTTCTAGGACTTGTTCCATTCCCGTAATAGATGTGAATTTGAACAAAAAGATACCATCATCATTCCTCATGAGCTTTTTAAAACCAAATTTATTCCAAGTGTTGGTGACATAATTCTGTACAACCGGGAATGCTAAACCCTTTCCAAGAAAGTAACCAACTAGAGTATTGTCATACCTGCTCTTAACAACATCAATAGCAGCTTGTGGAAGAACAAAATCAAAGCTCTCCACCTTTTCTTCATTTACAAGTGACCGAAAATTAATCTTCTTTACCGTTTTAGGTTGTAGCACATCAGCAAACGTATCGTGCAAGATTGGTTATGGTTTGAGAGTTCAAGTGTGAAATTCGACGATGCCATAGCCAAAATTTTGTAGATGTTGCATTAGAAAGTAGACAGATGGGATATGAAGCAATCATGTCTTGCATTGAGATTGTATAAAGGCTTGATTTGCGGGTTCCAGACATGAGATCGTTTCCTTGTAAATCACGAATGAAACAAGTTTTCTCCCTAAAAGCAACTTCCAAATCACCATTACAGAATTGACCGACTGAAAAGAGATTTGACCGAGACCTTCCACATAATAAACTCTGCTAATTTTGATGTTCCCATTGATGTAGTCTCCGTAGCCCATGATAGCTGCGAAGTGATCATTCCCGAATCTGACAGTACCGATGAACTTTGAAACAAAGTTTGATAATAGTTTAAGATTGCCTGTCATGTGTCGGGAACATCCGCTATCAACAATCCAGAGGATGGTCTGTATCACCTGCATTACACACATACGACACAGGTGGAATAGAAGTAGAGGTGGAACCCGAAGAGTTAGAGGGTTCCGTTACAGTTACAGTTGAAACACACATGTTAATGATTTTAGGAATCCATTTAAAGCCAGGTGTATTTTGTAACCATCTCTGCCAAGTCCAACTAGTTTTAGCTTTGGTCTTAGTGAATGCACTAGGTGATATTTTCTTCCTAGGAGGTGAAGTGGGTTCTATGGGTAAATCAATGATCGTAGCAGAAACACTAGAGGGCAGTTTACCTAGCACAGACTTAGAAGCATTAGTGGGCCTAGAGGTATTCCCATTTCTATTGTTTCGCTTACGAGATAAGATAGATTTAGCAACACATTTATCATGACAACCAGAAAACATGCTTTTACGACAACCAACACAAGATGCTTCAAACATAACATTCAAAGTACTTAAGGATTCAGCATTCGTTACATCACTTTTTCTATTACATTTTTCTAACGCAATGTCTAAAGTGGGTGCAACTTGAGTGTTATTCAAGGTCCTAAGGTGTTCTTCTACTTCAGAGGTCTTTATTGTTCTTCTCTTACGTTGCAACTTCTTATTCTTCCTGGTTTTGCTCTTAAGCTGTGAAGTGCTAACGTTGGGAAAAGAGGCAAATATTCATGTATCAGTGGAAGGAAGCACATTAGTATCTTGTGGTTTGTCATTAGGAGTTCTAGTGTCAATTTTAAACATTCCAGGTGCAATAACATTCGTGTTACTAGACTTATCTTGTTCATATTTCCCTAACTTTGCTTTTAACTCAACAATAATGTGCAGCAATTCTTGATTTTTAGAGCGAATGTTTCCACTAACGTTTAAGACTTCTTTAGTGTATGCAAGATGATTATCAAGTTCTTGTGATGCCTTAGCACGTGTCATTTTTAGCAAATCAAATATGACACCATATTCAGTTTTGACTTTGGCAATTTCTTGTTCATATTTTGAAATTTGACATTTTAAAGACACGTTGTCATCATCCAGTTGTTCAAGTTTTAGATCGAAAGATTTTTCACACAACTGGTTGATTTTGTTTTGCAAAGCAAGTTCTCGATTTTGACAATCTTTTTGACACCATTGAAGACGACGTTTTGCATTCAAAATTTCATTTAACAAACGCTCATTTTCAATTTTCAAAGACTTGATTTGCGGCACATTATCGATATTCTCAACATTATCAACAGAGTCAACAGCAATATAATCAAATGCATATGCAACCGTATGTAGTAACACAACGTTGATGGTATCAACACAAAGAACATCTTCCAAGAGTCGATCAACATGATTTCTTAACATTTTCTTTTTACGTTTAGTGTTTGAAATCGATGTTTCTGTTTTTTCAAAAACTTTTTTCATAAGTCCAATCTCCTTTTGTAGATCCCGTTCCCAATAGATTGCACACATTTTTAAATTTCAAACATGGGGTAAAAGTCTTTTCTGAAAAATATCTCTTTGATTTCGCGCATGTGGCGATTGAAAATGTTCAGCTTTTATTTCAGAATTAACTTCAATTTCACGTTCCAAAAGTTTGATGTCAGATATGAATGTATCAAAATATTTAAGAACTTGACATCGGTCGGATAATGATTTTACTTCACTGAAGGAAGGTAAAGGACCATTAATTTGTGCAACATTGTGTCGGGGATCATCATTAGAAGAGAACTCGGGAAGTGGTGTGATAACCCAAGGTGTGTTAGTATGATCTTGTTGTTTTACAAACGGTGTGATTTTTGAGTTATCAAATGGTTTGTTATATTCAACATTTTCCAATTTTAATCGACTCTCAGCATCAGCATCTGTTTTCTCATCACAATTATATTCAACAACACTCATAATTGAGTCATCAATTCTATGTTCTGCACTGTAAACTTGAGGATTTGGTTTGAATGCTCTATGTGAAAACTTTGGTTTGTAATCAGCAAGAATTGGTCCATATCCATTTGGATTTGGTTTAAAAGTAAACTTTTGAATTGTTGTGATTGACTCACCATGCTTGTACACTACATTTCGAAATTCTTTGATTTTGTTTTGTAAATCGACAATTTCATCAAGATATTCATCTATTTGTCTCCGCGAATGCTTTTTGTACTCACAAAACTGTTTTTGACAAGTTAACGACTCAGACTTGGCTTTTTGAGTTTACGAAGTAAGAGCGTAAATTGTTGTTTATGATCAAATTTTAGTTCTTCTATTTGAGAAAGCAATGCATTCTTGGATGCAACTAGATCACATATATTTTTTTCCAAAGATTTTTCATTTTGGTATGATTTTGCAAAAGCGACTTCAAAACTATGTTCACGTTTTTCTTTGGTTTCAAAAATGTTGAGTTGCAACTTATAGCATTCATTATCCTTAGTCAACAGTGCAATAAGTTGGTCATGAGGTCAAGATCTAGATTAGACAAAGGTTCATCTTGTTCAACTTGAGTCTCAACATAATCATTATTTAGATCCTCAAATATGACCACGGAGTCAACTTGATTATCAATATTAACCACGAGGTCATCTTGATCTTCAAATATAACTAAGGGATCCATTTGATTATCGTCGGAATGAGATGTAGAAGGCTCATATTGAATACTTTGTGCCTCGTCTGATGCAGATGTTGACGGAGATATCAGATCATTAATGAGTATGTTTGGATCCAGTACCTGAGACAAGCCATCAGTGTCATATACTGGGCATGTGTCACTCATGTGGAGCTCTTACATGTTTGCCATTAACATCACAGCTGCATTAGCTTGCAAGTCCTCCATGTCATCATCAGAATCTGCATCAGCCATGAAGCTCTGTTCCTTGTTGGTAAGTGTTCCACCAGCTTCATCCTTGAGAGCCAAGAGTAAAGCCTCTTTGTGATAAGCGGTGCCTCTTGTTCTCGGCTTAGGGCATGCATTAGCCAGATGACCCTTCTCATTGCAGTTGTAGCATCAGAGACCATTAATCCTAGTCTAAGCATTTCCCTGATCAACCACTTGAACCCGTTGTTGTGGATCACCCATGTTATTCCTTCCATTAACATTAAACCCTTGACCACTACCCATTGGACGACCATTTCCACGATTCTGAACCTCAACTCTTCCATTGTTAACAACAACGTGATTTCTTGTGTTGGAGGAGGTACGAATGCGATTGTTGGATTTGTTTGCGTATCTCACGAAGGCTCTAGCATTCATGACAAATCCTTGATTCAATGCGTCGAAGGCTTCCGCATCCTCATTTGATTCACTGTAGAGTGCTTGATCATTGTTGTTGTAGTATGGAACCAATTGAGTTTCTTGTGATTGTTGTTGTGATGGATCATATGGTGTAATCTGAGCAGTTGGTTGTGGAGGGTTTGTGAAGACAATTGGCAAGGTCGAAAACTGAGGATAACATGTTTGAGTGTACAAAGCAAGAGTTTGATTATCCGGGAGTGATGGAGAAGCAGGGACTCCATGGATGATTCTGTCTTTGTCTACTTCCTTTTGATGGTGCTTCAAATAGTCATACAACAATCCGTAAGTTGCTTGATGAAGATTCTTCACTTGACAGATGAATGTAACATGCTTCTCCCAATCAGGGCCAAGGCAGCTCAAGAACTTTGTGTTGATTGCAATCCTTGGCATAATGATATTATGTTTATCCAAGTCATTGATGATGTCTGAAAACCGATGATAGTATGACTCTAATGACTCCCCTGGTTCAATCATGAAGTTTTCATATGCTAAGTAGATTGTGGATTCCATGTCTTCTTGATTGAGTTCAGTGCCTTCCATTAGAAGATAAATGTGCTCCCACGTAGCTTTAGCAATCTTTTAGGCATCAACACTACGAAGTATCGGATTGGGTAAACCCAAAAGGATATATTGCATTGCAAATTCATCAGCTTCTAAGTGAAGAAGTTGATCAGTAGTAAGTTGATCAAGGCCGACAACGTTGGTAACATCATCTCTTGGTGGAGTAGCATTCGGATCTCTGGGTATAGTGATAGTAGGCATCTGAAAAGGACCTTCAAGTATGACCTTCTTCAAAAATTTACCATGTGGTTTCTTGAGATCACAAAACCTAAAAAACCTTATCACCCATTGATCGTAGTTACCGGGAGTAAGCATTGGAGGTCTATCAAGGGATCCAGCTTCATGAATGGATTGTTGGCTACTTAAAGCTTCACACATCTTTGCAAGCCAAGAAGGTTCCTTTTGCGTTGTGACATTCATAGCATACTTTGCTGGAAACTGATATTGAAAGTAGTTACAATGTTAAACTCGTTGACTAGGGTTTGGTTGAGGCATCTGTGGTGGAAGAGGGTTTGCTCCTTGAGGAAAGTACATTTGAGATGGCGGTTGAAATTGATGTTGAAATTGTTGCAATTGTTGTTGAGATGGTGGAGGATATTGTTGATATTGTTGTTGTTGTTGTTGTTGAGGATACTCATGAGGAAAGTAGTGAGAGTATCGTGGTTGAGACATCTTGAAACTTGTGTTGATGATGGATCTTTATAGTCGAATGAAACTTGAGTTTGTAGATGAAGTGTTCTTAAGCGTAGAAACCAGTTTAGGCGTAGACAAGTACCTTACGCGTAAATCCCTTTTACACGTAGACAGAAGCTTACGCGTAGTAACAGCTTACGCGTAGACTGGAAATAAAACTTAGCTTAGGCGTAAACCAAAGGCTTAATAGTAATAACCTTACGTGTAAGATTTCCTTAGGCGTAAGAGAAGCTTATGCGTAGGAAATACTTAGGCAGAAAGTGTTTACTCGTAAGCTTTTATGCTTAGGCGTAAAACTAGGGTTTTACCCAAAAATCCTTTACACTTATCCAAGTGTAAAAGATATCCATAGTCGAAGTGTTTTCAGGCTTATCCAAGCAAGAAAACACTGAGTAAACCAACAGCTTCAAAAATCTTTGGCAGAAAAGCATATGCGTAGACCACTGCTTAGGCGTAGACAGACTGAGGATATAACCTTATGCGTAAAACTAGGGTTTTACTAGGCGTAGAAAGTACCAAAATTAACCAAAACTGATTGTTATGCCCAAAAGTGTTTTGAAACCTGATTTTTATGATGAAATAGCTTCAAAAACACCAAAATAACAAGAAAGTTTAAAACTTGATGATCCAAAACTATTCTTCTGCTTACGCATTTAAAAGTACACACGATTCAAAACCAAGTTTAAAACCAATCTACACGCGTAAAGTTTGAAACTTGATGCAAAAAACTTAAACTTTAACACTAAATAAACCTTAAACCACAAGAGTCTTGAGTTTACAAGTGTAAAAACCAAAGCTTTAAGCTTATGAAAGTTAAGCTTGCTAAAAAACCCACGCGTATGATATGTGACTTCAAAAACAAAGGTGTTTCACCCAACTAGATGGCGATTGATACCACTGTTAGGTCACCATAAGTTAACACAAGGATCAATATGTAAGAAATATAGATGAAAGAGGGATTGGTTGAACTCACACACACAAGCACACGTATGATATTAAGCAAAAGTTAGGTGTAGAAATTATGTGAAATGAACAACCAACCTTCATGAGAAGGTTTACATTAGTATTTATCGGGGAAGGGAGCTAGAGCAACATGTCTAGTCCCTTCCTTCATTATTGGGCTTGGGCCAAGGCTTATGGACGTTCTACATAAGCCTTGCCATTAATAACTAACATAAAAGCCTAGTTTAAGCAACCTATTACATACTAATTACTAACACTTGAAATACAAGTTAGGAGTGATTCCAACAGTGACTAATTAGTAAATGTTGTCAACTTTCGTACCTTCAGCCACACAAATATGCGAATGTGTGGCCGTTCCATTTCGCCCATGTGTGACCAAATCCTGTTTTTGTACTAGTATTCCACAAGGTAGAACCACACCTATCACAACATCGCCTACCCTTTATCCGGTACTAGGCTAGATACCGAGTTCCATTACAAAGGATGAACTACTACCCAACTCTACACAAATCCTATCCCTAAGGAGACCCACTCCTTATGACAACATCAACAAGGATATCAATATCCTTTGACCCAATATAAATCTATTTTGTACATCGACACACCATATCGAATGTACACCTTAGGCACCTTCACTAATGCCTTTGTCTCGACTTCTAGGCACCCTTCACTAATGCCTTGTGACTTGAGTTCTAGACATCTTTCACTAATGCCTTTAGACTTGACTTCTAAGCACCCTTCACTAGTGCTTTCAATACGGACACTCGACACCTTTCACTAATGCCTTTGCTTTGACTCTTTGACACCTTTCACTAATGTCTTCGTCTTGACCCTTTAGACATCTTTCACTTATGTCTTCCACACTACACTTCTAATGAGAAAGAAGAGAACTATCAACAAGAGAACCTCAGTAGTCTTGATGATGAAGAAGCATGGCAGCTCATGGACTTGAGCTTGCTCGACTTCAAGAGGTGGTGATCTCGCCTTTAAAAGGAACCTAGAGAATCACACAAACACAAAACTACATACAAAGATCACTTGGATCTGTGGTTAGAGAGTTTACAACTCAAAGAGAAAATATATATGAAAGGGGTGAGTTGCAATGAAGAAATGGCTCACTATTTATAGAGGAAAAAGTGCTACTGTTCAACGGATCCCACGGATCCCTCACTTGAGGGATCCGTCCAGTGTATTCCTGGGGATCCGTTGGACGCTCCTCTTTGCCCATGGGTTTTGGGTCATGGGTCATGGGTTATGGGTCATGGGTCCTAGACTTTAGACCATGGGTCCTACACTTTGGACCATGGGTATCCAAGTAGATACAATGTATCTACAAGATGCAATGCATCTAGTCCATGGGTCATGGGTTAAAACCATGGGTTATGGATAATACCCATTTATGACTTATGCATGATGTCATGCAATGGGTTATGGGTTATGCTCCATGGGTATGGGTCATGGACTTTGGGTTTTACCCAACCATATTCAATGTATTTAGTCAATGGGTCAAATACTTAAACTTTTACCCATTTTATTACCCATTACAATACATACTAATTATGTATATATCTACCTAATATGTAAACATTAGTTGTTGTACATATGTATTACTAAATCATAAAATCACTACAACTTGTTTAGTGTTTTATGCGAAAACGTAAGTGTGTTAGTAAACTATTGGCTCAAACCATTTACGTATTTTATTTGTTTCGTTAAAATGATTTTACGTTTGTTATCGACAAAACATTAAAAGAACGTAAAATATAAATAAACGTTTTTACGGCTTATTTGTATTAACAATCTCCCCCTTTTTGTTGATGACAAAACATAAAATTAGTTTAAGAAAAAACTAAAATTCGTAAAAGTTTGAATTGTAGTTTTTACTTTCTACTCCCCCTTTTTGTCGAAACAAAAAGAGCGTCGAAAAGAAACTAACACATTGTTTTAAGAAAAACATGTAAACATAAGGAAAAAAAAGTATAGAGAGCAAGTGACGGAAAGTGTTCTCGTCACGTCAAGTAAGAAGACATGGTTTCGTCTTTGTGACGATTATGCTCCCCCTTGATGATTGCAACTTTCCAAGGGGACGTCATGAAATGTAATCCTAATGAGAATTATATTGCAAATGATTTTGCAATGTATTGCTTTGACACAAAACTTCCCCTAGCTTTAGGGTGTCAAAGTCTTCATGTGTATATTGAAAATCTACAAAAAAAAGGTTAGAAAACAAGTATCTAACACATAATTTTCTGCAAATAAGACTCAAGTTAGTAGTAAAGAAGTATTATGTTGCACGGATCCTACGGTTCCCTCCTTGGAGGGATCCGTCTAGGCAAAATAGAGGGATCCGTCTGACTGTAAGCAAAATATAGCAATGGTGATGTAACAAATAATGTTAACATCAAAATGAGATATGTATCAAGAAAACAAAGATACTCTCAGGACAATATGGCATATAACATGTAATCTCATTCAATAAAACATACGAGACATGATTTACAAATCTCTAAAACTAAGAGAATTATTTAAACATGAAATATCATTCCTAGACTATCTAGATTAAGCTTAAAACTAGGACACCACTTGAAACCTTAAGCTCAAGGTTGTTTGGGTTTGTTGATCTCGTCAAAACGTTTGAGGAGGTGATAAAACATGAAACGTTGATCTTCACGTACTTCATGTATCAAGCTTTCAACATGTTGACAATGATAACAATCTTTCTCATGGCTCGGAAGTGGTGGTGATAGAAAGGAAATGTCTTGATGTGGAGGATCAAGTGAAGAGGGTTTAGGATCCTCAAAATTGGCGAAGGCACATTCGATGATGGCTCAATTAAGGATGACGGCGGAGGTAGAGAAGTGTCAACTTCCATGTGGTTGGGTGGTTGACTTTGATGATTCCTCATAATCCAAAATGGACTATTTGAAGGTGACGGAGAAAAAGAAGATGGAGCAAGTGTTGACTCAACACCTTGATTTTGTTGCGCTATTCCTCCTAAAGAGGAGAATGTTGGCGATGGTGGAGGATGGTATGGCCTAGGAGGTAAGTTCTCTAGATTTTAAAGGTGTGGTGATGAGAGTGGGGTGGTGAATGATATGGCTCTAGGCACTAAGGGTGATGGTTTAGTTGAAATAGGGGGTATAGTGGTGTTTGTCATTGGTAGTTTTGTGGGAACAATCCTTTTGGGGATTGGTTTGATAGGTGGAGGGGAGATCCTACCATTTTTGGATTTAACGGGAGATGATTCGGTTGAGGAGATTTCGTGAACAACACGAGCAATTTTCTTGGGTGGTCCTTTGGTGGATGAGTTACCACTAGGAGCTTTCCTCATGATGAGATGATTAAAAGAGGTTTGTGAAAGTTTCTAAGTGCATAGAATGAGGATGTAGATGATAACTTTAGGAGTCTTAGCAAAATGGTTTATAAAGAAAAGGATTTGGCAAGTGCATTCAAGACTTAAGCCACCAAGATCCTTTGGAATGTGATGATTAACATGCACAAGAATAAACTTCAGAGTTGCACTGATCTAGAAGTTTAATTAAGATAAGATGGAGTGTTCAAGTTAGCAAGAAGAGCTTGAAATGATTGTTTTATCTATAGTTTAAGATGAATCTGTCACCCGGATCCCACGGTTCCCTCCAATGAGGGATCCATCTAGCCTAATCCTAGGGATCCGGCTCTCAGCAGCTAAGAAAGGAGAAAAATGATGTTGGTAAGGTCTAGTACCTATACCTCTTGAGTGTTTCAGTCTTCCTAAGTGTTTTAAATGAAGGGATACTTAAATGATCAAGGGCAATGAGTGATCTAGCTAATGATTGTCTTTTATGGAAGAAAAATGGGACTTTTATGAGTACCAATGAATGAAAAAAGATGACACTAGAAAATTTGAGAGTGTCAAGTAGAGCTAAATGGTCCTAAAGACAAGATAGTGGCTCAAGATAATTTTGAAAAATGCCTTATAGGTTATAAGAAATGAAAAACTAGCATTTGACCCATTTTGATGTAGGGATGACTAAAATCAATTTGCTAGAATTGAGAGATTTATAAAACTCGAAGTGTTGATATGTGAGAGATAATAAGAGCGGAAAAGTGATGAGTTTTTGGTGAAATGATAGATCGAAAAGTACCTTGAGTATGATCCTAAATGAGTTATGAGTGTGTGTGAAACTTTACTAAGCGTGAGAAAGACTTAAGTGGTCCTACGGCACTATGTTTGGCTAGTGTGAGGTAGTCTAAGGACATGGTTTGAACTATAAAAGTTTGTAACTGCAGCTCTGTTTGTCCGGATCCCACGGTTCCCTAAGTGGAGGGATCCGTCTAGTGCAAGGTAAGGGATCTGTATCATACAAAACAGTACATTCACAAAAGGTATGTAGAAGTTTCACAAGGCATCGTATTTCAAAGCTAGTGTTTTCTAAGAAGTTTGAACAACAATATAATCAAGACATCAAACGTCAAATGTTTTATTTCATAAGAGAAATTACATTATAATGATAAAAGATGACATCTAGGAATTGAGCCTATTTTGAAGAGAAACTAAGTTTCTTGAGCATTTTCGCTAGATGGATCGTCAAATGGATGATGAGTATTTACCGATTCAGGGATAAAGAAAGACTTGATGAGAGATGTGTTTAGAGGTTCCATCATCTTATTCACAAGTACATACAACAGACTTTGAAATTGAGGGTGGAAGTACATTATGTGATGATAAAGGTGTGTCAAGAACATTCCATAAGGGATTAGTTTGTTCTTGTTGCCTTGAAGGTTTACAATTCGCCTTGCGAAGAAATAGGCGAGATTGTATGGTTGTTGTGTTAGCAAACAATACATTATGTGAGCACAACAAGCGGGAAGGATTTCTCGATTTCCCCTAAGACTCCAAACATGTTCACGTAGGATGAGTGCGAGAGGCTTGTACTCATCGCGGATATCCCGCGTATAGATAATGTTTGGATCAGAGTAATAGGGTCGAGGTTTGCATAACATGTGAGTCAAGTCTTGAGGGGAAGGTATGTGTAAGCAATATGGACTATTTTCTTCACAATGGTTGAAGAGAGAATCAAGAGACCAATCTTCAGTGAAGGCACATTGTCCATGATTTGGAATTCGGAGAATGTGAGCAAATTGCCCAAGGGTTAAGACAAACTTTTGGTTTTTGATCCACAACCAAAGAGATAGAGATCGATTCTCATTACGAACGAGTTCAACTTGACGAAAGAATTCCAATACAAACCTCAGACAGATTTTCTCATTAATTCCGAGAAGGCATTCTAGTCCTATGGTTCGAAAAGAGGTATTGATACCTTCTTCGTATTGTAGAGGAGTGTCGACAATACGTCCTTCATGAAAGTCACGAGTTTCGAGATTATTGAACCCACAGACATGATTGCCAGGTGTGTTGGGCTCAAGAGAGATGTTAGGAATGTAGACATAAGTGAGTGAAAAGTCGAACTCATACTCATGAGACATGACGAGACCTATGGAATAGAAAAGTTAATGAGACGTATTAAAGCAAAAAGGTGATCACTCAACGTTTTTACTAGATATTTATTAACAATGACAATTAACTCACTTAGTATTTAACGATCTAGTGGAGTATTTCTTTTAGGACGAAAACGGTTTTTATATTGCATGAGAAACTATTTTCCAGAGTGACGGTTTTCACGGTTCCCTTCCAAGAGGGATCCGGCTAGTTAAAATACAGGGATCCGTGGATCTATAGTGACAGAAAAAGGATTTTGACCAAAAATAGATTTTTACATCTTATAGGTTTATACAAAGATATGTATTTTAGCCAATGTTTACTTTAGCATGCATTGTCGGTTTCTAGAGTATCTCAAGACCAAGAGTACGAAAGACAAAGAGTAAAAGAAAAATGAAAAACACATTATGAAAAATAAACTAGATAAACTAGAACATTAGTAATATTTCATTTCAATGTTAAGAATGATACAAAGGATTGGGTATATAACACCAATGTAGATTAACAACACAAAGTACATATCTCCATAAGAAAACTTGATCATGGGAAACACGAGAGCGATGAGTGTCAAGACGATGAGTACGATGGCGATGTAAACCATGATGATGAAGATCTTCCTTGGTTTTGATTTGAGATGAGATGAGATGAGAAGGAAGATGAAGTTTGAATGAGAGGTAATTTTTGAAAGTGGAAGATTTGAAAAATGAGGGTTTGGTGGAGTGGACGTCGGAGGGGATATTTATGGAAAAGGATGAATTTTTGAGATTTGTGTTTTGTTTTATTATTAGAAAGATTTGATTTTTGGATTAAGTAAAATAAGACACAAATTTATAAACCTAGACTATAGACGGAAGAGTAACACGTATGCAAGAAAAGTTTCCTAACGAAGCTACGTGTAATATATGAGTATGTGAAAAGATAATCATATAAGTTCCTATGTGAGCATACTTATTTTCTAAGTTAATGTTATCTAGAGATAAGTAGAAAATCATACCTCTAATGCACTTATGAGTGTCTTTCTAATGACAAAAAGAAATGTCAATAGACAACCCCGGTTCCTTCGTGATTAAAATACCTTCTTGGGGAAGGTAATCTTGTTACCAAGCAATTCCTTATGGCTTGATAAATATGAGCTTTTAACTAATCAAAATGACAGGGAAGGCTAGTGCAATCCAGTAAGGTAAATAAAAAAATATTGTTGTCATTTAATCAACATCCTACAAAATTGTTTTTAAGACATGGTGTTTATTTTTGTAAAAGACCTTCTTTGTGGTTTTCAGTTAAACACGAATCGTCCCAAGTTTCTAAAGTACAATATACTCTAAGAAACTTGGTAACGAAGCTCTGATGCCAATTGTGGAAAACTAGAAGGGGGGAGGGGTTGAATAGTTTTACTGATTAAAACTTGGTTTTAAACTATTTAGATTAACTTATGTCAATCTATTTATACGTGTTTGTTGTATGTTGATAGACAAGCATATAGATAAATAAAAGCTAAGATAAGGAGTAAGAAGCACAAAACCACAACGCGAGTATTTATAGTGGTTCGGCTACAAGGACACCTTCCTTGCCCTACTCCACTCCCCGAGTCACCTACTCGAGAGTTCGTAATCACTACACAACACCAACTCCTTATGGCGGAGAAGCCTTCACAACGTTGCCTACTCTTTATCCGGTACTAGGACAGACACCGGGTTCTTCCACAAGGTAGAACCACACCTATCACAACGTCGCCTACCCTTTATCTGGTACTAGGCTAGATACCGAGTTTCATTACAAAGGAGGAACTACAACCCAACACTACATAAATCCTATTCCTAAGGAGACCCACTCCTTATGACAACATCAACAAGGATATCAATATCCTTTGACCCAATATAAATCTATTTTGTACATCGACACACTATATCGAATGTACACCTTAGGCACCTTTCATTAATGCCTTTGTCTCGACTTCTAGGCACCCTTCACTAATGCCTTGTGACTTGACTTCTAGACATCTTTCACTAATGCCTTTAGACTTGACTTCTAAGCACCCTTCACTAGTGCTTTCAATACGGACACTCGGCACCATTCACTAATGCCTTTGCTTTGACTCTTCGACACCTTTCACTAATGTCTTCGTCTTGACCCTTTAGACATCTTTCACTTATGTCTTCGACACTACACTTCTAATGAGAAAGAAGAGAACTATCAACAAGAGAACCTCAGTAGTCTTGATGATGACGAAGCATGGCAGCTCATGGACTTGAGCTTGCTCGACTTCATGAGGTGGTGATCTCGCCTTTAAGAGGAACCTAGAGAATCACACAAACACAAAACTACACACAAAGATCACTTGGATATGTGGTTAGAGAGTTTACAACTAGAAGAGAAAATATATGTGAAAGGGGTGAGTTGCAATGAAGAAATGGCTCACTATTTATAGAGGAAAAAGTGCTACTATTCCACGGATCCCACGGATCCCTCACTTGAGGGATCCGTCCAGTGTATTCCTGGAGATCCTTGGGACGCTCCTCTTTGCTCATGGGTTTTGGGTCATGGGTCATGGGTTATGGGTCATGGGTCCTAGACTTTGGACCATGGGTATCCAAGTAGATATAATGTATCTACAAGATGCAATGCATCTAGTCCATGGGTCATGGGTTAAAACCATGGGTCATGGATAACATCCATTTATGACTTATGCATGATGTCAAGCAATGGGTTATGGGTTATGCTCCATGGATATAGGTCATGGACTTTGGGTTTTACCCAACCATATTCAATGTATGTAGTCAATGGGTCAAATACTTAAACTTCTACCCATTGTATTACCCATTATAATACATACTAATTATGCATATATCTACCCAATATGTAAACATTAGTTTTTGTACATATTTATTACTAAATCATAAAATCACTACTACTTGTTTAGTGTTTTATGTGAAAACGTAAGTGTGTTAGTAAACTATTGGCTCAAACCATTTACGTATTTTATTTGTTTCGTTAAAATGATTTTACGTTTGTTATCGACAAAACATTAGAAGATAGTAAAATATAAATAAACGTTTTTACGGCTTATTTGTATTAACAAAAACAATTTGGATTTTCTAACACCCCGAAAATAGGATCCAACGGAAGCATACGAACCTTTGGGTGCTACTATCCTGGTATCGCAACATAAGGTACAAAGAATGGTTTTTATTCCATTTATTCAGAATAAAACACATGATTGAAAACGTAAAGTTTTCATTAAATGAAAATAGTGCGGAAATAGGCCCAAAAAATGTTTAAAGCGGTCCCGATTATTCATCAGAGTTACCTATGACCATGCCCCTTGCCAATCGTCTTCCAATAGTGAGCTATCGCCTTAAACCTGAGAGCACATGCTAAAGCGGGTCAGCTTATGCTAGTGAGTTCATAGAGTTTAGTTACAAAAGTAATAGTGGACCTTATAGAGTTTAATTGCTATGTGCGACTAAGGCAGATATATAATAAACATTCCAATCAACAATCAATCCAATCAATAATCAATCCAATCAATAATCCCCAACAAAATCGAGATCTCAGCAGGGCCCCAAGCGACTCTAGCCAGCACAGTCGTAGCAAGGCCTAGAACATAAGCTACCCTGGTCTAGGTCGGTCTATTCTTAGCTAGGCATCGCGTTATAGCATAGGAATGCTACCCTAGTCTAAGTCAACAACTGTCACATGCCTAACCTTTCCTAGTCAACATATTAGCAATTCAAAAGAGTAGTGGCAGGTCCAAGAAGTAGTTTGCACTCTCATAAACACATAAGGTTTCAATAAACAAATCAATTATTCCAAACATCGGTCATTCTCAAATAATGTTCACGCATCCAATTATAGTTAGTTAAAAGCAGCATGTATTCTCCCCCAAAATAGTTAAGAAAACGTTTGAAAAGAGGGGCTATGAAACTCACCTTAGCCACAGTAATGCACTATTCACAATTAACACGACTGGCATCTAAAGCTAATCTCCACGGTATCCAGAAGAATGTATGACGAGTATGATAGAATAGAAGTGACGCAACCTAATGCGTACACGATTATCTTAAAATACGGCTCATACGATAAAGAAGTCGACAAAAGATAATGTGTCGTAGTTTTCGTGGATTAATCATGTCATTACTTTTAAAAGTCCATTATTAATCTCCAAAAGTTTAGTTTTAACGTTTCGTGTGGTGGTAAGAAACATAGACGCGACGCACAACTCACGCAAAAGTGGAGAAGACGCCGACATCGTCAAAACATACTAGCTAGAACGCACGCCAAAATGGAAAAGACATCGACAAAGTCAAGAAATACTGACAATACTCAAGCTAGTCAAAGACTAGGAAATGACGACAACTATTTATGTAATATAAATAGGTTAATTAGTTAGTTTCGGCAGTTTACCTAATAATCCCAAATGTACATGTTTATAATAAAAGATAAGTTTCCGTTTATCGTTTGATTAACCAATGTTTCACAATCTATACTCGTAATTATGCAAGTTTATAAAAAAGTACGTCATATAAGGTATACAATGTACTGTGTTATAAACGACGTGTTCATTTATTCAACGTTCTCAATTCATTAAGACTTCAATAAGGTTTTTGGGTAAAGGGCATTTAGACTTCAATAAGTTAAAATAGCCTTTCCAGACAAATTCATAATATTTACAAAACACGAGTTATTATCGTAGTTAATAAGAGTTTACAATAAACAAAACCGTATCCGATGATAATGTATAGTTAATTATCTCGTTATTAGTTAAAATGTGAAAATTGAATAATTAGACTTACTGTGAATCAAATAAATTAAACTCGCGTTGAGTCTATCATATTGTATTCGGTTAGTTCAAAACGTTTAATAAAGTACAACTTAATACTAATATAACTTGTTATCAAGAGTTATTCCAAATATATTTGTATTGAACCTTATAAATTATAACATATATGTAATACTCGATATTAATTATTAACCACATATCTAGTTCATAAACGTGTATCACACCGTTTTATAAGTACATATTCGTTGTTAACTCAAGTTCAATATTGTTTATCTCGATAGTTATTATTCCGGCATCGTCGTATATTTGATTCAATACATAATCGAGTCGTTACGTGTATATATATATATATATATATACACATAGTTAACAAATGTTCGTATTACAAGTTTATCATTGATTTATACCATTAGTGCAAGTTATCTCGTTTTAACTTACCAATTTAATACACGCTTATCTAACCCCATATCGCTAACAATTGATCACTTATACAACTCAAATAAAATATAACCCGACTAAGGGTAACTAAATAGGTAAACGTCGCCAGTACTCCCACGAGTCACGGCTCGACTCCAACGGGCTTACTTAGTTCACAGTTAACCAAACACCAATCCATGTCAAAGTCCAACTCAAGAAAACTATATACGAACACTAACTTGACAATAACAACAATAATATTAGAAATCCAGCAAATCAAAGGAGACCAAACCGGGTCTCGACCCTAACCCATACAGGTTCTATAACTGATCCAAAGGTGAAACAGGCTTGACTCTACTCATACCAAGTTTACCAGACTCGACATCAACCATAACATTACCAATCTCATCCCAACTTGACCTGTACTCCAACTAACCCAAACTACACATCCATGGGTCTTAGATCTGACTCGTTGAGTGACTTGACTCATTGAGTTAACCCTAGGACTAAACACAATATACCTAACATAAATTAGATCCCGTTCTGTCGGATCTGACCCGACGCGGTTTACACATCCACATCAGACAACATCACCTTGAAACTCACTATACCACACGAATCATTTATTAACAATGTTGTCACAACTTGTTTTTAATCCGTTTTTCTTTTAAAACTCGTTTATCAATTGTTATCCATGAAGATATAAACATAAACAAAATTGTACGTTTTATAACAAACAAAGAAATAATAATAATATGGAGCGGTTAGGTTTTTACCAAGAGAGAAAGAGAGGAAGATGAGGTTGGTGGTGTCTTTCACGAGTACTACTCGTGACCAAGCCAAGCTAGGACACCTTTAGAAATGTTTAACCACGAAACCTTAGAGCGCGTCTTTGTGTTTCGTGGCGTGTGTGGTATGAAAATAGAACCACAAGGGCTAGATCTATCATTCTAGGTAGGCGGTGTTACAAATGGAGGTGGCCGGAATTTGGCCGGAGTCCGACGATGGCGTCGAAACCCTAATAGGGTCACCGAAATATTTTAGAGAGAGAGGAGAGAAATGTTGTGTGTGTGTTTTGAAGAGAGAAAAAGTAAGGTGAGAAAATGAGGATAGTGGGAGGGTGTGGGGTATATATACCACCAAGAGGGAGAAATTGTGTAATTAAAGTAAACTTAGGAGGCGGCAGGCTAACTTATCCAGGGACCTTAGATGTAACTTTCTAAAACTTTTGATATATTAGCTTCGGGACACGTTTGGACTACCAAACGAAGGATTCGTGACTCGAGAATTACGCCAACATTCTCAGAATATTGTTTCCAATAAAAATGACTATAAATATGACTCGTATCTCAAATTAGATGAAACGATCGCTCTAATCGTCGTTTCTCCATTTACGACGCATCGAGAAAATTACGAGTTGTCACAGCCTCACCTCTTTAAAAGGAATCGCGTCCTCGCGATTCAATTTGAGTTAATCGTTAAGGTCTAGAAGAGGTGAGTGCATACGCACGAGGATTCGTCTTCACGTTCTCTACGTGAATCTAGGATCTTACTGCGAGTTTCTATGAACTTCGAAGATAGGGATGCGACTTTACTAAAGTTGCTCGACTTCATGGTCTACGATTTCAATAGGTCAACAAAGCTTAAACGCATCAAGGGTTTGGATTTCCCAGAGGGATAACAACTGCCTCATCGGTAAGTCATTTCTTCCTATTACACACGAAATGTCGGGAATATTGCTAAGTCTTGACGGTAGCTCAAGGCTCCGAGTTACTGGTCTAACTACAGCAGGGATTTCGAAAAGATCAATATAGCGAGGACTAAGCTCTTCACGTTTACTAAACGCTTCGCACATTCTCATGGTGAATCTCTAAGCTTTACCTAGGTCATATCCGGGAAGTCAAGAGGTTTACGTTGTCTGTGTCTCCTAACGATTCGTGAGCGCTTGCATATCCATCTTGCCTTAGAACGGTCTCCTCGAAAACTTCTCGAATAGGTTCAGGGTCGGTAAGTTGGGTATTTCCATTTCTACCCAACAATCAGAATCGGAACTTACGACCATAGAGGGTCTCTTACAGTGCCTTTGAGGTCTAAAGCAATAGGTACGGTTATGGGAGAAGTTGGCCAATGGAAGGTTTCTATCCCAGCCATTGCCAAACTCGATAGATGTCTATAAGATAATTTGGCCACATAAGGTGTCTATCCCAACCGTTGCCAAACTTGATAGGCACGCGATGTGTTCTACTAACGTTTGAATGGTTTCTTTACTTCGGCCATCAGTCTAGAGATGATACACTGTAAGCATATCCAGATCTATTCTCTCGGCTCTAGGAAGTGATAGACGAAACGTGGGTGTGTGGCCGAAAAGGATAGAAATCAGCATTTCCCAATGCACATGGTTTTCTCTACGCATGAAGGATTCTATTTGTTTAACCCAGGCTTCCAAATCGCACTTCCTCCTTAAAGAGGTTCAGAAGAAGTCGAAGGTGGATCAGATGTGTACGAACAGATAAATCTCACACATAGAAAGTCCCCAAGGGGAGCTTCCCCTTCCGATTGGAGTTTTTTTTTTGGGTAAAAGGGATTTTTCACCCTGGTAAAATGCATTACACCAAAAACATTGAAGTACAAAGGATGAGGGTGACTTCCCTCATCTCAGTCCCTTAGAACACTTACAGACTCACATATGAGAATGCAAATCATTCTTATAACTTACAACTAACCACAATATAAGAGTGACAGACCACTCTTAACTAATACTAGAACATAAAACTAGAACGCCTATAAAACATTACAATTTAAACACAAATCAAGTAGACACACTCGATTCTTCAGAAGGCGCCATAAAAGTCCATACCATACCACCATAGAATCACCTTGTACACTTCAGAACGTGACAAAAACCACGAGCACTCAATGAACAAAAATAACTCTAACTTCCAATAGACCAGCCCACGTGGACCTAATGATCGGAATTATGTCCAACAAGTAGAATGGTCTCAAATAGGGTGAACAACCCTAACTTACAATCCGATTGGAGTTCTACTATGGAAAGAAAGTAAGGAGCTAGAGCTCAAAAGTGAGGACCAGCTTATAGGAGCAAAGCCACTCTACCAGAGGGAGAGGAATGAGTACTCTCTCACCTCCTTAAAAGAAGATAGAGGGATTCTCTAGTACTGCTATAACTATATGAGGAGGGTCGAGCAAGGTCGTCCATACTTTCCATCTTGCTGAATAGCGGGAGGTGAACAGTTTGGGTAGGACTACCAACAACCACTCAGGTAGAGGCGCGGGATCTTCTTACAAAGTTTCATCTATGGCGTAGCTTATCGATCGGTAAGAGGACTGAAAGGATAAAAGGTGTTTCTTGAAGGTCGAGAGAATGATTAGGTGGTTGTCCCAAGGAATGCGGTTCAGGTTACTCCTTAGGATTTTCAAGATTTCCGTTGAGCACGGAATCTCTACTGGGCGAGAAGTCTAGGAAGTTCAGAGTATGATTCTATTATAAAGTGTTGATTGCTACTAGCAATCAGTCAGTTAACTTAGTACGATACTTAGGTTAGAGGCGGAAAGTACAACTCCTAAAGAGAGTATTAATTACTAACTGTAATTAATCGATTGACTCATCAATGCACTTTATACCAAACGCAGAAAGGTACAATATTCAAATCCAAAGTCCTAATTTCCAAAAGAAGTTTGACTAGTAATCGATATCAGATCCAATCCTAAATACGAGTAAACGTCAACGGCTCTGAGAAGGTATACTAAAGAATTTCGCATCGATGGGGTGTAAGGTACTAGTACGACGTCAACGTACTATCATCGATAAAACAACGTCGAGAGTTCAACGTTGTTAGAGCAACAACGTTGGAATAACTTCAACAGTATAACCTCGGTGAACATCTCCAATAAAACAGGTTGTTAGAACGTTATCAATAGGGATTCCTAAATAGAGGATAAGGTACAACACCAACAACATGTAAGGTACAACCTTAACTAAGGGCTGTTGATGAAGCAACGTCGACAAAACATTATCGGTTTAGAGTATGAACAACGTCGACTAGAAGACGTCGTTTGAATCAATATCGAGCGAATGGTAACGTTTCGGAAGTTTGAACAATAATCAATTCAAGACTAGGCTTGAGGTAGAAGTGTCCGTAACATGATTACCAACAAAGCGAGGCTAAATGAAAAATCCAACAGATCACTAACGAAACGAGGCGAAATGATAATTCCCAAAGATTACTAACGAAACGGGGCGGAATGATAATTCCAACAAGATTGCTAACGAAATGAGGCGGAATGATAATTCCAACAAGGTTACTAACGAAATGAGGCGGAACGATAATTCCAACATGATTACTAACGAAACGAGGCGGAATGATAATTCCAACAAGGTTAGTAACAAAATGAGGCCGAAAGATAATTCCAACAAGATTACTAACGAAACGAGGCGGAATGATAATTCCAACAAGGTTACTAACGAAATGAGGCGGAATGATAATTCCAACAAGGTTGCTAACTAAGCGAGGGCGAATAACAATTCGAGGCCAAATGATGACCCTAAAAAGATTATCAATAGAAAGTGGCTGAATGAAGATTCGAGGTCGAATGATGGTTCGAGGTCGAATGATGGTTCAAGGTCGAATGATAATTCGAAGTCAAATGATGACTCAAAACTTGGAACGGGTTCCAAAATCACAAAACCAAACAATCCAAAAACAAAATCAAAACCAAATCCAAAATAGTCAAGACCAAATCCAAAAATAGCCCAAAACAAATCCAAACGCTCTAGTAAGATCGACGAGGCTTATGACGATAAGCAACTCGGATGTAAACGGTGCCAATCGGGTCTAACCCAACTCAAGGCGAACTAAGCTCGCCGATGAAAACCAGGAATTCCATGTAAATGGAGACGCATAGCGGTGCTAGAAGCATTACGATTCGTGAGGTGTTGCGATGCCAGTGTGTCATGTGTGAGTGAGGGCTTTCGAGATGTTCGGTGAGTGCGAGTGTGTGTGTCCACCTAAATCTCATCGTTCCTAAAACCAATCTCTAACCTGGACATAATTCTGTTATATCTACTCCCAGTCTCGTAAAATTCATCTCTGAGTCGGACATAGGTGATCAGTCCATGTCCTACTGTTCCCCGGCTGAATATAGGTGATCAATCTATATTCACTCGAGGTTCAATGAATTTTGATCAAAGAAGCAAAGTACAACTAACCACTAGCAACACAGATAATAGCTAACTCGTCTCAGCAACTATCGACTCGGCACAACCTATTACTCTAAACCAATTCTTAATATATATATTCCTAACTTCAATATTATCTAACCCAAATGTATTCCTTTTCTTATCTCAAAAATATCTCCTTTCACCATTTAGTTACTAGCATTTGGTATCATCGTGTGTATGGTATCGACTCGACAAGACACCATGAATGCACTCAAATGACCACAATGCAACTCATAACGACACAATGAGATGTCTAAGTGATAAGCTTTATAGTTTAATAAGTTTCAAAATAAACAGTTATGACCAAGAACACATAAAAATGATAAAATGCAAAAACACATGAACATGATACAACACACAATACCAACACACTAGTTTACATGTTTTATTAGTTTTAAACTCATTGTAGACCCGTGTTCATCAAAACCCAACCATGGAACTCACGTTCACGCGACAAAAGGTCTTGTTCGTGACTCCCCGACTTAGTTATACTAGCACCATGTCCTCTACATCCCAGATCATTCCCACAACTACTAATAACGTGCAAGCTCTAAATAGAGTGGTGAGATTACGCAAGGAAATTGCGTAACTCTGTGAAAGGCATAGTGCGTGCGTAAGCATGAGGACATGCTTTCTGTGCGTGTATAAGCATGAGGACATGCTCATAGTGTGTGCATAAGCATGAGGACATGCTTATAGTGCGTGCATAAGCATATGGAAGTGCTTATGGTGAACTACTAAGATAGGAGGACTTAAATCTTCTACTAGCAGGGCACACATTCAACAAGTGTCCCATCAAACAATTCATCAAATAAGCTATAAACATATCATCAATTATCTCATCAATCAATTCGTCTAATGTGTTCTCAATCATCTACATCCTTAAACAAGTCATACGCGAGGCGTCAGCTTGGCAGGAAGGCACGTGGCGGTCATAGGGTTAAGTTTTCAAAAAAGTGGTTATAGTCTAGGCTTTGAAAATATAGCCAGTTCTCTATAACCTTGGCTCTGATACCAATCTGTAACACCCCGAAAATAGGATCCAGCGGAAGCATACGAACCTTTGGGTGTTACTATCCTGGTATTACAACATAAGGTACAAAGAATGGTTTTTATTCCAGTTATTTAGAATAAAATACATGATTGGAAATGTTAAGTTTTCATTATATGAAAATAGTGCGGAAATAGGCCCAAAAGATGTTTAAAGCAGTCCCGATTATTCATCAGAATCGCCTATGACCATGCCCCTTTGCCAAGCATCTTTGAATAGTGAGCTATCGCCTAAAACCTGAGAACACATGCTAAAACGGGTCAGCTTACGCTGATGAGTTCATAGAGTTTAGTTACAAAAGTAATAGTGGACCTGATAGAGTTTAATTGCTATGTGCAACTAAGGTAGATATATAATAAACATTCCAATCAACAATCAATCCAATCAATAATCAATCCAATCAATAATCCACAACACAATCGAGATCTCAGCAGGGCCCCAAACGACTCTAGCCAACACAGTCGTAGCAAGGCCTAGAACACAAGCTACCCTAGTCTAGGTCGATCTATTCTTAGCTAGGCATCGCGTTATAGCATAGGAATGCTGCCCTATTCTAAGTCAACAACTGTCACATGTCTAACCTTTCCTAGTTAACACATTAGCAATTCAAAAGAGTAGTGGCAGGTCCAAGAAGTAGTTTGCACTCACATAAACACATAAGGTTTCAATAAACAAATCAATTATTCAAAACATCGGTCATTCTGAAATAATGTTCACGTATCCAATTATGGTTAGTTAAAAGCAGCATGAATTCTCCCCCAAAATAGTTATGAAAACCTTTGAAAAGAGGGGCTATCAAACTCACCATAGCCACAGTAATGCACTATTCACAATTAACACGACTGGCATCTAAAGCTAATCTCCACAGCATCCAGAAGAATGTACGACGAGTACGATAGAATAGAAGTGACGCAACCTAATGCATACACGATTATCTTAAAATACGGCTCATGCGATAAAGAAGTCGATAAAAGATAATGTGTCATAGTTTTCGTGGATTATTCATGTCATTACTTTCAAAAGTCCATTATTAATCTCCAAAAGTTTAGTGTTAAGGTTTCGTGTGGTGGTAAGAAACATAAACGGGACGCAAAACTCACGGGAAAGAGGAGAAGACGCCGACATCGTCGAAACATACTAACTAGAATGCACGCCAAAAGGGAAAAGACATCAACAAAGTCAATAAATACTGACAATACTCAAGCTAGTCAAAGACTAGGAAATGACGAAAACTATTTATGTAATATAATTAGGTTAATTAGTAAGTTTCGGAAGTTTAACTAATAATCCCAAATGTACATGTTTATAATAAAAGATAAGTTTCCCTTTATTGTTTGATTAACCAAGGTTTCACAATCGTTACTCGTAATTATACAAGTTTATAATAAAGTACGTCATATAAGGTATACTATGTAGTGTGTTATAAACGACGTGTTCGTTTATTCAACATTCCCAATTCATTAAGACTTTAATAAGTTAAAATAGCCTTTCCCGACAAGTTCATAAAAGTTAACTTGTATTTACAAAGCACGAATTATTATCGTAGCTAATAAGAGTTTACAATAAACAAAACCGTATCCGATGATAATGTATAGTTAATTATCTCGTTATTAGTTAAAATGGGAAAATTGAATAATTAGACTTACTGCGAATCAAATATATTAAACTCGCATTGAGTCTATCATATTGTATTCGGTTAGTTCAAAACATTTAATAAAGTACAACTTAATACTAATATAACTTGTTATCAAGAGTTATTCCAAATATATAATTTGTATTGAACCTTATAGGTTATAACGTATACGTAATACTCGATTTAATTTTTAACCACACCACATATCTAGTTCATAAACGTGTATATTTGATTCGTTACATAATCGAGTCGTTACGTATATATATACTAGTTTTCGAAGCCCGCCCAATGGGCGGGCATGACTTTTAATTATTTGTTTGTTATTCATTGTGAATTAAAAAGCTTTATTTAGAATTGTTTAAAAAAAAACCTTTAAATAATTTTGTTTTGATATTTTAGTTTTTTTAAATTTTGTTTTGTTAATATTTATAAATAATGTTATTTGTTGTGGGTATGTAAATTATAGAAACGTAATGAAACAATTATAGTTAGTGTATGTTTGTATTTTATTTTATATGTAAATTATTAATATGTAACATAAATGTTTGATTTTAAATATGTTGAATAGTATAATTGTAATATATAGTGTAGTGTGTGTTTCTATTTGTTTTTATATGTAAATTTTAAGTATGTAACATAAACGTTTGATTTTAAATATGTTGAATAACATTTAAAATATAAACAACTTTAAATTTATAATGTAAAAGTGTGTTAGTAAAGTAATTTTAACTAAACATTCTTATATAGTTAATGTGAAGCTTTTGAGACTTGTTTAAAAACATTGTTAGTTTGTTTTTTTTTTTTTTTTTTTTTTTAATAAGATAACCGTCATAAGTATAAATATGATGTACAAAAAGGATTTTGTATGTTGTTTATAAACGTATTGTTCGGATACTTAAAACAATATATTGAGATACGAATGACAAACACATGTCGTTAGAAAATACGACATGTATATTACGAAACTTGTATAATACCTATCATGTAAAAGTATAACATAAACACATGTGTATTATACGAAACTTGTAAAATTCACGTTTGCGATATTTTACGAATGAGTAGATGGAATTTTATTATATTTGTATATTACCTATCATTTTGTAAGTTAGAAAATACCACTCAATTTTAAAAGATGTATTTTTTTTTTTGTGTGTATGTTTTAAAATAAGTGTACATAATACACAAAAGAAAATATATTACTGTTATCAATACATATCATCATTGCTAGAAGAAGTTGATATTAGTGTATAGAAAGATTATCGGTCTGATTTTTGTGTCTATTATATATATTGACTTTTGGTTTACTCTCTCCAACCCACCTACTCTATCTTCTCGAAGAAGCCATCAAGAACCGGTTAGTTTTGGTTTAATGGTATCATATGTGTTCGTTTTTTTTTTTAATTTTTTCCTTGTTTTTGATATAGTAGTTTTACTTCATCTATCAATCGTTGTATGATTATAGCATTGTTAGATTGATTATTAAGATGATCTTTAATCTGCGATATATATTCCGATCTTGAGTGCATGCGTAGTGTAGCAGAAAAGTTAAAGATGTTTGTTATCATATTCGTGGTTACTCATCAAGAAACATGGTTTTTTGGTAATAATAGTGACGATCAATTGGTGAGTTATGATATTTGGTTGAATGAAGATGTATGTTGAATTTTGTAATATGACTGATGTTTTTTTCGTTTAGATTATGATTTGTTTTTAACAACTTTGTTATTCTAGTATATGATTTTAGTTGAAGGAATAGTTATTTTTAATGAAGATCAATTAGTGGCGAGATTTCATTTGTTATTAGTATCATCAGATGATGAAACATGTTGTATGAGTTAATGATTATGTTAATGATGGTAGATGTTTCATATGGTTAAAATCCAGTAAAAGTGTTCTGTTATTGCTAGTTAGGTTTAGCTGATTAGTACTTGTGTTTGTAGGTTTGTAACATAAATTAATACGTAAATAGTTTTTTTTTAATTATAGGGACATGTTTGTAAATAACATTGTTGTATATGATGGATAATTGAAGCATGCTTGTAGTATAACATTGTAGTTTTTGAAAACTTGAGAGTTTCTTCTAATAGACGTTTGTTTTTTGATTAAATAGAATGACGACTCAATTTATCGTTCCGGCAAACACACGAAACTTTAGAACACTGCAGGTAATTTTTAGCCGTTGTTACTTATAATATATATGTTACTAAATTTTCGAATATGGATATAAAGAAACTTGAAATTAATTTACGTAGTTTGTTCTTGAATGCAGATTCTACCAAGTGTCTTTACGAATGAGCTGTACACAGGCAGTCCATGGCTGTATTTAATTCACAACAAATGTACAATGCACAAAGTATGGATGAAGAAAGTTCCCGGTAATCTTTATGCACTGTATTCGGACGAATGGAAGCAATTTGTTGATGAGAGTCGTTACCGGAACGTGGCAATGCTACATTTCATACGTCAAGGAGAAGACATGTACTATGTAACTGCGTATGATAATGCAGGTGCTGAAGTTGGTGGATATAAGAATGTTGATGTAGGAACTCGTAAAAGGCGCTGTTTTGGTATGTTGGGAAGCCTTGACCAGTCAGATGTAAGTAATTTGTCCTTAATTTATTGATTGTCATACTTTAATTAAAATTGTATATGCTATGTTTCATACATATTTACTTTGTTATGCAGCTGCTTCCTCAGCAATTTCTTCCTCAAATTAAGAGAGTAAGAGTTATGGTGAGTGGCCGGCTGGCTGCGACCGTCACACAGAATCGCATTGCTCTTCCTGGTAACACACACGGATATGTTTTTAGTGGAGTTGGATGGGATTTGCTGGTTTTTTTGGAAGGACTGAAGGTTGGATCGCGTATGCTGAGATTGAAGAAGGAACCGTGTCTATGATTTCATTTGCTGACGATGGTTTAGGAATGCGGTTGGAGAACATCCCGCGTGTGATTTTGAACGACGAAAACCCATTCAAAAAAAGCTCCATTGACAAAGGTATGTTATTAGTTTGTATATCTCAAGAACATGTGTTTTGCTGTTATTTTTAGATTGATAATAATATAGTCGCATCTTTTAATATCATTGGAATGTACGAAATGTAGATCCTCGTATGAAACATAAATGTGACTGGTTTAATCACTTTGATCATGATGATGAGGAAGATTGCTTTTATCAAGATGTTGTGGCTTACGTAACTGGCAGAGGTCGGCTGGTAAGTGTTTGTTATATTTAATGCGAGAATGTTTTACTTTTGCAACATACAGTTTTGTGTTACTTTTTGGATTGTGCATTTACTTATGTTTTGTATTCCAAAATAATTTGTTGAATACAGACTATACCATGGGATTTTGTTGGGCCTTATGAAATGTATAAGTACCACAATGCAGTTCTGATTTATGATGATGAACCTTTCTATGTGAATGTGGACTGGGAAAAACATAAAGATAGACCTGACAGTAAGAATCATGTGACCATCAAGACTAATTGGAAGGATGTTGAGAAGAGGTGCGAGTGGGACAAAGACAAAACTGTAAGGTTCAAACTCATGAGGATGGTAAAGGAGGAAAAGCAAACTGTGAATGTACGTAAGCCGGTGATGATTCCATTGTTCCATATGTGTTAGAAGAAGATGGTTTGGATGGTAGAATATATTTTGGTACCGTATCAGACGAAACCGTTAGTATGTTGGATTTGAACATATTTTATGTTTTTGTTTATTTGCTGGTGTAGGTTTAATTTGTGTGTGGTTGTGTATGGCATGATAGTTTTGTTGAACAATGCTACCTGATAAGATGGTTATAAGTTAATGTGTGTTATGTATGTGTAATTAAACTTTAAGCTATGGTTTTAAATTGCCACAGACATCAGTTCTATGTATTTGGATGTTCTATATCAGAAGTTATTTGTCTCTGTTGGCATCCTCGAAAGCGGTATAGACGCTGAAGCATGTATAGGTAAGTTGACAACTGACACACTGAAACATGAGTATATTGCATACTCAGATTTAGAGATTAAAATATTAAGATTCAGTAGGGAATGTATTGAACTGAATGCAGGTTGTTCAGTTGGCAGAGATTATATTTGTTTGACCCTATGATTACATTTGTTTAAATAATGAAGGCATTTAGTTCGTATAATGAGAATTATTAGTTGCACAAAAATGTAAAGATTGAATAAAAGGATTTGGAGGTTGGCTAGTAAAAGTTTTTTTTGAATTTTCTCTAATTCTAAACCCGTTTGTGCGCTTTCCTTGTAGCAATTTTATTTAATTTGTGCAAAGTGACGTTCACATAAAACCGAAACCCAAATTGACCCATTGTTTATGTAAAATGATGGATTGTTAGTAAGACGTCGTATATATTTTTTGATTCGTTAATGAATCGACGGTTGTTTGTAAAGTTTAGATAACGAAAATTTTTTAATGTCATATAACGATGGACTTAAATTCTAAACAAAGCTTCTTTGTACACAACATTAGTAGTTGATTTTGCGTACTTTCCTTCTTCATCACAGCATAAAATCTTCAACCCTTTTTTGCTTTTGACTCTTGAAACAGCTACGTAAAGTTGCCCGTGTGAAAAAACCGGCCGTTGTAGAAACAATCCAACTTGTGTTAATGTTTGTCCTTGACTTTTGTTTATGGTCATTGCAAAACACAATGCGACCGGGAATTGTCTACGATTTAATTTAAACGGCATCTTATTATCAGAAGGACTTAACACCATCCTTGGGATTGCGCAAATTGTACCTACATTACCGCCTGATATAATCTTGGCTTCTATTATGTTGATGCCCATCCTCAGCACTTGAAGCCTTGTTCCATTGCATAATCCCGCCGTTTGATCTATGTTTCTCATACACATAACTGGAGCTCCTATTTTAAATGTTATAGAATGGTTTGGAAGACCTGGAATTCGAATGCTATTTAGGAACTCAGTTGTGTAAAGTGACTCGTTAAAGTTCGCATCTATATCGATAATACCAACTGAGTCATAGCTGTCGTACGTGTTTGATTCTTCTGGTAGTTTTTGCAACATTCGATCGTTGATCATATCCACAAGCTCATGAGTCGGTGCGAGGATTGCTTTTTCTTCCAAGAATTTTGGCTTGTAGAGGTTTTGGACCAAATCCGGGTATGTTTGTTCGATAATTGTAGCGATATGGTCGTCCGAATCTGGTATCAACATATCATCAGGGAATTCAACCGTCACTTCTCCGTCGTTCTTTCCACCGACTGTACCGTTTCCTATGCTTAATATCCAGTCCGCAAAGTCTTGTATTTCTTTTCTCTCAGAGTTACTTGATCTTGTTCCAAGCCTGATGTTTATAGTCAGCCGCATGACTTTGCAATGTTGCCACAGATATGAAGCGTTGATCGACGCATGAACGACATCATGTCGGTTGCCGTTTGTAACCACTGGCAATATTTGGCGGAAGTCTCCACCAAAGAGAACCACTTTACCTCCAAATACTTTTTCTGATTGTTCGAATGTGGACGTCCGGCATATGTCTCTTAGTGTCCTATCGAATGCCTCATAACAGTGTCTGTGTGTCATAGGCCTCATCCCATATTATCAGTTTACACATTCTTAGAAATTCGGCTAGGTCACTGTCCACTGGAATATTACATACTGAATCTTCCACTACGTTTATAGGGATTGCGAATCGAGAATGTGCGGTCCTTCCGCCTTCTAACAAAAGTGATGCGATGCCGCTTGATGCAACGTTAATGACTATTTCGCCTTTTGATCTTAATGCGGCGGATAATGTTTTGTATAGGTATGTTTTACCGGTCCCACCATATCTGTATACAAAGTACATTCCTCCTTTTTCATTGGTAACAGCGTCCATTACTGTTTGGTATATGTCTTTTTGTT